>CM076578.1:339571298-340300561 GCA_034641835.2 Pinus albicaulis | reverse complement strand
TGTGAAATATATGTCACAATCCCCTCCAACCAAGGCCAATCCATCTTGTGAAAGCCTAGCCATATGAGTTTCTAAGTGGTGATTCCAAATGCTAAAGAGAATGACGTACTCCATTATAATTTCTTCCACCTATGAGCATTTAAAACGAAAATACCTAGAAACCGTATATGTTCCATGTGAGTACCAAGAGATGACATGTGTAGTTTTTGGTTCCCTTTTCAAAGGTCGCCAACCTACACTACATTCCTATATTCGACATGTTAATCATGCTTCCTATCATCACATTGAATCTTAATACCACCCCCTTCAATACGTTAGCTTCCAGTGAAGACCTAACCTACTCCACGCATCGTTTTATGTCTTGGGCTTCTCCCCTCAATGATGCAACCGACCAAGCTTCTTCCAAGTCAAGGTGTAGTTCCTCGCTACCCTAGTTGGATAGTGCATCTGATACCATATTCCCTTCCCATCCCATATATTGAGGGATAATGTAATCAAACCTTCGTAAGAAGTCTTGTATATTAGAGACTACTTCTTGTAAATTCCAACTATGTGTCGTTTTATGTCGGGGTGGCCATTTAACAATTTGTGTATGCATTGGATGACAACATAAGAATCTCCATGAACTTGAATAAAGCGATAACCTTCTTTGGCTATGATTTTTAAACCTTTTTAAATAGCAAGGATTTTTTCTAAGATTTTTTGTGGTCACTTCGCAAGACCATGCATATATATGCAAAGGTTGGGATTCATCATCCCTAAAAATCCCTTTGTACCCAAATACACTTGGGTTTCCTTGGAGGCACCATCAAAACTCAAATTCAAGAAGAAATAGGGGGGTGTGGGATATGAATTGGTGGAACGATGACTAGAACACTATAGAACGAAACAATAATGAGAAAACATAGAAAGATGATGTTGTCACTGCTACAACACTTGGAAAAATTTCACTACATTCAAATTTTGAAGCCTACTCAATTATCGCACCGAGTGTCGCCTTTTTCATCAAGTGTGATTTCAATTCATTATATATGTTTCAAGTGTTATTGATTATTATTAAGTTTCATCGCATTTTTTAAAACATCTCTAGTGAATTTCATGGTTATAATACCTTTGTTTGTTGTAAAACAACACTTTTGGTCACAATCGCACACGCGTTGGTTATTGTACTTGGGGAGTGTTCATAAGCTGGTGGTTTGGTATGTACTTTTCAATGTTCAAGTGTTAGGTCCCTATAATACTAGTGTATCTCTCTTGTTGTCATTTTTGTAGAAATTATACAATATGCTTGTATATCTTGGATTCACCCGATCTAATAATATGCTAAATTTAAATACTGAATCGCTTCCACAAATATTTTCGGAATTAAAAACACAATCGCCAATTACAATATCATGAAGAAATATCAATCACACATAACATAGATAATTTCCCAGGGAGAGCTTAAAGCTAAAAACCCCACTATCTTCTATTGTATATTATATCATGGATCATGAGAAAATTACATACAAAACTCCAATGATAATAGCTCTCAGTACATCAGCTAATTGTCTCACACTGTCATAAAAAATTGGCAAATCACTTGCTCAAATTACTGTCTCCAGAAACCCTGCCTCCATTACGTAATCCCTGCTGAAAGCAATCCTTGAATGAATGCAATCTTTCCTGCCTTGACTGTGCAATCCTCATGGGCACATCCAATGTGTGTGTGGTTGCATGTGTGCAACCAGGTAATGTCACAACTGATAGTTTACGTCCCTTTCACCTAGAACTCAACTGGGTCTCCACTGGATCTGACATCCATGCAGTTAATAATAGTAAATCTTTAGTTGCATGTGAGACCATTGATTTTGAATTAATTAATAATTAATTCACTTGATCTCTCTCTAGTGTATCTTCAGTTACAACTAGCACAACTGAGTTAAACTACTTACAAATTGCAAAACTCATGCAACACTGCACTTCTAACTCTGTTACAAATCAAATCACTCAGTTACAACTAAAGTCAACTTGCATGTCCCACCAACCAACCACTCAACTCAAAATTCACTTAGCTAATTGATTTTTCACTTCAGTTAACTATTTCCAAGTGCTCATTGAGAATAGATTATAGTTTATTATCCATATAAATTAAGGGATAATAAATATAGACTTGCATTCTATAAATAGATTATGCACATACATATATAAATAGACATACACCTAAAAATAGCCTGAGGCCCCATCCTAGTGTAGGTGCTTAATTTTGACTAGGATATTCTTGTTGAATCTCAACACTCCCTCTCAACAAGAAAGGGATTATCCTTCACCCCGATCCTGTCTCTATGGTGTTCTAATTTTCTCCTAGTGAGCACCTTCGTTAGAATATCTACATCCTAATCTTCTATGGGAATGTACTAAAGAAACATTATTCTTCTCTGCACAAAATCTCTAAGATGATGGTACCGGATATCTATATGCTTGGATCTATCATGAAACACAATATTAATCAAGAGTTTAATGCAACTGTGATTATCAAAATGAATCACTGTCGGATCCATATGAGAACCAAACAAACCAACCAATATATTTCTCATCCAGATAGCCTCACATGCATCTTGAATCACTTCCATGTATTCTGCTTCCGCTGAACTGAGTGCCACAGATCTCTGCTTCCCGCTGTACCAAGAAAAAACTATAGATCCAATGCGAAAGATCCCCCTTCTTGTGCTCTTTTTTTCTATTGGACTTATAGCCCAATATTCATCCATGGAGCCATGCAAATTCACTCCATCCGTCTGTCTGTACCATAAACCATACACTGATGTGCCCCTTAGGTATCTCAGGACATGCTTTCCCGCCTCCCAAAAGAGCTTGGTAGGATTAACCATAGCTTGACTCAGCTGGTTAACTCCATAGCAAATGTCCGGTATCGTGTTCACTAGATACATTAGCGAACCCACTAATTGTTGCTAGATAGTAGCATCCACTACCTCTCCAGAAGTAGCATCCTCTTTCCTTTAGTTTCCTAGAAGATGAGTATCCATGGGTTTGAAGTCCTCCATGTTAAAATTACCCAATATCTCCTTTGTATACTTGCCTTGAGAAAAAAAAAATTCACCATCTCACTGCCATATTTCCAATCCAAGGAAATAATGAAGGAGGCCCAAATCCTTTATTTCGAACTCCCTTGCAAGATCCTCCTTGCATGAGTGTATCAGCTTCTCATCACCAGTCAATATTAAATCATCAACATAAAGAAAAATGATTAAAATATTACCCTCCACCACAATTTGGTACAGGTTTGCATCTGCTTCACTTTTGGTGAAGCCCATTTCGATGAAATAGCTGTCTATCCGAGAATACCAAGAACGGGGTGCTTGCTTCAACCCATACAATGTTCTTTTGAGTCAACACACATGAGACTCACTGTTGAAGATCTCAAAACCTTCAGGATTCTCTATGTACACCTATTCCTCAATGATCCCATTGAGAAACACATTTTTCACATGCATCTGATGAATGCGCCAGCCCATCTATGCTAAGAGAGCAAGTGATGTAGGAGCATCCAGATTTAGGCAACAATGTGATTGTGTGTTCACATGTTGTGGCTAACAAGAGGTGGAGAAACATTGATTATTACTATTTTATTTAGTTTTAAATGGGAGGAGTTAGTCTGTCTTGATTTTCTTAATTTATTAGGAATAAAATAGCAATTGGTTTCTCCCTACAAGGAGATTAAGCCAAATAGATTAGATCATGAAGATAGGGTAACATTTTTTTGTTAGAGTGGTTCAAACAGAAAGCTAATAAAATATGAGAAGAACCTCTTTCAGGTATATATATATATATATATATATATATATATATATATGCATGAATAGGTGTGAGAAGGAGGTGTGGAATAGGTGTGAGAGAAGAGTGAGAGAGGAGAGAATAGAGAGAAAAGGAAATGTAAAATCTAGCCATCCAAGGGCTTGGCTCTCTGTAATTTCATTTATGATTTAATTCCAAGTGGTTTGTATTTTAATTTGGCTATCTGTTTTAAACTGTCCATTTTTTATTTCTCTATTGAATATCGGATTAATCGCACCGTAAAAGGCTAATCGGATGTGCAAGTAGCAACGAGGACCATTAGATCTTTCACAAATCAACGGTGGGAAATCACATCACAACTCGTGAAGAATTCACATATCGCAGATTTTAGTGATTGTGGTTAATACTTTGCACGATAAGTTATTTAACTTGTGATGCAAAGTAGATCGACGAAAACAAGTGTGGACCATCTGATCCTACAAAGACCAATGACAGAGATCAAATCGCAATGGGAGAAATTTCTAAATTCACAAAGTTTAGAGTTTAGTGTTAAGGCCGTCGCATGGTAGGTTGTTTTGTATGCGATATGATGTGATCACAGATCGCATGGAATAGGGGTTAACCACTAAGTTAAGTATTAAAGTTGCAAAGTGCGATTTGCTTCTAATTGGTTCAAAGTGTTGTGTGACATTCCAGTAAGAAGTTCCATGGGTATTTTGATTATATTGTAGCTTGTATCCATCTTTTGGTATCAGAGTAGACGTTGAGTTATGTTCTCGAAGGTTGGAGAAAATATGCCACCCAAGAGAGGAGTCGACATAGGTCGGGGAAGGCCAGAAGCTAATGCAATTTTTCTAGATGAGATTCGACATCTTCATACAAGAATGGACACAGTAGAGATTGCTCAGGGGGGAGCACCTGATGAAGGAGATGTCAACACAGCAGAGGAAACTTATGAGGAAGAAGAAGCGGTAGAAGACGAGGTAGTTAAACTTTTCAAGATATTAGCAAAGGTTAGTGGTAAACCAAGAATAGAGATTCCTTCATATGAGGGGAACCTTAATGTGGATGAGCTGACGAATTGGATCAGTTTAATGGATAAGCATTTCAACTTGGAAGAGATCGAAGATAAGAAGAAGGTAAAGTATGCAGCTACCAAGTTGAAGGGCCATGCATCTATCTCGTGGGATGAACTACAGACCTCCAGAGTTAGAAAAGGAAAGCCTAAGATCAAGTATTGGGATAAAATGATAAGGAAGTTGAAGAATAAGTTTATGCCAAAGGACTATTGATTGAATATTTTCAAACAACTTGAGAATTTGAGGCAGAAAGGAATGACTGTCAAGGAGTATACAAGGAGTTTTACAAGATGAGCATAAGAGCAGGAAATGCTGAACATGATATGGAATAAGTAGCCAGATACATCAATGGTTTAAGGTATGACATACAGGGTGAGATCAATTTTTTGAGTGTGAAGACAATTGAGTATTCGTACCAAGCAGCTTTGAAGGTAGAGGAGAAGATTTTTAGAAAGCAAATTCAGAGGAATAGAGGTAAAATTCTAGCAAGAGGAAGGGGAACATTCAAATCAAGATTTCAGCACTCTCAGAATGAAATAGGAGGTTCGAGTAGTAGATCTCCATAGAGAGGATACTTTGGTAGAGGGATATTTTCATCGAGAGGGAGAGGCCGAGGAAGAGAAATTCAATGTTACACATGTGGATAATGGGGACACAGATAATGGGATTGTCCTCATAACAAACCAAAAAATCAGTGAAATGTGAATGTAGCTGAAGCAAAGGAAAAAAATCCTCAGGTCACGAGAAAAGAAGAACCATATAAGGCAGGAGAGTCTTTATTGCTCAAAAGAGTATTGCTGAAGGCAGAGAAGGAAGAAAATGACTTTACGTAGAGGAAGAGTTTATTTAGGACTGTATGCAAGTGTACAGAAAAGTGCTGCAAAGTTGTGATTGACAATGGAAGCACTGATAGTCTTGTCTCCATAGATATGGTCGAGAAATTGGGGTTGAGGAAGATGGCACACCCTACTCCTTATAG
Source organism: Pinus albicaulis (assembly GCA_034641835.2). NCBI lineage: Eukaryota > Viridiplantae > Streptophyta > Pinopsida > Pinales > Pinaceae > Pinus > Pinus albicaulis. Next base: position 340,294,708 of record CM076578.1, on the reverse strand, counting down.
AGTGTCATGGCTACAGATGGGACACGATATTTTGGTGACAGAACAGTGCAAAGTAGAGATATAGATTGGTACATCTAAGGATGTCATATTGTGTGATGTGATGCCAATGGATGTGTGCCATTTATTGTTGGGAAGACCTTGGAAATTTGACAGAAAATCCATTCATGATGGAAAAAGGAATACCTACAACATAGAGAAGGATGGAAATAAGCACACATTGCTACCTTTAAAGGATGAAGCAGATAAAGGAACAACTGAGAATAATGTTATGCTGATTAGTGGAAAGGAATTGCTGCAAGAACTCAAAAAGGAGAAAGAAATGCATTTTGATGTTGTGGGTAAACCTAAGGTAATTATGAGTTCTACAAATTTATACAATCTACCTGTGGAAATTAAAAATTTGTTAGATGATTATGCTGATATAGTTGTTGATGAATTGCCAAGTAAATTGCCACCAATCAGAAGTATTAGTCATCACATAGATTTAATACCTGGTCCAAGTTTACCAAACACAACATCATATAGAATTACCCCTCAGGAGAATGAAGAAGTTGGAAGACAGGTACGGGAGTTGTTAGATAAAGGAGCAATCAAAGAAAGTCTTAGTCAATGTGCAGTACCAGTTGTGCTTAGTCCAAAGAAAAGAGGTGAGTGGCACATGTGTACTGATTATAAAGCCATAAACAAGATCACTATCAGGTATAGATTTCCATTGCCACACATACATGAATTGATGGATTGTTTAAGTGGGTCAAAGTATTTTACTAAAATAGATTTGAAGAGTGGATACAATAAAATAAGGATTAGAGAAGGATATGAATGGAAGACTGCTTTTAAGACCAACATTGGATTGCATTAGTGGTTAGTGATGCCTTTTGGGCTCACTAATGCACCAAGCACATTTATGAGACTAATGAGTGAGGTTTTGAAATAGCATGCACGAAATTTTTTGATAGTCTATCTTGATGAAATTTTGATTTTTAGTCAGAGTAAGGAGGAGCATTTGGAGCATGTCAAGCTAGTGTTAAGTACTTTGCAAAAGAAGAAGTTGCTCATAAATTTGAAGAAGTGTAGTTTCATGAAGAAGGAGCTCATTTACTTGGGATTTATAGTCTCAAAAGAAGGCTTGAAGATGGACCTAGAAAATATTCAGGTAATACTGGATTGGCCAACTTCGAGAAGTGTATTTGAGGTAAGGAGTTTTCATGGTCTTGAAAGTTTTTACAGAAATTTTATAAGAGGTTTTGGTCAGATCTGTGCACCAATAACTGAAACAATAAAGGAGAGAAACAAGCCATTTAAATGGACAAAAGCAACAAATCAGAATTTCAAGTTGTTGAAAAATAAGATCACTGAAAGACCTGTTTTGGCCTTGCCAAACTTTGATAAAATATTCCAAGTTGAGACTGATGCCAGTGGGATAGAAATTGGAGCTGTCTTGAGTCAAGAGAAGAGACTGATAGCTTATTTCAGTGAAAATTTAAATGAGGCCAAGAAGAAGTATTCATCCTATGATAAGGAGTTCTATGCTATTGTGTAGGCTTTGAATAAATGGAGGAATTATTTTTTGCCCAAATAATTTGTGTTGTATTCATATAACCATGCACTAAATTTCATAAATACTCATCCGAAGTTGAACCAAAAGCATACAAAGTGAGTGGAGTTTTTGCAGAGTTTTACCTTTGTAATAAAACACACAAGTGGTAAGTCAAACAAAGTTGTTGATGCTTTAAGCAGAGTAAATTTGGTTCTGTAGGAATTGAATATTGGCATTTTGGGGTTTGAAGAGATGATTTCCATGTATGAGGAAGACACATATTTAAAATAAATATATGCAGCTGTTAAGAATCCAGTGATTCATAATAGAAGGCAATGGTTAGATTACTTGATTCAAGGGAGATCGTTGTTCAAAAATAATAAACTGTGTATACCTATCCATGAGGGAAAATCTGATTAAGGAAAAACACAATTGAGGACTGTCTAGACACTTTGGACAGGATAAAACATTTGCTCAAGTAAGTGCTTTTTATTATTGGCCAAAAATGTAAACTGATATCAAAAAGTTTGTTGAGAACTGCAAGATTTGTCAACATGACAAAGGAAGAAGCCAAAACACTGGGTTATATCAGCCATTTCCAATACCTAATAGACCTTGGGATGCTATCAACATGGATTTTGTTTTGGGTTTTCCAAAGACTCAAAGAGGACATGATTATATCTATGTTGTCGTAGATAGGTTTTATAAAATGGCTCATTTTATTACCTGTAAAAAACTAGTGATGCAACTCACATCACTAATTTGTTTTTCTCTGAAGTTATAAGGTTACGTGGACTTCCTGTGAGTATTGTTTTGGACAGGGATACTAAGTTCGTAGGACACTTTTGGAGGACTCTATGGAAGAAGCTGGGTACAAACCTCAGTTTCAGTTCAACCTATCATCCTCAGACAGATGGACAAACTGAAGTTGTGAACAGAAGCCTGGGAAATATATTAAGGAGTTTGGTTTACAAAAATCCAAAGCAATGGGACTTAGCACTTGCTCAAGATGAATTTTCCTATAATAATACTCCTAATTGGAGTACTATAATGAGTCCATTTCAGATTTTTTTTGGGATGCATCGAAGAGGGGTGTATGAAATTTTGGATGTATGAACTTGGAGATTTGAGAAAATAAGAGACAAGGAGTGAAAATTTTGAAGAATTTATAGAACAGATACAGAAGTTCTAAGAACATGTCAAGAAGAGCTTATAGAAAAACACCCAAAAGTATAAACAAAGAGCTGATATGAATATGACTGAAAGGGAGTTTCAAGTAGATGATTTATTCATGGTTTATCTAAGGAAATAAATGTTTCCAGTCAGGACTTATAACAGGCTAAAAATGAAAAAGATAGGGCCATGTAGAATTTTGAGGAAGTTTTCCTCAAACGCATATGAGATTGAATTACCCACAGGAATTGGGATATCACCCATCTTTAATATTATAGATTTGTACCTCTACAAATGAATGGAGAAAGAACTACAAGAAGAATCTATAGAAGAGGAGGACCAAACTCTGAATTGGCAGGAACATATGCCAAAGACAACAAAGAAAGAAGTGGAAGCCATTCTGGAGAAAAGAGTAGTAAAGAAGACTAGAGAACAAACCTATTATCTGTATCTAGTCAAATGGAAAGGACACTTAGTGGAAGATGCTAGTTGGATGACAATAGCAGAGTTATAGAAGTTTAATGTAGATCTTGAAACATTGATGGATCAATATTTTGTTCCTTGGGAGTTTGATGCAGGAGCATTCAAATTTAGCCAGAAATGTGATTGTGTGTTCACATGTTGTGGCAAACAAGAGGTGGAGAAACATTGATTATTAATATTTTATTTAGTTTTAAATGGGAGGAGTTAGTCTATTTTTATTTTCTAAATTAATTAGGAATAAAATAGTAATTGGTTTCTCCCTGCAAGGAGATTAAGGAAAACATATTAGATCATGAAGATAAGATATCATTTGTTTGTTAGAGTGGTTCAAACAGAAAGCTAATAAAAGACGAGAAGAACCGATTTCAGGTAGATATATATATGCATGAATAGGTGTGAGAAGGAGGTGTGGAATAGGTGCCAGAGAAGAGTGAGAGAGGAGAGAACAAAGAGAAAAGGAAATGTAAAATCCAGCCATCTAAGGGCTTGGCTCTATGTAATTTCATTTCTGATTTAATTCCAAGTGGTTTCTATTTTAATTTGGCTATCTGGTTTAAACTATTTGTTTTTTATTTATTTGTTGAATATCGCATTAATCGCGCTGCAGAAGGCTAATCGGATGTGCAAACAACAACAAGGACCATTAGATCTTGCACAAATCAATGGTTGGAAATCACATCGTAACCCGTGAAGAATTCACATATAGCATATTTTAGTGTTTGTGGTTAAGACTTCGCACGATAAGTTATTTAACTTGTGATTCAAATTAGATCAACAAAAACAAGTGTGGACCGTCTGATCCTACAAAGTCCAATGACGGAGATCAAATCGCACTGGTAGCGATTTCGTAAATCGCAAAGTTTAGATTTTAGTATTAATTCCGTCGCGTGGTAAGTTGTTTTGTATGTGATGCGATGTGATCGCAGATCGCTGGAATAGGGGTTAACCACTAAGTTAAGTATTAAAGTTGCGAAGTGTGATTCACTTCCAATTGGTTCAAAGTGTTGTGGAACATTCTGGTAAGAATTTCCATGTGTATTCTGATTATATTGTAGCTTGTCTGCATTAGAAAGGATGGATCTTATGGAAGAATACCTTGCAACAGGTGAAAAGGTCTCTTCATAATCTATCACCTCGATCTGTGAGAAGTGTCGAGCCACAAATTTGGCCTTTTATTTGTCCACACTCCCATCATTAGCTTGCTTTACCTTGTAGATCCATCTCGAACCTAGCATTGACTTATCAACCGACCTTGGAACAATTTCCCAAGCACTGTTTCTGACAATGGTGTCATACTCCTCCACCATTGCATCAACCCAAGTGGGCTCCTACACTACTTCCCAAAAGGAATATGGTTAATTCACAATACATCTTCTCATGAGAGCCATGTATCCAATAAATTAGTCAGGAGTTTGTCGCTACCTGTGCTATGAAGTAGGAGCTCCTACATTATGTGCAACATCAAGTCTTAGCCTATCAACTTCCGTAGTGCACATTCTGCCATTTTTGATGGATGGCTCTGAATGAGTGGCTTACTCCACTCCATGAACCTCCTCCTATGGCTGATCCACATCTAGAGACTCATCTTTGGGAACCAACAGTTCCTCCTCCACATGCAAGTCAAGCTCCCTCTCAAGCGACAACCGCATGGATTTCCCCTCATCAAATTTTATATCCTGTCGCACAATAGTCATTATGTTATTTGGAAAATACACACAATAATTATAGGGCGTTTCTATGTACCCCAAAAAAATCCCAACTTCAATAGTTGGCTCCAGCGTCTTCCTGGCATCCTTGGTCACATGCACATAAACAAATGAGCCAAAAATATTAAAGTGTGAAACATCCATTTTCTTATAGTGAAAGCTTCTTCAGGTGTACTCATGCCAACTACTCTATGAGGACAATGGTTTTGCACATAAAACACAGTGTTGCATGCTTTCGCCCACAAATGCATTGGTAGGCCCTGATCATGCAACATCACTCATGCTGCACTCATGATAATTCTGTTATTCCTCTCCGTGACCCCATTCTGTTGTGGGTTATGAGGCACTATGAGTTCTCTTTGAATTCCTTCTTTGCTGAAAAAGTTCTTGAATTTGTTAGAGATGTATTCTCCACCATTATCACTCCTAAGAGCCTTCACTTGCTTCCCTGACACTATCTCCACCAATTCCTTAAACTCACAGAACTTAGAGAATGTTTGATCTTTATTATGCATGAAGAAGATCCAGCATTTACGAGAAAATTCATCAACAAATATTACATAGTACTTATGTTTTTCTGTTGAAGCAATCGAGAATGGTCCACACACGTCTGTGTGAACTCTCTCAAGGATCCCTGAAGCACAGTTCTCCTTCTCATGAAAGGTGGACTTTACATACTTCCCCATGGTGTAACCCTTACACTGATTTAACTGAGAAAGTGTTCCCATTGGAAGTCCACTAGATATTTGTTGCATGACTTTCAAGGATCCATGATTAAGATGGCCCAATCGCCTGTGCCATAGTTCGCCCTCATCCTAGCTCACCACTTTTTCTGCCTTTCCCATCATGCAAACGTAGCCATCTGCCTCTAGCTTGTAGATATTATTAACTCAAATCTCTATCCTCTTGCCTTGAACCGTTGTCTTATGTCGCAAGAAATCTTTTCCATCACTAAAAACAATGCCATAGCCTTTGTCCTCCAACATTGTGACTGAGACAAAATGTTTCTTCAGACCTGGTACATGCATAACATATTTTAATTGAAGTGGTTTACCTAAATCCCTCTGAAAGGTAATGGTACCAATCCCGGTAGCACTATATTTTCCATCGACGCCCATCTCAATATGCATCAGAATATCTTTCTCCTCCAAGTCACTGAAAAGTTCCTTATCTCTCGTCATGTGAAAGGAAGTGCCACTATCCAAATACTACACCGATCCCAATGCACTTGACACCATGCATGAAATAAAGGAGAAGTCAAGATAAAATTGCGAGGCAAGGGCCTCACCAGCTGCAACTCCATCATCCTTCTTATTATTCTTATTTTGTGGAGAGTTAGTAGCAAAATGCCCATGTTCGTGACAGTGAAAACACTTCACCTTGGACATGTCCTGCTTCTTGCCTTTAGAATCATATTTAGAATGAAATTTCTTCCCCTTCCCCTTATTCACCTTGGAAGCCAAAGCAAAATCCTATTCATAATCATGATTTGATGAAGATCCATCTCTGGTGTTCCGCCTGAACTCCTCCTGTACCAGATCCGACCACAATCGTTCCCAATTCGACAATTTTTCTCATCCGTTGATAGAGTCTTCATAATTGTGCCAAATATTAAGAAGTACCAAAATCACCAAATCATAATCAATGACTGTTATTCCCAAACTCCCCAGTTCATCCTACCATTGGATAAACTTTTTGAGATACTTTGGAATGGTGTCACCTTTTCCATCTTGATATTTTTGAGTTTATCTTTGAGTGAGAATTTCCTATGGTTGTTGCTTCTTTGTAATAGATCCATGAAAGCCTTCCACATAGCATATGGTGTGGATTTCCCATAGAGGCTTGAGACAATGTGGTTTCTTACTCCCTCCAACAGGAACCTCCTCGCCTTTGCCACTTTCTTTTGCCATCCATCAAGATTGGCAACATCTACAGCATCTGGCTTAGGAACATATTTTTCAATGAATTCCTTCAAGCCATTTTCTGCGAGTATTGCCTCAATAGTTTACTTCAAAGAAATGTAATTCGAGCTGCCCTCGAGTGCATACTCTAACCTAAAGCCATTGAAAGCCATTTTGATCTTCAATCAACTATAGTACTAATAAAGTATTTTTGCAAATTTGAATTCTATCCACCAACAGACTCAGCTCCTGCTTCACTTCTGCAATTTCATGTGCTCTGATACCATGTATAAATTACACATTATTCTTATATATCTTGGATTCACCGGATCTAAAAATATGCTAAAATTAAATACTGAATCGCTTCTAGAAAGCTTTGCAGAATTAAAAACACAATCGCCAATTACAATATCATGAAGAAAGATCAATCACACACAACACAAATAATTTCCCGGGGAAAGCTTACAGCTATAAACCCCACTATCTTCTATTGTATATTTATCATGGATCATGAAATAATTACATACAAAACTCCAATCACAAGAGCTCTCAGTACATCAACTAATTGTCTCATATTGTCATACAAAAATTGACAAATCACTTGCTCAATTTACCGTCTCTAGACAACCTGCCTCCACTGCGCAATTTCTGCTAAAAGAAATCCCCAAATGAATGAAATCTTTCCTTCCTTGACTTCGCAATCCTCATGGGCACATCCAATGTGTGTGTGGTTACATGTGTGCAACCGGATAATGTCACAACTGATAGTTTACTTCCCTTTCACCTACAACTCAACTGGGTCTCCACTGGATCTGACATGCATGCAGTTAATAATAGTAAATATTCAGTTTCATGTGAGACCACTGATTGTGAATTAATTAATAATTAATTCAATTTATCTCTCACTAGTGTATCTTTAGTTAAAACTAGCACAACTGAGTTTAACTCACTTAATTGAGTTACATTAGGGGAATTTTGAGGTCTAAAATGAGCCTCCTAAGGAAAATGCACAATAAAAATTCACTTTATGAGAACTAATCACATTTTAGGGGATGACATCTTCCCTAATCGTTGAGGTGGCATTGCTTGAGTTAAAGGTACTTACTTGTCACCTTCTCAATGGTGGATAGAAACTCATGGCTAACCATGGTAGTGCTCTAAGTATTTTTAAATTCATAAAGTAAAGTACTCATAATGAATTTCATTTCACACTTTTTTAATAAAATATTGTTATTGTCATTTCATTTTTTTTTAAAGAAACAATGCAGATCCCTACACAATCTTCATGTATTTACACACTTTTCAATAAATATTATATTTGTATATTTTCAAATATTTATTTATAAATCAAATCAATTCAATATGTAATATAAAATTCATAATTTAAATAATATAAATTTAATTAATAATATATTCTATAATTAAGAATTTAAGAATTTATATTTATATTTTATTTTAAGTTAGTTAATTACAAAGGACAAATGCATTAGTTGTGCAATGATAATGATTTTTTCTTGAAAATTTCATTCTTATTTATAGTCACATCAATACAATTTTTTTATTATTTTTGTTTTGGTACAACTTTTAAATTGAATTTTTCCAAGGTTACATTGATTTTGGTGCAAAAAGTGAATTGAAAATTCACAAATATTATTTTATTGGTTTAACTATTATTTTATAATTTCCTTAGGAGGCCCATTTTAGGCCTCAAAATTCCCCTAATGAAACTACTTACAACCTGCACAACTCATGCACGACTGCACTTCCAACTCTGTTACAACTTGAATCACTCAGTTGCAACTAAAGTCAACATGGATGTCCCACCAACCAACCACTCAACTCGAAATTCACTTAGCTAAATGATTTTCCACTTCAGTTAACTATTTCCAAGTGCTCAATGAGAATAGATTATAGTTTATTGTCCATCTAAATTAAGGGATAATAAAGATAGACATGTATCTATAAATATACATGCATTCTATAAATTTATTATGCACATACATCTATAAATAGACATACACCTAAAAATAGCTTCAGGCCCCATCCTAGTGTAGGTGCTTAATTTTCACTAGGATCTTCTTGTTGAATCTCAACAATTTTTAGTACAATATCCCCCTAATTTTGTTGTTGTGCCCCATAAAATCCCAGCATTTTTATTTTTGTTCCCTTACATTATTATTGTTATGTAGGCTCTCATTATATTGTGACCCCTTAGACTCCTATATGCACCAAGGAGGTCTTATAATTTGTATGATCCAAGAATTTTTCATTTATGTAATGTAAATGAGGTTTCTCCCTCAAATATGATAGTTTTTAAGTCGTTAATTTATCTTTTCTTATGTTTTTGTGAGTTACTTGCATAAAATTTTGGTATAAGATCAATATGAGGAAGTTTTATGGCAAGGATCTGGTAACATGGATGCTACAGATGGAGAAATATTTTGTTCTCCATGATGTGAAACACACACAAAATAGATTCATTGCATCTTTATATTCATAACCTAATTAGTTTGTATGGTATTGATGGATTTTTTCTCGTAAATCACTTGTCACTTGGTCAATTTTTATGAAGAAATTGATAGCACAATAAGAGGATACAAAGGGTAACACCTTGTTCAGATAAGTGAAAAATTTCAAACAAAAGGGTTCAATGGAGGAGCACATTGAGGACTTACAAAAATTGAATATTAGGGTAACTAATATTCTAGAGGAGCATAGGATTGATATATTCATAGGGAGTTTAAAGGATAATATCCAACATGAGGTTCACCTTTGGGAACCTAATTAATTAGAGAATGCATTCGGGGTGGGAAGAAAATTTTAAACAAAATTTTTGGAAACAAGGAAGTCTACTACTCACAACTATAAAGATGGAAGTTTTGTTACTCCTACCCTTCCACAACCTACAAGGTTGACACCACAACAATTGGAAGAAAAAATAGAAAAAGGGATTTTTTACCATTGTGATAGAAAATACACTAAGGGTCATAAGTGTGATGAGAAGAAATTATTCCACATAGATTTTGAAGAGGAGGAAGTAAAGGAATAAGAGATATCAAAAGAGGAGGATATACACTAGGAACAAACCCCAAAGAAAGAAAAAATGAATCCAACCATATCTTGTAATGAATATTCTTGAATTACCAGTCCTCAAACTCTCAATATAGAATGATATATCAAGAATAGAAAGGTAATAGTGTTGGTTGATTCTGGTAGTACCAATAAATTTTATTCATTGTAAGATATCCAAGGAATTGAATTGCTTTCCATATCTTGCAAGAAAGTGTCAAGTGATGGTTGAAAATGGAGGAACTATAAATTTCTATGGAAAGTCCCATAATATTAAGCTAACCATGGGGTATTATGAATTGAATAGTCCAATAATTTCCATTCCAATGGGTGGTGCTGATGTTGTATTAAGAGCCCAATGGTTACAATCATTGGGGACAATAACTTTTAATTTTAAAGAAAGTTTCTTGATTTTTTTTTTTGGGGAAGGAAAATAAGTTGAATTAAGGGGTATTGCAGGGAAAACAATAATTTTAATCATCTCTAATGGCATGAAAAATCTTCTAAATAAATAAAAATGGGGCATAATTGCACAATTATGCTCGTTGGATGTTTAAACATAGAAATCATCTATTTCTCCATATATCCAAAAATTCTTGGACAATCATTCCAAGGTATTCAAGACTCCCAAATTTCTCCCACATATTTTTGATCATGATAATGCTATTTATTTTATTTGAGGAAGTGTTCCTCCAAACATCAAACCTTATAGATATCCCTATGCCCAAAAGAGTGAAATTGAACCAATGGTTGTCGAAATGCTAGAGGTTGATATAATAATTAGAGGAAATTCCAACCTAAAATTTCCCATGAATTTTTCATGTAATTTCCATGTCATTATATGTAAACCAATAAAAATCCTTTAAATTTAAAAAGAGGTATGTGTAAATATTTTGGAGGGAACAGAAGAAAAACTACATTTTTTTAATTGTATTTTTGGCTTATCTCCTTATAAATTTACTTAAATTTCAGGCGTAGACACTCGTTGGATGCAAAATTAAATTCTGAATCTAACAAATACCATTTATGCAGACTTTGAGAAGACCCCCATTGATAAAAATTGAATATACATTAAAAAATGTGTTGAATATGCATTTTTAATGTATATTCAATTTTTATCAATGTGGGTTTTCTCAAAAGTATGAAGAGTGTATATACTTCAAATTTGAGTGAACCTATATGGATATAAGCCAAAAATACAATTAAAAAAGTAGTTTTCTTCTTTTCTCTCCAAAATTCATCTCTTATTTTATTACTTTAACTATTATTTTATTATTTTTCCTTAGGAGGCCAATTTTAGGCTGAAATTTCCTCTAATGTCAATCTATTCAAAGTTATTTCTCTGTTGCAATAGTATTGGTGCACAAGAAGGATGGATCGTGGTGTATGTGTTAGGATTATAGAGATCTCAACAAGTTCACTATTAAATATAGAAGTTCTCATTCCTGTCATTGATGAATTGTTGGATGAATTATATGGAGAAATTTAATTCACCAAGTTGGATCTTCATTTAGAATATCATAAAATTGTAATGAAGGCTGAAAACATTCCAAAAAAAACATTCGGAACTCATGAGAGTCATTATAATTTTTTGGTAATGTACTTTGACCTTACTAATGCACCTTCCACATTTCAAGGTTTGATGAATTCCATTTTCAAACCCTTCCTAAGAAATTTTTCTTTATTATTTTTTGATGATATGTTAATCTGCAACACATCTTGGAAGGATCATGTTCAACATGTTGACAGGGTGCTCAAAATATTGGAGGAGAAACAATTATATTCAAAAACCTCATGAATATGTGGGTCATATTGTATCTCATGAGGGTGTTAAGGTAGGCCCTAACAAAATTAAAGCCATTAAGGAATGAAAAATCCCACAACCATAAAGAATATTCAAGGATTTATCGGGTTGATAGGGTATTATCACAATTTTTTTAAGAATTATGAGAGAATAGAAGTACCTCTAACAAAATTACTGAATAAAGATGCATTTTCTTGGACTCCGGAAAAAACTAAGGCCTTTCAATATCATAAAGAGGCAATGTGCCGAGCACCGGTCTTAGCTATGCTAGACTTCACAATTTTTTTTATTGTGAAATGTGATGCCTCAAGAAATGGAATTGGTGTTTTTTTAATGAAAGAAGGAAGACCCATTACTTTTGAAAGTCCTCTAATAAAACCATTTTTTTTACAAAAACCTATTTATGAAAATGAAATGTTGGAAATACTACATCCACTAAAGTAATGATGATCTTACGTAATGGGAAGACACTTCAAGTTTAAAACAAATCATGATATTCTTAATTTTTTTTTGAAACAAAGATTATATTTAGAAGAGAAACAAAAATGTGTCACAAATATGGTGGGTTATGACTATGAAATCATCTACAAAAAAGGGAAGCAAAATGTTGTTGCAGATGCAGTCTCAAGAACGGATGAGGATGTGGAAGCATTTCTTTGTGCAATTTCTATTATCCAACCTGATTGGATAACCAAAGCAAGGGATGAATGGAAGAATGAAGAAGAGTTATGGAAACTCATTCAAAAATTACAACAATATCCTAGTACATCTGATACATTTAGCTGGAAAAATGATTCATTATGGTCCAAAGATAGCTTATATATTTGTATCAATTTCCAACTTAAGAAAAATATTCTTTTGGAATTGAACACCTTCCCCTTAGGAGGGAACTTAGGATTTTTAAAAAATTACCAAAAGGTCAAGAAGTAATTTTATTGGGATGGCCTTAAAACTGAATTTCAAAAGTTTTTGGTATAATTTTTGGTTTTCCAAAAAAAATAAAGTTGAGACAATTAAGGCCATGGGTCTATTAGAACCTTTAGACATTCCAATTCATCATTGGGAGGAGGTCTCAATGGAATTTATTACAGGTTTACCCAAGTATCAAGGAATAATTTTTCATCATGGTGGTAGTTGATAAACTTACCAAGTATGCACACTTTTGTGCATTATCTCATCCTTTTAAATCCATTACAATTTCTACTGTATTTATGGAAACAATTCAAAAACTACATGGAAACCCCCAAATATTATTGTGAGTGACAGAGATCCAATTTTCACTAGAAAATTGTCGACATAATTATTTTCTTGTCTTGATACTCAATTATCTCATTGCTCATCTTATCATCCTCAATCTGACGGGAAAGCTAAGCTAGTGAAAAAATGTTTGGAAGGATATTTGTGTTCCTTTGTATGTGATAAAAAAACATAATTGTTTAAATGGTTACCTCTAGCTAAATAGTGGTATAAAAATTCCTTGCATACTACGATAAAAATGACCCCATTTATGGAACTTTATGGATATCATCCACCATCCATCACATCATCTTTAAGAGAAAATTCTAAGGTTCAAGGAGTGGCATATCACATGGAGCATCAGCAAAAAGTTGTAAAACTCATAAAGGATAACCTCACTCTAGTGCAGAATCGAATAAAACAACAGGTCAATCAACATCACATTGAAAGAATTATTAATGTAGGGGACTAGGTATTTTTATGGCTACAACTAGACAAAACAATGTACCTCAAGAAATCTAAGAATGATAATAAATTATCACCCAAGTACCACGGTCCTTACAAGGTGTTGTAAAATATTGGTATTATGGCATACAAATTGGATTTGTTTGCATCTTCCTAAGTGCACCCAATTTTCCATGTTTCATGCTTAAAGAAGGTTATTAGTGATAAGCTCCCAGTTCAAACAATGTTGTTGAAAATTGATGAAGAAGGAAAATTCAATTTTGATCTTGAAGCGGTCACAAAAACAAGAATGTGAAAACTACGGAATCAATTAATTTCAGAGTACCTCATTGAGTGGAAGAACTTACCCATTGAAGATTCCACATGGGATGACAAGAATTTTATATAGAAGCATCTAGAACTAATGAAGCATTGAGGAAAACACCTTTTTGAAGGAGAGGGGAATGCTAGATCCCTATCATACTAGGTATCCACACTATTATTATTATTATTGTAGCCCCCTATAGTTATTTGTGTGCCCATGTGTCCCCCATGTTGTTATTGTTGTGCCCCATAGAATCCCATTATTTTTATTGTTGTGCCCTTACATTATTATTTTTATGCACTATCTGATTATATTGTGACCCCTTAGACTCCTCTATATACCAAGGGGTTTTTATCATTTGTATCATCCAAGAATTGTTCATTTACATAATGTAAAGGAGGTTTTCCCCTCGAAGAGGATAATTTTAAAGTCATTGATCTATATTTTCTCCTGTTTTATGAGTTGGTTGCATAACATAAAGCTTGTCTAAGTTTTATTGATGAGTTGGTATGCGTCATGCTTGATTTAATATCTAAAATAATTTTGTTCACGCCTTGTTCTATCATCCATATTTAGACAAATGTTTATTGCACGAGTGAACCCATTAAGGAAAGGAGTGATAAAGTGCACTCTTAAGCCTTGACTGGTAATCCTTCATTGTTTGAAGTGTGCCTTGTGTCCTTTAAGAGTGCATTACACACTCCTAACCCTCCTTCACCTTCCTTGTTCTAAATTGGGCCCTCAAATAATTCCTTCCTCCTTTTTGAGTGTAATGTGCATCATCGAAGCATGAATCCCAACTCCTTCAACCTTAAGCAATGCGCCATGCACTCTCCTTGACCCTCTTGAGTGCATGAGTGAATCCGGAAGCCCTAAAGCATAATCCTTCAAACTTTAGCCATGTGCTTTTTTCCCTCTGTAGCCTACTCAAGCGCATGAGTGCACCCCAAATCCTAACCCTTTAGCCTTCAATAGTGTTCCCTGCACCTTCCATGTCTCCCTTGAGTGCACACCGCTCTTTGGAAGCCCAAATTCTATTCCTTTTTCCTACGTACTTGCACCCTGCACCCTCCCTTGAGCTCTTTGTATTCTCTTGAGCGCATGAGCACACCTTGAAACATATAAATTTAACTCTTCAGCCTTTAAGAATTCTCCCTTGCACCACGAAGTTCTCCTCTCTCTTCCAAAGTGCATTGTTAAGTCATGAACAAGAAATTTGCATAAAAATTGTTAGGATAAAATATTTTTCAGGCTAATATTTTCTTACCATAAATGATTTTAGTTGCATTTATTTCAAGAACAACATGGCAAGGATGCATGAATAATATCTAGCAAAGAGGGAAATGCCAAGAAGCATTCAAGAACAAAAAGCACAATGGAATCTTGATGATTGAAGTTGCCTAAATACTATGTGATCAAAGATCCTTTGAAGGGTGAAGACATTAACGACATGGAATTTGATAATGAGATCAGAGATACAAGTGGCATCCTTGTTACCTATGAAAGAAAATCCATGTCATTAGTCACTATCATTCCTAGTCATCAATTATAGTGACGATGATGTGGAAGTTATGACTAATCATGTAATTATTGTAAATACAAAGAAGTGGAAGTCCAAGGGTCATGTATGGATGAAAGGTCCATGTATATAAGTTAAAAATACATGTAATTCCAAAATTCATTTGGAATTCCAAGAGTTATAGAATCCCAAAGGTCATTAGAATTTGGAAAGTCAAGAGTCATGAGGATATGAAAGGTCATGCCTCAAGTTATAAAAGGAGCCTCATTTCTCAAGAAAAGGATTTCAACTATGGCTTCTCCCATAGGGAATTAGAGAGATAGAGACAGTACTTTTGGGGAGCAAGTAGTGGCTATAACACTCACCTACTGGAGCTAGTGATGTGCATTTTACTTATGTATCTTAGGACTTTTGCTCAGTACTTGAAGCCATTTGGCCAACACAATTTCTTGCGTGAATCATGGATGTTTTGAGACTATCATTCTAACATTTTTGGTCTATGTTTCATTTCATCTGTACTAAATTAATTGAACTATTTCAGTGGCTTTGGTTCTTAACTTGTTGGAAATGTATTGTGATGATTTAATGATCCTAGCATCTATGTGAACTATTTTTCTTGATGCGTAACGATTCTTTCTATTTTATGTGCACGTGTCTCCATTAGATTAATACTATTACTTATATCTTAGAGGCTCACTTTCTCTCCCTTGGAGTGAAAGAACCTTGATACATATTGAATAAATAATTTCATAATGCACACTCTCTTGCTCATTGCACTTCTCTCTCTCGTGCTAATTGCTTAAGCCATGGAAAATCCTTAAATAAATGAAAATCAAGCCATATTTATAGATTGGATTACTACACCATACATTGTGAGGTATAATTGGGACCTCATATCGGGGATATCCCTTGTATGTTGGTGGTATCTAGCATGATCAACATTATGGAACTAGAAGGAGGGAAGTCACTTTTTTATGGATGATAACTCTTTAGATCCCAATAATTTAGTTTCTGGAAAAAGAATTAATATCCCGATCACCATCCATACTCCTATTTTCAAGGTAGGAGAGTATTATCAACCTAGTTTATAGTTGGCTTACAAAGTTACCTAAAAACAACTCCAGACAATTTGGCCTATTACCCGTCAATTTGTAAAAGGTATCTATTTTCTCACCATTGCTCATAATATTCCCCATCATCCCAATAAGAAATAAATAACTTGTACTGGTGTATTGGTTGCATTAATGGAATATTTGTTCTATTCCACTATTAAGGAGTTAGAAGAGTCTTTAGAAGACAAAGTTCAACAAGAGTCGCTTCCACCTGTTCATTAAGAGTATGAGGAATATATTGTTCTTTCTCACGGAGAACAATCAGGAGTTGATTTTGAGTTTAACAACGATGTGAATGGTGAAGGAGAAGGCTCATTAGCATCAGAAAAGGAGGTTGAACCAGGAGAAGAAGAAAAGGATGAAAAATACTTGGATTGGATGGCCTAAGGATCGTTTGCTCATCTGGAAAACCTTCATAAAATGCCTAGACATGTTGAGAAGTTATTATCTAAGTTTGATCCTGATAAGAAAAAAAGGCAGAAGATAATATTGATGACTTCTACATGCATATATGTATGTTATAGGTACATTACGATGATGTTTCTTGTAATATTTTTCCTTTTACATTAGAAGGTAGAGCAACAACATGGTACCACAGTTTGCCCACTAATTCAATCCATGGATGGAGAGAGTTTAAGAAATTGTTTTTAGAGAATTCGTCGATGAAAAGTCTCTTGCCATGTTGTTAAAATAGCTTGAAAATATTAATATGGGGGAGAAGGAGTCAGTAAAATAATTAAATAAAATATTAAACCACATATTAAACAAGTTCCCCCCAGAAATGAAACCTCACAATTCTATCACTATTGATTATTATACATCTTTCTTATCGACAAATATTTTTTGTTTTTTCAAAAGAGTTGCAAATGAAACATTGGCTCTAAACTTTGCAAAAGATATCGTTGTAGAGAAATACTTGCACACCATTGGAGTTATTATTGATTATGATGAATATAAAGACTCCAAGGAAATGGAAAAGAAGTATCAACCTTATTCAATTAAAGCTAAATAAAATTAGTATGTTGATATTGAAAGCTTGACTAGATCTTTAAAGGCACTCACCAATTAAGTTTTAGGATTAATGACAAAGTCAAGCGATACCTCTACCAGTATAAATCCTCCTAATTATTTCCCATTCAGAAGGAATAAAAACAATAGTCAACCGACTAAATCTAACCAAAGTTCAAATGTTGTGCTGAATATTGAAAGTGTCAGCATGGAAAACTATTTTTCTTTCCATCAAGAATGGAACTCATAAAAAACAGGTCCATAGTGGTACCACACCATGAATTCTCTGGCAATGCATATCATCGATATTTTACTAGTAGATGAGAAATCCAAGTAGAAGGAAGAAAAAAATGAACCTGCAGTGGCTGAGGAAAGCATAGGTGTTGGAAATGTAGTGAATAATTTTGATTTTATTCTCAAAACTGATAAGAAGTGTGGTGAAGCACCCCCTCAAAAGTGAAGCTCCTCCTAAAAAACAAATTTTTCATTATAATTTGAGGAGAAAAGGGTCCATTCCTGGGCTGGAAGTGGGAAGACAAGAATTAAAGAAGAAATTGCTAAGAATACTTGCACTTCCAAATAATCCTACTAAGAATACATAAAACAAGTCTCGAAATGTTGCTTCATCTAAGAGTACTTCCACTAGTGGTAAAAATAAGCCTACCTCTCTAGAAGTTTTGAATCAAGATACACCTCGAGACACTTCAAAACTTCATGCTAAAAATGAAACTATTGATTATAACATAGTTGAGGATTTGAAGGGAGATCTTGCCAACATTTCTATCTTTGAGCTTGAAAATACAGTAGGCCAGTATGAATTGCTTGTTCAAGCCTTCTCACATCCTTCATCAGGTGAAAAATAGTATACCTCTTAAAAGGTTTCTGGTAAGTCTTCTAGAACTCTCAAATCTGTAGTTAATGTTGTAACTTTAGAATATAATAATCTATGCCCCCTGCTTCTACTAACTTTCGAAATCTTTAATTACAATGTTCATAATTATTTGGTAGATTCAGGTGCATCTATGAATTTAATTTCATTATTTGTTGCTAAGAATATTAATGCTAAATGGGATAAAAATGATACACAAATCATCTTGCTGGAAATATCCCTTGTCCAATCTATTGGTGAACTCAAGAATGTTATTATCTGATTATCATCTGATCATCGGGTACAACAATGCATAAACATTGTAATTGTGGACATCCCTAAAGCCTATGGCATACTCCTGAGTCAAGACTGGTCTAGTAAATTACAAGGGAATTTTGCTACATATTGGTCATACTTATGGCGTCCATATAAAGGAAGAAACAACCAAATTCGAGTGGAAAGTGAACCATAAATGAAATAAATAGTGATGTCACTTGAGGGTGATAATTAACATGTTTCATTTGCAAATAAGGAAATTTTTACCTGGAAGTTGATCACGAGGGTTATCAAGAAAAACATCACCTGTCCCACTATATACACAGTTGGAGCTCCTTCCTTGTACTCCTATTGGTGCTAATGAATCTTGTAATATATATTTACATAATAGTAATAATAGTATAAGGACCAATTTAGTGGGTAATAATATATGGAATATATACTTTGAGGGTTCTAAAATGAAGGATGGCTCTGGATTTGGTTGCATACTCATATACCCACATAATAAGCAGTACATCCTATCATGTTTTTTGGAGTTCGAGTGTACAAATAATATTGTTGAATATGAAGCACTCATGCTTGGGTTAAAGAAATCCATTGAACTGAAGGTATAGGTTATCAAGGTAATTGGTCACTCAGAAGTCGTTACTCGATAGGTACGAGACACTATCGAATCCGATTCACCAAATATTAAAAACTACCAACATGATGTATGGCGAATGATTAGGTATATTAAAGCTTTTATATTATTTAAAATCCTAGACTTATAAATTCTGCAACATATACCTTAGCTAATGCAGCTGCTAGAATGCCAAATTTGAAACACGATTTCTCTATAGATATTGTATGTAAACCATATATGCGTGATAATGTCACTAATTTTCATGTTTTCAATCATGACCAACAAATACTGCATTTTATGGCTAATGTGAACGTGTTTAAAGATGTTTCCATTAAGGAAGATGAGCACAAAAAGGCTTTGTGGAAAGAATCTGATGCGATGAATGTAAACACTATATCTAAAGGTGTAATCTCCTTGAAAAAATTGTATGACCTACAAAACCAATTCAAAGGAATAATTAATATGAATACTAGGAGTTTGAATTTTTCATCTAAACAAATCAACTTGGGTCAACTCAAGAAGATCTAAAATATGTAAACTTCGATACATTTTGTTCTCCAAAATAACAACAAGAATTAATATTCCTGTTCAAACAATAACAAGATGTATTTTCATGTACTTATGACAATTTTAATATATATGATACTCATATTATCGAACATGTCATTCCCATTAAATAAGGGGTGAAATATTTTCAGTAGACGCTAAGGAAAGTTCATCCAATGATCGAACCCCTGATTCAAAATGAGTTGAGGAAGTTGCTAGATTCTCAAATCATTTTCAATGTTAGACATTCTTCTCGGGTCTCAAATTTGGTCCCTATAAGAAAGAAGTTCGGTGAAATAAGGATATGTGTCAAATTTTGAAATATTAACCAGGTATCAAACAAAGACAACTACCCAGTGCCATCCATGGAACAAATCCTCCAAACTGTTTCTGGGACTAAGATGTTTTCAATTCTAGATAGTTTTTCTGGCTATAATCCAGTGCTAGTGGCAGAGCCAGACTGTGTTAAAGCCACCTTCATGACCAAGTGGGGAAAATTTTCCTTTAATAATATTCCATTTAGGCTTATAAATGTTGGAGCTACTTTTCAAAGAGAGATGGACATTTATTTCTGTTGCCTCATTAGCCAAAGTGTAGTAGTCTATCTGGATGATATAACTGTGTTCTCCAAAATAATATCAGATCATGTATGTCATTTGAATAAAATATTTGAGAGATGTCGAAAATATGGGATCTCTCTCAATCCTAAGAAAAGCATATTTGGGGTTTCAGAAGGAACTCTCTTAGGACACATCATTGCAAAAAGTTGAATCAAAGTTGATCCTGAAATGGTCAAAGCTATAACTCAGACATTGTTACCTATAAATAAGAAATATTTTCAATATTTCTTAGGGAAGATTAATTTCTTGCGTAATTTCATCTCCGACTATGCTTAGATAATTAAACCTTTATAGGAGATTATTAAGAAACATGTGAATTATAAATGGAATAAAAAAGAGAAAGATTTTTTTGCTCAAATTAGACAAGCTATTATTGATGCGTTTGCATTTTCTAGTCCTGATTATGTGAAAGATATCCTAGTTTACACTTTCACCTCATATTCATCTAGTGCAGCCATACTGACTTAGATAGATGCTGGTGGAAATGAATGACCTATTTCCTTAATGAGTTATAGCTTATAGGGGTCAGAGCTACATTATCCTTCCATTGATAAACAATCCCATGTTGTATATAAGGCAATAAAATATTTTAGGCCCTATCTTCTTGAAGCTCAGATGATAGTATATGTGCCTCATCTACCAGCTAGAACACTCTTTGTGCAACAACAACTGGGTGACAAGAGGGAAAATTGGATGACGTGATTGCAAGAATATGATATGGAGTTTAATACATTTCATAGCATTAAGGGTCATGGCCTCTGTCAATTAATGACATAAGTGATATATTCTCTAGAGTAATATGGTTTAGGTTTGGATAAGGAAATAGAGGTGTACAACATTAAAAAAGTACCCAGAAAAAATCAACAACACCATGATATTGATGCATACACCAATTATTAGAGCACGAAACCTTGCCCATGCATTTATCGAATAAAAAAAAGAGGGAAATCCACCTTAAATATCTATACTATATTTGGATTTCACGGAGTGGTTTTCAGAAAGCACCATTATGGTGTCTTGCTAATATGCCTTGAGCCTCAAGGCATAGAGAAAGTACTAATAGATATGCACGATGGAATGGAAGGTGGTTACTATGAAGGTGATACAAGTGTGCATAAATTAATGAGGGTTGGTTATTATTGGCCCACCTTATTAAAATATTCTCATGCTTATGCTCGCAAGTGCCCAACTTGTTAGAGATGTGTTGGTTGAGATAAAAAGTCAACAGCCCAACTACTAGTAGTAGTAGTTGAGGAACCTTTCCAACAGTGGGTACTAAATGTTATTGGAGAAATTTTCCCACATTCATTAAAGAAACACTGATACATTCTAATAATGACTTATTATGTTACTCAGTGGACAGAAGCAATTCCTTTAAGACAATTCAACGATGAGGAAGTCATCCACTTCTTAAAGAAAAACATTATAACTATGTTTGGCATTCCAATCTCTCTTGTCTTTGATAATGTGACCTATTTATCTTCGTTGAAACTTTATTATTTCACATTAGAAAATGGTATTTTAGTGAAGCATTAATCTAACTATTATCCAAAGGGAAATTGTATAGCCAAATAAAAAACAAGAATCTCATTAGCATAACCAAGAAAACCATTTTCTCTAAGCTGACAGACCCAGCCCTCTGACCGTGATCAATTTAAAATTAAAATAACTATTTGGAAAACTTAACTACAGGTCCCGTTATATTTACGAATGGTGGGTTAACAAATAGTATTAACTCTGTTTCGAAATATGCGCAGATATGGATTTGATGAATACCGTCATCCGTAAGATTGGATCCGGTTTGCAATCACTTACCAATTTATTTCCCCATCCTTGTTAATTGGTACTTGATGACATCTGTCGATCGTCTTGGTTTTTGCTCCTCCCGCCTTGTGACAAACCCCAGCTTTGACATCGGCTTCATTCCATTTTTTATTCGGCTCCTTGAGGGTTCTCTGTTCCGGTTTGTCTCAAGGGTTCCGTTGCTGTCTTTCTAGTTCGATGAAATTCTCGCTGAGATTGTAACAGTGTTGACAATCCGTCCTCCGTTTGCTGTATGAAAGGTTCTAGTCAAAACTAGGCGAACTAGATGTTCTTCACTGTGATACGTTTGCAGACTCCTTTAATTTTGTTCATTTAACTGCCCTGTTTATGTTACAGGTTGAACTTCCGGTTCTACGCCAGCAGTCTTCCTCAACTCAGCTCCTTTTCTTTCCAAGGTAAGTTGAAGCTCTATGTTTTAGTTTGTTACACGCCTTAATCAGTCATTAATGTATTTTCTCCTTGTGAGCAGGTTTTCTTGTATTCGACTTAGTATTTCTGTTCAATGCTGCCCTCCTATTCATAGGTAAATGTCACAGAGTTTATGGTCTTATTCCATTGGAAAAATTCTTCGATTTCTCACCCAAATCTTTAATTCCTCCAGGTTCTAATACTTGTCTCCTTTTATTTTCTTGCAGGTCAAAAAAACTTGACTGGTTCCAAGTGCTCATTCTGCCAGAAAGAAACGGCCCCAAACAAGAAAATGGGTAGGGTCATTTTGCTTATAAGTCTGTGATAAATTTGTAATATGACTACGTCTTTCCTGGTTCCCGCTCTTCAACAGTCTCGGTCTCGTGGGTTTTTTTTGTCAAACCCTTCTCTGGAAATCTATGTCACAAGGCTGTAGTTTGTTCTGTTCGTTCCAGTTTGAAGTTCTTAATAGATGTAGTATGAGCGCTGTTCTCTCAGTTCTTGAAACCCCTCAAACCCTTCCTCTCACTTGTTGTTACAAACAGTGGGGTTTACAGAATGTATAATTAAAACAACTCCTGTATGTTTAAAAAGACTCCTTTTTGATTCAGTTAATTCTAAATAACAGTTTATGCATTACCTGGAATTTGTTGGTGTAATATAGATAAGGGTAACTGGCTTCCCCATAAATCTTCTTGCTGGAAATTTGTTATTGTACGCTGTAACTTTTAATCCTTCGCCTGTGCGCTAATTTCTTCTTTGGTTTTGTATAACTGCTACGTACTCCTTACGCTTGGAACATCTCTTGTCTGCAATGACTTCAACTTCCTATTCTTTATTTTACAATGCACATCAATATTGACGATAAAATACAGTAAATCAATACAATAAAGGGTTGGCTATAGATTTAATTTGACAGATGGTTTTCTTTCTTTAAAAAAAAAAAGACTCTGGTTCTTCTTGTCTTCCCTAGCTGGAGATTCGAACCTTACATCTGATTTTTTTTCTGTTTAAATACTTGCAAGTGTATAACAGTTTCTTTCTTTCGGTTGAACTGACAACCGGAATGTGTCTAACTGCCTAGCCAATTTCTTTTAAAAAGGAAACAAACAAACTTCTAACTAACTACAAAAATGAAAACAGTTTATAATCCTAGTCCTACTTTCTTTGTCCAATTTCTAAATAATAAAAATAATTAAAACAAAGGTTCAATAACCTATCCATCAACACGTGAATTTTTTTTTCTTTGAGACAGTCAACCATCTTTTGTCTCCTCCGAGATGGATGCTCCTGCATCAGGCTCCCGGGGTGGCAAAAAGTCAGGGCTCCGTTCCATGAGATCGTCGACAGAATAAACTGCTTTCTGTATCTGCGTCGCGTCAAGCCACGAACTGTCCTCAATCAGACGGTTCTTCCACTTGACCAAATATCACAGATATTCCTTCCTACGTGTGTGCTTGGCTACCTATGCGTCGAGGATATTATCGATCTGAAGGGGCTGTGCCATAGGCATCTGTCTCATCCAAGAACTCTCATCACATTTGGTGTCCCGTGCTGGCCTCACTGTTGCGTTATCTTCAGGATCAACAACATAAGGAAACAGATCTGCTACGTTAAAGATGGGTGAAATACCTATCCCTGGCAGCAACTGCAATTCATAAGCATTTGCGGAAAACTTGCGAATGATTTTGCGGGGACCAATCTTTTTAAAATTCAGCTTATTATATTCCCGTTTTGGAAACCGTTCCTTGTGCAAGTGTGCAAGGACTTCATCTCCAACATTAAACTGAACTTCCCATCTTTTTGAATCAGCTCGCTGCTTGTATTTCTGACTGCTGTCCTGTAACTTCAGCTTCACCTGCTCATGTAAGTCGCTCATTGCTTGGGTGAAATATTCCCCATCAGCACTTCGTTTTTCGAGTTTTCCCAAGTCCCGCAGCTCATGCACTCCGCGTGGATGCATGCCATACAAGATCTGGAAGGGACTGTAACCTCTGCTGCGATTCGGTGAATCGTTATACGCGAATTTCGCCTGAGCAAGTACGCGGTCCCACATTCATGAATTTTAGCCTATTAAGCTCCGTAGCAGATTTCCCAGACTCCTGTTCACCACTTCAGTTTACCCATCAGTCTGTGGGTGGTAAGTGGAGCTGAACTATAACTGAGTGTCCAACTTCTTCCACAGGGTTTGCCAAAAATGTCCGGTGAACTTCACATCCCTGTCGGAAATGATGGATCTTGGTAGACCATGCAGTCGAACAATCTCTGTGAAAAACAAGTGCGCTACGTGAGTAGCATCACTGGTTTTCCTGCAGGGTATGAAATGTGCCATCTTTGAAAACCGATCCACTACCACCATCACTGAATCAAAACCCCGCTGTGTCTTAGGCAAACCCAAGACAAAGTCCAAGCTGACTGAGTCCCATGGTCTGCTCGGAATGGGTAGTGGCATATAAAGACCTGTATTTTGACTGTGACCCTTCGCCAATTGACACGTTTTGCACCTGTTCACATATCTCTGCACGTCTCGTCGCAACCTTGGCCAAAAATAAAAATGCTCAACTTGTGAAAATGTTTTGTCTATACCGAAATGTCCGGCTAGACCTCCATTATGCTTTTCGTGAATAATGTTCTCCCTCATCGAATAGTCGGGAATGCATAACTGTCCTCCCATGAACAATAATCCCTCCTGCAGATTGTAGTCCAACCATGGACTATTATTCCTCAACAGAGGGTTTTGGTAGGCCTCATAGGCCTCCTTAAAATCTGCATCTGTCTGATATAGATCCCTCAGGTGCTCAAAGCCCAAAACCTGCATTGTACTTTCTTGCAAAAGTAAAGTCCTCCTACTCAATGCATCTGCCACCTTGTTGGCCTGCCCACTAATATGTTTCAGCACAAATGTAAAACTCTGCAGATACTCAACCCATTTTGCATGCTTATGGTTCAACTTATGCTGCTGCATAATTTACTGTAATGCAGAATTATCCGAAAACAAAACGAATTCATTACCCAATAGATAGTGTCTCCAATGCTTCAATGCTTGAACAATTGCATAGAATTCCTTGTCATAGGTTGAGTACTTCTGTCTACTCTCGTTTAGCTTCTGACTGAAATAGGTGACCGACCTATCTTCCTGACTAAGTACTGCCCCGATGGTTGTACCACTGGCGTCACAACAAACTTGAAAAAGTTTGTTGAAGTCAGGCAGCCTCAATATCGGTATTTCTGTGATCTTCCTCTTCAAAGTCTGAAAACTTGTCTCCGTTGCCTCTATCTAGCGAAAAGGCTGATTTTCCTTCTTGATCGTATCCAACAAGGGTGCGCAGATTCCACTGAAATTTCTGATGAATTTCCTGTAAAAACTTGCTAATCCGTGAAAACTTCGGACTTCAAATAAACTCTTTGGGGATGGCTAGCTAACTATAGCTGCAACCTTTTCTGGGTCCATCTTCAGCTCGTTTTCTGCAATTACAAAACCCAGATACACTAACTCCCGCTGAAAAAAAGTACACTTCTTCAGATTTATCAGCAGCTTCCTCAATACACTTCGAACATGTCTGAAATGTTCCTCTTTTGTTTTGCTGAAAATCAATATATCATCTAAATAAACAATTACAAACTTCCCAATGAAATATTTTAGCACTTCATTCATTAGGCGCATAAAAGTACTGGGGGCGTTACTCAGCCCAAATGGCATCACCAGCCACTCGTACAGCCCTTCATCCGTCTTGAATGTTGTCTTCCATTCAACTCCTTCCCGAATTCGGATCTGCTGATATCCACTCTTCAAGTCAATCTTTGAAAAATAAGTTGCCCCACTCAAATAGTCCATCATATCGTCCATTCTTGGCAATGGAAACCTGTACCTGATAGTAATTTTATTAATGGCCCTGGAATCTATGCACATTCGCCATTCGCCTCCCTTCTTTGGAGCCAAAACTGTCGGAACTGCACAGGGGCTCATGCTTTCTCTAATCAACCCTTTATCCAACAACTCCTGTACCTGCTTCCTAATTTCCTCGTTTTCCTTAGGACTCATGCAATAAGCTGCTTTATTCGGCAGACTAGCTCCTGGTATAAAGTCAATACAATGACTGATACCTCTCTTGGCGGGCAGTTCATCCAGAAGATTGTCCACTATGATATCTCAAAAATCCTGTAAGATATCCTGGATCTCCTCGGGTAAATCTGAAATCTTTGTGTGCAGTACCACTGTCTTTGGCCTCCTCACCACAGCAAAATTCACATCGTTGTTTTCAATCTGTTTTAAAAACTCTTTTCCACCCATCAGCAGCGCTTTAACCCCACTAGCTTCTGTTGTACCTTCCTCTTTGATGGGTATAAGCGTGTGCTTGATCCTATCTTTGACAAACTTATAGCAGTTTGTTTTTCCATCATGAACTGATTTTTTGTCATACTGCTAGGGTCTTCCTAACAGAATATGACAGACATCCATCGGCATAACATCGAAGATAATTTTGTCCTTATATCTGCCTATCTGGAACTCCACCTTGCACTGTTCATCAACTAACAGTTGATGTCCTTTCTGCAGCCATGAAACTTTGTAGGGAGTGGGATGTTTCAGCTTTTTCAGTCCCAACTTCTCCACCATTTCCGTGGCCACCAAATTATCAGTACTTCCGCTGTCAATGATCAGTTTGCAGCACTTACCCTGTGATTTGCAAACTATCCGGAACAAGGCCTTTCATTGATCTGATTCTACAATTTCCTTTGCTGGTTTTAACAGCACCTTATTCAGCACCAAGGCTTCACCTGTTTCTGGTGCATTCTCCACTTCCTGAGGCGGTGCCTCCGCTTCCTCCGATTGGGAAACATAAGCTCCTCTCCCACCTGTTGGTTCATCTTTAGGACATTCATACGATTTGTGCCCCCAATTGTGGCACCGATAGCACTGGACAGCTCCTCTGCCCCGACCATTACCTCTCCCTTGCTGGGTTGGTCGTACTCCTCTAGTGCTTTTGTCCTTTTCTGTTGTTCCTGTAGATTTGGAACTACTGCCTTCTTCATTGGAACCTATACCTCTGCCTCTGCCAAAGGCCTTTCCCTTTCCTCTGCCAGATCCACCTCCTCTTCTGGCATTCTGCTTCCTATTTATTTTCTTCTCTGCCTTCAAGGCAAACTGGTATGCTTCATCTAAAGTTCTGGGTGAGAGAATACTAATTTCATCCAGTATCTCCCCTCTCAGCCCATTCACGAACCTTGCTATTTTTTCTGGGGTATCTTCTATATACCCTGCCCTCAAATTAAACTTATAAAATTCTTCTGTATATTCCTTGACCATCACTCCCATTTGCCTCAAGTTTTGTACTTGCCTGTACAACATAATCTAATAGTCTTTAGGAAGAAACTTCTCTTTCAGCTTTGCCTCCATTCTGTCCCATTTCTTTATAGGCTGTTTATTCAGCCTTTTCCTTTCTGCCTGAACGCTATCCCACCACAAGGACGCATGTCCTTTCAGCTTGGTGGTAGTGAACTTCACCCTCTTGTCCTCACTGGTTTCCTCAAAATCAAAATATTTGTTTAGTTCACTCAGCCAATCCAATAACACATTTGCCGACAAACTTCCATCATAAGTGGAAAGTTCATGTTTTGGCTTATGACTGGATAACAAAACTGATCTCAATAATTTGAGTTCAGGTGTCACCCCTTCAAATTCATTTGTTGGTTCGACAACCTTTTCGTCACTGTCATCCCCTCCTGCGGGGTCTCTCCTTTTCCAGCCTCTACCGCTGCCAATCGCTCATTCAAAATTCGAATCTCTTCTTGCAGTCCCTCTTCTACTTCTCTTCGGACTATTCTTCCTCTTCCTCTTCCTCTTCTGCCAACCTCCATTTTTCCTGTCCAGCAAACCCGCTCCGATACCAAAAATTTACGATCCCAGCCCTCTGACCATGATCAATTTAAAATTAAAATAACTATTTGGTAACCTTAACTATAGGTCCCATTATATTTACGAATGGTGGGTTAACAAATAGTATTAACTCTGTTTAAAAATATGCGAAGATATGGATTTGATGAATACCGTCATCCGTAAGATTGGATCCGGTTTGCAATCACTTACCAATTTATTTCCCCGTCCTTGTTAATTGGTACTTGCTGACACCTGTCGATCGTCTTGGTTTTTGCTCCTCCCGCCTTGTGACAAACCCCAGCTTTGACATCAACTTCATTCCATTTTTGATTCGGCTCCTTGAGGGTTATCTGTTCTGGTTTGTCTCGAGGGTTCCGTTGCTGTCTTTCTGGTTCGATGAAATTCTCGCTGAGATTGTAACAGTGTTGACAATTCATCCTCCGTTTGCTGTACGAAAGGTTCTAGTCGAAACTAGGCGAACTAGATGTTCTTCACTATGATACGTTTGCAGACTCCTTCAATTTTGTTCATTTAACTGCCTTGTTTATGTTACAGGTTGAACTTCCGGTTCTACGCCAGCAGTCTTCCTCAACTCAGCTCCTTTTCTTTCCAAGGTAAGTTGAAGCTCTATGTTTTAGTTTGTTACGCGCCTTAATCAGTCATTAATGTATTTGCTCCTTGCGAGCAGGTTTTCTTGTATTCGACTTAGTCTTTCTGTTCAATGCTGCCCTCCTATTCACAGGTAAATGTCACAGAGTTTATGGTCTTGTTCCATTGGAAAAATTCTTCGATTTCTCACCCAAATCTTTAATTCCTCCAGGTTCTAATACTTGTCTCCTTTTATTTTCTTGCAGGTCAACAAAACTTGACTGGTTCCAAGTGCTCGTTTTGCCAGAAATAAACGGCTCCAAACAAGAAAATGGGTAGGGTCATTATGCTTATAAGTCTGTGATAAATTTGTAATATGACTACGTCTTTCCTAGTTCCCTCTCTTCAACAGTCTCGGTCTCGTGGGTTTTTTTTGTCAAACCCTTCTCTAGCAATCTGTGTCACAAGGCTGTAGTTTGTTCTGTTCATTCCGGTTTGAAGTTCTTAATAGATGTAGTATGAGCGTTGTTCGCTCAGTTCTTGAAACCCCTCAAACGCTTCCTCGCACTTGTTGTTACAAACAGTGGGGTTTACAGAATGTATAATTAAAACAACTCCTGTATGTTTAAAAAGACTCCTTTTTGATTCAGTTAATTCTAAATAACAGATTATGCATTACCTGGAATTTGTTGGTGTAATATAGATAAGGGTAACTGGCTGCCCCATAAATATTCTTGCTGGAAATTTGTTATTGTACGCTGTAACTTTTAATCCTTCGCCTGTGCACCAATTTCTTCTCTGGTTTTGTATAACTGCTACGTACTCCTTACGCTTGGAACATCTCTTGTCTGCAATGACTTCAACTTCCTATTCTTTATTTTACAATGCACATCAATATTGACGATAAAATACAGTAAATCAATACAATAAAGGGTTGGCTATAGATTTAGATTGACAGATGGTTTTCATTCTTTAAAAAAAAAAAGACTCTGGTTCTTCTTGTCTTCCCTGGCTGGAGATTCGAACCTTACATCTGATTTTTTTTCTGTTTAAATACTTGCAAGTGTATAACAGTTTCTTTCTTTCGGTTGAACTGACAACCGGAATGCGTCTAACTACCTAGCCAGTTTCTTTTAAAAAGGAAACAAAAAAACTTCTAACTAACTACAAAAACAAAAATAGTTTATAATCCTAGTCCTACTTTCTTTGTCCAATTTCTAAATAATAAAAATAATTAAAACACAGGTTCAATAACCTGTCCATCAACACGTGAATTTTTTTTTTTCTTTGAGACAGTCAACCATCTTTTGTCTCCTCCGAGCTGGATGCTCCTGCATCATAAGCAAAGGAACTAGAAAAATGCTTTGATAAATTCACTATGGGATGATTGTGTAACTCTTAATCCTTCCCTCAAAATCTCATTGTACTTCCTGATATAAGACATAGAAGTTATCTTTCCTCTGAACCTGTATGTCCCAACCTTGCCACTCTCTCAAGAGTCCCAAGGTAGACCTTTCCTTCTAGTTCAAAGTACGATAAATAATTTTTTTAAACTTGAGGAAGAAAAGCTCAAATCCAAAGAAATATTTGTCTTCCATAAAAACCATATTAAGGATTGGTCCAAAAAAAATCTACAGGGACTAAGACTTTCGATGTGCATGACTTAGTATTGAAGTGGGACAAATCCCATGAAGAGAGGAGAAAAAACATGAAGTTCCAACCTTTATGGAATGGCCCCTTTACCATTGATGAAAAGCTCAGTTATAATAATTTCAATATGAAATATTTATATGGGAGGACTAACCCTCTTCCTGTAAATGGCGAAGATTTGAAATTTTATTTCCAATAACAACTACTAGGTTGTGTTCCCTGTAAAAATTTTCTTTTCTTTATTTTTCTTTATCATTTCTGTTAGTCTTGTGTATGTATGCCAAGTCATGTCCCATCATGTTTTGTGTCTTGTTAATTATACATAAATAATACCTTGTGTGAAAGGGTGCATGGCTCAGAAGGGTTTTGTGGTGGAATAAAGAAAAATGTGACAACCACAATGCTTGGATATTTGTTAGTTCTTCTTCTTTGTTTGGGAAGATGCCATAGGTTAAGTTAAGTCTCGATGGAAAATATGATACATCCTAAAGGAAAAACTTGAGGGAAAGTATTATATTTTCATCTATTCTAGTATCCAAACTCCTTAACTTGGTGTGTTACATGCTTTTCCAATATAATATAAAAAGGATAAGTTGGCATCCCTCTTCCACCCATTGAAAATAATAAGTCCCAAAGCGTAATCCTATTAAATAAATAAATAAATGGTGAAATAAGAGAAAGGCTTCCTGCATAGGGAAGTGAATCAAGAATTTTTTTTAGGGTATTGTTCAGGCTTGCTAGCATAGAAGAAATGCTTATGCTCCTGTAGCGACTCCGTTTGGGTATTTTCCAGGCCTATTGGCAGCAAAGCAACACCAAATATT
The DNA here is from genome assembly GCA_034641835.2 of Pinus albicaulis. Classification (NCBI taxonomy): domain Eukaryota; kingdom Viridiplantae; phylum Streptophyta; class Pinopsida; order Pinales; family Pinaceae; genus Pinus; species Pinus albicaulis. Next base: position 340,263,290 of record CM076578.1, on the reverse strand, counting down.
AAAACCACACTCTCAATATATTAAAATCACTGCACATATTTCCCATTCCTATATTGAAACAAACCAATATGGCATATATTATGTGGGTTGAAGTAAGTGAACTGAAGTGAGGTACTATGTATATAAACGGGCCGGAAAGGGGAACTCCAGGAAATATAATTGGTGAATCAGTACTTCCTAGGAAGAGAAGTTTAATTTTTTTTAGTGTGTGACCAAGTGTTATAACTACTACAACACCCTCCAAACTTTAACTACATTCAAATTTTGGAGCCTACTAAAATATCACACAAAGTGTCACCTTGGTTATGAAGTGTGATTTCAAGTCATTCTTATGTTTAAATTGTTCTTTATCATTCTTAAGTATCACTACATTATTTAGAACATGTCTAGTGCATTTCATGGTTATAATGCCTTTTTTGTTGTAAAATGAAAATTTTGGTCATAGTCACACACACTTTGGTTACTGTACTTGGGGAGTGTTTGTAAGCTGGCTTTTTTATGTGAATTTTAAATCTTTCAAGCTTATCTAAGTTTTATTGATGAGTTGGTATGTGTCACACTTTAATTCATCACTAAAATAATTTTTTTCACCCCTTTTTCTATCTTCAAGACTTAAACAAATTTTAGTTGCACAAGTGAATAAATTAAGGAAAGGAGTGCAAAAGTGCACTCTTAAGCCTTGATCAGGAATCCTTTGTTGTTCAAAAGTGCGCACTGCACGCTTAAAGAGTGCATAAAACACTTCTAATCCTCATTCCCATTTCTTGTTACGAATTTCACCCTCAAATAATTTCTTCCTCCTTGTTGACCACACGGCACATCATCAAAGCATGAAGCCCAACTCCTTTAGCCCTTAGAAATTTACCCTATAGCCTCCTTGACCCTATTGAGCACATGAGCACATATTTAAGCCCTAAAGCCTAATCCTTCAACCTTTAGCCTTACGCCATGTGCCATTTTTTGCCTCCTTGAGCGCATTAGCACACCCTAAAGCCCTGAAGCCCAAACCTTTAGCCTTTGATAGTGTACTATGTACCTTCCCTATATCCCTTGAGTGCACATTGCACTTGGGAAACTAGAATTATCTTCCTTTGTCATTTAGAACTACACCATGTTTCCTCCCTTGATCTCTCTATCTTCTCTTGACCACACCCCAAAGCCTCTAAGCTTCGACCCTTTAGCCTTTCATAGTGCACGTTTACGCCTAGAAGTTATCCATACTCTTCCAAAGCACATTGTTTAAGTCATGAACTATAAATTTGCATAAAAAATGTTAGGATAAGAGAGTTTTTAGGTTTATTTTTTCCTTCCATGAATTATTTCAGTTGTAGATGTTTCAAGAGCAACGTGGAAAGGATTCATGAAGAAAATCGAGAAAAGGTGGCAGTCAAAATAAGCATTCAAGAACAAAGAGCACATTGGAATATTGATGATTGAAGCATACTAAAGACTCTATGTGATCAAATATCCTTTGTAGGGTTAAGTAATTAATGACATGGAATTTTCATGTGATGTCAAAGATATAAGTGGCAGCCTTGTCACCTATCGAAGAAAATCCATGTCATCAGTCACTATGATTCCTAGTCATCAATTTTAGTGACTTGTCATGTCCTCACCACACGATGATTTGGAAGTTATGAAATAATCGTGTAATTATTGTAAATACAAAGAAGTGGAAGTCCAAGAGTCATGGATGGAAGAAATAGCCATGTATATAAGTCCAAAAGACATGTAATTCCAAAAGTCATTTGGAAGTCCAAGAGTTATAGAAGTCTAAAGGTCATTAGAAGTTGGAAAGTCAAGAGTCACGAGGATATGAAAGGTCATGCCTAAAGTTATAAAAGGAACCTCATTTATCAAGCAAAGAAATTTTAACCTTGGCTTATACCACAAGGAATTAGATAAATAGAGATAATACTTTTGGGGAGAAAGTAGTGGCTTTATCGCTCCACTACTGGAGCTGGTGATGTTCATTATACTTATGTATCTTAGAAATTTCACTTAATACTTGAAGCTAGCTAGCCAAAAAATTTCATGAATGAAGCGTTGGTGTTTTGAGAGTATTCTTCTAATGTTTGCGGTTTATTTTGACTTTCATGTGCACTAAAGTAATTGAAATATTTTAGTGAATTTTGTGCTTAAATTGTTGGAAATGTGTTGTGATGAATTAATGATCGTAGCATCTATGTGAACTATTTCCCTTGATGTATAACACTTATTTCTCATTTATGTGCATGTCTCTCCATTAGATTATTACTATAAATTATCTCTTAGAGACTCACTTTCTCTCCATTGCAGTGAAATAGCTTTGATACATCTACAATTGAACATTTCACAAGGCACACTCTCTTGTTGATTCAAAAACACACATGCACTTATCTCTGTTGCTAATTTCTTAAGAAAAGGAAAATATTTAAGTAAATGATAGACAGGTCCTATTTTCAGATGGGACTCCTACACCAAATGGTGTGAGGTCTAATTGGGACCTCATATCGGGGAGATACCCTATATCTTGGAAGTATCCAACACCATCAGCAGATGCAAATGGAGGTTCTTCAAAATTTTCTCTTTAAAATCCTCTACTTTCCAATTATAAATAGTCTAAGAGGATGTAAGTATAGTTTTCCATATGTTGATAAGGATCACCTATAGTTTTAGTGTTGGAATTGACCTTTTATTAATATTGAAACTCTAATATTTCATTCTCTCCATAAGTTCCACATTGTGAAACCTAACATCAATTTCCAATCGATCTAGTAAATTCTTCAAATATTACATGGAGGGTCAGATACATCTAAATATTTTAGGAAAAAAGTCCCAAATGCCACCTGTGAAGTGAAATGTAAGGAAAATGTGCTCTAGTGTTGACTCTCCTTGAGATCAAATTTGACATAATTATAGTCCCTTGTATCGATTTTATGAAGGCGATCCTAAGTGAGAGTACGCTCCCAAGATATTAACTAGAGAAAGGTTGAAAGCCTTAGCCAACATGAACCATCCCATATCCTGGTCCACACAACCTCCTTTTCCATTGGTGAAAAACATGCATGTAAGGAGTAAGCTTTTTTAAGATAAAAAGAACAAGATTATTGTTGAACCCATCGCAAAATGACCTACTTCTTAGAAACCCTAGTATGCTTATCCTAAAGTATATTTTGAAACTCCACCCATGGATAGGTTGTGTCAATAGTAGAAAAATCACTTTTATCCTTCCATTTTTACCACTATTCGTTATCGACCAATGGTTTCCAAAAGTCAGATATATTATTGGATCCCAAAGCTTGTGATAAAAGTTTAATATATTGGAGAAATTTTTGCTCCCCAAAATGAGGATACTACTACCAAGCTTCCTCCCAAAAAGACAATGCCATCCCTCCTTTTACATCCCATAAATAAGATCTTCTAACAAAATATTTACCTTTTTTTTCCCAAGTTCAGGTGCTTGATCCTTAAATGTAACCATCAAAATGCAGTTGCCCCCCCCCACCCGTGTTTGTAGAGGAACATGTTTTCTATTCCAAATGTGATTCTAGATTTTAGGGCTTCCTTTGACCCAAAGCTACCATAATTTCATACTATAGGAATAAATAATGAATTTTGGATCACATAGTCCTAATCCTCCTGTATATTTGGATATACTCAATTTTTTCCATCCTACAAGAGAATAATTTCGTGCTTTAACTGATCCTCTCCACAATAAGTTGCTCCATAAATAATGGAGATGATAAAACATGGTTTTTGGGATGGGTATTATCGTCATCTGATATTTTGGAATTGTATACAATATTTCTTTTGTAAACACTAGATGGTTGAGGAAATTAAGGGTATGAATGACAAATTTCTTACCCTTGTTTAGAACTTTTCTATAAGATCTTCACAAGTTGACACCCGATTGTAATATATAACCAAGGATACTGCTAAATATTTGGATGATAAATGAGCTTGTTGAAATCCCAATATCTGAGTGTTACTCAACAATTTGTAACTATACTTGTACTCCTCGTTCCCTGATCTTGGAGGACCCATACAATGACCCTTGTGTTGGGTATGAGTTATATTCTTTCCATGACTAGTCACGCACAGGGGGTGTGACAACCCCCCTTGTACGTTGCACTGGGCACAGTAGGGGGGTCACAGGGGGGGGCGGTAGTCCCCCCTGTTCAGGGTCCAGGGAAGTGTCCCGGGAAAAAAAAATTGGACCCTATTTTTCGGTGGGCAGACCCATCCATGGTTTTGTGCATGGGTTTGCACATAGTTTTGGGGCATTATAGTTTTTTTTCCCCTTGTATTTTGTAGATCCGGTCAAGGGAACTATGATTATGTTCTAATCTAGGGTTAATGGATTGGGGTTTATGTATGCTTCGACATGTATATATATGTGTTGTAACACTAAAAGAAATATAATGAAAAATTAAGCTGGTCATCCCGATTTGGGATCCAGGGGAAAATCTGTTGAGATTCAACAAGATGACGAGCTTAGTAAAAAGAGTCGCCTTCACTAACTGGGCCCGCAGGCTATTTTTTGCGCAAGTCTATTTTTAGACTGTCTATTTTTAGACATGATGATCATATTTTAGAAGTTTCAAGATGCTATTTGTGGATGGTTGATCAAGTTGGAAAAATAGATGAAATAGATGCATGTTTATTATTATTAGCTCTTAATAATAATCAGAATCTAAACAACAAATTATTCTCTTGGAGCACTTCAGTTCAGTGCACAGATGTGGCACATTAGTTGACAGAAGTAATTACGTTATTCCTAAGGGTTTACTGGAGCTAATGCATGGAGGACTCAGTTAGAACTCAAGTGGCAAAGTTATGACACAGTTGGAAGATTAGTTTATGGAGTTGTATTTAGTTTAACTCAGTTGAGCTAGTTGTATCTAGTCTAACTGAATGATACACTAGTGAGAGTGGAGTGAATTAATTAGTTAATTAATTCAAAAATAATAACTCATTAATCAACTGAACAATACAACAATTAACTACAGTGCATGGCAGTTCCAGTGGAGACCAGTGGATGTTGGGTGAAACTTATTGTCGTTTAATTCTATTGTAGTAATTGCCCAACCATTTAATTTGTCAATCCGAGGTTCGTAAGCTTACGAAGCACATGCACTATATATGCAGGACTGAAGTGGACTAATCTAATCTAAATTACTGAAATCAAATTAATCTAGGAAGGCATTGAAACACTAACTAGGAAAGCAGGAAATTGCATAAGGGAAAAGCAATACAACATGTGAAGAGCTGAATGAAAAACAACATATGTGAGCTCACAACAATAAATCTATCTCAAATTACATTACAAGAATCAAATGACAAATCATGAAAGCATACAATAAAAGAATATGAATCACAGTTAAGAATACCCCTCTCCTAATTACAAAACTATCTCTTAAAGCTAATCTAATGAAAATGAAGAGAGAGCACTCTCTTATATACATGAAGAAGATAACCATCTCATTAAACTACTCTCAACTACTTTCCCATTATTACAAGACATGATCCCTTTGAATCCTCCACACATCTCTCACATATCTTGAATAGGATATGCCAACCAAATCCTCCATGATCTTCTCCTTAGGAATAGGCTTGAATAATTATCTCCTTAATATGGTGGAGGAGATATTCCAGAAGTCTCTTAGAATTAAACCTTCACATATCTCCTACACATTACAAAGCTCACACATTCTTGAGATATATATAAAAACATGTATATTTTCTAATATTTAATCATAAATTCACTTATAATACAAAAATGAATAAAGTGGAAAATAAGAAGGTGAAACCCAAATGTATTTATGAAAATGATATAATGAAATGTTAATGGGATGATGAAATGTAAGGAATATTGAAGGGAAAGGTGGATGAAAATATGACATTTCTGAGTCCCAACATCCCCCCCAACTGAACTTGTTGCATGTCCTCATGCAACCATGCATGGATCTCTTTTAAGAATGTTTGGCATTTGAACTTTGGCTTTACATGATGATGAATGTTTTCAGGATATGTGAAGGACATGAGTAACAACTTACATTTTCTTATGGTTGGTTCTTGTGTGACAACCATGAATACAAAGAATATTGGTTCTTGTGTTAACAACATTCATTTCATTTATGTTATCTTTTCTTATGGTTGGTTCGTGTGTGACAACCATGAATACAAAGAATGTTGGTTCTTGTGTTAACAACATTCATTTCGCTTCTTGTTCTCTTGTTGCAATAATAATGTAAACACTCAATGGAAATCATAAGCTATCAATGTGCATAAGAAAGCCGTTTTGTAATATTCATGAAGCATGCCAATATGTATATTAATTCGTATGAAGAAGAGTGCAACAAAGTATAGTTGCAAAACAAATGTTGGTGAATGGTAAATAAGAAAAAAAAATGGAGTGATAGTGGTGGAGAAATGGAATCATGGTAGTGAATATGTAGTGAATATAGTCCCCCCCCCCAAACTGAATTGGTTGCATGTCCTCATGCAACTTGGCGTGGGTCATGAAAGGAAATAGAGCATGATGAGGGAATTTTCCAAAATATTCAAGTCAACATATAAGGAATTGCATGATTAAAGATTAGAAAACAACATACTTCCACTTACCCAAGAATGATGAACTATGCAATAGGAATGTTGATGCTGCTGTTGCTGAATCATGAAAACATGAATGGTGTCATAGTTGCAACTGTTGTAACTGCTAGATCAGAGAATATGTGACTGTGGCTGCAACTGCTGTAACTGCTAGAACATGGAAGGTTTTACTGCAACAGGATCATGAAAATGTAACTTTGAATGCTGATGTTGTTGTAACTGGAACCTAGGAAATGAAGGAATCTGAACTGCTGATGCTAAATCATGGAAAAGATAAAGGCTGAAAGTGGAACTGTGGTACTCTCATAGATCAGAATTCATGCTGCTGTAACTGCTGAGGGAGTCGTGAAAAAGTGTATAGTCTTCACCTGCTACAAAACTTGATGGTACAAATCTAATCACGTGAAAGAATGTGTTGGTGTCGAGCATGAAGAGAAATCATTGGATTACCGGCCATTGATGAATGTCGTTAACCAATGCGAGGAAAACTCACCATTGATGTCAATGAGTGCCAAGGTACCCGATTACATCTTGTGAAATGCGAATAGAGTGGTTGACGTCGAGCCATTTTCAAGATCTGACGATCAAGGGAAATTGATGTATTCCCATGATTTTCAGCGAGAGAACTTGCCATTAAGGCATGCAAGTCTCAAGGTACCCAAAAGGAACTCTATTCTATTTCCCAGATAAGGTGCTGAGGTCGATGGGGCAAGACTTGTTGAAAGGTGGGCCTTAAGGAATCCCACATCAGTCAATGCGAGTTTGTACAAAGAGATTTGGTAGGACTATAAATGGAAAGAATTCACGGACAAGCAGTGTGGATCAACATGGCGAGGAAATCAAGGAAATGTAATTATGGAAAGGGGATAAGTTTTATTCAGAAGGAAAACTAGAAGGAAAATAAACTGAAAAGGATAAAGGAATGTATGCAATTCAGAAAAATAATTGTGCATGAAGTCATGAAAGATAAGGTAATGGAAAATGGGCTTCAACACAAGGATGGTCAATCGACTTTGAAGGAGAAATGTTACAGTGTCACAGCATGGATAATGGAAAAAGTGGAAATGTTGGTGTACCAGCATGGTCACTATGTAAAAGAAAAAATCAAGAGGCGCAAACATCATGATGTTTATGATGAGTTACAGCTCCTTCAAGCTGTTCATGAAAGCATGTTTTTCAAAAAGTTTCGTGATCTTTGAAAATCACTTCAGCAGCAAAATGTGATCATGTCCGAAACCTGAAAAAAATTTAGTACAAATCCTGTATGAAAACTTCGTGAGAGCATTGTAAGACGTAAGATGCGAGAATAAGCACAGATGTGAGCAAAAGAAAGAAACTGTGTGTTAACCTGTCGCCTGCGCTGATTTCATCATCGATCGCTGTCAAAGTGACTTCAAGAAAACAAATTAGTGTTAAGCGTAAAAAACATGCATTCGTATTGTTTTTAGGAATTTATTAAAAGGTCCATTTGCAATTTTCATGGTTTTTTTTTTTTGTTTTTTTTAAGGCAAAAAGAAAAACAAAACAGGAAAAATTAAAGTCAGATCTCCATTTCTTGGCATGCTTTGAAAAGTGTAGCAATACTGTCTCAGCGCTAGCAAATCTTCAGTTTCTTGCTGATTCATGTTACTAAAGCTCTGAAAGTTAAATCGGTTTCTTAGATGCACAATTAAATTCATTCAAGCAATTGGAAGCTGGGTAGAGTATGATTGGCATCAATTTGCTGCAATAATCTCACTTACTTCTCTGCAATATTGGACCTGTACATCGTCAGATATAGTTGAATATTCAAAGTATTCAATTGTAGCGTTCCTAAGTATCTAATAACAATCATCAAGCAGTGACAGATAATCCAATCAACATTCCTAAGTTTCCTGGCATCATGGACATTAGTTTAATGGAGATAGTGAGCATGAAAAAACAATCAGTTTCCGGCATAAAATCCAGCATAAGCATAAGAATCCAAAAATTCTTCTCCAATCTTAAGCTCGGCAGCATTCTCTTCCTCTTCTGACGTTGAAGCCATTGTCATGTCTTGTTGACAGGTGCTGCGGCTGTCAAAAAAATTTATTGAGTGAAATAAATAGGCTCTGTTGTGTTCTCCACCTTTGCCTTAATCTAAGCTGCCTGCAAAACGTTAAAATGGAAAATTTTTGTAAAGAAGAGACCTTTTTCTGCCAGCTGAAAACCATTCTGACCAACCTGTAAAATCACACTCTCAACCATATAATTGGGAAACATGTTTTACAAATTATGGCTCTATAGCATAGTTTCAGTATGCAAGTTACGAACAAATATTAAATATTTTGCTTTATGTTTACAGGGAGCTAGGGTTTCCAAATCGATTACTCTGATGGAAAGGCCCCAACACCATGAGTATAATTTGTTTCAAATGGATCACCAAAAGGGTTTGCATATTGGGGCATTGTCATCATTATAACTGTAATTCTTAATGAATATCTGCCTCATCAATTCGATTCAAGCTCTATCGCTATGCCGGTTTCAACAGAATTTTAATTCGATTTTATTCAGAATCCTATTTCCCTTCCAAAGCACAAATTTCCTCAGAAGATGTACCAACAAGATCAGACTGGTCATATAATGACTTAGACTGTGTCTGTTGGGTCTTACTTTGCAAAAATTTCATGAGGCCCACTTCAATTCTGGGTGTATACTGCTTTAGAGATCGACGCAATGTGCTTTTCTCTTCAATTGTGAGGCCTAAGATAAAATTCAAGACAGATGTAGAATAAAAATATGAATAGACAGATATAATAGTAGTAACAACTGTCTCCTTAAGTTTTGTATTCTTATCATTTGCCAATGGTGCTAACGTTGCAAGACACAATTTCAGCAACCCACTTCCAGTAGAAGTTTCACCATTCATTCCTAACTTTGTGAAGGAAGATATAGAAAACTCTATAACAGCCACCTTGGCCTTTGGTGAGCACTGGTCATCAAGTGAATGGAGTAAGGAAGGAAGGACCAAGTCTATGCTATAAGTATTACTTACAATCTCCAACGTTGATGAACAGAGTTGTCTAATTAACTCCTTCGGATCAACCAACCGTGAAAAGACATGAGGTATAATCCTTTCCAGGTACCCTTCAAATGGCTTTCGACAAGCTGGTATCAAGTCAGCAAGTGTGGAAAGTGCTGCTTGGGCCACTTTATGATGTGGATCATCCAAATGCTGAAAAAAAAAATTCACGACCTTCTCAAAACTTTGGGTTATGTCCTGTACGCCTTTGGGCCCTTGTTGTAGAATTTTTCTTAAGTAATTAAAAGCAACAACTCTAGCAGACCAATCTGCACTGACACTAAGTCCCTCTGTAAGGGCATCATTGAGGGACATAAGACCATCCACATAATTAAACGTCTCCCCAGCTGGTAGTTGGTTATCCTCAAAACTTAGTCTATTGATCCTAGATGACCTTCCTGGCCCATGCTTCCTTAAGAGTGGTCTCTGAAAATTTGGTATTGAACTATATTGTAAATCCTTGTAACTCGTATCCTTCGATGGGGCATCCACATATGACTTGTCCATTTGTGATTCTAACTTTAGAACATGCCTTGGTGCTTTAATGTCATTACTCTCTTCAAGAGAACTTCGTTGACTTGACCTCTCATATGTCATTGGAAATATTTTTGCTGTGTATGATGTAGTCAGTGTGGATGATGCATCATGGTTCATACTACCCAAAAGAGATGTTTTACCAAAATCTGTAGGAATTGGGCCTTGCGAAGATGTCACATTAGGTAGATCAGCACTTAAAGTACTGCTGCGCATACCAATTTTATATACATTAGCTCCAAGGGAAGGGCGCACAGGAATATGACTTGTTCCAGAAACAGATGCTGGAAAGGGTGGATCACGTGCAGGAAACACAGAAGATTTTTGATTTTTTGATTCACCAGAACAGCTACCATTGTTGGAAAGTGAATCACAATTTCTGTGTTAGCTGCAAAAGAACCAGAATTATCATCAATGTCAAATCGCCCATTATGTAATGAGGTCCCTGAAGAGACAATTTTGAGAGAATCATATCAACAACTATGGAATGTTAAATACATAGTTTAAATCTTACACATGATTTCCTACCATACTATACATTTTCACATGCAAAATCGGCAATCCAATACAATGCAATAAGATTTAAATTTTAGCGATTTCTATTAGAATGATCAGAACCATGAAGTTTTATAAAGATATTTGAATTCAATTATTCAAGCCGCTTCCGTAAAGCCCACTCTCATGTTACCGAAATCAAACACGGTATGGTAGACACCCATGAATACATCTCCAAGAATCCATAAAGGCCCCATTGGAGGAGGAACATATAATCCCATGAAACCACTAATACATTGTGCTGAAAAACCACTTTTAAGAATATACTTCTCAGGAGTGAGATGAAAAGTTCTATCACCAATTGTAAATGATGTAGTGGCATGCTTGATAGGTTATTGCAGTCCAAAGCCACTTGTCCATTAGAGTTTGGCAACCGGTCACAAAGCTGATTCAGATATGTCATAATTTGGTCCTTTGATGCATTCTTGTTTAGCTGATTCTTTTCCCATACCACTGCCATCTCACAAGCAGCACACATGTGACTGCTACTGGCTGATGTTACCTCCTTACCTCTCTCAAGAACACTAGCAATTCGCATACTGACATCTCTGCTACCATCAAATGAACATAAGCCTATTTTGCACCAGAACGTAAGAAGAAATCCAGCTGTCCAGCATCCATGATAAAAATGCTTTCTTCAAGATAAACGATGGAGAAAAATTCGCAGCCAGTAAAGAAGGGATCTATCAAATAAGAAACAGCATAATCTTTTAATCTCAATAAAGTATGCCGACGGATAGAAAATTTAGGAAAACCAAAAATAGTTATATGGCCGTGATACTCATGGGATTTCATTCCTATTATTTTAAGATGCCACAGATAGTGTAACAACCCATGGATTTGGCTGATATTTCTTAATCAACATCCACATGATATTCTAGATTTTGTTATGAAACCCCAAATTAAATGTGAGAATTAATCACAGGAGAAAATTCCAGCATTCGAAATATGCAAACAATAAGAATTATCTTTTACTTTATTGCGGTTTCATTTATTTGCTGCTTATCGTTTTGGTTTGTTGTTGCAGGTTTATGAACAGTGGGCGGAGGGTTGGCATCGCTACGGCTTGCAAATCCAATGAAATCATAGTTATTTTATTGAATTGAAATGATGAACCTGGGAAATTTCATATTCAATTATTTTTGCAGGTTTTATCATCTAATTGCTTGCTGCAGGTTTTAGTATGCCCAAAAAACATAATCAATTTCAAGCTAGACACAGTTTCAGCAACTGTTCAGATAAAACGCTAGACATAGTTTCAGTGACTATTCAGATAAAAACTCAGTTTGTTTTTATTCAGCCTCAATTCACGATTAAATTTTTTTTTAGAAAATGGAGAGATGAAAAAAAAAATGATTTGCAAATTAATGATAAAATCGATTAGGAATATTGCAAAACAATTTTTTCTTGAAATTAGTCTAAATCATTCTTATTTTCTGATCCTCGTAATCACACTAAGCACAGAGGAAAGCATACTTATTCTAGGTAAAAGCAAAATTGAAAGAAAAAACTGAAAATGAAAGCCTACCTACTCTATACTAATTAGAATTTAAAAACTTAGTTACATGTAATTAAACTTCCAATGAAGCCACTCACGTAGCAGTAACAACAATATATTCAATAGGAATTTTTCAAATGAAAAATGAAAATATTCCAGAGTGAATGGGTCTAGTTGTTGAAACTGCAAATCAACTAAATAAAAATAAAAAGACGACTCTAATCGAGTACTTACCTGGAACCATTGTTCGATAAGGCTTTGATAGGCACAATTTCTCTTACTTAGATCATGTTGTAACTCCTCTTCTTCTTCCTGTTCGAATGATTTTTCGTCATCAGATATGCAAGATACTTCAGATGTTAAATCTTTGTTTGTTTCTTGGGGAGTAGTTGAACATTTACTTCTTGTTAAGATCTCCTCTTCCATGGAAGAGGAGATCCCGACTTCTGCTAGGATCTGAGTGAGTAGTTCCAAGCTGAAAATCATTGTTAAACCATGTTGAAAAAGGGATTCTTACTGCACTCAAAACTTAAATCTAAAAATCTTAAATGAAAATAAACTACTTGCATAAATAAACGCACTCATGTTGAAACAGATAAAAAAAAACACTCTTCACAGTTGCGGAAATCAAACACACTTGCAGAAATTGAGAATCACTCTTGCAGGAAAGAAGATCAATCAACCATAACAGAGAATAGGACCCTATTCCTCCAAGAAGGAATCTTCAGCACCTGTTTCCTGATATCAGTCACACCTACATGTCCTTACCCATATGAGGCTGAGCCCGTTATAGTATGTCGAACGATGCGTAGGCTGTTCCCCACGTCTTACAACCCTGTCACTTCGATGTTAGGAACATGTCTAAACACACTTGCATAAATGTAAACACACCCTACTTTCCCTGATCCATATGAGGCCGAGCCCGTTACAGTATGTCGAACGATGCGTAGGTTTTCCCCACGTCTTATAACACTGTCACCTCAGAGTTAGGAACATGTCTAAACACACTTGCATGAAAGATCAAACTGAACTTCAATCCATCGTGCTTCCCCAAAAACGACGCTAAAATGTTGGGTGAAACTTATTGTCATTTAATTCTATTGTAGTAATTTCCCAACCATTTAATTTTTCAATCCGAGGTTCGTAAGCTTACGAAGCACATGCACTATATATGCAGGATTGAAGTGGACTAATCTAATCTAAATTACTGAAATCAAATTAATCTAGGAAGGCATTGAAACACTAACTAGGAAAGTAGGAAATTGCATAAGGGAAAAGCAATACAACATGTGAAGAGATGAATGAAAAACAACATATGTGAGCTCACAAAAATAAAGCTATCTCAAATTACATTACAAGAATCAAATGACAAATCATGAAAGCATACAATAAAATAATATGAGTCACAGTTAAGAATCCCCCTCTCCTAATTTCAAAACTATCTCTTAAAGCTAATCTAATGAAAATGAAGAGAGAGCACTCTCTTATATACATGAAGAAGATAACCATCTCATTCAACTACTCTCAACTACTTTCCCATTATTACAAGACATGATCCCTTTTTATCCTCCACACATCTCTCACATATCTTGAATAGGATATGCCAACCAAATCCTCCATGATCTTCTCCTTAGGAATCAGCTTGAATAATTATCTCCTTAATATGGTGGAGGAGATATTCCAGAAGTCTCTTAGAATTAATCCTTCACATCTCCTACACATTATAAAGCTCACACATTCTTGAGATATATATAAAAACATGTATATTTTCTAATATTTAATCATAAATTCACTTATAATACAAAAATGAATAAAGTGGAAAATAAGAAGGTGAAACCCGAATGTATTTATGAAAATGATATAATGAAAGGTTAATGGGATGATGAAATGTAAGGAATAGTGAAGGGAAAGGTGGATGAAAATATGACATTTCTGATTCCCAACAGTGGAGAGATAGGTGAAAGGGCAAGATGGACTATCTGTTGCGACTATTAGTGATGCTTTGATTGCATAAAATTATCAGTGGAGATGCCAATGAGGATTGTGCAGTCAATCCAAGAGTAATTTGAATTCATTCAGAGTTATTCTTCAGCAGAGATTGCACAGTGGAGGCAGGCTAGTAGGTGGCAAAGATCGATGCATGGATTTGCAAGACTAGGCCTGATTAGTGTATGACGAATGTACTGTACTAAGAGCTTGTGATAATATTTGTATGCTTGTATGAGATTTTCATATGATATCCATGTTACATAATTTATAGTTGGGGTTTTCAGCTTCACGCTTTCCCAATTAAAAAATGTGTTATGTGCGATTGAATATTTTTGTTTATGCTTCACATGTGTGTGCAATTAATTTTTCCGCAAAAGATTTACAAGTGGAACAGATTCAGTATCTTGCATAAATTTCAATAGTGTGAGATCAGGTTGATCTTGGACATATGCATGCTTAGTGCATATAATTTCTACATGGTATCGAAGCGTTGTTAATTCTTGAAGATTGCAATTGTGAAGTGATTTTCTGCTGGTGGACAATTCAAATTTTCTATAGAAGATTCTTGGTGCAGAAGTTGAGTATACATTGAAATGGATTTCAATGGGTTGTGATTGGAGTATGCCCTTGATGGAAGCTCGAATTACATAGCCTGGAAGGACAAGATTGAGGTGGTGCTAGAGGATAATGGACTAAAGGAGTTCATCGATAGCGATGTTCCTAAGCCGGGATCTAGCGATGCTGCATTAATTGACACATGGCAAAAGAAGACAACAAAGATGAGAAGAATTCTGTTGGAAGGTGTGAAGGACCATATTGTGTCCAACCTTCATGGGAAATCCACTCCATTCTTAATGTGGAAGGCTTTGACAGACTTTTTCCAAAGCAGAAGTGACCAGAGGAAGTTGGCACTTAAAGACAAGCTCAGAAAAATAAAAATGGAGAAGGGCGACAATATTCCAAAATACCTCACGAAGTTTGTCCACTGCAAGGATGAACTGGGAAGTGTGGGGGTTAATATTGATGTTGAATACTTGGTGAGCTTGGCTCTCCTTGGGCTTATAAAGAGTTGGCATAGCTATGAAGACTCTGTCAATGGATGGGAGAAACTTCCAGGATGGGAGCGACTTTGGTCGGATCTTGTGCAGGAGGAGATAAGGCGGGGTACCAGGGATGGCTCTTCATCAAAGAATGAAGATGAAGAGAATTACGCTTTGGCTACCAAATCAAGGAAAGGGAAAGGGAATAAATTTCCTTCAAAATCCGAAGCTAAAGGCAAGAAGCAGGGTGTGTCCAAAGTGAAGTGTTTTCATTGTCACGAACATGGGCATTTCGCCACTAACTGTCCATAGAAGAAGAAGAACAAGAAGGTTGTTGGAGCTGCAGTTGGAGAGGCCTTAACCTCACAATTTGAAATTTATTTCTCTTTGATCGCATGCTTGGTTTCAAGCTGTATGGGATTGGTGTGGTATCTTGATAGTGGTGTGTCTTTCCATATGACGGGAGATAAGGAGTTGTTTAGTAACTTGGAGGAGAATGACCTCCAGATGCGTATAGAGATGGGCGACGATGGTCGGTATAGTGCGACTGGAATTGGGACCATTACGTTTGAGAGGGAGTCTGGTAATCCATTCTTGTTGAAGAATTTTATGCATGTTCCAGGTTTGAAGAAGAACTTGGTCTTGATCACAGCTAGAGGACAAAGGTTATGATGTTGTTTTTAGTGAGAGAAAATCCTTCCTTCGACATAAAAAAACAGGTCAAACCAAGAAGATAGGGGTTCGAATTAAGAATCTCTACAAGCTGGAGGTAGATGGATGTGCTGTAATGGTTGGTAAAGAAGAAGAAGTGGTGAGCCGGGATGAGAGCGAATTATGGCACAGGAGATTGGGCCATCTTCACCATGGCGCTTTGAAGATTTTGCAGCAGATTTCTACTAGACTTCCCAAGGGTACTCTTGCATAGTCAGATCAGTGCAAGGGATGTACTATGGGTAAGTTTGTGAAGACCACCTTTCATGAGAAGGAGAACCATGCTTCGGTGATCCTGGAGAGAATTCACACAGACGTGTGTGGACCTTTCTCGGTTGCTTCAACAATGAAACACAGGTATTATGTGATATTTGTTGATGAATTTTCTCGTAGATGCTGGATTTTATTCATGCAGAAGAAGAGTGAAACATTCTCAAATTTTTGTGAGTTCAAGGCATTGGTGGAGAAGGAGTCAGGGAAGCAGGTGAAAGCTCTAAGGAGCGATAATGGTGGTGAATACATCTTTGGTGAATTCAAAGACTTCTATAACAAAGAAGGAATTCGAAGAGAACTCATAGCGCCTCATAACCCACAACAGAATGGGGTCACAAAGAGAAAGAACAGAAGGATCGTGGGTGTTGCACGAGCGATGTTGCATGACCAAGTCCTACCGATGAACTTGTGGGTGGAAGCATGAAACACTGTAGTTTATGTACAAAACCTTTGTCCTCATAGAGTAATTTGCATGAGTACACCCAAGGAAGCTTTTACTGGTAAGAAGCCTGATATTTCTCATTTGAAGATTTTTGGCTCACCTGTTTACATTCATGTGACGAAGGTTGCCAGGAAGAAGCTGGAGCCGACTGCAGAAGTTGGAATATTTTTGGGGTACACAGAAACACCCCACAACTATCATGTGTATTTTCCAAACATTCGGATGACTGTTATGCGACGGGATATAAAATTCAATGAGGTGAAATCCATGAAGTTGTCGCTGTAGAGGGAGCTACACTTTCATGCAGAGGAGGAACTTATTATTCCCAAAGATGAGCCTTTGGATGTGGATCAGCCATAGAAGGAGATTCATGGAGTGGAGGAGTCCACTCATGTAGAACCAAACATTAGACAAGGCAGGAAGTCTACCACAGAAGCTGAGAGACTGAAGGTGGATGCGACATAGAATGTAGGAGTTCCTACATCACATCGCAGACAGAGACAACCACCTGACTGATATAATGGATACATGGCTCTTATGAGCAAGTGTATTGTGATAGAGCCATATTCTTTTGAAGAAGCCGCGCAGGAGCCCACATGAGTAGATGCCATGGTGGAGGAGTATGACTCCATTGTGAGAAACAGTGCTTGGGAGATTGTTCCAAGGCCAGTCGGAAAATCAGTTTTCGAATCAAGATGGATCTACAGGGTAAAGCAAGCTACTGATGGGGGTGTCGAGAAGTATAAGGCAAGATTTTTTTCCCGGGGCTTCTCACAGATTGAGGGGATTGACTATGAAGAAACCTTTGCACCTGTCGCACGATATTCTTCCATACGGACCATCCTTGCTCTCTCAGCGTAGATGGGTTGGCACATTCATCAGATAGATGTGAAGACTGTGTTCCTTAATGGGATCATTGAGGAAGAAGTGTACATTGAGTAGCCTGAAGGATTTGAGATCTTCAATAGCGAGTCGCAGGTGTGCAAGCTCAAAAGATCATTGTATGGGCTAAAACAACCACCCCATGCTTGGTACACTCGGATCGACAACTATTTCACTGGAATTGGCTTCACCAAGAGTGAGGCAGATGCAAACCTGTACCAAATTGTGGTTGAGGGTAACCTTTTGATCATTGTACTTTATGTTGATGATTTGATACTAACAGGTGGTGAGAAATTGATACACTAATGCAAGGATGATCTTGCAAAGGAGTTTGAGATGAAGGATTTGGGCCTACTTCATTATTTCCTTGGATTGGAAATATAACAGGGGAAGGTGAACTATTTGTGTTTCAAGGAAAGTATGCCCGAGAGATACTGGAGGAGTTTCACATGCAAGGCTACAAGCCTATCGACACTCCTCTTCTAGGAAATTGGAAGAAAGAGGATGCTACATCGGTAGAGGTAGTGGATGCCACTGTTTATTGACAGTTGGTGGGTTCGCTCATGTATTTAGTCAATACAAGACCGGACATATTCTATGCGGTGAACCAACTTTCACAAGTGATGGTTAAGCCTACGAAGCTCTTTTGGAAGGCGGGAAAGCATGTATTGAGATATCTCAGGGGCACATCTGAGTATGGTTTATGGTACGGACAGACGGATGAGGTGAAGTTGGATGGCTTCACGGATGCGGATTGGGCAGGAAGCCCAACAGACAGAAAGAGCACATTAGGAGGTATTTTCAGTATCGTATCTACGACATTTTCTTGGTACAGCAGGAAAAGAAGACCTGTGGTACTCAGTTCAGCAGAAGCAGAATACATGGCAGCAAGTCAAGCTACATGTGAGGCTATCTGGATCAGGAAGATCTTGGTTGGTTTGTTCGGTTCACATTTAGATCCCGCAGTGATACATTGTGATAATCAAAGTTGCATTAAAATCTAGGTTAATCCTGTGTTTCATGATAGATCTAAACATATTGATATCCGATATCATCATATCAGAGATTGTGTGTAGCGGAAGATCATGTTGCTTCAGTACATTCCTATGGAGGATTAGGATGCAGATATTCTGATGAAGGCGCTCACCAGGAGAAAATTTGAATACCATAGAGGTAGGATCAGGGTGAAAGATAATCCCTATCTTGTTGAGAGGGAGTGTTGAGATTCAACAAGATGATGATCTTAGTGAAAAGAGTCGCCTTCACTAAGTGGGCCCGCAGGCTATTTTTGGCGCAATTCTATTTTTAGACTATGTATATTTTTAGAAATGATGATCATATTTCAGAAGTTGCAGGATGCTATTTTTGGATGGTTGATCAAGTTGGAAAAAGAGATGAAATTATATTTTTATAATATTGGGTGAAGTCTATTTATAGATCGTCAATCTAAAAATAGATGTATGTCAATTATTATTAGCTCTTAATAATAATCAGACTCTAAACAACAACTTATTCTCTTGGAGCACTTCAGTTCAATGCACAGATGTGGCACATCAACTGATAGAAGGAATTACACTATTCCTAAGGGTTTACTGGAGCTAATGCATGTAAGACTCAGTTAGAACTCAAGTGGCAGAGTTATGACACAGTTGGAAGAGTAGTTTATGGAGTTGTATTTAGTTTAACTTAGTTAGACTCAATTGAGCTAGTTGTATCTAGTCTAACTAAATGATACACTAGTGACAGTGGAGTGAATTAAATAGTTAATTATTTCACAAACAATAACTCATTAATCAACTGAACAATACAGCAATTAACTACAGTGCATGGCAGTTTCAGTGGAGACCAGTGGAGAGATAGGTGAAAGGGAAAAATGGACTATCTGTTGTGACTATTAGTGATGCATTGATTGCATCAAACACTCAGTGGAGATGCCAATGAGGATTGCACAGTCAATCCAAGAGTAATTCAAATTTATTCAGAGCTATTCTTCAGCAGAGATTGCGCAGTGGAGGAAGGCTAGCAGGTGGCAAAGATCGGTGCATGGATTTGCAAGAATAGGCTTGATTAGTGTATGATGATTGTATTGTACTGAAAGCTTGTGATAAGCTTTGTATGCTTGTATGAGATTTTCATATGATCTCCATGTTACATAATATATAGCTGGGGTTTTCATCTTCAGGATTTCCCGGTTAAAAACTGTGTTATGTGCGATTGAATATTTTTGTTTATGCTTCACATGTGTGTGCAATTAATTTTCCCGCAAAAGATTAACAAGTGGAATAGATTCAGTATCTTGCATAAAGTTAAATAGTGTGAGATCAAGTGGATCTTGGAAATATTCACGCTTAGTGCATATAATTCTACAAAATCTTAGTGTATATCTATTTTATGTTTTATGTCTCGCTATTATTTATTTTATGTTTTTAAGATTCATTTGCAGATAATTTCTGTACAGGGTTAAAACCTACATTTCGTATCAGAGTTGTTTCAACTTCAAGGGGATGCCTTTGCTGCTGAGGGGTTTTTTTCTCGGGCCTAAGGTAGACCTTGTTTAGTGGGAGATCTGCGAGATGGATTCTTGCGGTGAAAGAAGATGGCGAACAGTGGAAAGATAGAGATTGAGAAGTTTAATGGTAAGAGTTTTGAGTTGTGGAAGCTCAAGATGGAGGATCTTCTAGTGGATAAAGACCAGTGGATCACGGTAGATCCAGGTACTAAACCAATGGCAATGTCAGATGAAGACTGGAAAAAGTTCGATCAGAAGGCGAAGAGCACAATATGGTTGTGTGTCTTAGATTCGATATTTTTGAATGTATCTGGGGAAGCTACGGTGGATAATTTGTGGGAAAAAAATGGGACTTTGTACCAATATAAGTCTCTGGTGAATAAATTGTTCCTGCGGAAAAAGTTGAATAACCTGAGGATGAAGGATGGAAACTCGGTGATAGAGCATATGAACGCCTTTAATACTGTGGTAAGTCAGTTGTCATCTGTGGATATTAAAATATCAGATGAAGATAATTGCATCAGTATTTTGTGTTCTCTACTAGACTCGTGGGATAGTCTGGTTATTGCAATAGTAGCAATACAAATACCTTGAATTTTGATGACATTGTCTCAGCCTTACTATCGGAGGAAATGAAACGGAGAAATATGGAGGGTCGGAATGGAGATGCCTTATCTGTACAAGGAAGGTCCCATAACAGAAGCAAGAATAAGGTTTCGAGTGGGAGATCTAAATCTAGAGGGAGATCTAAATCTCCTGGAAAGTTTTTAAAGGTGTGCTGGAAATGTGGAAAGGAAGGGCACTACAAAAAGGACTGCAGATCTAAAGCTCCTACGAAAGGAAAGGGATATGATGATGCTCCTACTGCAGAGGAAAAAACCACCTTGGATGAAGGTGGGGATGTGTATTTGGCTTCTTCTACAAATACACATGTAGATCATGAGTCATGGTTGATTGACTCGGGTGCATCCTTTCACTTCACTCCCCATAGGGAGTGGTTCTGTGAGTATGAGAAATATGATGGCGGTGATGTCTTCTTAGGTGATGATAGGAAGGCCAAAATTTTCAGATGTGGAAAAGTCAAGCTGAAGCTGCAAGGTGGAAGGATTAGAACAATTCCTGGTGTTCTACACATTCCTACATTAGCCATAAATATGATTTCTGTAAGCAAGATGGATGATGCAGGTGT
Organism: Pinus albicaulis; assembly: GCA_034641835.2. Taxonomy (NCBI): domain Eukaryota; kingdom Viridiplantae; phylum Streptophyta; class Pinopsida; order Pinales; family Pinaceae; genus Pinus; species Pinus albicaulis. The sequence goes on along the minus strand of CM076578.1, from coordinate 340,242,034 downwards.
AAAAAAAGTGTTTGAGAAATATACCTGTAAGATGGTTTGGGGAGCAGTGGTATTGATGTGGGGAGTTTGGATTGGAACTCTGTACAAGCTTCAGGGTAGCACTATTATTGATGGATGCAAAAGTTCTATGGTTCTCGAAAGTGGAGCGGAAAGCCTAGCGGTCTCTGGAGAAAAGACCATGCTATGGCATCAAAGGCTTGGACATATTGGAGAGAAGGGCCTTCAGATACTGCATGGAAATGGTATGGTAGAAGGTATGTCTAATAGCTCTCTGGATTTCGATTTCTATGAAAATTTTGTATCTGGGAAGTAGAATCGGGTGAGTTTTCCTTCTGGTGCTAAGAGGGCAAACAAGATATTAGAGCTTGTGCAAAATGATGTGTTTGGACCTGTGTCAGTTCCATCACTGGGTAAGTCTGTGTACTATGTTTCATTCGTAGATGACTTCTCAAGGAATACATGGATATATTTCTTGAGGAATAAATCTGAAGTCTTTGACATATTTAAAGAATTTAAGGCTCTGGTGGAAAACCGGACAGTGAAGAAGATAAAGGTATTGAGGATAGATAATGGTGGGGAGTTCTGCAAGAAGGAATTTGAAGAGTTCTGTAAGAAGTGTGGTATAGCACGGAAGAAGACTACTCCATACACACCTCAGCAAAATAGAGCTGCAGAAAGAATGAACAGAACACTGATGGAAAAGGCAAGAAGCATTCTCAGTGGTACAAGGTTAGGACAAGAATTCTGGGCAAAGGCAGTGGAGACTGCATGTTACATGGTTAACATATCACCTTCATCATCATTGGAGGATAAGACTCCACATGAGGTACAGACTGGTAAGAAACCCTCTCTTTCACATCTGAGGATATTGGGATGTGATGCATATGTAGATGTTCCAAAGGAGAAAAGGACCAAGTTGGATAATAAATCTAAGAGGTGTATTGGGTATAAGGATGGTTTAAAGGGTTACAAGCTTTGGAACCCGGAAACAAGGAAGGTTGTGTATAGCCAAAATGTGGTGTTTAGAGAGGTGAAAGATGTTGTTAAACATGAAGTCATACCAAAGGAATCTGAGAAGATAGAGTTTGAGATAAAGGGGGATGAATCAAACTCTACAATAGAAGAATACTCAGAAGAGGAAGAGCCACAAACTCCAACTGTGAGAAGATCAGTTCAGGAAAGAAGACAACCATAAAGGTATAGTCCATCTGCTTTCTGTTCAAATTTTTCTTTAACTATAACTGATGATGATCCTAGAACCGTTAGGGAGGCATTAGATTTAGAGGATGGAAAACTTTGGAAGGAGGCCATGGTTGATGAAATGGTATTCTTGCATAAAAATTAGGCATGGGATCTTGTGGAGTTTCCAGCTGGAAGGAAGCCCATCGAGAGAAAATGGGTGTTTAAGAAGAAGATGAATGTAGAAGGAAAGGTGGAGAAATACAAAGATCAATTGGTAGAAAAAGGTTATTCCCAGGTGCCGGGAATTGATTTTGGTGATATTTTTTCTCCTGTTGCCAAAGTTACTTCTATTAGATTTCTTTTATTTGTTGCTGCTGCATTTGATTTTGAGGTAGAACAGATAGATGTGAAGACAAAATTTCTTCACGGGGATCTGGAAGAGGAGATCTACATGAAACAACCTGAAGGCTTTATGGTTAAGGGGAAGAAAGAACTGATATGCAGGTTAAAGAAGTCTCTGTATGGGTTAAAACAGTCACCAAGGATGTGGTATCAGAAATTTGATACCTATATACGGGGACTTGGCTTCACCAAAAGCAAGGAGGATCACTATGTTTAATTTAAATTAATTGATGACCGTTTTATTTATTTGGTCTTGTATGTGGATGATATGTTGTTGATTGGAAATGAAAAAGAAATTATCCAAGATTTGAAGACCCAACTATTCTCCAAATTTGACATGAAGGATCTTTGTGCTGGAAACTATATTCTGGGAATAAAAATTAAGAGGGATCTGGAAAAGAGGAAGCTCTGGTTAAACCAGAGCAAGTATGCTGAGACTATATTTCACAGGCTCAATATGCAGGATAGTAAACTGGTGAATGTTCTGATTCCTATAGGTGTAAAGTTGTCTGCTTAACAGTGTTCCATGACACAAGAAGAAGAGGAGGATATGTCCCGTGTTCCATATGCAAGTGTTGTGGGTAGCCTGATGTATGAAATGGTTTGTACTAGACCAGACATTGCACATGCAGTGGGAGTATTGAGCAGGTTTATGTAAAACCTAGGGAAGGAGCATTGGACAACAATGAAGCAGGTTTTCAGATATTTGCGTGGCACTTGTGATTATGGCTTGTGCTACCAGGGAAGACCAGAATTGGAATGAGTGTTGGACATTCGTGGTTTTGTTGATGCAGACTAGGTTGGAGATATGGACCAAAGAAGATCTACAAGTGGGTATGTGTTTAGCCTATTTGGAGGTGCAGTCAGTTGGATGAGTAAAATACAGTCTGTAGTGGCTATTTCAAATACAAAGGCAGAATACATGACAGCCACTCATCCAAGCAAAGAAGTAGTTTGGTTGCAGAGATTGTGTTCAAGTATGGAGTTGGTGCAGCAAGTTATAAGGATAGATTGTGATAGCAAAAGTGCAACTTTCTTGGCTAAGAACCCTGCTTATAATTCAAAGACAAAGCACATTGATGTTCAATATCACTTTGTGAGATATATGGTTGAGGCTAAAAAGGTGTTGCAGGTAAAGGTGGACACTTTGAAGAATGTTGCAGATGCATTGATGAAGTCTGTGAGCACTCAGAAGTTCTCTTAGTGTAGAGAAAAAATGGGTGTTGCAAAGTTGGGCTAATGACTAAGCTCTCCTGTGGCCCCCTACGGAAAGAAAAAAAAGTGGGAGAATGTTGGGTATGTGCTATATTCTTTCCATGACTAGTCACGTGGGGGGGGTTCATAGGGGGGTGATAGCCCCCATTGTACGTTGGGCCAGGTGCAGCAGGGGGGGTGGTAGTGCCCCGAGAAATTTTTTTTGGACCCTATTTTTCGGTGGGCGGACCCACCCATGGTTTTGTGCATGGGTTTGCACATGGTTTTGGGGCATGACGGTTTTTTGCCCCCTTGTATTTTGTAGATCCGGTCAAGGGAACTACGGTTATGTTCTAATCCAAGGTTAATGGATTGGGGTTTATGTATGCTTTGACATGTATATATATGTGTTGTAACACTAAAAGGAATATAATGAAAAATCAAGTTGGTCGTCCTGATTTGGGATCCAGGGGAAAATCTCTGTGTATATCTATTTTATGTTTTATGCTCTTGCTATTATTTATTTTCTATTTTTAAGATTCGTTTGCAGATAATTTCTATACAGGGTTAAAACCTACACCTTGTGTACTTTCCGAGCATGGAATACATACCCATGAACCACACTTTTTCTGCCAATTCATCTCCATTTACAACTTTTCTCGAAGATCCCTATATAAACCTGGTTTTCAAGGTCGACGCTTTGTCTCAGTGTCTGACCCACACCGATAGCAGAGATTTGCAATGGGACCTACGGCTATCGGTGCTTTGTCTTAATGTCGGACCCGTGTCGATCCTCTTTTTGAAAGTTTTTAAAATAGAAATGAAGTTTCCATGATGATATGGCCGAGGAATTCCCCTTTGGGCTTCTTATTCCCAATAAATAGGAACTACTCCAAGGGATAAGCTCTTTTCCCATTATTTGAGGGCCTATAACATCCTCCTCCATTGTTATATAAGGAGACCTCCTTCACCTCTATTGCCTTAGTTACCTAGAGAGGAGAAGCAATTATAACTTCGGGAGAATAATGTAGAATGTGATTGTTTTTTTGTGTTAAGAACATAGTGAGATCTTATACCTTTGTGTATGAGGGTGTGACAAATATGCTTCGATACAGACCTGCCGAAGGGGAGCCTCAACATCAAGGCTTGGTTGTAAACTCCCCTTGTCTTTATCATAATAAAATGCAACTGGTGTTTATCTTCCACTATTGTTTACATTTATAATGATATTTCTAGAATTCCTTGATCATTTAGTTAAGTTGTGATTGTTTTATGTTTGTCTTGGTTTTATGCTTATCGTGGTGTCTTGATTATCTGTACAGGTAATCAAATGTTGGTACAGCATGTATCGAGCTTAAGAAGATCGATGCAACAAGAATCTTCAACGAAAGGTGACAAAATAGCATCAGAACAAGGTAGGTCATCTTCCTTGCTCTAAATTTCATTTACAATCTAGGAAGGTAGATGTTAGTATGTTCCTGTAGTTGCTAGACCCACCCTAGGGCTAGAGGGATCGCCATTGTCCATAGAGGGGATTTACCTACAAAATAAATTGTGTCTATCTATCCTCATGGAAATTAAGAAAGAATATATTAGTTTTATCATTATTTAATAGTGTTTTTGAGGCATCCATGAAAGTTTGTAAAATAATTCGTAGTCCATTCACTTCCTTTAAAGTGGGAAGCCCAAAAAGAACCAAATCATCAACAAATTGTTGATGTGTGGTAGGTATATATTCACAAAAAAAGAAGAGACCAAATATATTGTTGGCATTATGATGTGTATGGTTCCATCTAGCTGATGTTGGCATTGGTTCATGATGGCAGCTAACTAATGTTGGCATTGATGTAAATCATATGTATCCTAGCTTATGTTTGGGTGACTTAATTGTAGCATGGTTGAGTCTAGGGGATTTGGAATTGAATTGATTGTGTTGGAATTGATTTCAACCTTATGATTTCATGCACTTATGCCAACTTATAATGATGTAGATTGGTGATGGAGCAGTTGGTTTATGTTGGCATGTGTTGGAATTTATATTGATCATATGATGATGGCACACTTAATGATTTGTTGTCATGTGTTTGGCATATGTTGATGATGGATATGTGATACAATGTACTGTAGGTCCGTCAGAGGTGTTGCAGCTTGTGCAGATGTTTGTGGAGAGTAGAGGGCTTGTTGACAATTTTTTCAACCCTATGTTTATTGTCCATTTAGGTCAACTTGGCAGTGACACTTGGGATACTTTTTCATGGTTATCAAAGGCCTGTCATGGGTTTTCAGAGGTTCAACAATGTTAGGAGTTTCCCCCCATGTAGATAAACAAGCCTTGGAAGTTTGGATCTGATTAGATGCAAAATCAGGGATGAAAAAATCTTGAGAAAAGTAAGTTTTGAGAGGCATACATAGGTTTTGTGAAGTAAACCCATGTACATGCAGGTTTTATGAAGGAAAGTATCATAGACATTGTTATCACCCTAAAATTATTTTTTTCTAAGCTTTGAAAGTTTACCTTGTTTTAGTCATAATGTCAAATAGGTCTTGAGTCATTTCATTGTTGATAAAGGTAGGTGATAGGTTTAGAAGTCTTAAAAAGTTAGTTTCATTTCCAAATAAGGTCTTTAAGTTTCATTCCATGGTTGAAAAGTCTCATCATTCATCTAGAAATCATGTTTTAAACTTTTGGAAAAATCCTCTGCAATTAGCCACAAAACCGCAGTTTCGTAGCACGGTCAGTTCAAAAAACCAGTTGTGCGCTATGAAAGCGCTGCTACTTTCGTAGCGTATTTCACCAAAATTGCACTAGGTGTGCTATGAAAGTGTAGATTCTGAGAAATGTCATGTCAAAACATAAAAATTGTCAGAATCTGTTAGGTTATCATACAATGATATCATAATGATTCAGTTAGGGGTCATTTCCAAAATGTTTAATCATTCATACCATCATTATTACCATAGAGGTGTCATTTTTGAAAAGAAGTTTCAAGTTTGAAAAGGTTGATATGTGTTACTTGTTCCAATTTTCATAACAAGCAGTGAAACATATCTGTTTCAAGTTTAAGCTTATGGTCATCTTACACCAAAGCTATTCTCGTATACTATCAAGTGAGGCTGATCCTACTATCAAGCAAGGTTGATTATTAAATTATGAAGGAAGCAAACATAAATTTCTGAAAGGAAAGAATGACAGAGGAGAAAAATAATCATAGGTCAAGACATTGTTTAAGGTTTGAACTTGAAAGCACAAGAGTTTTAGCTGAAGACAAAACAGTTAGATGCTTTCAGAAAGGCAAGATGTTTAACGTTCTGTGAAAAGCTGCAAGGTGGACATAGTCAAGTATCAAAATAATTTGCTTTGCATTTCAATGGTACAAATACAAAGGTGGGAATTTTGAACATGTCAGTAACTCCTAAAACTATGCTCTAGTGACTGACATACCTAGAGGACAGGAAACATGGTTTAAGGGTTTCAGATTTGATATGGAGGTATGAAAAGTGTTTTTAAATCCAGAATATACAGAGATGGATTTAAATAATGAAATTCCCAAAAACTGCATTAAAGATAGCTATGCTAAAAATACTCTTCAATATCCAGAGATATTTCGCATGTGAGGGCAGGTACCACAAATTTTACTCCTACCATTTCAAACTTCTATTACACTTCATAGGTATGATATCTCTAGACTTACCATTTTTCCTGTATAGAAGCATTGCTAAAATGGCTGATAAGGTTCAAGTGAAATCTGAAGAATGTGAAACATCTTTGTTTCACCATGGTTTATTCAAACTGTTGGTCTTGAATGAGCTCCAAAAGATTAATATAGATTGGTCATCTTTTCTATTTATATGTGGATTTGGAATAGAAGCTCAAACTCCAGTCAATAACCCTAAGGAAAAAGAGTCTCTACCAGTAGAATCCAGCAAACATGTAGTCACAAGGAGAAAAAGGTTTGTGAAATTGAAGCCTAGGAAATAAGTAAAGGACAAAATAGAAAGGATAACAGTGGTCATTGCAGAAACCCTTTCACCTGTAAAACAAGGGTTACAAGAAATCAAAGAAGCTACATACAAACAGACAGCTAGTAAGCAAATTCTACAGAGAATTACTAGAAGTCAAGATGCAAAGTCAAAAGTGAAAGCAATAATTTTAGAAACAAGTGATAGCCCAGCTTTGAAAGGGAACTTAGATTCAGATATTTTTCATGCAATAGACATAGAAGAGTCTCCTTTAGTTCAAGCTGACTTCATAGGAGTTGATGAAGGCAAACATAAAAGGGTGAGATCATCAAAGAATCTGGAGTTTAAAGATTAAGATGTAGCATTTGTTTTCAAGGCTAGGAAGCCTGCAACTAGATAGTCAAAGAGCATATAGGAGATTAATGAAAGCATTGAGAAAACAAATGAAACACCTACTTTTTATGAAGATATAATAGAAATTTCTTCACCTATATCAGAACATACCAAAAACATAGTATCTTCAACACAAACATAAAAAATCAGTTATGAAAGAATGGAGGAGAAATTAAAATTAGCAAACCATGAAATTGCCAGGTTGAAGAAAAGAGCTAGAAAACATGCCATTGAGAAAACAAGGTTCAAGAGGATGAAAGATGTTTGGGAAGGTGAAAAGGTTTCTAAACCAGAAATACTTAGCAGTGAGGAACAATTCTTCACCTCGACAGTCCCAGCCATAAAAGAAGCAAAGTTTGTGAGAGTTATGAATACTCATTTGAGAGCTAGCAATAGGAGATTAAGAAGACAAGTTGAAGATTTTGAGATTCAGTTAACAAAATATCAAGAAAAGCTAAAGGAATAGTGAAACAGAGTAATTGAACAGTGCAATAGAGTGATAAATTTATAAGTCAGTTTCTCATTAAGGTGAAGACAAATTTTGATGAAGATCATGTTTTTGAGGTCAAGCTACTATGTTTTTGAGATATTAACAACCCTCATAAGGTTTAAACATCTCCAAGTTATAAATTTTGAAGACTGTTTTGAGAAAACTGCTTGCACAACATTTTCGTAGCACAGATAGTGCAAATCTGCTGAAATGCGCTACGAAACTACTGAAGCAGTATTTTTGCACAATTTCATAAAATTTATGGGATAACGCTGATGAATTTGGCTTTGAAATTGTTGGTGGAATTGTGGATATAGCATGAGAAGGATCCTTTGAATAAAACAGATAAAAATGATTGAAAAGGGAAGTTTAACATCGAGCTACAGAAAGCGCTACGAAAACAAGCTACTTTCGTAGCACAGGCTTATCCTTTACCTTTTTGCATCATTTCAGATTTGGTTTTCTACAAAGCTGGAAGAATAAAGAAGTATGGGAATATTTGGCAAGCATGACACATGTAAACTTGATCCATCAATGATCAAAGTGCTCGAAACTGATAATGAAATTATAGGGCTGAAAAGCAGGAGACGTGTTTCCTAATTTATAGGAAAACATTACTACTCACAGCAGGGTTACTTCAAGTGAATGGTCAGCACCTAAATTAGAATTCATGGGATTTCAGGTGTCAAAACATGAATTAAAGACTAGATAAGGTTGTTAGAAGGGTATTTAAGAGTTTCAGTCCTATTAGAATTAGGACTTTTCAAAAGCAGTATAGCTATCATTTTGTAATTAATAGCATGTTTTATATTAAGAAAGGTGTCAAAAACTATGAATTCGATGTCCCTAGTGGAGGATAATGGAATCCTATCTTGTAAATGTTATATAAAGAGCATAAGGTCGAAATCCAAGAGGTTGGACATTTTTATTAGCAAAGACTATGTTATTGTATGTCATTGGTTTTTTTTTTCAGCTTAATACAGAGTTGTTTTTTGACAACTCAAGATTCATGAGGAGTTCTTGCTCATTATTGTTCTAATGGAATTATTCAATATCTCTATTTGTAGTGGTGTTTGTATATGATAATTAGAATTCATTCATAATGCTCTAACTTCATTCATATACAAAATGACTGTGTGTTTCACTGTTCTACTGTTTTACTCACTCACTTGAACTCCAAATGCCTTGACTTCCATGCTAGATAGACTGTGATTTTTTTGCTGAAGTTATCTTGACTCCATAACCCAATGAATGTTTGCTAATCTTTGATACAACCAGTTATATTATTCTATATTTTTACATTAGAGTTAGCCATCTATCCATTAATCAAAAATCATAAACCCTTGAGAGAGCCCTCTCAGGTTGAGGAGCCTAAGCCTCAGCCAAAATATTGGTCTGAAATAGTTACACAAGGTTTACTTGATGAGCAGCCCATCAAGCCTGATTTTGTGATAACATACATCATGAAAGTGAATTTATTCTCATTCCTTGCATAGATCAGGAAAAAATTGACACAATAATTCATGGAAACTTCTAAATTTATAAGTTAAGGTTGGAAATGGTTGAATAATCCTCCATTGGGTGTGAAAACCTTTAGTGCATGGGTAGTGATGATTATAGTTGGATTTTTTCAAATTTGTGCACTCTTGAACCCAACCCAAACTATGAATTTTTCTTAACACATTTTATATACATCATTTTGGAGTTGAGTATGATTGTGTGTAACATAAGGCTGCATAGAGTGAGTATGCTTTATAACTATTGGGCAGCATAAATGATTCAATGAGTCAGTGTAATGGTAGTTAATGGAGCATATTTATGAAGTAGTGCATTAGTATTGAGATCATATTTGAGGCTGTTGTAGCAGAGTTTGTTTGGAGAGTTTTTGTATGTTGTTGGAGTATATTTGGATGGTGAATCTCACATTTATTTTTGGAGGAGATTCTAATGCATTTGGCACATATCCATAGTTTCTTATGTCGTTGATTGTATTATGCACCAATTATATTTTTCAGTGAGGGTTTTGATATTATGGTTGATGTATTATTCAATTTTTTTGGGATAGATTGTGGCCACTATTTTGCTGGAGTAGAGAGCACATTTGTGGTGTGAATTTTATTTGATGATATTATCTTGCTGCTAGAGGTGTTATTGTAGAGATTAATTGAGTTGAGCATAAATTCTTAGGATCCAATTTAAAAATAAATGAAATGAGGAACACATAGAGTAGAGGAGAAATGAATTCATGGATATGGAGCAGTGATTGCGAAGTTTCAAAAAAAGGAATAGTTTCTTAATCCAATGGTAGTTGGTTAGTCCAAACAGAGTTGGGCGAGGATCGAATGATCATGGTGGCTTTCAGTGGATGGTAGTCTGTGAGTTTGTGGAGAACATAGTATTCCAAGATGATCAGTAGAATTGAGCCTCCAAGATGATGGGATTCAACTGATTGTATATGAGGTTGAGTATCCTAAATAATGGGAGTTCATCATCTATGTAAGAGAGATATTTAGCTTAATAGAATATTAAGAGAATCACAGTAGTAGAAAAGGTGTTTTTTTTCTTGGTGAATGGTTTTCCTCCAGATATCTTGTGTCTCATGTGTGATGATGATTTTTTTAGTTGTTCTTTTATGGTTTTTCATTTAGTATATGATACTTGTCTGTTTGCATGTTTATTGTTTACTCATATGCTTCTAACATATTGTGAGTTGTTGCAATAACAAGCGTGTGATTCAATTGAGAAGTAATAAAAGGAAAAAAATGGTCATAAGTCACACTACTAATTCACCGCCCCCCCCCCTTCTCAGTACTACTCAAAGGTTTCCAATAATTGATATTAGAGCCAAAATATTGATTGCATCTTGATCATAGAAGAGTAGATATGTGGTTTTTTGGCGAGAAAATTTATTTTTTCCTTTTTCATAATGGGCAAGAACAAGAGGAAAAATTTTCAAAAAAGGAATGGCCTTCAAAATAAGGAAGCTCAGCCACAAGGGTCTAATCTTGCTAGTGCAAGTGGTTCAAAAAATAATATGTAGAAATTAGAAGATCCTGAATCCAAAGGTATAATTATTAATGATTTTATTTTGAGTTACATTTTGAAGGATTAAAATTTTAATCATGTTGAATTACTTAGTGGAGATGAAAATGAAATTAAGGTTCTTAGAGTTCAGATTTCAATACTAACAACTACACGCAAGGATCAAGAAAAATTATTGCATATTAGTGATGGTAAGGAGGAAAAACTCAAGGAGGAGATCATCAACTTAAATATTAAGTTGGTATAATTATAATAAGTTGAGAAAGGTATGAGGAAGTAGTACCAATAGATGGAAAACAAGTGTGAGAAATTAGAAGCTGAAGTTGTGTCCTTGAGAAAGCAGTGAAAGATGGAGAAGAGTACTATGGCCTTGGATAGTTTTCTTAAGATCCAAAGATCACCATTGGATAAATTTGTTCTTGGATTTCAAAATGGTGAGTCTAATTTGCATGCATGTAAAAATATCAAAGAAGAATGCAAGACGCCTATAGAATACAATACGAGCAGCAAGAGTGTAAACTAGGAAATAAGAAGTAGAACCAACAAGTCAAGCAATAGAACCAACAATAAAAAAGAAGAAATTCTCAAGGAGATCCTACATTCAGAAAACCTTTTTCCTTAAGAGAAGATAGTGGTAGCTCAAGAAATAAAGACCTTTTGTTCCTTCGATGCATGAGGTACAATGCTACAATAGTGTCATAGGTATGGAGATGTTGCAACTAATTGTAGGAGTAGACTGTACATATGACATCAACAGAGCTTGCAACAATACCAATAGTGAAGGAGATTGGCCAATAATGATGGGTTTTATGGCTATTGCTATTCATGTAACCTATTTTTCCATAAGGAATTTGATTACAGAGATAATTAAGGTAGGAGAATCAAATTTCATGCAAGGTTTTAGATCTATCATGATAATTAGGATATGTAATACTCTTGCTACATATCTTGGCTGTGTGAAGTGCTATACATGTCATAAATTTGGTCATATGGAAATATATTTTTTTCTTCCTTGCTACACAAGCCAAAATAAACAATGTTAACAAAATCAAAGAGAACCTAGCATAAACCAAGTGCAGGAATAAAATAAGAAGCCAAATACCATGTGGAGAAAGAAGGAGCAACAAACCTTCAAGTAGTGAAGATCATCCCCTCCTTCAGTCCCCGATTATTTCTTGCATATTTACAAGAGGACTAGAGATTTCATGAGAGGTGCACAACCTCATGGGGGAGTGTATGGTAGCTTGATGAGTATAATATGTTGCACTAGCATATCATGAGTTCATTTGAGCCTCATGTATTTTTAGGTCCACATTATCATCCTATCTATTGGAATTATATTGAGCTCAGGGGGAGCTATGCATGGTATGATATTTACATGTGATATTTGGCATATTCTTCATTGTTTTCACTCGTATTTGTAGTTTATTTATTCATGTTTTTTGAGTGACAGTAATACATGTTTTTTTCAACCATACATATGTTTTTGGTTTCAGTAAAAAGTTGGTTGAAAATATGGTACAACCATGCATAGAAGGATACCATTGGTACAATATGCATAGAGATGACATGAGACATAGACCATCCATGTATGAGTTTTCATATGATGATTATTATAACCATGAATTTGTTATTGATTCATAATTTTATGTTGATTGAGAGTGATTTCCTTAGTGAGTTGGGTCATCATGGTGATAGGAAAGTTTATGGAGTCATTTTTCAACCACTTATATGGGATAATGATGATATAAAAATACTAATATGTCATGTATTTGAGTCATTGGTCCAATGGATAGGATTATAGAAACTATGTATTTCATTGATATATGCATGTAAAATTCTCATGAAGCCATGTATTTTAATGGATGTATCTTTGTGTCATTTAATCATGAGTCATGAGGTCATGTTATGGTAATAAGAGATTGTGTATGATGTTTTGTATCACTGCTACAAATATGTATGTATAAAGTAATATGTCATCAGTCATGGTCATGTGGAGTTTTGGTCCACCTCATGATTCTTTCTTGGAAGGGAAGAAAATGTTGCAATGGAAGAAGTCACTACAGTTTGGAGATGGCATGTGGGGAGCATTATTTTCTCTTGTTACTTTAGCCATACATTGTTGGAATTATGGTCAGCTCCAAGGTGTTCATGTTGTGCCTCATGCTATGCTATGATTGTTGGTATTCTTGGCCTCATGTTATGTTCTAAGATATTTGGTAGTTGGTACTAAGTAGTTGTGGAGGAGTTATGTGTGGTTGCCTCATGTGGATGGATTTGCATATTATATGATCTTGATAATTGATGCTTCTATGGTTTCCTCATGTTGACTTATTATTTTTGTTGCTAGAGGTAATTGGTTTTTATGTTTCTCTGAATGTTAATTGGTTTATGTGATGCTTGCATCTGATGTGGAGAGTATCGTTGTTGGTTGATATGCATTACTTTTTAGCCACGTTATTTTATCTAGTATTTGTGCTTCAATTGTGTTGCCTTATAAGATGGAGTTTACCCTTTATCATTGATGTCAAAGGGGGGCTGATAGAAGAGATTTGTTTCAAGGTTGTGTGTTTTTTCAATCAGTTCCAAAGGGGGATATTGTTGACATTATGGTTTTCATGGTTCCAACTAGTTGATGTTGGCATTGGTTCATGATTGAAGCTAGTTGATGTTGGAATTGATGTCAAACATATGTATCCGAGCTTATGTTTGGGAACATTCATTGTAGCATGGTTGCATCTGGGTGTAGAAATTATACAACATGCATGTATATCTTGGATTCACCTGATATTACAATGTACTAAATTTAAATACTGAATCACTTCTACAAATATTCCGTGGAATTAAAAACACAATCGCTAATCACATGAACATGAAGAAAGATCAATGACACACAACGCAGATAATTTCTCGGGGAAAGCTTACAACTAAAAAACCCACTATCTTATATTTTATATTTAGCATGGATCATGAAACAATTACACACAAAACTCTTCTCACAAGAGCCCTCCAGTACTCTGCTAATTGCCTCACATTGTCATATGAAAAAATGACCAACACATAGCTAATTCTCAACCTTCAGACAACCTATCTTGCATGCAAAATCCTTGATGGTAAAGATCCCTAAAAGATAGGAATTATTGCCTACATTGACTACGTAAGTATCATGGGCACTCCAATGGGTGTTTTCCTGCATGTGTGCAAGCCAATAATCCTACAACTGATAGTCAAATTCCCTTTCACCTAGAACTCAACTAGGTCTCAACTAGATCTGACATGCATGAAACTAATAATAGTAAATCCTCAGTTGCATGTGAGATCACTGATTGTGAATTAATTATCATTTAATTCACTGGATTTATCACTAGTGTATCTTCAGTTACAACTAGCACAACTAAATTTAACTCACTTAACTGAGTTAAATTGATTTACAACTTGCACCAACTCATGCACCACTGCACTTCAAACTCTGTTACAACTAGAATTACTTTTCATGCCTCACCAACAACCTCTAACTCAAAATCCACTAGCTAACTGAATTTATCACTTTCGGTTAACTCATTCAAGTCCACATTGAGAATAGATTACAGTTTAATGTCCATCTTAATTAAGGGATAACCAAAATAGACATGTACCCAAAAATAGCACTATGGGCCCCACCCTAGTCTAGGTGCTTAATGCACTAGGTGTGGGTGATGATTTTCAACAATACCTCTCAAGAAGAAAGGGATTATCCTTCACCCCAATCCTATCTCTATGGTATTTGAATTTGATCCTGGTGAGCGCCTTCGTCAGAATATCTGCATCCTGATCTTCCATGGGAATGTATTGAAGCAACATGATCCTTCCCTGCACACAATCTATGAGATGATGACACCTGATATCTATATGATTGGATATATCATGAAACACAAGATTAATTGAGAGTTTAATGCAACCCTAATTATCACAGTGAATTTCTGTCGGATCCATCTGAGAACCAAAAAAAAAAAACAAGATCTCCTCACATGCAACTTGACTTGCTGCTATGTATTCCTCTTCCATTGAAATGAGTGCCACAGATCATTGTTTTCTGTTGTACTAGGAAATTGTTGTCGATCCAATGCTAAAGATCCCCCTGATGTGCTATTTCTATCTGATGGACATCCAACCCAATCTGAATCCATGAAGCCATGCAAATTCACTCCATCCTTCCTTTTGTACCATAGACCATACTCTAATGTGCCCCTCAGGTATCTTTGGACATGCTTCTCCACCTTCAAAAATATCTTGGTAGGCTTAACCATAACTTGACTCAGCTGGTTAACTGTGTAGCAGATGAACGATCTCGTGTTCACTAGATACATTAGCTAACCCACTAAATGTAGATAGACAATAGCATCCACTACCTATCCAAAAGTAGCATCCTCTTTCCTCCAATTTCGTGGAAGAGGAGTAGCCATGGGTTTTCAACGCTCCATGTTAAGCTTACCTAGTATCTCCTTTGCATACTTGCCTTGAGACACAAAAATTTCACCATCCTGCTGCCATATTTCCAATCCAAGGAAATAATGAAGGAGTCCCATGTCCTTCATTTACAAGATCCTCCTTGAATGAGTGTATCAACTACTCATCACTAGTCAAAATTAGATCATCAACATAAAGAAAAATGATCAATAGCTTACCCTCAACCACAATCTAGTATAGGTTTGTATCTTCTTCACTTTTGGTGAAGCCAAGTCCGGTGAAATAGCTGTCTATCCAAGTGTACCAAGCACAGGGTGCTTGCTTCACCCGATACAGTTCTCTTTTGAGTCTGCACACATGCGACTCACTTTTGAAGATCTCGAAAACTTCAAGATTATCTATGTACAATTCTTCCTCAATGATCCCATTAATAAACGTAGTTTTCTCATCCATCTGATGAATGTACCAGCCCATTTGCGCTGAGAATGCAAGGATGTATCTTATGGAAGAATACCTTGCAACAGGTGCAAAAGTCTCATCATAATCTATCCCCTCGATCTGTGAGAATCCCTGGGCCACAAATCTGGACTCATATTTCTCCACACTCCCATCAATAGCTTGCTTTACCTTGTAGATCCATCTCGATCCAACCATTGATTTGTCGATCGGTTTTGGGACTATCTCCCATGCACTGTTCTTGACAATGGAGTCATACTCCACCATTGCATCAACCCAAGTAGGCTGTTGCAATGCTTCCTGAAAGGAAGGTGTTTCAGTCACAATACATTTTCTCATAAGAGCCATGTATCCAGTAAATCAGTCAGGATAATATCTTTCTCTGCGCTGTGAAGTAGGGGCTCCTACATTCTGTGCAACATCAAGTCTCAGCCTATCAACTTCTGTGGTGTGCCTTCTGCCATTTCTGATGGATGGCTCTGCATGAGTGATTTCCTCCACTCCATGAACCTACTCATGTGGTTGATCCACACATTGAGACTCATCCTTGGGAACCAACAGTTGCTCCTCTACATGCAAGTACAACTCCCTCTCAAGGGACAACCGCATGGCTTTCTCCTCATCAAATTTTATATCCCGTCACACAACAATAATTCTGCTGTTTGGAAAACACACACAATAATTATGGGGTGTTTCAGTGTACCCCAAAAAAATACCAACCTCAGCAGTCGGTTCCAGCTTCTTCCTAGCGTCTTTGGTCACATGCACATGAACTAATGAGCCAAAAATATTAAAGTGTGAAACATCAAGTTTCTTACCAGCGAAAGCCTCTTCAAGTGTACTTATGTTAAGTACTCTACGAGGACAACGGTTTTGTGCATGTACTGTTGTATTGCATGCTTCCACCCACAGATGCATCGGTAGGCCTTGATCATGCAACATCGCTCATGCTGCACCCACAATAGTTCTTTTTTTCCTCTCTGCGACCCCATTGTGCTGTGGGTTATGACTATAACTTAATATTTATATTATATATAACTTTTTAAACTTATTAATGGGATGATATTAATTATTAAAATACAACTATGTATAATTTATATAATTTAAATGGATGGATAGTAAATTATCTCGCCCATTTAATAATTTTTACCTTAAAAAAAAAATTTACCACATTGAATTTCCAAATTAAGTAAAATTTTAAACATCTTTACTCTTTACTAAAGTGAATACCATTTCTTAAATCAAATGAAAAAATTTAATTCAACGCAAACAATCAAAATCCAAAATCTTTTAATACTTATTTTTATTCAATATTTGTAAAATGAATCTTTAAGAAGAAAACCCATATTCTATGGATAAATTAACATATTTAAAGACAAATATTTCTCCATCAATATTGTAATATTTCAAAATATTAATTTGATGCAGTTTTATTGCACATAGAGGCGCTCTAAAACCTAGTATAGGGTAGATTGTGAGTGTTACATGTAATGTAAGATTGTATGTAAAGAATTTTAATGTTGGCCCAATTGTAATCAATATATTTGTAATAATTAATATATTTCAAATAATGATCCATGCCTATTAAAGCACAATTATATTTATGAACACTCAAAAAAGAGATATGGTAAATAAAAATATATCTAAATAAACTAGAGGTATGGTAAAAAAATAAAACCTATTTTTATACTTACCCCAGAGGTATGGTGAATATATATATATATATATATATGTATGTATATATTATTATTATATATTTATGTTTAATATAATATATTATATATATATATATATATATATTATAAACATACACTTACTCTAATTCTATCCCTTAAGCCATTTTATATTAAAAAAAAACTAAAAAAAGAGGTTATATATATATATATATATATATATATATATATATATATATATATATATAGATAATAAATAAAACCTAACATTTTACTCTAAACATTTTATATTAAAAAACTAAAAAAAAGAGGTTTATTTAGATGAAACCTATACCATCGGACAAATTAATATTGATACCATGGGCTAAATACCATGGGCCAAATACCATATTTATTAAAAAACTATGGTAAGTAAATAAATATAAAAGAGGTATAAAGATGTATGGTAGATAAATAAATATAAAAGAGGTATAAAGAGGTAAGGTAAATAAATAAATAAAAATATATCAAATAGGATTAGAAATAAACACCTAATTATATAACAAGCCTATGGGCCAAATACCATGGTAAATAAAAGAAATATGGTAAATAAATAAAAATATAAATAAACCAGAGATATGGTAAGTAAATAAAACCTCTCTTCATATTTACTCTTTATCTTTAGCATATATTATAGTAATAATTAACAGTGGTTTATTTTAGTGATACAGTCCAATCACCATAAATGGAATGTTATTGTGTAAAAAGAACATTATTAATTGTAATATTATATTAAAAGATTATTATTATTATTAAATCTAATTTTCATATTAATAGATTATATTATTATTATTAAATCTAATTTTCATATTAATAGATTATAATATTAATATTATTAAATTTAATAAATTTGATACAATATTAAATTTTTTATATTATAATATATAAATATAGCATGATATATATTAACTCTAGATATATATATGGGAGGAAAGAACATAGATATAGAGTGATAGAGGTGGAGATATAGGGGGATTGACAAGGGGAGATATGGAGATAAACTAAAGGAAAGGGAAGAGGAGGAATGAAGAGAGAGAGAGGTAGAGAAGGGTAAGAGAGAGAGAGAGAGGGAGACACAAATATGGAGGAGAGAGAGAGAGAGGAGAGGCGGGAGGAGATAGCAGGGGGAGGGGAGGAGAGAGATGAAATGGGAGGGAGGTAAGAGAGAAATGAATAGATAGGAAGGACCAGAGAGATGAATTGAGAGAGACGATGAGAGAGAGAGGGATAGATATATGGATTTGAAGGGAGAGAGAGGGAGGGAAGAGGAAATACAGAGAGAGTGAGAAGTGGAGAGAGAGAGGGAGTGACAAGGGAGAGATAGAGAGAGAGTGTGTATGTTTATTGGTGAGATAAAGAGACAAAGAAGGATATATGGAGAAGGGGAGAGAGAAGGAGAGAGGGAGGGATACAGTAATGTAGTTGGAGAGAGAGAGGGGTGGAAAGAGAGAGAGAGAGGGAGATGGGGGAAGAGAGAGGATTGGAGGGAGAGAGAGAGAGAGAGGGGGGGAGAGAGAGGAAGGAAGAGAGAGTATGTGAGAGAGTGGAGAGAGGGGGGGAAAGAGAGGTGGGATTGGAGGGGGAGAGAGAGGGAGGCAAGAAGAAAGACATAGAGAGATGAGAGAGAGAGAGAGAGAGAGAGAGAGAGAGCGAGTGATAAGGAATATGGAGAGAGAGAGAGAGAAGACAAAAGGAGGAAAGAGAGATATTAGCGGGGGAGCAGGAGAGGGAGATAAGGGGAAGATAGAGATATAGATGGAAGGTGAAGAGAGGGAAGAAGAGAGAGATGGATAGAGGGAGGGAGTGACAAAGAGATTGATAGATATGGAGTATGAGAGTGTGTGTGTTTAAGGGGGTGAGATAGAGATACGAAAGAAGGAGATATGGAGGGAGATATAGATATAGATGGAGGAGGGGAGAGAGAGAAGAATATTTTTTGCATTGGATGCAATGATTCCAGTGTAGATAGTGATTTCTAATTATATTTGATTATTTTCACTAGATGTATTGATTTTAGTGTAGATATTTATTTCTAATGTTATTTGATTACTTGCACTAGATGCATTGATTTTAATGTAGATTATTTCTAACTCTATTTGATTGCTTGCACTAAATGCATTGATTTTAGTGTAGACAATGTTTTCTAATACTATTTGATTGCTTGCACTAGATGCATTGATTTCAATGTAGATGCTGATTTATAATTATATTTGATTGCTTGCACTACATGCATTGATTTCAATGTAGATGATTTCTAATCCTATTTGATTGTTTTCACTAAATGCATTGATTTCAGTGTAGATGATGATTTCCAATTCTATTTGATTGCTTTCACTAAATGCATTGATTTTAGTGTAGATGTTGGTTTCTAATCTTATTTGATTGCTTGCATTAGGTGCATTGATTTCAGTGTAGAAGTTATTTTCTAATCTTATTTGATTACTTGCATTAGCTGCATTGATTTCAGTGTAGATGATGATTTCTAATTTGATGTAATTGGATATATGATGGTACATTAATTTTAAAGTGATTGGATTAACAATATGCATTGATTTCAGTGTAAGCACAAAAATTTATTGACAATGTACATTGATTTTTGTGTTATAGTAATTTAACCTATTAATATTGGAGAGCAAGAGAGACAAGGTAACATGTTTACTACAACAATCTGAGCTAAAGATTAAAATGGTTTACGATTTAAATAGTTGTTTTCATATAATTGACATGAAAAGATGTCAAAACTAACAAGGATGACAGAATAATAGAAGAAAATAGTTTGATATTGATCACAATGAAGGCTATTTGTAACGTGAGTACATTCTTATTGATAACATTTTGTATCATTCAAAACTATTATTTTCACTTTTCATTCAAAAAAAAGATTTCATCATTTTTCATCATTAAAGTTGTTAACAATATTTATCATCTCAACAAACTGAGGTAACTAAGAAAATTTAAAATTAAAATGACCAAGTTAATGTAAGACATATTTAGCATATTTAAAATGATTATATTAATATTTATTATATTTACATATTATTGATAAAATTAATCCTTGGCCACATAGGACTAAAACTGGCCTAGATACATCTTAACTCTGGATCTATCAAGAGTCTAGAGGGATCATATCTCTCTAGGTGCAAACCTTTCCTCAAGTTTTGCAATAAAAAAAGAGGTTTGCACCTCGAGAGATTTGATTCCTCTGGGCGCTTGATAAATCAAGAGGATGGATCTAGGATGGTATTAGTGAAAATAAAATTTATTATTTTTTGAGGACGTGGCATCATACTAGGTTGTAGAATACGCCTCTAGGTGCAATCATGATGTTAATCATGACGTTTTTCGGTAATAACAGTTAAAATTTAGTTGTAATTTTTTTTAACAAGTATTATAAATTTATATATATTTCAAAATATAAATAAATGAAAAGATCATAACATTTTGAAAATATATCACTAATAAATATTAAGTATTCAAATGATCTCCGTAATCTCAATAATAATTGTAAGCTTTATTATTAAATATAAAATTTAGAAATACATGTATTGTTTTCTTTTTTAATTTATTTATAAATTATATTATTATTTGGAATCAATCAAAGATAAAATAGTAAAATTAACAATTGTTTTTAGGCACTGGTTATGCTCCTAATTGCTCAATATAGCTATATCAATATTTATTTTAGAAGAATGTCCAAGTCAAAACATTATAAAAAATGATAAGCTTGATAAAATTACCATATCTTTTCTCTCACTATTTCTAACTTCTATCACATGAAACCCTCTAGATATACAAATAATATTTTATTTTCTTTGAAGTCAAAAATTAACAACATGGAATTTCACTAAGGAAAAATATAAATATTTACCATATGAAAAAACAAAAGAAAATAATAAAATAAATTTTAAAGAACCTCCTAACAATTAAAAATACAAATAAAAAATAGAGTTTAGAAAACATTTTAGACAATAACAATAAAAATTAATCACCTTACATTTTGCTAACAAAATCTACTTTCAGAATTCACAAAATTTACTAAAATGACATAAAATTCACTCAAATAAAAACTGAGTCATATTTAATCCTATCTCTACAAGTTCTCGTCGTTACAACAAAACTTGTTCTCACCCTAAAACAAATATACCTCTAACCTCTATGAAATTGAAGCAGATGTAAATTAATCAAATTAACATTTAAGAAAAAATTGAAATGATAAACTGCAAAGTAATTAACCTGTGAGAGTAGTCGAGGAAAAGGAGAAAGGGATTGAAGGAATGTTTAGCAAAAACGTTCAATCCTCAAACTATAAGACCTGTAAATATCTATAAATCTCATCCATGGCATGAACAAAGAACAACTCAATCCTGAAGCGGTTAGAATTGCTCCAATCTGTGGATATTTCTGAATGTCATCCATTGCATCAACTCTTTGTAGGCAATAGAGTTCCTCATTATAAAAATAATGAAAATTGTTCCATTAAATCTCCTCACACTTCGAACATAGTTTTCCGTAGCAAAAGGTTTATGTAATCAATAACAACCCAATTATATATATATATATATATATATATATATATATATATTCTGCCCCATGCAAGTTAAAAAAAAAAACAAATTATGCACTTTGCAATGTGGATTTCTATTTTCTCAAATAATTAACTCTTTTTTATCATAAATTGTATACATAAATATATGACACCAACTCTTTTTGTTGTTGTAAATCTAGTGCTCATTATCAAAATTTTCTGAAATTGAATTAAGCAAGTTGGAAGCTTACACAGGTCACTGACGATGAGGAGAAAATCCAAGTAGTTAAACTTAAAAAATGAAAACAAAATGAACAAAAAGGCACCTATCTGCTATCTTTGAAGTATATCTAATGACTCCAAAATCTCTAGCGTATTAACAGTCATAGCCACCTGCTTCACCAGATCTTTCAGGTATCTATGCACAATACATTAATCAAAACTTATTCTAGGAGTAATTTGTCCATCATGTTGGTCAGATGATCCAGATCTACAATAATTTTACAAGATACCAGCAAAGACGCTCTCATTTTCAACTTGAAAACCTTGTACATGTACGCATGTACGCAAACAAAGAAAGACAGAGCAAGGAATCAAGAAGATTTAGTTTTCATATACCTTAAATGTTTTGCTGCGGAGCTCCTCCTCAATGGCCGGAATGACTGTAACTTTGTTTTTAGGATGCTCGTCGCTGCGTAGACTTAGAGCACTCGAGAAAATGTAGGTGAAAATCCAACATTTTTCCTTGACATTTCTTCCAATTTCATGCGCACAGTGCAGTTGTTTGGAAGACCTAAAACAATTTTCATTATTTCTATTATGTGTAACTGATTAATAACAATATTCAATCTTATCATGCATACATTGCAGTTGTTTTGGAAGGCCTAAAACAATTTTCATTATTTCTATTATTTGTAACTGATTAATAACAATATTCAATCCTAAGGTATATATTATTTCAATGGTGTAACATCAAAATCAATGGTACAGAGTGGTGCAAGTGGCAGTTGAGGGACTTTTTACTACGTAATTACGAGATTCCAGAAAAAATGTTTAGTTATATATATGGGGGATTTGGAAAAAAATAAAAAATAAAAAATAATATATTAATTTTTTTTATTAAATGTATTGTTAATAAATATGATAGAACATATATAAAAGTAAAATAATATGCAAAAAATTTCCACAAGATGAAGTCATAGATTCAATTCCTCACCTCAATCAAAATGATATATTAGACATAATAACGACATAGTTATATACCAATTTGATTTATCTTCCTCTCAATTTAATAAAACAAAATAAATCATTAAACCTGTGAATTTAACCAAAACCTCCATATCAATACAAAATTACTCTTTATTTTCATCTATACACAATAATAATAAAATATTTAAAAATCTCGACCAAACATGATTTTTTCACATACATGGAAACCTAAATAGCACAATTTCTAATAAACATCTGCCCATTATCAGTATTGTAGTTGCTTAACTTTTCTATCCATTAAAAACACTAAAATAAAAATCCAAAAAGATAAACAATATGCAATGATGGTAACTAAAAATTTTCTTTAAACTTAGGATATATGTCCCAAATACTAAACCTATCTGTACATTTTCTTTCTTCACCTTTCAAAAATTTTAAACGACGTTGAATGGAAGAAATTTTAACATATTTTAACATTTTCTATTCCTTTTGTAAATTTTGGAATGCAAAAGGTATGCTTAAGAATGTGAATGGCTTGGACCAATATGGAATGTGCTTCACATTTTATTTGAAGAAATGATTAATTTTTATTAATTATGGAGATTGAAACTGAATACAAAAATATAGACCACTCATGGTATTAGCCAAAATATTCCGAATTCCGAAATAATAATCTATAAAGCGATTGTACTTTCCCATGTTGTTTTTAGTAAGAGGAATTCCATTAATAAAGTGATGTAGTCTCTTATTGATTGATGTATACCAAATTTTTATATAATTATTATGCAAATTTTTTTAAATTTTAATAGTCTTTAATATGTAGAATATAAAATGTTTGGCAATATTTTTTATAAATATTAAAATTATTAAAGATTTTATATAGTTTCTATAAATTTTTTAGTGATTTTTGAGGTAAATAATTTGTTTTACATAATTTGGTTGAATGATTTTTAGAAAAATGGAAATCAGTAAATATATTTTTTTTTTGGGAAAAACATGGAAAATTGTTCCATTGGAAAAATGTAGCTCCTAAAATTTTCACTAAATTGCACTATTTTGTTACCTTGATATACACATCCATGTTTACCCATCCCAATAGATATGGGCTAGGATGATTGTGAACCTCGAGTCCAAGTTTGTTGATCATATCCATTGCTATGAGATTAGCCTATGAACTTAAGTCAAAAGAGAATCTATCTTGGTATTCTTGATTTTGATATTAATGTGGAAGGGTTTGGTCATCTTGTTCTCTTCTTGGTGATGAAGGCTACTTAGATTCACCTCCTTTGGAATTGATGTGAACACAAAATTCTCATCCACATCAAAGTTTCTTTTGACCTAATTACTCAAATGTATAGCAAGAATATTACTTTTCTTTGCATACTTCTAGTGGTTCTTTGGGTTCATATTTAGATGTGGTTTCCAACACTTCTCCTTAGTGTGACCATCAATGTTGCAATGGTTACAATCATTTCTAGGATTCTTGCAGTGATGTCTAGTGACTTATCTCTTCTTATCCTTTCTCACTTTCAACTTTCTCTTCCCCTTGTTAGAAGCTTCATGGTGCTCTTTCTACTTTAAACTATTTCATTTCCCTTTCTTTTAGCCTATGCTTTCTATATATTGTGTCAATGAACATGCCTCATCCATTATCCTTGGCTTGGAAATCATAAATTTCTGTCATAGACGGCTATGTAAAACCCTCAAATACTTGAGGAATAGTACATAGAGGTTCTCTGGAGAGATACCTATGATGATGGCCATCTTTTTCAACTCATTGGTGTACTCTTGTACACTCTACCCCTACCTATACTTGAAATAGTGCCGGCATATGCTTTAGCACTCTACATAGCTAATAGGATAAAGTTAGGACCTAATGAAGGTTTTATAGACATCCCATCTAGTAATTGGTAGATCATCCTTTAGTCTAAGTTTTTTTGTATGGATATCCTACAAAGTAATCGCATGGTCCTCTAAATTTAGTCTAGAAAATGATATCTTTCATTTCTCATATATATGTTGAATGATAATATAAACTTATACTTTACACAAACAATGATTCAATTATGGTGCATTTATCTCACCTTGGTATATATTTATGTCTGCTTTCATTTTGATCTTGAATATGGAATATGAATGGTTAACAACTCTCAAACTTGGCTTCCATTTCTCGAGCTTTTTCCTAAAATCCTTTTTTGATATTCATGATCTCCCAATTTCCCTTTTGATTTGGCCTTTGCATTTTAACGTCCTTCCTCTCCAAAATTCTTGAGTTTCATTGCTAAATTTTACATGTAGAAGCTCATATTGTGACTAATGTTTGTTACTTGTGATTCTAACATTAGAAATATCTCTTCTATTAGACTATAAGGGTTATTGTGAATAAATTCATCGTCTATGACTAGGGTTTTGAAATTTTTTTCTTAAGATAGCCTTCAATCCCTACAAATCCCATAAAATAACTCAAAGAAACATGACTCTAATACCAATATTATTGGTAAACTTTCATGGCTATTTTAATAAAATATTTCATCAAAATAAATGTGGTAAAACTCCCTATATGGGATTTTTTGGACAGGTGGGGGGTGTACTATCACCAAAACGCTAGTTATTAATGAGGGTGGATATGGTAGCATGGCTCCCCATGACAATAATGAGACAACATCCTCCTCTACATGGAACTATATGGGAATTCACCAATATTTTTTGGGGAAAGGTAAACACTCCAATGTGGGATTAATACAGGATATTGAGCGTATATTTTTTACATCCTGGGATGAAAGGATGAATCATCCTCAATAGTCACATGATACATTATAGCTATAATTCCCTACATGTATTGGACATTTCCATAGGTGGGAGGATCTCATTTTTCTTAATAGCACCAACCTATACCAAAGGAAAATGATGTGAATCTCCAAGGGTTTTCAAATATAAATTATGGTTATTCATGCCTAGGACACATTCAATTCAATTTTTTACCCTTTAGGTATTGTGATCGATTTCATTTATATCTCTTGTTGTTAACGTTTTTTGGATATTCAAATTCTTAAGCCTTATAGCAGGTTCAATGGTGTTGTTTGTGACTTCCCTTTCGTGGTCACGTAGGCTTGGCTAGCTAGGATAGGGTTTTTCTTTCATATTTCCTATTTCCCTAGATATGGTTTCAAAATTATTGTCTCCCAGGGCTTCTTAGGTTAATCCAATGGTTGGGAATCCAACATATCATCAAATATATAACATATTTTATGGCTAGCATTGCTTTCCCACTTCATTTCTAACATAGCCTCCTAATTTTGGGTCTCATGTTATCCATTTCCAAAAGAATTTCCTTCTTAGTGGCCAAGCATATTACCTTATCTTTTGGGTTATAATTCACTATCTATAGGCTATATTTGATGTAAGGAAACATATTCCCATAAGAATGGGAGCTCTTTCACCCAAGAATGGGTGGATATCTCTGCTTCTAGGTATTAAGTGCACACCCCTCATCCAATCCATGGTGATATAACATATATGGAGAATGAACTAGTTGAAAATCATTGTTACTTTATAAATTTGGGAGTGGTGGCTAAGGAGGCAGACTAGGTCCGAGACATGGGCCACATAAGTGGCCACTACAACAAATTGATACATATCAAATCTAAATTTAATGCTATGAAGAGTTGTGTTTGACATGAATGAATCCAAAGAGGAAATTTTATTATTTTTGGATGATATTTAGTAGCATATGGCATCCATGGATCGAAAGTTTGAAATATAGAGACTCATATGATCATTCCCCCTAACCCAGGTTTCTCTCTAGGTAACAACAATTAGCCCATTCTAGTATAATATTTTTATTCTAATAAGTATGAATGATAGTTTCTATGTTGTTTTCTTTTTATATTCCCATCTATAGGCTTTTATATTTTCAAAGTTAAGAATGACCCTATAGGCCTTGCAGCACATACTAATATTTTGTAAATTGGATAACATCAATAAAATTTTAAGTTGTCTAATGCTAAAATTGAAGTGTTTTCTCTCATATGGTTTCCCGAGTAGTAAGCTAGAACGAAATTCAAACTATTTTGATGAATGCTCTCAAATTTTAAGAATAAAATATTTATTTCACAAAAAAAAGAGAAAAGAAAAAAACATATATGATAAAACTACTAAAATTTTACTTATAATTGTTAATTCCCTTTAAATATTAGATTATTTTTTTCTTCTGATTATATTAATTCATTAATTAAAACATGAGAAATATAGAATAGAAATAAAGACACACATTATCTATTATAATAATACAATTTTCTCCATGAAACCCTTATAGGAGAAACCTAGCTAGCAGACAAGGTCACTTTGCTCTCTTTTCTCTAGTATGGAAACAAGTAATTACAAAGGAAGATGTAATCTTTGTGGAATTTCGTAAGTCCTCTAGCCTATAAGGTTGCTACAAAACTTTATTTCTCTTTTTTTTTCTCTCCAACATCCCACCTATGCTTTGTCTACTCAAATACAAAATAAAATACAATAGACTAGAGTGAAACCCCTATTCCTCCTAGCAACCCAATCCTTAGCATAGATTGATCACCAAGTAGGGCTAATATTGGACTCCTTCAACCTTAAAGTGGAGTTACAATTTTGGACCTTCTAAATTATTTTTCAAATTCCACATGTGGTTAGCCCTATATGTATTAGTAATTACGGGTGACATAACATTCTCTTATACTATGGTATATCAAATCATGGGAGTCATAAATTTTGCATACAAACTTTAACTAATGTGATTCATGCATCATTGGAAAGGCATTTTAGTATATAATGGCACTAGAATTTTGATGAAAATAATGGGTTTGGAAGCTTTTAGTCCCCAATTCTCCAAACTATGACCCACTATTAAATTGTTCTTGCAAGATGAGTCCTCCAATTTTTTACACTCTAAAATCATAAAGATAGATGTTAAGTAATACAATGATCCTATTTTAATCACACTTGATTGCAATTATTTGATAGAAACCTAGAGAAAAATAGAGAAAATTCAAAAGTTGTTTATAATTTATAACCTTGAAATAAGAGTAATACTTCATGTGCCAATCATTTGTGAAAAAATGGAAATTCAAGGTTATGACAAAGATCCACATGTACATAAGTAAGGTAATTAACATTAATAATTAAGGATTCCTATATTTGCTTTATATGTTTATTAAAAGTTGCTTAAGACTTAAGAGATGATAACATAAATAAGCTCTTTCCTAATTAAAGTAGATTTTATAAAGGTAATGTTTTCTATCTATATCATTATAATATTTAATATATAAAATTTATAAAAATATTAATAATGTAAAAAAACTAAATAAAGTTCATTTATTATTAAGAGATTAGTAACGTGAAATTAAAAAATCAAGACCTTTTTTTCAAAACATTTAATTAATCATTAATTTTGTTAATGTTTGATAAACCAAAATTGACTGGGTACTTAGTATAGTACCGCTCATTTGTCTTTTTCCATGTCGATGGCTATTCGACCTCACGACCTACTTTTTATAGATTTAGTAAATGAACACCAAGCCAATGAGGAATAGATACATATTTAATAATTTAATAATTTATTTAAAAAAAGACATAATTTTAATAATTTAGATAATCAACATTAACAAATAAATTATATCATAGTGAGAGATCCAAGGTTCAAATCCCACGGTTATGACTAGGTTTACAGAGACATTATAAATCCTAGATATTTAGTAATGACTAAGTGTTAGGCTTGTTGAATTCCTCTACAATACTAAAAAAAATTATATCATTAAAAAAATATAAAACAAATATTATTGGATATCAAATATTACATAATGAAAATGGGAAAATTATATAATTGAAAAGATGTCATCAACTACTTTGAAAGTATATATACATTTGAAATTTAAAAATTATATTCATAGTCTTCAGTCCATGGTCCTCATCTTTCCACAAATCACTATCAAGGCTCATAATGTCTACAACATATCCCAAGGAATCCCCCAAGTGTGCATTCCTACAACACTTCATCTAAATAGACTTTCTCCCTTTATCCCATGGAGGGCATCACTTTCATAGATAGTTTGGAGGAGTGATCACATTAAACCTATACACCTTTTTAACCACATTTGATATGGTCCTTTCATCCTTATCCTTTAAAAGTGATCAAATTTGACCCTATTTTCTCTTATCCATTCACATTACCACTTCAACTCTATTTTTTAGTGTAACTAGAGAGTTTTTGAGCCATTCAACTCTCTTTCTCAAATCATCTAGAGCATTTTTATGCCTAACAATGTTGCCTTATATTGTCTGGGGAGTGTTGCAGGTGCAAAAAAATATTTTTTATGAAGCTTCCAAATTTTTGCATTGAAATTTATACTATGATGTTCTTCCCTAACGAACTAAAGAGGGTGACATTTTGAGATATAAAATATGCTCCCTACTATATTACGTCAGAAGATAAAATAATGGTTGAAACACATTACAATAATATTTGTGAGCTAGGGGGAGGCAGGGAACCATAGACATAAAAACTACAAAGGCTACAAAAATAATAGTCATATGCATATAAAGTAATCCCCAAGGTAGGCATGCCCATACTTGGTACTCAAATATTAGAGCATGGGCACCCATACAACTTACTCCAGACTCATGTCATCAAGGACTAGTCATGATACAACGTTGATCTATGTCACAGTAGATATCAGTAGCGATATAAACACCAAAAGGAGTGCCCAAGTGATGGAACTCAATGCATACAATAGATTCTCCAATGTAGCTTGGGGGATTAAATTTTATTGAGTGATTTAGAGTCCCCAAGTTCTTTGACCCATCCTAATGGTATGAATCAACTACATGCGAATGAATGAATTGATGTTGAGCATGTAGGGAGACTGTCTGATTACCATGCATTGAGGAATCTCATTAAAAAATATGAGGGAGACCACGAATCATGAAAATGGATCCAAAATTACCTATCAAAATATAGCAAGTTTGAATGAATGATCTAATTTCGAGCACTCATAGAATCATTGAACATGGTCCAATGAGGAAAACCCACTATCAACGATGAGGAAACTTACCACTAATGATTGCAAGTTCTAAGGTACTAGATTGTCTCTAGCTCTACAACCTAGATAAGATGTTTACATTGAAGGTAAGAGATCCATCTAAGGAAGGCCTTTATGTATCCCTCATCATTCAACATGAAACTGGCACCAAGATGAGGTCTTTGATGGTGGCAACTGAAAAACTTATGCACAATTGACACAACGATGACCAACACAAAAGATAGAATGATACTGTAGATGGCCAAATCTATATAGGACTTCCCTTGAACATATAACGACATGCCACAAATGTGAACTTGGTAGCTTGTATCGAAGAATACCATAAAGACACAGTGGCGACATAGGAGGCATCACCATAACCATGAGAATAGAAGGGCAACCAATCATGTGAGATACTAACTAAATAATAAAGCAACTCGACCCATTATAATAGTGTGGCTCTAAAGCCTAAACAAGACCAATTGTAAGACAATGACTCAGAAAAGTGCCATGTTCAAGGGTGATTGATAAATTCCATGATAAAACACAAAAAAAGGTCGTCTCATTCGCTTTTCTCCTTTTGTATGGATGATCCCCTTTATATTTTAACAAGCACGAAAGAGAATACATGAAAGCTTAATAATGTATTTTTAATTCATTTTAATGAGCCTAAAACAGAGTCAAAAGAATCTTCGAATTGATGTATTTTTCATGAGGTTTATACCAAGTCTGAAAAGGATATAAAATTACACATGTGTATTTCACATGGATTAACAAGCATGAGAATAGATAATATATTGTTAATTGGATTTCATATTAACAAACGAGTAGGAAAGAATAAAAATAACTCAACATTTTAAGTTAGTTTAATGAGCATGAAAATATGGAAAAAGGAGGTCAATATTTTATTCGTTCAATGAACATGAAAAGAAGATGAAAAGAAACCTCATTCCATAGAGATGAGTGGTATAACATGTAGCATATTTTTCTTAGGTTGATGGAATTGAGCTAAGAAAAGTTGGAGGTAGTGGAAAAGTGTCTAGAAGAGGAAATACACCCATTATAGTGGTATCTTTAAAAGGGTCAAATGGGTTTCAAGATGGAGGTAAGGATAATGAAAAGGAAAAAGATCAAATGAGGCTGAAAGGTTAGTAAGCAAGATGAAGAAAAGAAACATTATGAGAAAATATAGTAGTACATTAACGATTATAAACACAGGTAATAAAAATAAATGATAGAAAAGAGTGGGGACCCCTTACAAGCGGGATAATGGCCATAAATAATAGACAAAGAGAGGCATGGAGCTAAATTTCGGCATGAGGCTAAAGTTCGATATCATGGAGGGAACTAAAGAGGTTTCGTGGACCTATAAATGAATGCGTCATAGGCACTAATAAAAATTGAGGGTTATTCTAGGGTGCTT
This sequence comes from Pinus albicaulis, assembly GCA_034641835.2. Classification (NCBI taxonomy): domain Eukaryota; kingdom Viridiplantae; phylum Streptophyta; class Pinopsida; order Pinales; family Pinaceae; genus Pinus; species Pinus albicaulis. Next base: position 340,210,548 of record CM076578.1, on the reverse strand, counting down.
ATGAAGGGTAAAATCTAATGCATAGGTTATGACATGTAAAAAAACATGGTTAGTGTTGCAACTTAGTAGGGTGGGTCCTAAGGAATAGTGAAACGATGGGGGAAAGGTCAAAAATTCAGTGGAAATATTAATGAATCCTAATTCTAAATTATAATTCCATCAATACCATTAGGCTATAATAAATGTGGTGAAAGCTCCATCTTCTTATTAAATATATAGTAAAACATTTGTACAAAATCATTGGTAACATGATGAAATGATAAAAAGATATGAAAAAGGACCCCAAGAATGAAATTTATAACATAAAGAGGTATGGAAAATGTGAAAAGAGACATTTTGGACCCACTTTCCCTATAGAAAAGAGGAAATGTTTTACCATTGTATTCATTTTTGACTCACAAGGAGACAAATTTTGGAGAAACCCTTTTCCAATCAATTTTTTTTTTTTAGATGTGGGGAGCATCAGACCATGAACCAAAATTCCATCACCACCAAGCTAGTGCTCTTAATATCCTCTTTCATTTTATGTATGTTTTATGTTGGTTTTCCTTGAAAATCATATGTTAGTGACACTCTATCCAAGTAAAGTAAACTCTAATTCACTATCACATAGAAAAGGGAACATTGTTAGACCCTTCAATGCTCCACTATGAGGAAAATAGAGCATTTTTAGGCCCTTAAACTTCTTCCTTCACTATTGGAAAAATGCTAAAGGGAATTTTTCTCATATCTAGGAAACAGTAAGTTTAAGTTGGGCCCATTTATTTTCTATGGATTTGTTTTTATGTTTTTTATGATGGATTCGTAGTTATTTCAAGATGTTGGAGTGATGGAAATAAAACATGAAGTCGATAGTGAAATTACACTAGAAAACATTAGGACAATAGAGAATTTATGCAACTATGGTCGTCTAAAGTTATTCAAGACACAAAATATGATCATGGAAGCCTGAAATATTGGAGAGGATAATTTAGTGATGGGATCCTACAGAGAAGCGCTTTGAAATATAGGGATAGGTGGTAAAGTTAGAGGCGGAGGATATCTACTTTCTCATGGGCCTATTGAGGTGAGGGGTCTGTATTAGGGTATCTGAAGGTAGACTAGTGGGAGAAATGATTGTGGAGGATGTGCTGGCAGAGTATTGAACTCCCTATACATGGAAGGATAGTGGGAAGATCCCAATTAGAGATATAGTTGAAATCCTTCTCTATATTATCTTATTTACCATGACCCAAGTGGCAAGTACATCCAGTCCCCAATTGGTCTGCAAAATCTAGGTGGAAGTTTTGGTTTGGTGCATGGCTCACACAATATTTAACTAGTTTGAGGGGATACTAGTGAACTTAAAGGAACACATAACTAAGTGAAGGGATGTGGAATAAAGCATGTTTGTATATAACATCATTATTGTTTATATGTTCTTTGAGTACCAATACCGCGATCACATATTTCGTCACCATGGTTAGGGAGGTTGGCACCCTAGATGGATCAGTGGGCTTCTCTAATGTCTAGGTTAAGGGGTTAGAGATAGACTCGATCATATGATGATTACTAATTTAATTGGTTGAGGAGTAGTTCATATGGATCAATGAATATGTGTATGCAAGAGCTAATTTTTTTCGCGACCCTAACTTAGTTTTTCCCCTTGATGAGAAGTAGGGAGACCTTGGTAAGTGAAATGTTTTTGGAATTTTATGTTTAATAATTTTTTTTGTACAATGAACTAATCTGTAACATGTTAGATGACACATGTATCAAACCACCTAAAACAGAGGGAAAATATTTGTATGTTCATTGGGGATTAGTAAAAGAGGGGGATACATTACCAGCCCAAGGGGATTCAAATGCGGAGGAAGATAATGACCACAATGTGTTGATGTAGGTTCCACAGAACCTAGAGGGGTTGAAAATAGGTTTACCATTCATCCAACTAGAGGATGTATGAAGACACATGAAGTTCCACATTATATGCGTGTCTAGTAAGATGGGTAATATTTTTCACCATGTATCAAGGGTGACCATGTGTTACCAGGCACATAGAGACTCATATGATGACTTGTATAGGACACCTCTTTATGAATATTTATGTTCCATTTAGGAAAGTTTTTTGACATTAGTGGAATATTTACAGGCTTATGAGCCTAGGTTTGACAGCCTAATTTTGGAACTATATAACATGATTATATGTTTTCGGATGATGTATAGAGATTATGTTCGACATATGCACATATGGGTTTTGATTTTTATTAATGCTAGATTTGTCACACTGATGATGCAATGGATCCCAACTTTTTTATGTACATGCATGTTCAATTATCTTGATGTTATATGTGTGGCATATGTCATTCTAGCACAACTATCCAAAAAATAAACTCATGATTTAGAACTTCTAGGGACACGTTGATAAATAATATAGTCAAATGAACACTCAAGAAGAGATACCCTAATATAATGATGAAATAACATACAATTTCTGACATGATAGACACAATTCGGCAGTGATACCATGAGATGAGAGTCTAGTTTGACCAGCAACTAATGGAAGCTTACAGATATAACCTTGAATAAGAGTTCAATGAAAACACTATTTTCCGCTAATTTTTTGGTGTGAGGGCCTAAAAATATGCCCCATGATCCATTAAATATCACGGATATTCCACTGGCCAATTTGTCACAACAACTCTAATAAAACTATATTTAAAAAACTAGAATTTACACTATTAGGGTTTTATTTTTCTTTAGATTTATGAAAATGTAGGTTATGTTTAACTGTGTATGTATGAAAACTAAAATTATGAAAAAAATAGAGAAAATGGATACAAACTCACAAACCACAATTCACAAAAGATATGACCTAATAACCCCTTTTGAGATAAATCCAACTGGAAGGTGAGGCCACTCTGCTCTCTTTCTCTAAATAAAAAAAATTTGTGAGTACAAAGAAGTATCGCTTGTGGCTTGTGGGATACTACACTATACAAATCATCTTTTTTGTCTCTATATCCTATCCCTTTTCTCTATTTTTTCTCATACGTGGAACAAATGCACTAAAAAAGAATGGAACTCGTATAACATAGCTTGATAACCTACTTGTGTTTAGGTTTGACTACCTCAATTATTAATTAGAGTTAAAATATGGAATATTATAGAGTCTTCTTCATCATACTCACGTGGCTAGCCCCTTTTCCATGAATAATAGGGGTTTATATGGCATCCTCTTGAATTATGGTGGTGAAAACAAGAAGGCCAACTTCTGAGTGCCATAAATTTTGTATACAGAGTCTAATTAAGACGATCCTTGTGCAATTGGAAAGGTGTATGTGTGTGGAATGTGAAAGAAAATTTATACAATATGGAAAAAAAAAATACCCCCCAAAAATGTCATTTGATGCCTCAAAATGCTCCAAGAAGGTTTCAAACCCTAATTTTCCAAATTGGGTCCCACTGGTAAAAATGGTACTATGAGCTGATTCCTCCACCTTTTCCACTACAAATGCACTGAGATGGATTAAAAAACTACAATTATCTAATATATATCACACTTTCCCCTTTTTTGGAGGATTTTTCTCCCCAAAATCTCCTAGTGAATGAGGTGACAAAATTTTTGCCCCACCTTCTCTTTGGTGTATGATTTAACTTTGTCTAGAAGTTGTTCTTTCAGCATAATCTACCAAAGGTCATGCTACCCTTGTCTTCTAGTTCTAAACCTTTTCTTCAAAATTGTATCATCTATCAACTCTGCTTGAGCATCTAGTTCTAAATCCTCCACAAAAGGTAAGACTTGTTCCTCTTCCCGATCTACCATGGAAGGCTCATAGAGCTTCAGATTCTCCACATTCACAACTGACCAAATGTGCATGTATGGGGTTATAATAAGTCTATAAGAACTATATCCCACCATTTATAGTATCTCAAAGGGATCATATCGCAATGCCTTTATTTTCTTACTAGGACCCTCTAGCCTCTCCTTGTTCAATTATAACCATACTATGTCTCCCACCTTGAATGAATTCTTTGTTAGGTGTTGATCATGCTTGGACTTGTATTTTTAATGTGACTTCTGCAATGTTTCTTGTACCTGCTTATGTATCTGCCTAATCTTATCAACAAATTTTTAGCCCTCAAGGAATCCCCTGTAAGGTCCTCCCAACTCACTCCTCCTTACTTCCCATATGAAATATCCAAAGGTGAAGGTGGAAAATATCCAAAACAAGTTTCAAATGGGGACTTATTGTTAGAAGTGTGTGTTAACACCAGAAAATTGTACAAGAAAGAGGCATTAGAAAATGTCAAGAAAACAATAAAAATAAAATTTTTCTAGTAGAAATACATTTTGAAGGAAAAAAATGTAATTATTTCCTAAGGTTCAACCAGAAATTGACAGATAATGCACCAGTAGAAAAAGCTTTTTGTTCACAACACACTTTATCCTTCGATAGTCATGTGGTCCTGGGGTTGGTGAAAAGTCACCATATAGGACCACTTGACACACTTAGTGAAGATGATTCTCTGTCAATTACAGTCAAGGATAGCCAAATTCAACCCACCTTGAGGATTTATGCAGCCCATAAAGGAATCTCTTGTCCTAATCTTGGGTCATTATCAATTTTGGGCCAAGAGAGGGAAGGGAGTTAAAAAAAAATTCTATATAAACTGACCATGGGAAGAGCAAAGAGAGACACATTGTTATGCTGGGGAACATGATTATTTGTTAACTACAGTCAAGGACATCCGAATTAAACCCACCTGGAGGATTTATGAAACCCATAAACGAATATATTGTCCTACTCTTGGGTCATTATCAATTTTTGGCCAAGAGAGGAAAGAGAGTTCAAAAAATTTCTATATAAACTGGTCATGGGAAGATCAAAGAGGGACACATTGTTATGCTGTTAGAATTTCTACCATAGCAACACCGACTTTCAATTGTTTAAGCAAGAGGATTGAAGAGACTAGCATGTTGGCCATCCATCATCCTAGTGAAGAAGATAGCTCCATCATTAGAGAGTGATCACAATCCTTTTGATAGAGGGAGGAGATACTTGCAAGGAAACCAAGGAAAGGGACCCCCCTTTTCTTGAGTATTTGAGCTCCATAGCTCGAAGGACTCACTATAAGAGTGTTAATATTGTATTTTTCTTACCACCAACAAGCAATAAAGGGAGTTTTCTCCATTATTTTTATTGGTTTCTTGATCCATTTGAGCATTATTGTCTTGTGTTTTTCTATTTAAGTTCATTTTATTGTATGCATTACTTACCTTATGAGTTTTGTCTTATATTGTTTTTAGTATGTCCATTAACAACAACATAATCTCCTTTGTGATCTTTTTCTGGTAGCAACTAACTTCTAAAGAGGTGTCTTTTGGTACACTTGCGTGACAAAAACACTAGCACAGAATTGGCCACTATACTGGGGACATACCATTCTTATGCCATATGTGGGGAGTATAGTCATTACACCCACAATTGTCCCAAACTTTCTGAGTTGAAGTGGATTCAGGGTAACCGAGGAAAATGTGGACAAAACCAATATCCTGTAGTCATGCAGGAACCTTTCCCTCATCAGGGAGTGGTTAATACCCACCAACAAAAACCGCACCAAAACAATTTCGGAGGAAAAAACCATGATATATTCATGGTTGGAGAATAATTTTTCTTCCAGACACGTAACATGAATTATGAAACACCCCCAGATACCAACCCCTCAGGTACAAGTATGAGCGCACCTGTTGTGCCGTTAACGATCTCTAAAGTACCTATTTAACCCATGCCAAAAATGGTCAAACGAACAACAAGGTGTGCATGGCATAATTCCAAAGCTTCTCATAGTTATAGTATATTGGACGACATAACTCAGTCTCCCTTAGCCATGTCAATGGTATAGGCCTTGAAATCTTGCCCAGTGCAACAGAAAGTATTACTTTCCGCTTTAGGCATGATTGAACATTTTGATTCTCACCTAATGGTCTTGGATCTAGATATGGAACGACCCAGGATTCCTTCTCTAGTCACATTCCAAATAATGGTTTCAATCCAAAACATCACCATCCACAATTGCATCATGGATGAAGGAGAATCCACATGCATCATGTCCAAAATAGTTTGGCAGAAGTTAGGATCCCCTGAATTGAAACCATCTAACATCATGCTCAAAGCATATGATGGGTGCCCATCATCCCTCGTAGGTGTTTTCCAAAATGCACCAGTGCACCTGGCAAACAAAACAATCCTCATAGACATTAAGGTCTTAGATGTGAAATTAGACTACAATATCTTCCTTGGGCAGAGTTAAATGTATGCTATAATCGCAGCAACATCCTCTTTGTTTAGGGTGATGATGTTTCCCCATGAAGACAAAATCATCACCATCGACCAAATCACATACTACGAAAATAAACTCGCGACCACTCTAGATGTTGTACTACTATACATAGATACATACACTAAGTCGATCACAACATATACAAAATTTGGCCCTACCCAATTCAAACAATCTCTCTCCTCGGAACACACCCAGGAGACCCTCGTATACTACCATGGGAAGCTCCAAAAAATACGGGAGCAACGGTGTACATTAGGAGTTCATCAAACACTGAAACTAGCCCAGAACTTGAAACCGATAGCGTGGATGTTGTCACCTAACAATGTAAACTTTGAAACAGGAACGGAAATGAGTACTCGCTTGTTTTAGGTAGAAAAAAATCATCTGATTTTGAAAAGTGTTGATTTAGAATACTCTTAATTTTTTTTAGCATGTTTTTTACACATTAAATTTTCTAATGTACCAAGTATAAACAATATTTTTAAAATGTTAGTGATTTTTATGTTGATTTTGAAAATTGTTGATGCGAGCATCTTCCATTTTTTTTAGAAGACTTATTTTTTACTTTAAATTTTCTAATGTATTTAACGCTAATAATTGTTTTCTAAATTTAACAATTTTTTAAGTACTCGTCTTTTTCCTCTTCACTTACATATTTTTTTAAAGTGTTTTTCAGGTTTTTTTTTCTTTTCTTTTCGTTTCATATTTTTTTTGTAGTGAGATATTTGATATTTTGTAGTGTTAAAAAGAAAAAAAACCAAAATTTTAAAGTTTCCATCTTCTATCTAATTATTTATTGTTAAATAATATTTCATTTCCCATGAAATACTTGTCACTAAAAAGGCAAGAATTTTTAACAATTAACATAAAAGTATACATTTTGAATATAGATATAACTGAAAAAATACACATTTTGAGTCTTTTTGCTAAAAATGACATGTCAAATAAACCATTTTTATAGAAAAAAATTAGCTAAAATAAGTATAAAAATAAACATTTTTTATGAACTTTATGTCAAATATTAATAATAATAACATTTTTTTCCAAAAAATAAATGATTCACATAAAGAATGAAGTGAAAATCACATGATACAAATTTTCAATTTTTTATTTTTTAACGTCTTTTTTTTAATCTTAAAACATGAAGTGAAAATCATATAATTTTATTAAAAACAAATTTAAAATAATAATAATAATAATAATAATCATAAAAATTCAAAATTCAAAAAATTCATCTAAAGAGGAACAGAAGATTAAACCATCATCGCATTTTAATGAACCTGCTAAAAAATAGGAGATGTATAGGATCTCTCAAATAATAGTATTTTGTCAAATTGACTAGACCCTCTATACAATATCCTCTATATCACAAAGGGAAATATAGATCACTGAGGGAAGAAAACTACTCCAATCGATGCACAAGAAAGAGACTTTCAAAAGACCAATGGCCAAGCTAAAGTCTCAGGGAATGACACACACTATCTCTTTCTTCCAGTCACTAAAAATTAAATATTTTAATTAAAAATAAATAAATAAATAATAAATAAAAATAGTTGGGTTGCCCGAGGGCGGTTGCCATGGGCCAGCCAAGCTCCGTAGGCCTACGAGTGCTGCCCCTCGGGCCATCTGGTGAGGCTTGCCAGAGCCGATTCTGAGAATCGGCTTAAATATTTAAAATTAAAAATAAATAAATAAATAATAAATAAAAATAGTTGGGTTGCCCGAGGGTAGCTACCGTGGGCCAGCCAAGCTCCATAGGCCTAGGAGGGCCGCCCCTTGGGCCATCTAGTGAGGTTTGCTGGAGTCGATTATGAGAATCGGCTCCGTCCAGCCCCGTCGGGTTCCCCGAGGGCAGCTACTATGGGCTGGTGAAGCCAGCCAAGCTTTGCTGGCCTATGAAGGCCACTTGATGACGCAAATCCGATTTTGAGAATCGAGTTTTCCCGAACGGTGGGAAAATCCAAAAAACTTATATCATCACTCTAAAAAACTCGCTGTGCCATTTCGAGTTTGCCCGGTCGACAGAAAAATCTGATTTTGAGAATCAGATTGGCAGGATGGTGGGGTAGATCTAATTCTGAGAATCATATTTGCCCGACCGGTGGGGAAAATCAAATTTAGATTATCGTATTTGCAAGTCGGTGGGGAAAATCTGAGTCTGAGAATCGAATTTGTAGGCTGACGAGGGAAATCCAATTCTTAGATCATAATTGGCAGACTGAGGGTTCAGATCAGAATTTCGGCCACATATGTGGATGCATATTTACTGCGCCATTTCGAAAACTGATTATAATTAGTATTTGGAGCATTATTGAGTGTTTTTTTTCCACCTGACGTTTTTGTCAGATCTGTTACCTTTTGTACAAAATTTCCCAGAAAATAGTATATATTTTGGTTCCTCTCACCGAGCTACCCAATTTCAAAAAAAAAAAATCAGCTCAAACGGAGTCTCGGAAGCAAAGTTATTGCTGATTTAATATTAGTAGTTTTTTCAGGTTGGGCAAATCTGATTCTCATAATTGGATTTGCCCCGCTGGCGGGAAATTGGAATTTCCCCCCCGACCTGCAAATCCAATTGTAAGAATTGGATTTGCGCAACCTGAAAAAACTACCAATCTTAAATTAGCGATAACTTTGCTTCCGGGACTCCATTTGAGCTGATTTGTTTTTTGAAATTGGGTAGCTCGGTGAGAGGAACCCAAATATCTACTATTTTCGAGTAAATTATGCACAAAAGATAACATATCTGACAAAAATATCATGGGGCAAAAGAAACACTCAATAATTCTCCAAATGTTTATTATAACCAGTTTCTGGAAATGGCACAGCCACTTTGCATCCACCTCTGTGGCCGAAATTCTGATCTGAACCCTTAGTCCACTAACTCTAATCTGAGAATCAGATTTGCGTCGCCGGTTTGCAAATCCGATTCTAAGAATCTGATTTTCCCGCTTAGCCGGGAAAATCTAATTCTTAGAATCAGATTTTCCCCGTCGGTGTGAAAATCCGATTCTCAGAATTGGATTTGCCCCACCGATTCTCAGAATTTGGATTTTCCCATTGGCCGGGAAAATCTGATTCTCAGAATTGGATTTGCCTCGTCGGCCTGCCAATCTAATTCTCAGAATCATATTTGCCCAATCAGCAAGCTAAATCTGATTCTCAGAATCAGATTTGCCTAGCGGTTGAGCCCGCTTAGGACAACAAATTTTTTTTATTTTTTATATAATTGTTATTAATTTTTTTAAACTTTTAATTTGTTTTTAAGTTTTTTTTTATTTTTTATTTTTTTAATGTTTTATTAAGTTATTTAATTTTTTCTTTTTAATTTTAATTATATTTGTGTTCATTTTTTTTTAATGTTTTTTTAGTTATTTTAATTGTGATTAGTTTTTAAATTTGTATTAGGTTTTTTTTTATGTTTTTTTTTTTCAATATATATTTTTTTAATTTTATTCTAAGAATAGGCTCTGACAAGCCCCATCGGGTGGGCGTCGTGGGCCGACAGAGCTGGCCAAGCTCTGTTGGCCACCCCTCAGGCTACCCAATGGGGCTCAGAGTTGATTTTCCCCACCTACCCACCCAGCCGAGTTTGAGAATCGTCTTTTAGCCCCTCGGGCCCTTGGGTAGGCTCGGGGCTCAACTCGATTCTCACAATTGGGTTAAGCCCGCCCAACAACCCAAGGGGCCAACTGGCGGGCTCAACCCGATTTTGAGAATCAGGTTGAGCCCGCCCAAAGGCTTGAGGGCCACCACTCTTTTATTTTCTGATATATTTGTTATTACTTTCTTTTAAATTTTAGTTGGTTTTTAGTTTTTTTTTCTATTTTCTATTTTTTAATGTTTTATTAAGTTATTTTAATTTTAATTATATGTGTGTTCATTTTATATTTTTTTAATGTGTTTTAAGTAATTTTAATTGTGATTAATTTTTTTATTTGTTTTAGGATATTTTTTTTTACGTTTTTTCTTAGAATTTTTCATTTTATTTTTTTCAATGTTTATTTTTTAATTTTTTTCTCATTTATTTAAAAAAAATATTATAGTTTTTATTTATTTTTATTTTTTAATTTTTATTTTTTATTTTTAGTTGTCCAATATTTCTATTTTGAATTTTGAATTTCTTTACCGTGTTTATTTTTTAATTTTATTGATTTTTTTTTTAATTGTCTAATAAAGTATTATTTATCATTTTTTTTTTCTTTCCCTAATTTTGTTTCTTAAATTATAATTTTTATTGTTTAATTATTTATTTCTTTATATTTTTATATTTTATATTTTATATTTATATTTTTATCTTTATCTTTGCAGGTTAATTTGTTTTTTTTTCTTTTTCTATTTTTATGTTTGATTATTTTTGGATTTTTTATATACTTTTATATATTTCATTTCTTGTTTTCATTTTTTTAATTTTATATATTTTTTTCTAATATATATTTTTATTTACTTATTATTTTTTTTTAATTTTGTTTTTTTGTTTTTTGTTTTTTTTTATTGTTTTTAACTCTTGTTTTTATTCGTACATTTTTGTTTTCATTTTTATTTTGAAATTTTAAGTTTTTTTGGAGTGATGATATTTTATCTTTTACATGGTTTTTCAAAATGTTGAAAATTTGTCCTTAAAAAAATGTTATTCCAGCATCTTCACGTTTCGTTTTAAGGGTGTTTTTGGCACACAAAATTAGTTTTCACTGTCATTTTTTAAACATGTTGAAAATTTACCTCTGAAATAAAAGATGATATTCCAACATCGCCACTTTTCGTTTACGAGTTGTTTTTTCATGTTTTTCGGGGTTTTTGGGCTAGAGTTCCTGTTTTTAGTTTATAGTTCCTATTTTATAGTTTACGTTGTTACCTCTAATTCGACATTCCAACCATGGGATATCTCCCAAACCCCATTTTTTTATCCCCCACCTGGTTTTGTTTCGCAACAAGTCATGGAAACTCTTAAATTTCCAAATATGGCTTTCACAATACCAGTAAGGTATTTGGCCCCTCTGGCCACCTCAGGAAACCCATGCATTACCTCTACACAAATAACTCCTATTACCTCCCAATATGTCACAATAGAAAAATAATCCCCTATAGTGACACCAATTGGTACTACCACAAAGGGTAACCAAAAAGGGAAGAAGGTCGACACCCTTAGGCTTCCTAAGGCATCGTAACCTTGTGCATTGTGAAATGTCATAGGCCATCCTACTAATATTTTCCTAAAATTAGATGAGTTGAAATCTCTTCTACATGAAGAAAGAACTGTAGCAACCTCAGTCTCCCATAAAAATAAAAATGTTACAAATACTCAAGGTAAATCGTTACGCACCAACCATGTGTGTGTCATATGCAACCAATATGTGCATTACAATGATCATCGCCCAGAGATGCATTATATGCCTTAGAGAAATCCAATCTTTAGGACCCCTCTACAACATCCATGTAGATGGAAGAGGATGGGTCCAAAACCATCTTATACGTACGAGAATAGCCCACTTCATGCTCGTACCCAACCAGCCCAAGGGAAAAAACACCAAGAAGGAAAGCAGAGGCCACACCTCACGTCCTGGTCTGCGCATTGTGTGATTAACCTGATCACTCGATCGTTCAATGCCCTGAGTTAGGGGCCTTAAATCATTGGTACTCAATTCCTCAAGTTTCCCAAAGCAACTTGTCTTGGAACAGACGACATATATGTCAGATTTTTCGAAGCAACCACCATGTATGCCATTGTCCCCATCTCCATTGTTTTCGATATATGTTAGATTTCATGCGACGCTTTATTGCTAAAAAATATAACTTAGCAAATTCAGACACAAAATTTGTGGAAAACACTACAACTCAAATAACTGAAGCATCTAGGACCATTTTATATATATCGGAAGAGATATAGCCACCAGGACGGTCACCTCCCACCCATAACCATCCTCAACCTCAAGTCTCGATCTCCACATTGTGTGATGAAACGGATCATTTGATCGCTCAATTCCCAAATTTAGAGTTGTTTAAGAGATGGTAGCTGATCACCCAAGTGGTCCAAAGAGATTTGACCATATGTGAATGACACTCTTTTCAGATCTTCCAAGATAATCACCATCTTTGTCATTGTACCTACATTCCCTGATTCCGTTTAGTGTAAGTTTTTATGTGCATTTTCCTTGGATAATTTAGATTCGGAGTCCGTATAAAGTTCCATAACTTAGGATAAGGAAGCATGTAGGTCCATTCTATGTGTATCTAAAGAGAGGCGGCCGTCAATAATGTCTCCTTCCTTTCATTTCCACCACCAACCTAGATATTAGAAGGCGAACAGATTCCCCAGTACGGTAGGGTGCAAACCTAACTTCTCATGTGCTCTATGCAATAAACGTAACCACATTGTTATTGAATGTCATGATCTGAATAGGTTCGTAGACATTTTAGGTATAGTAAACCCCATCCCCCATATACATCTCTCTAATCAAGAGAAGATAACTTGCTGCTATTTCTGAATATGCTCCCAATTTCATCACACGAAGGACTGTCATTATCTTCCACGATTTAGAGCAACCAGAGAAACACTAAACCATAATCTCCTAATGGAGCCATATCACACAAAATATAATACCCAAGGATGGAAGAAATGTAGAAATGCACAATCTCATGACCATCACCAATCATCATTGTCTTACATTTGTCTTACATCAGGAGTAGTATTGGATCACATACCATCTACTTGGTCACTACCTTTACTCTGTGAAACATTTGCACTAGTCAATCCCATGATATATAAGCATTCCCTATGTTACAAAAAATTCGACATCTATGAATCCAAAAAAAAATTTAGTTAGAGAAAGATACGTGTACCCCTCGTACACTGCCAAGATTGCATGAACCTCCTCTGGCTAAAATCAAACTAAACATTGTGAAAATCCTTCTGTCATCTAATGCTGATGATAGAAAACATATATGACTCATCTCATCATGCATGTGAACCATGATTTGTGTTGTCTGCTCATAATTTCTTGGGGTCGAGACCACTGCAGCTATGACACTGGTAGTAGTACCTTTGACAGTGCGGACCCAACCCATTTTCACTTTTTCAACCTTAGATGGTTCTATGGAATTGACCACAGAATCATATTCTTGTCTGTTGACTAGCACTGCTAGGCTCAAACCCATTCCTCATAACCTCACGTAGAACAATTTCACCTTAGACATCTTGTTTCACTCTCATGAGGATATATTAGAGGCCATGACGAAACCTGATTGTTCGTGGGATGCCATGCATCACCGCTCATTTTTTATACTAGAAAACAGATTCAAGCCTAATACAACATAAAACCATGGCATTTACACCATTGAATCAAAATATTTCCCACCCTCAGGAAAAGTATATTAGTTCAAGAACCCTATCCTATTGCTCATTGCATTTAAGGAAGGAAATATGTTGAATATTTCACCGAACATCAAGGTAAATATTTCGAAACAACCTGGCAAAATCGAAGAAATCTCTCTTGGGGAAGCATGCTCTCCGGAAGAAGTAACTGCATACACAACCTTATTACAAGAGTATAGGGACATCTTTGCATGAGATTATTCAGAAATTCTAGGTTTAAGTCGCACCATTATGGAGAATCATATTGACACATGGTCTGATGTATCTCCCATCCACCAGAAACAACTTCAATTACACCCATCTAAAGCTGAATCAATCAAGAAGGATATAGACAAAATCCATAAAGCTAGATTCATATATTCGATTTATTACACCTCTTGGGTTTCCAACCCTGTACCCATCATGAAAACTCAAGGCTTCCATTCGGGTCTGTACCAATTTTTGAAGCGTAAATAAAGCTTGTCCCAAATATAACTATGCCACTCCATTCATTGACCAAGTCATTGATGCTTGTGTCGGTCATGAGGCCTTATCCTTCATGGATGGATTGCCAGGGTATAATAAAATTTAGATATGACATATAGATCATTACAAAACTGCATTCACTACCCCTTGGGGCACATTCGCATACCAAGTTATGCCATTCGGTCTTAAAAATGCTAGCACTACCTTTCAGTGGGCCATGAACTATATCTTCCACAATCTGGCTCATCTCATCCTAGTCTATTGGACGATCTCACAGCATGATCCAAGAAGTGAACTGACAATTTGGATTATTTGCGTCTAGTATTTCAACGATGTCGGCAATACAACCTACACTTTAACCGTCTCAAGTGTGTCTTCTACTTTAAAGTAGGAATGCTGCTAGGATTCATAGTATCCCAGTAAGGAATCAGAGTTGACCCTCTCAAGGTCTAGGCAATCAAATAAGTACCATCACCAAAAACATTAAAGTAACTACAAAGTCTACAAGGTAAGGCCAGCCTCTTACGACACTTTGTCCTCGACTACACCATTTGCACGTAGGGATTCCCGCATCTTATCCGTCAGGACATTCCCTTAAAATGGGATGATCACGCGTAAACATCATTTGAGGCATTAAAAGACACCTTGTCTTCAACCCACCCAATTACGAAAAATATTGCACCTTATACCTATCTGCATCAAATACAACCATCGTCGGGGTTCTAGTCGAGGATGGACCAGACAAAAAAGAGCACGAAATTATTATGTAAGGAAAAACCCAGCTAGACTTGCATTAAAGTATGAGACATAAGAAAAAAAGGCCCTAGCCCTAGTACACGTAGTAAAAAATCTTCGATATTACATCATTCTCTAAACCACCATAGTCATAGCAACTATCAACTGCATGCGATATTTTCTAGATCGCCACATGATGAACCATAAGTACACCCCATGGATAGTTATACATAAATAATTTGAACTACAATTCATCTCCCCCAAGAGAAAAAAATGCGCTCATCGTAGCCAAATTCATCACGGATATCCCTAATGAGAGCCAATTATCCCTCGTTAACGACTGACTACCTGATGAAAATTTGTTCTTAGTAACAAAAGAGGATGCTTGGTACGACGAAATCATTCTTTTTCTACGAACCCAAAAGTTCAAACCCTAACTTTCCTGTGACGATCAAATGCACATACACAATCAGGCCCCCTGATACCTTCTAATGGGGGACATCCTCTATTGACAAGGCGTCGAAACTATTTTACGTTGATGCCTTACTCACAAACAAGTCGAGCAAGTCTTAAATGATTTCCATAGTGGGGCCTACGCTGACCACCTATCTGGTATGGCGAATGCCTAAAAATTATTATGTGCCAATTATTTTTGGCCCACCCTATTTCGTTTTTGCATTCAAGTAGTCAAAATATGCGAGCAATGGCAACGCTATGCTCACAAGGTGAGAGCCCCTCTAGCTCCCCTGCACCTTGTCATTGTAGCAGGTCCCTTTTGTAAATGGGGCATCGACTTCATGACTTGAAACCCCACATCATCAGGTAACCACAAGTACATCATAGTGGCTATCAACTATTTCACCAAATGGGCAGAAGCCATGCCCACATACAGCAACACTGCAGAAACCGCGACACTATTTTTCTTCAACCATGTCATCACACAATTTGGTGTACACAAGGAGTTAGTATCTGATCATGGAAAAAATTATGAGAATGAAATATTCTATGAAATATCCCAGCACATTGGTTTCACGTGTGAGTTTGCATCACTATACTATCCCCAGTCCAATGGCCAAGTATAAATTTGTCAACAAAGTACTTAAAATGATGTTACAGTGCATGGTGAACAACCACAAAACCAACTGGCACCATATGGTGTTTTTAGCCTTATGGGAATACCACACAATAGTAAAATCCTCAATAGGATTCACACCCTTATAGTTAGTATATAGGGTGGAGTTTGTTCTTCCAATAGAACATGAAATCTCGACCTTACATTCGGCCATCAAACTTTTCATCGATACTCAACCTTTATCCTAATGGTTAGTAAAGCTAGAACTCGTTGGAAAATGCTGGCAAGAATATCTCCAACATAACGAAGCCCACAAGAAAAGGGTGAAAGCGTCGTTCGACTGCAACATCACACCACACTCATTTATCGAGGGTGAACTATTCCTATGCTATGATGTTGCAAAAGAAGCCTTAGGACCTAGGAAATTCAAAACATTATGGAAGGGTCCTTACATTTTAAGACATTGTCTCCTCACAGGAGTGTACATTTTTTCAGAGCCCGATGGTACATGCCTAGAAAACCCCATCAATGGGATCTACCTCAAAAAAATTCACCCATAAGGAGTAAGGCCTCAGTACCCTAGAATAAATATGTATGCACCATGAATTTTTTATGATGATCTCAATCATCATAGGCTTATTTTGAAATTCAAGCTCTTATGTTGCTGATGGATCATCTTCCCATATACTATTTTGGATTCGCTTAAGGAGCCTCTCGATGGTCAAAAAATTTATTTGTCGCTGCTTGGGGCATATATTCTCCTGAGCTATTATCTTACCTCACCAATGTAGTGTGTATCAGGTCATCCACAAAAAATCAAGAAAAATATGACGCAATCATAGGACTGTTAAGCGACACCTCCATCCAAGGAATCAACCATTTATATGCCTTTCTTGATTCCCAGATATTATTATTGTAGTTAAACCAAACCTTTCATGTATGGGGTTCATGCCTCTTTAGGAAGTACCTGCATGAAATAATATTGGCCCACAGTTTTGATCACATTATATTACACATATACCAATAGAATAAAATCATGTAACTGATCACATAGGTAACCATGTCCTAGACTGGAATGCATCTCCTATGCACCATCAACCATGAGAAAAATACCATCATAAATAAATAATCGATCATAAACATAACATCCATCATAAACATACAAAAACATCATAAAAATAAACATAGACACATCATAAGAGATGTCAAGATAGATCTTGCATATATACATCAAAAAATATGTGCCCTGGTATATAATTAATAATTCCACTGGCTCTCACCCAGGAAAACAAAATACATATCATCAAAAAATCAGGAGGCATCCTGATCAGTGGTGCTTTCCCTAGGTCATACATAAAATATCTATGGTTAAGCCCCTCCAGATTGGTCCTGTGGACCCACATCTACACTTGGAGTGATAATCAGAGTAGCGACAGCCACCACAAGTGTTTCCTGGTGTAAGGTTAGGCGATGCAGCTGATTCACGGAACATCACTCCCTCTAGCCATATATCATAGATTTCATCAAATCCCCTAATTGGCAGAACCCGAGTAAGGCACTCCAACCTGCTCCAAGAATCCTCAAAATCATGCATCTACCCACTATCTCAGCATGAGCCTCAACATCTACAGTCAAGCCTTAGTAGCCGCTAACTGAGCCTTAACATCCATAGCTCGAGGCTCAACAGCTAATTCTCAGGCCTCAACTGGCTCAACATGCATCAATATTGTTGCATCACCTCGAGAAATAGAAGCTCTAGTACCCTTCCCTTAGGGGCCACCTGTACCAATCTGCACTCCCTACTGAGCCTACTCCACCCCTGACACACCCCTCCTTCGAGGAGCATGACCAACCAGGAAGGGTAACGGATGCCCTGTCTTCCCCACATCTGCAAAGTAAAACAAATATGATATCAATGTCACCATAAAGACATATACATAAATACATGAAAATAATATTCAAAATGTAGAAAAACTAAATTTCATACCTACTGGCCCCCAAGCATAATTAGGAGGAAGACCCATGTGTAGATCACACTGAAAATCCACCCCAACATACAGGAACTCTAGAAATAGCTGAGGATTTGACTTGAACCACTCCTCTATAGTCTCGTCCTAGTACCATCCAACCTCATCCTCTCCATGATGGGGCATGACAGGAGCCCATCGATGCATCCGAGGATCCCTCAGAGGACCCAACAGCACTGCAAAAAAAGGTCATAACATAACGACTCATGATATAGCATAGGATGCTGGCATAACAAAAATTCATAGCCGCACCCCACTATAGCTTGGCTAGTTGGTTGACCATACCATGGTATACCAATCTAGCCCAGTCAAAAAAGTGCCCCGGCTGGAGCTATCACAAGACCGCTATATGTGGCCCTGATACCCTATGGGGTGAGGATGACCCCACCGGGAGGGAAATCATAAATAGAGCAGCCCGCTCCACCAGGTTTGTAACATGGGCCACATGAACACAGCCCCATGAGATGGAATGAGGCCCATAGTGACCAACCTCCTTTGCCCAGTGATGAATGTTCACTACTCGTCCATGAAGTGGATAAGGTAGAACCCCCCCATGAGGTAAAAGACTAGTCACGAAGTAAATATAGTTATGAGGCTATATCCTGAAATCAATCTGACGCACTACCATAATGTTCCTCTAAGGGTATGTTGTAGCCGCTACAACACCCTCCAAAATTTTGCCCCTTTTAAATTTTTGAGCCCCTAACCTTTTGGTAAAGATAGAGTCTAATCCAGACCCACTCTTTTAAGATGCCAAGTCGTAAAGTTGCAGAATTGACTAAATCCTAGGAATTTTGACCCTGCGACCTTGTGACCCCCAGGTCACGAAGTCGTAAGGTCGCATAAGAGGCTAAAACCTAAGAATTGCGACCATGCGACCCTGCGACCTTGCGACCCCGAGGTCACTAGGTTGCAAGGTCGCAAGGTCCTCGGGGTCACAAGGTTGCAAGGTCGTACATCTCATCAAACTGACCTAATTTGTGACTCAGCGACCCTCATTAATTGACCACACGTGTGACCCCTTTATAAATAAAAGGGTCGTGTGGGTTGTATTCGACCTGTGCGACGGAGCAAGAAAAAGCCTTTGACAAGTCAGCTGGAGTGTGTTTTTCCCGGGTAAGTTGCCTAATCCTCTTGTTGTTTCCTTTGTGATTAATTATTTCCATTTTTCCTTTTTCCCCTGGCTTATTTATCCCTGCCCTGGCCCCATTCAAGCTCCCTGATAGCCCTATTCAGGATTTACCTTTCTCCCTCATGACATATACCTTTTGTTCTTTTCTTTGAAGCCACTCTTCCCCAATAACGGTCTCAAACATCTTTCTCAGCAGGCCTAGGAAAAACATCAAGGCCCAAATGTCCTTTATTTTGAGCTTTATCTTGCCTTTTCCCTCCCTAAAAACCTTGATCGCCGCGTAACCCACCGACGTAGCCCTAGCGTGACCCCACGACCTGGTCGCTAAGTCACTAGGTTTCCAAGTCGCTCATCAGCTAGCGCCAGCTCACCACGCAACCCCACGACCTAACGACCCAGTGACCTAGTCGCCAAGTTGCCAAGTCGCGTTTCCTTGAGAATTTACACCAACGCAACCTGGCGACCTAGCGACCTGGTCGCAAGTCGCCAAGTTGCGTTTCTTTGAAAGTTTGAATTGGCACGCCTTAGTGACCCAGCGACTTAGTCACAAGGTCGCCAAGTCATAGGTCTACCCTTTTCCTTGAATAATGGTTAAGAAGAAGTAGCAGCATCCTAGGTATCTATAATTATGTCATCCATCTTATCGTGGGACTATTTCATGAATATGCCAGGGAACATCGAAGCGGAGATCGAGTGTGTGTCCATTTCTTTGGCCTCAAGCGATATGTGACCCTGGTAGTGCGAAAAAGAGGCAAGAGTCTTGAAGTAGAAATTTCAGAAGAAGGGATGCCTCCTTCCCCTCCTCCTATCTATGGAGACACTGCTTGCATGTTCGGGAAAGGTGATAGCATGATTTGGTATCAGGTATACCAAGAGTTCATGAAGCCTGAGTTTCCTGAAGACTTGCCAGACTGGAAAGTGTATGTTCAGGTCAAGAGGTCTAAAATACACTATGCAGAGTCTCATCCACCCATTTTTCCATGTGCAAAGATGATCGAATGCATCTTGCAGAAGGTCGACTCCAGAATCTGGGTCATCTGAGATCATGTAGGAAATTCATTTGCAAATATAAAAGGGCAGGATGTAGAGGTTTACTATGCACTCCCCGCCTGGGAACAAACTTTCAATGCTGAATGGGCTACTAATAATGCATTCCCCATACCTGAGACCTTAAGGGATGGTGGGAGGACCCGGAAAAGTTCAAATTTAGGAAGGATCAGGAATATAAAACAACGTGCCTCAAGAAAGTCTATAAGTTTGTGGCGGAAATGTTATGTAGGATGTGTGGCCGAAAAGATGCCAGTACCTTCAATGGTACTTGGGTTTCCCTCATGTACGTTGTTACCACGTATGGCACCCATTTCAATTGGGCCAACCTAATAGTAGCAGCCATCAGGTCAAACATATCATCAGCACAAGCACTCGACGAAGGGTGTGCATCCGAATTCTACATGGCCTCCTATCTATTGGATGCAGTATGCAGGAGATGTAAATTTACTGGATGGTCTCATAACTGGGATGCAGAGTGTGGTGGGCCAATACAAAAAGAGTTGTAGGTATTCTAGGCCTCTAATTACAAGCAAGACATAGAATCAATCCACATAACTTCATCCCCACTCTCTATGGAAAATTTTTTGGCAAAGATTGCCCATGCATGTCTAGCCGAGCCATGGAGACAATAACCCAAGTAGCTAGCTATTTTCCTGTTAAACATAATACTTTTATCAGGTTTTTCGGTTCATACAAGGTGCCCCACACACTACCTCATTTCATCCCTGATAAATTTCTCTTGCAAGAAGTATGTTACCAGATTACGAGTGCATTTTCCAAGGTTCTCACCAAAGGCAAGAAGAAACCATGGTTGAATCTCCCACTTACTATCGGTGCCTACACGGTCAAAGATTTCAAAGAAGTAGAAGTAGAGGTTGAGGAAACCAAGGGTTTCCATTTTCCACCCGTATCGTACCAGACATATGATCCTGAAATAATCGTCCCTGCGCATCGCAAATGGGCCAAATTCAAATGGAGTTTCCAGCACGCGGAGTGCCCAGCCAATGATCAAATTAGGAACTGGTACAACAAGGATAGGGAGGCTACTCCAGAAGAATCGACCGATCAAGAGGAACAAGATAATAAAACTTTAGAAGAAAGGATCCACATGATAGGAGGAGCCTCATCTTCCAAAGCGAAGAAAAATAGGACTGACACAGGCAGTGGTATTTCTAAACAACAACAAGAGCGAAGAGACAGAGAGGCTAAGGCACAACAAAAAGTTGAGGAGAAGGTGAAAGAGGAGGAACTCAAAAGGACCTGGGATGCCATAACACAATAGAAAGAAGAGGATAAGCGAAAGAAACAACTAAGAGAAGAACAGAAAAGGAAGTAGGCAGAAGAAGCTCGTAGGAAAAAAGAGGAAGAGGAACAGAACATGAAAAGGGAGGAAGAGGAATAGAAGAGGAAAGAAGAGGAAGAGTGGAAAGAGGTTGAGTGTAAACTAAAAGAAGAACATGACAAGAAATAAGCTAAGCATCAGTTAAAAGAAAAGCAGGATGAAGCAGAAGCTGAACAAAGGAGGAAGGAGGAAGAAAGTAAAAAATCAAAGGAAGATTTCTCCAAGGAAGCAGAAGGTAGCAAGACACCTCCTCTAAATACAGGGAAAAAAATGTAGCTACCACACATTGAGGTGCCTCAGAAAACCCCTACGACAAGTGTGTGTTTTACTCTCTTGGAACTCGGCACCTCCGAAGAGCAGGAAGATGAAGTCTTGGATCTGACAAGGCTAACTAATGACTAGTTCACACACAAGATCTGGCAAGAGAAGAGGAGATGTCTGGCGCAGAATCTTGCTACACCTCTTGCATCCACAACGAAAAAGGACATAGTCTTGGATACTAGGACCAATCCAATAATGATCGCATCAGTAGGAACTGCCTTTGCAACATCCATGGAGGAAAATGTTAGCAAAAGGAGTAGAGAGATTCTCTCTTTACAAAATAGGCTACAAACTTTAGAGCAGAGAGCAGCTCAGGTTGAATAGGATAAGAAGGGGCTGGAGGAAGAATTTCAGAGGCTACAGTTCACAAGCACCCAAGCCAATTACTTGCCACTCACCATTCAAAGGGATTTAGGTACTTTAGAAGTCACTATGAAACATGTATACGAAGAGATGTTCACAATAAAACAAATAGTTGCTCCATTACTGAAAGCACAAGTGAAGACCAAATGGAGGACTACACAGCCAAAGGAGGCCTCCATTGCTTTGGACAATATGCTAGAATGGTCAAGCATATACCCACAGGCTCCTGACACTCTGCCCAAGAAGGACTAGGTATGCACATAAAATGATAAGGTTCAATTTCGGATGAAGATACAGTCCAAAGACAGGTTGTTCAAGGATCTAGAAAAGGTAATGTCTTCATACGAGCACCTGATCAGTGAAATCGACTCAATGGTAGAAACTCACCACATCCATTCTCTGGGTACGTTAGACACTGAGAAAACAAGAGAAGAATTTTTTCAGGACATTAAAACACTCCTGCAACCCATGAGATAAGCAGCTGCCTCTCAGGATCTCCCTATCTCACAAGAAAATCTCATAAAATTCATCATTACTCTGGTTTGAATCTACACCAAAATTTCTTCGTTATCAAATCAAATCGCAATGAAAAGGCACACCTTGATCCCGGACGCTCTTGAGTGCTTCCATAGACTGAAGGAAGATAATCCCCAGGTAACTCCAATTGCTGAAGATTACTTAGCATTGTAGAAGTACCTCAAGGAACAACTACAAGTAGACGTATCGGACCTTGGAATCACATAGTTGCTTCCTTGACCACAGAAAAGGCACAGGTCGCAGGTCGCAACAGGAGGAAGGTCGCAAGTCGCGTCAGGACCTCAAGTTGCATGTTGCCAATGTCCCTCAGGTCGCAGAGTATGCCAACAGTCGGGAATGCGAAAAGTCAGGGACACCCAAGGGTTGATTTGGTTCTATAAATACTCCCTCCGGGGAATTGTAAAGGATCTTTTTTTTGGGTCTCCAAAGGAGAAAAGAGAATTGTATAGCATTGAATACACCTTTCTGAGAATGAATATGAACAAATGTTTTGATTCCACTCTTGGATCTGATGAGGACTAATGTGTTAACACTATGAATATTTTTTTCTTGTGTATCTAATATCTTTATATGATTAACTGATCTGCATTTTTTGCTTATATCATTTATATATTTAAGCTCACTTAATGTGTTAATGACACTAAGTTATTGAATTAGTGGATTTTAGAAACTTTGTTATTAACATTTATCTTATCTTTGAGAACACTTAAGCAAGTGAAGGGTGTTGTGACCATAAAGGACTATTTCTTCTGTGGTTTGAACAACTTCTACAAGCATGACCCTAATGTAGTGCTGCTAACAACATTTCCTTTGGCTACATGCTTTAACTCATCTTGATATTTGTAGTGTTTTATGTTCATTGAAATTCATCAACCATTTGTTTTGTATTATCTGAATAATCGTGTGTTCATATGTCTGCAGGGCTTGTTTGTGTCCAATAAAAAGAATATTCAGCGGTAGTCAGACCCAAACCCCGAATGGGATCCCTATCACAAATGGTGTAGAGTCTAATCGGGACTTTTTCCCTAGCAGATCCCTTACTGTTGGCCGGAAATTTCTCCTCGTCAATAGATTTGGCGCTAGAAGGAAGGCTTGAATGGCAAGCTCCCAGCACACAAGTAACGTCCCATTGCAAACCCCACAGGGGGAGATCATGTATGAAAATACTAGTCCTCCGCCCCCTGAAAATTCCTTAGGAGATGAACCCCCTTACTATGAGATCACCTCAGACCAGCTGAGGGCCCTGCGCTCGATTACCCGTGACCTAATCAGAGGCTTGAAAAATATCTTGACCACTGGTTCCTTAGTCAACCCTCAAATTCCCGTAGCTAACTCGACTTACCAGGGAGCCCTAGTCAATTCCCTACCTTAGCTGGTAGGTCTCATGATAGAAGATTATACAGATGCAGTTGAGCGTAATTCGGCAGAACCCCCTGATAGTCCTCGAGGGATTGAAGGAGGCAGTCCTGAAATCACTGAAACCCAACCTAACCAACCTTTGAATGATGACACTCAAGAAAATAACCATCCTGAAGGAGCAACTGTGAGGGGTTGGGGAAACAGGGGTCGGGGAGATAGAGGTCATGGGTAAGGTCAAAATATGGGTCACCCTCACCACCAACGAAACCAAAACATATTACCTTTCCTTTATAATTGGAGAAACATCAGGAATGTGGGGAACTGTGGGGGGGAACCAAGACATGCACTCTCACCATGAGGGTAAGGCCTCTGGATCTAGCATGGGAAGTGAGTCCGAAAGTGAAATGGGGCATATATATATACCACTCCACCATAAGGCTAGGCATGTAAAACCACTGGCTTGGATGGCATAGTCTCCCCTAGGTCTCCACGGTCTCCTCCATGACATGCCTCAACACCCTGAGAAGCACCTCCCTAAGTTTGACTCCGAGAAAGTTACGCTAGCCGAAGATCACATAAGAAACTTCTACTTGGCTTCGCAAATGATGAGAGTGCATTATGATGATGTAGCATGTCAGCTCTTTCCTCATACTTTAGAAAATAAAGTTGCTACATGGTACCAAACTCTCCCTGTTGCTTCCATTTCTTCCTGGGAGAAATTCTGCCATACTTTCCTCCAAAAGTTTTCGGAAGACAAAACTCCTTCTATGCTCCTCACTGAACTTAGTACTTTGAAATTATAGAAGAAGGAGAAAGTCAAAGTCTTCAATCAGCGCTTCACAAATATATTGAACAAATTCCCTCCAAACATGGACCTAGATGATTCCATTACCATTGACTACTACACAAGGGCTCTCCCTTGGGATATTACCGTGTTTGTAAAACGAAAATCTAGAGCTACCCTAGCAGCAAACTACACCACTTCCCTTGCTATCGAAAAGGAAATTCTATCCATAGGAGCCATTAACCATGATGGTCAGGACGATCCAAAGCCGGCCACGAAGAGAGCTCAATCCTCAACTCATAAGTCCAGAGACAAAGACAAAGACCCTTTCGACTATGAAAGTATCACAAAGTCTCTCAAGCTATTAAAAAACAAAGTCTCCAATTTAAAGAGGAAAAACAATGACTCTGCCTCAGGCACCAAAACACAGAAACCTTTCTTTAGAAAGAATATCCCAACTATCAACCGACCTCCATCAAACTTAAGTGCTGGCCTTAACGTTGAAGAAATCGGCAAAGATAATTTCTGTTCTTTTCATCAAGCCTCCCACTCAGAGAAAACTTACCCCGAGTGGATCAATAACATGACTACCATGGTAAATAAAATTTTAGAAGAATAGACCCCTGGGGATTTAGAGGAGGAGGATATTTCAGATAACGAGGAAGCCTCTCCCCTGGATGAGGATATGGGTTCCGCTGTCCTTGCCTTCGAGGTGATCCGTGGGGAAAACCCTCCTTCCACAACTAAAATAAACTTGGCTAATGACCCCAAATCCAAACCCCCTTGAAACTATAACTTAAGGAGCAAAGGCCCGGTCCCAGAACAATATTTTGAGGAGAAAAGAAAAGCTTTCTTACGGAAAATAATTCCACCCAACAAGGAGAACCAAACTGAAACTCTAGAAAAATCTAGCCCAACCAATGCCCAAGCAAACCAAAAGGCTAGATCATCAGTAGGTTCTCTGAAAGTTGTCGCTGAACCTATCTCGCACCTAGATTCTGGGAATAACATTATAGAATATATGAAGAAAACGTGGGCCAACAGTTCCCTCTACGAACTCATTCATATTGCGAATCAATGAGATCTTATTCTCAAATAATTTTCCAACCCATCATCATCCAAACTCATGAGTACCACATCTGCCCAAGCTGCTACCAGCCCCCATTCTATTATGAATTTTGTTAATGCAAATTCAAGGGGGTCCACCCCCCCTTTCCTCTTATCTTTTGAGATCTTCAACTTCAATGTCCATAACTTCCTAGTCGATTTTGGTGCACCCACAAATGTTATGCCCTTGTCTGTATGCAAGAAGTTAAATATCCACCACGAGAAAACTGACGCCAAGATCATTCAGCTCGATAGATCCCAGGTTCTCATCGTGGGGGAATTGAATAACGTCATTTTATGCTTATCCTCTGATACCAGGGTAAATAAGTGCATAGACATAGTTATCGTGGAAAACCCTAAAGCCTATGGTCTTCTCTTGAGTAGAGATTGGTCTAGAAAACTGTAAGGATACTTCACCACTGACTGATCCCACTTGTGGCTCCCATACAAGGGTAGGAACAATAAAATTTGGGTCGATATCGAACCTTACATGAAACACACGGTGACCGATCTAGACGCAAACAATGAAACCACTAGTTTCGGACAAGAAGAACTAGGCATGTGTTTCTTATAATCTATATTTGGGTGCTATCAAACCCCTCAGTTTCTGGTCACCCAAGACATCCAATCAGAATTTTTTTTGGTCATTGACAGCCACTCCGCCTAAGAAAAAAAACGACTAGAAGTCGCTGCCCCGAGTACGTCTCCCATGTGCTCAGATAGCCTTGTGAAATCATAAGATGAAATTTGGACCTTGTACTATGACGGTTCCAAGACCCATGATGGGGTCGGCGCAGGTTGTATTCTATTGGATCCTCAAAAGAACAAGTTTCTAATCTCCTTCTGGCTAGAGTTCCAGTGCACAAATAATACAACCGAGTATGAAGCATTGATTCTCGGGCTCAATAAAGCCATATATCTCAAATTCAGTTGTTTAAAGGTAATTGGATATTCTGATATTATCACACGTCAGGTACGTAACACCATTCATTTCTTGTCTCCGCATTTGAAAGGTTACCAACAAGAGGTATGGCGTTTAATTTATGCTTTTGATGCTTTCGGTATTAAATCTATACTTAGAATGCACAATGCAGCTGCTGATACACTTGCCAATGCTGCTACTAGGTTCACCCCACTTAGAGATGGATTTTATATTGAAATTATGTACAAGCCTTCCGTACCAAACAATGTCACTAATCTGCGCGTTTTTAATGATGATGAACAAGTACTATATTTCATGCTCAATACAGACGTGTTTAAAGATGTGGTTATATAAGAAGAGGATCATGATTTGGCCTTGCAAAAGGAACAAGGGGATCATAAGGGAAACCCCATACCCAAAGGGATTGTGTCGCTCGAAAAGTTGTTTGATTTACAGAACCATTTTCGAGGACCTCCCAACATGAAGCTGCAGAGTTCCATGTTAGTACACCAGCAAATAAAACTTAGGATGGAGAAGGAACCCAAATTCGTCAACCTCGGTAATGAATGCACCCCACAGGAGAGACAATCTCTCACCGAGTTATTCAAGAAATACTGAGATGTGTTTGGTTGGACATATGATGAGCTACGAATATATGACACATGAATCATTCACCACATGATACCCATGAAACAAGGAGTGAAACCATTCCAACAAAAGCTGAGGAAAGTACAAACTACTTTAGAGCCAATGATCCAAAAGGAACTGAATAAAATATTGGATGCGCATATAATTTTCAATGTCTGGCATTCAACCTAAGCGTCGAATTTGGTTCCCGTCTGTAAGAAATCTGGAAAAATCTATTTATGCGTAGACTTCTGAAATTTGAAAAAAGCTTCAGACAAGGACAACTACCTAGTGCCACCTATGGATCATATCCTTCAAGAAGTATCAGGGTCAGAAATGTTCTCATTATTAGATGGTTTTTCAGGTTACAACCAAGTACTAGTGGTTGAGCCTGATTGGATGAAAACCAAATTCATAACTAAATGGGGGACATTCGCGTTCAGACGCATGCCCTTTGGCCTGATCAACACTGAGGAAACCTTCCAAAGATCCATGAAAATCGCTTTTCAGGGCCTAATGGGGCAAAGCATGGTAGTATACCTTGACGATGTCACCATGTTTTAAAAACGCAGGTGTGACCATTTACATCACCTCAAGCATATTTTTGAAAGGTGACGAAAATACAGGATCTCACTTAGTCCAAAGAAAAGTGTTTTTTTTGTCTTTGAAGGAAATCTGTTAGGACACATCATAACTCGAGACGACATAGTGGTGGATCTAGAACGCGCAAAAGTCATCGCCCAGATTCCTCCCCCAAGTGGCAAGAAGTCCATGCAGTCTTTCCTTGGAAAAATAAACTTCATGCAAAAATTTATATCAGACTTCACCCAAATAGTGAAACCTCTGCAAGATATGATCAAGAAGAACACAAACTTCAAATGGAATTCTCTCGAGAAAGAAGCGTTCAATAACATCAAGCAGGCCATCGTAGAAGCACCTGCTCTTCATAGTTCAGATTTCAGCAAAATCTTTATCTTGTACACCTTCACCTCAGATTCATCTCTCGCGACCGTCCTCACTCAGAAATATGGAAACAATGATGAGCGGCCCATATCATTCATGAGTGTAGGATTGCAAGGTGCCGAGCTGAATTATCCAGATATTGACAAGCAAGCTTACGTGGTGTACAAGGCAGTCAAACACTTCAGGCCATATATTTTGAAGAGTCGTGTCACAATATTTGTACCTCACCCAGCTGTTCACTCACTTTTCGTACAACAAGAGCTAGGCGAGAGACGAGGCAAATAGATGACTTGCCTTCAAGAGTATGACCTAGAATTCAAGCCGACACACACTATAAAAGGCCAAGGGCTATGCCGGATGGCCGTGGAAGCTGCAAACTCGCGATGAAATGAAGAGTAGAGTTGGGAACACGCAATCGACATGTATCAAACTGATAATACACCCCAACAGAATACCTCCTCATGGTACATTTATCTTCAACAATATCTGAGCCATGGTATCATGGACCCCACTTTAACCACCCAGCAGAAACATGCGATAAGGCTGAAATCTACATCCTACCAGCTAATGCGGAGAAATTTGTTCCACAAGCACCACAATGGAGTTCTGCTACGTTGTTTGGAACATGATGAGGCACAGAAAGTCTTGACAGATCTTCATGATGGTCTGGCCGATGGGCACTATGTGGGGGACACCACCGCTCACAAGATCACGTGTTCTGGTTTCTATTGGTCCACTCTATTCAAGGATGCACATGCTTGTGTTCAGAAATGCCTCCAATGTAAAAAATTCACCAACAGGGAAATACAACCATCCACCCCGTTGCAGTCCACCGCGGTGGAAGAAACTTTCCAGCAGTGGGGACTTGATGTGATCGGGGAAATCTTACCACACTCTGCCAAGAAACATAGATACATCCTCACAGCTACGGACTACTTCACAAGGTGGGCTGATGCAATATTGTTTCATAAAATCAACGGTCAAGAGGTAATAGCTTTTGTCACTCAACACATCATGACCAGGTTTGGCATTCCAACCTCCCTTGTTTTTGATAACATAACTTATTTTTCATCATTCAAATTATATTAGTTTTCTCTAGAAAACAGTATAGTGCTCAAACACTCTGCCAACTATCACCCCCAAGGAAACGGGTTAACCGAGTCAACCAATAAGAACCTCATCTGCATCATAAAAAAGAATCTGTTGTCCCAACAACGAAGCTTGCATAACACACTCCATAATGCCCTATGGGCTTATCGTGTCACACCCAAATCCTCTTTGGGCACCTCCCCATTTTTCCTTATGTACGGAAAAGAGGTTATCCTTCATCCCAAATTATCTCTCCCAGCCTTTCAATTATCTCAAGAAACTCATGGCATTCCTTGCCCTACCTTATAGGCCTGAATAGACACATTGTTGAAACTGGAGGAGGAAAGGCTAAAAACCCAAGAAAAATTCGCCATCCACCAGGGTTGGATAAGACGATGGTTCGATAAAAAGTCCGTTGGAAACAAGGTTTTTGAAGTAGGCAAACTTGTCCTCAAATTGGAAAAAGCTCACGAAGATAAAGGGAAACACTCCAAATTTCATGCCCTGTGGACATGTCCCTTCCAAATCAAAGAAAAGGCTAACCCTCACACTTATAGGCTACAAGCCCTTAAGGGAAGGATTGAGGTCCTCCCGGTAAACGAGCACGACCTTAAACACTATTTCATTGACATCCCCAAGGGGCTGTCACAACACCTTGTACCATAGTTTTGTTTTGTTTTCTTTATTTTCATTGTTTTATGTTTTCAATAAATCGCTTGTTATGAGCAGGCTCTCGGTGAATCTTTCCCTTTGGTACCTCAGGTTGAAGGAGATTTGTAGAATTTACTCGATTGGCATACTGTGTCGGAATCTATGCTGATGAAGAATCATCCCTAGAACGCAAAAAGTGGCATGAGCTTGCTTGTGATAGGCACCCAATGGGGAAAACATGACCAAGTCCCAGGAACCAAGCGTAGGTAGCTTACCTAGTATGCTGGCCCAAGGGAATGTTGTACAAAATAAAGCTTCGGTGAAATCGGTCACTAGATGGAAAGGGGACAGAGAAAACCTCAGGTGACGAAAGGATATCCAAGAAAACCCATAAGTCCTCATATAGACCAGGAGAAACGTCTCTTGTAAGAAAAATAAGTCAGTATCCCTCATCCGCCCAGGAAATACTTGCTGCCATTAAATAAGTGCCTTGAGAAAATTTAAATAAGTGCTATTAGCACACCAATAAAGGGTAAAGGATTGAGAAAGGCTTCCTGTGCAGAGAGGCGATGCGACGACTCCGCCGGGGTACTGACCAAGCTCGTTGGCAGTGGAGCAACGTCCATAACTCCACCGGGACCACCAGGTTCATTGGCAGCGGAGAAACACAATGAGGATGAAGTAACTACACCAAATCCTGGAAATCCTAGAATTTACACCAGCCCTTTCCATCTGGTCTCCAGGAAGGAAAGCATAGTGAAACAACACCCTGGGGCATGAAAATAGGTGGAGCAAACACGCAAGGTCCAAGGATGAAAGTAGTGAGACCCACGGGGTGAAAGGAACAACTTTCTAAGCCTGCCCCCTGCCCCCTTCAAGATGAGGCATTGACAGATATCCTGGGTCCTACCAGTGAATCACCATTTGTTATAGCTGCTATAACACCCTCCAAAATTTCGCCCCTTTTAAATTTTTTAGCCCCTAACCTTTCGGTAAAGATAGAGTCTAATCCAGGTCCACTCTTTTAAGATGAAAAATGCAAAGTCGCAGAACTGATTAAATCCTAATAATTGCAACCCTGTGACCTTGCGACCCCCAGGTCGCCAAGTCGCAAGGTCGCATAAGAGGCTAAATCCTAAGAATTGCGACCATGTGACCCTACAACCTTGCGACCCCCAGGTTTCTAGGTCACAAGGTCAAAAGCTTGTACATATCATCAAGCTAATCTAATTTGCGACCCAACGACCCTCATTAATTGACCGCAGGTGCAACCGCTTTATAAATAAAAGGGTCGCGTGGGTGGGTGGGCAATAAAACGCCTCTAACAAGCCAGCTGGAGTGCATTTTTCTTAGGTAAGTTGCCTAATCCTCTTGTTGTTTCCTTTGTGATTAATTTTTTCCATTTTCCCCTTTACCCCTTGTTATGAAGGTAAATCCTCTCTATGGACAAAGACGATCCCTCTAGCCCTAGGGTGGGTCTAGTAACAAAAGGACACGCTAAAGTGTTGCTTCCTAGTTAATGAATGAACAAAAGACATGGTAGATTGACCTACCTTGAATCCAACGATGTCATCATTACAGAAAGAGTAATGGCCTCTCGTTCCTTCCTTAGCAAATCAAAATCCATTCGCTGTTACGCTCAGATACCTACACATAAGATAAAGAACAAGAACAACATACGACATAATAGTTTCACTCATAACTGTTAGATAGTCAAAGAGGGCTAAACATATCACATCAAATAAAAATCATAACACAATAGTGGAACCAAATAGTAGTCATGTATATAAATGAATAGAAGGAAGAGTACAACCGATGCTTTGACATTACAGTCTCCTCCAGCAGGGTTCAGGCGAAGCATGTCTCAAATGTTGGTCAGGGAATTCAGACAGGACTTAAGCTCTCTTAGAAGTCATCGACTCAAGCTTTCCTCAAATTAATGTAGGAATTTACAAGGTAAGTTCCGTAGATCAAGAACCAAAGGTCACTGCTCACAAACAGATCACAAATTAGTACACCAGTATAATCTCGTGGTTAAAACCCTCAAAGAGGGAAACAGTCCATGCCTTAAGCCAACACGGCCACTTCAGGGAATTTATTAATATAAAATTAAAGTTAAATATTTTTCTCTCATAAACGGTTACTGGACAAATTACCCTCCATGCTCTTTAAATATAGATCATGGACCAATCGGGTGTTAAGCCATGGATCAAGTTCTGTTAATACTGAGGTGAGAGATAACTGTCAGATCACTACAAATCTGGACCATCGGATTATAAGTTACAAATGTACATGGTAAAGAAACACACTTTACCTAACTCTACACTAGACTAAGTTATTCTTAACTATTTCCTATGTGTTGGAATATCCTAACATCCCCCCTTAAGAACAAATTGGGATAGGATTGAAGGATTTACAAAGGTGACACAAAAGGAGCCTATTTCCCATGTGTCGAAATATCCTAACATCCCCCCTTAAGAACAAATTGGGATAGGATTGAAGGATCTACAAAAGTGACACAATAGGAGAAGGAAGGAGGCATTAGAGCCTATCCCCCCTTAATGACAACTTTCCTGAACTCCAAGCATGGATCTAATTTTGGTAAACTTCACTTCTGTGAGAGCCTTCGTAAATATATCGACTACTTGATCATTGGTCGGACAATACTGCACTTCAAGAACACGATCATGAATGAGCTTTACGATGAAGTGTATGTGGAGTTCAATTTTTTTCATACGTTGATGCTGAACTGGATCTTTACATAGCTGAATGGAACTCTGAGTATCACACTAGAGTGTAGTTGGATGTTGCTGATGAAGACCAAATTCAAATAGGATTTGATGAATCCACATGGCTTCCTTGTTGGCTTCAACTGCACCACAATACTCTGCTTCTGTTGAAGAAAGGGAGATGGCACTTTTTTTCTTACAAGACCAAGTAATAGGTCTTGAACCAAGAGTGAATACATATCCTGCAGCGGACTTCTGATCATCAGGGTCACCAGCCCAATCAGAATCAGTGAAACCAATCAAAAAGGGAGATGCTCCTGCACTGTAATGAATCCCAAACTGAAATGTACCTCGAATATATCGAAGTATTCTTTTACTACTTTCCAGTGACTTTC
This sequence comes from Pinus albicaulis, assembly GCA_034641835.2. Taxonomy (NCBI): domain Eukaryota; kingdom Viridiplantae; phylum Streptophyta; class Pinopsida; order Pinales; family Pinaceae; genus Pinus; species Pinus albicaulis. Next base: position 340,177,182 of record CM076578.1, on the reverse strand, counting down.
ATGAGGGTGGTGCATAAACCGAGCGACAAGACCAATGACAAAGGAAAGGTCAGGATGGGTATGGGTTAGATACAAAAGTTTACCAACAAGTTGACAGTATAAGGTAGCATCAACTTCAGGGGTAGTATAGTTGACTGAAATTTTGACTCCAGACTAAAAGGGAGAAGGGGCGGGCTTAAATTCTTCCATGTGAAAGTGGTGTAGAATATCACTGGCATACTTGGATTGAGAGAGGGTAATGCCTTCCTTAGATTGTAAGACTTGAAGACCAAGGAAATAATGCAAGTGTCCTAAGTCTATCATTTCAAACTTCTTTTTGAGGCTAGACTTCATATGGTTTATATGGTTTGGATCACTACCAGTAAGGATAATATCATCAACATAAAGAACAAGGATGGTGAAGGAATTACCCACTTTCTTGGTGTAGATAGTGTTGTCAGAATGACACCTAGAAAAGCCATTATCTAAGATAAATCTATCCATTTTGGCATACCAAGCCTGAGGAGCTTGTTTGAGACCATAGAGAGACTTCCTAAGGTGAAAAAAAAGGCTGGAGTCTTTTTGGATAAAGCCAGGGGGTTGTTCCATGTAGATTTTTTCATGCAAATCTCCATTTAAGAAGGAAGATTTAACATCCATATGATGGACTTCCCATTTAAAGGAGGCAGCAAGGGAAAGAACAAGGTGGATAGAATTCATTTTGGAAACAGGGGAGAAGGTTTCAGTATATTCAATGCCTTCAACTTGTGAAAAACCTTTAGTGACAAGATGAGCTTGATGTCTATCTGCTTTTCCATCTGGTCCAAACTTTGTTTTGTAAACCCATCCGCATTTGACAAGTTTTCTTCCTTTTGGAAGAGGAAAAATATCCAAAGTATCATTTTCCAATAAGGAATGATACTCTTCATTCATAGCTTCATCCCAATCTGGATGACCGAATGCTTCTTCAAAGGTTTCTAGATCAAGTTTTTCTGGAACTTGAGCCAATAAGGAAGAAGCTCTTTCGAACTGAGAACGTGTACATCGTCAATAGGCAGGGTCACTTGCAAGAGAACCTGCTGCATCCCAAGTAGAGTGGACCCATCTTGGAAGTGGTGGAGTATAAGGAAAAATTTCACGAGCTGGAGGAATGCTATTAAAAATAGAAGAGAGAGAGAGAGGTGGAACATATGCCGAATCAGGATCGCAGGCCAAATGTGGCACACCTGCCGAACTAGGCTCGTAGGCCGATATAATTTCATCAAACTTTACATATCTTCGAATGATAATATTTTTGGATTTTTGTTGAAGAAGTCTATATCCTTTAACATCTTCAGAATATCCAACAAAAACACATTTTTCACTCTTAGGTTCTAAGGCTTTATGTTTCGCATCTGGAATATAGGCCCAAGCATCACTTCCAAAAACACAAAATTGACTTACATCTGGTTTGATTGAGCTCCAAGCTTCTTCTAGAGTTATATTCTTTAAAACCTTAGTAGAAGTGCGATTTACTATGTAATTTTCACAGTTAATGGCTTCTGCCAAAAAACTGAGACCAAGTCCTTTAGATTGAAGCATACAATTAGCCATTTCTTTTAAGGTGCGATGCTTCCTTTCAGCTACTCCATTTTGTTGTGGAGTATATGGAATAGTATGTTTCAATTGAATGTCATGCTCAGTGCAGAAATTGATAAATTTGTTGTTAACATATTGCTATAGGGTAAACTGCTTGGGTGGTTGGTTTTCGTATATCCCTCTCAGGGCTTTCCGGTGCCCGAGGCACACAGTAAGATTAGCTATGATGTTCACAAAGATGGCATGAGCATGTTCATATTAGCTTGAAATAACTTGAAGGAATACAATAGAGAATTGCCTCTTTGACAACTTTAGCATCCTTTGGAGAGCGCTACGCAGCAAAGCAAGAGTCCTTCTTCACCGGCTCCAAATCTGAGTCCTGCAATCAGTCAAAGCACCCGCGTAATTTCTAATATAACAAGTATTCTATCAATTAAATCAATAATAAACATCTACATTATACACATCTGAGCCATTCATATCATAATAAGTAAATATTGAAACAACAATATAACATTAAGCATCGAATGGACAAAACGAACATAGTTCTATTGATTTTGAAAGAAGGAGGATTACAACCATCGGTTGTACCAAGCCCTCCTCAGTCTCCCAATCTCTCTTCTCTACCAAGTGAAGAATTCCAAGCCAACAAGCTCTCTAGGAGCCTCTTTGACTCTTGGCCTTCACAATGTCACACTATTCTCTATTCCACAAGTATGCAAGAACCTTGAGCAATCCTTCGACCTCAATTAAGAGCCTTCAGCTCCTTCTTATAGGAGAGGGAGAAGGCCATTGTTGCCCTTCTCTTTCCACTAGTTTGGAATGGAAAAGGCTTAGATGTTTCCTTGATATCCATGCTTTTGCCTCTCTTGGAGTTCAGTCTTCTATGGCAATGACCAATAATGAACTGGTGCTTCTGCAGTTTCCTTTGTGCACTGACTCCTTTGTGAGGGAAAGTCGGAGATTCAAATATTTCTCCGCGCTCTTTTCCCAATTCAAACTTAAAACACGGGTAACGCGTCCCTCCAGTGTAAACAGAGCGTTGCCCTAGCTACTAACACGGCCAATGTATTGCTTGCCTGCGTTATAACTCTCTTATTCTGTTCTATATATGCGTTACCCTGGCAGAAATAGGTTTAATTTAGGTCTTTGTACTTCTTCCATATTTGTCTTCCCCTCTAAGCTGATGAGGAGGTATTTTGACCTGTAACAGATGCCCCCTAAAGTGTGAGGTCAGAGATGAAGACGATGGCCGAAATACTTTATAATTTGTAGAGATAGAGAGAGATTGAAAGACTGAGGAAAACCTGAAACAACAACATATGTCAGAAAATATAGTATTTTCCTAGAGTCGGGCATGTCCCATGCTCAGTAGCTTTAAACAACATGATTTCTCTAGAATAGAGATATGAAGAATCTTTCCACCAATAGGCACAATGTGGAAGTGTCTGTCATAACAGGATCAGGCTGAAGAAGCTGTCTCCATAAACAATATCGCAGCTTGGGAAAGGGAACACAACTTTAATGGTGTAGCCTTTTGCCCCAAGGTCTTGACCGCCGATTCACTTAAACTGCATATTTCTCAACATGTGAATGAAGGAGTTGTCGTCGAACATGTGAGAAATCGTCTGATTACCAGTCGATAATGAAAACTGTTAATAGACACGAAGGTGGCCACTGATAATGATGATGTTCCCTAAGATGCCCAGTACAATCTAGCGAGTGTGAATAAAAGGAGTTGAAGTCGAACACTCGTAGAATCATTCGACCAAGAGCCAATGATGAAGACCCTTGATCAAACACAAGACTACCTGCCACTGATATCTGCAAGTATCTGGGTACTGATGGGTTTCTGGATCAATTTCCTAGATAAGGTGTTGAAGTCGATAGGAAGTGATCTGTTGAAAGGTAGGCACTGAGGCGTCCTACATCAGTCAACACGAAATAGAAACCAACTAATTTTGTTTATGATTTGAGATAAGGAAGAGTAAATGGGAACGTCAGACGACAAATAATTTCTGGCATAATGAATGATTTGGTTGATAACAGGAGCAGTAGATAGCGAGATCTGCTTGAACAATAGAAGGCACTCTAGCAGGGTACTAGGCAACTGAAGCGTGTTGAACACCAAAGAGTGTGTTAGGATTTTACCGGTGTAGGGACACTGGGAAATGAAGGCTAATACTCATAGATGGTAGGGTTCGACTAACTGCGAAAGAGTTTTCTGGGAAGTGCCATGTTCAAGAATTTTGCTTCCAAATCGACCTTTTTGAAAATGTAACAGAGGTAGTATCTATTTTGTCCAAATTTTTCCCCGTCTGATTAAGTTTAACGAGTCCAGACGAGTAAAATCGGTGAATTTTTCATGTTTAGAGAGTCTGAAAAATGTCAGGAAAGAAAACTCTATGCCCCATCTGATTAGATTTAACGAGTCTAGATGAGCAAACTCGGTGAATTTTTCATGTTTAGAGAGTCTGAAAAATGTCATAAAAGACAACTCCATGTCCTGTCTGATTAGGTTTAACGAGTCCAGACGAGAAAACTCGGTGAATTTTTCATGTTTAGGGAGTCTGAAAAATGTCGTAAAAGACGGATCCATTGGGGTACCTTTGTCATGTCTTGATAACCGAGCACGGCAAAGGGGTAATAGTAAGCCCGAAACAGTTCATTTTCCGTTAGTTAGTCCATCGAATCCGGAAAAGTGAGAAATCTATGTTCAATGGACGTCTACCTCATTTTGTTATGAGTACGAGGAGACGAAGTAAACTCAATATTCTTTGTGAAATTTTAACGAGTCCAACAAAGAAAACTCGGTACCTCCGTGAAATTTTAACGAGTCATGCGGAGAAAACTCGATATACTTTTTCTGTTTAAAGAGCTTTGAAAAAGAGGAAAAGAATGGCTCCTTGTTCTTTGTCTCAATAGTTTAACGAGTCTGACAAAGGTGACTCGGGATTTTTTCGGTTTTATGAGTGAGAAAAACATTCCTAAAAGAATGCTCAGTATTTCTCCATAGTTTTAATGAGTCTGAAGAAGAAAACTCTAGGTTTTTCGGATTAACGAGCAAGAAAGACCAAAAAGAACACTCGATGCCAACTTCGTGTAAGTTTAACGAGCCCGAAGAAGAGAACTCGAGGTTTTTCGGATTAACGAGCAAGAAAAATACCATAAAAAGAATGCTCGATAAAACATGAGTATGTCTGCACATAAATCTTGATCCCTTATTAGAATCTTCAGTACCAAATCTTGAAAGTTGCGACATGTGTACAGCGAGGAATCACGACTTTGCCGACTGACTAAAGAGAGTCATGCCCTAGAATTTGCTATAAGAAGGTCAGAAGACATTCATTTTCACTGTTTTGAGTGCTGTGAAGAAGCTCTAGAGTGCAAAAGGGGTGAAAATTTCAGCTGACGATTACGGCCAATCCGGGCAACAGTTTTCTATTCCGCGAGATCCAGGTAAGAGCTAGAACCTCCTGTTATCATTTAATTGCCAATTTTTTAGTTTTTGCTGGTTCAAAATTAGGAAATTTTGAGGCCCTAGAAAAATATTTGCGCCTAACGCGGGTCAGGAGTACAACAGCCGCGTTAAACGCATAACCCGTGAGGGAAGTACGCGTTAGAACGCTCTGTTTTGTATTATCTCCCGCGTTAGGCGCAACATGCTTTCTAACAATTCAATTTTTCCATTTTTGAAGTGGTCCAGGCAAATTTTAATCGGTTGGAAATGTTTCATTTGCAGGTGTTCAGCTGTTAATCATGAGTATCTGGCGAGAGAGAGAGCATGAGCGGGAAGAACGAGAGATGGTGACGGATGTGGCAAGTTTAATGGCTCTCCGGAGGTGCGGATTGCTTAAGTATGCCCGTTTAGAACTGATGAGGGGTCAAGAGGACCTCGTGAGGTGGCTGATCCAGCAGTGGGACGAGCGGCATCATGTCTTTCGGATTGGTGGCAACGAGCTCGCCATCGAAAAATATTATGTTTACTTTTTGACCGGCTTGTCATGTCGTGGGGCGAGGCCCAATTTGATGGGGTCCAGAGCTGACCCTCGTTCCACTACTGATTTGATCCATGCGCACTGCATACGTGGCACCCAGGCTGTGAGTAACCAGATACCTATTGCACAGGTGACTTTGAGACCCTTGCGGTCTATTCTATGGATGATTTTTCACTTGGCAGGTGCCAAGAGTCAGCATGTGGCGACCAAGGCTCAGATGCTTTTAGCCTTGGATTGTATGCAGCCTCAGGTTTTCGACTGGTGTGACGGTGTGGTCCGTCGGGTCCGAGTAGAGCTTACTGCATGCAAGACCCGTACTCAAAGAGAGTTTGGGTACGGTACACTGATTGTTTCTTTCATACTGGAGCGGATACCACTAATGAGGCCCAGGATCCCTATAGCGCCATTGGGTCCACGCGAGCCGAGGGAGGCTCGGTGGGCCACTTTGCTTCCACGGACTGGAGAGGGTCCCGTCCGTCACTGTTTTGATGAGGGATTTTTTGATTGGCTGGACTCTCAGATCATCATGATTGAGGATTATCCCTATGCAGGGATGAACTTCATAGGTGATCCTGAGCTAGTCTTGCCCCCTGGCACCCAGTGGGGGCCCGATGGTAAGAAAAAATGTTCAGTTGTTTTCAAAGAAGTTTTTGTTTTTTAGCTTTTGAATGTTTATGTAAAAAAATTTTGTCTTAGAAAGGGGTGAAAATTTAGTTTTGACATGAAAATTTTGCTTGCTTGACACAGATGTGGCACCTGTCCGTCCAGCTGGGGCCCCTCGCTATGCCCGGCGAGGATTGCAGCTACCCGGGGCTGGCGCACCTGTAGAGGATGCGGAAGCCGGCGATGACGATGATACCCAAATTTTACATGAACTCTCCAGGAATTTGGAGGGTCTGAGCATGGGTATACTGCCGCTTCCTATGCGGGAGGTTCCAGTTCGTCTGCAGCGGCATACTGTGGGTGTGCCAGAGAGATACCTGGTTCCTCTGAGGAGGATAGCTAGAGCAGTTGTATGCTATTATGAGCATCAGGCTTAGCTGGTGGAGTAGATGTATTAGTGTCATAGCATGGCTTAGTGTAGCCAAATTTTGTAAAACACCCCAAGTTTTGGGAGATTTTCTTTTTGATGTTTTCTGTGTACTGGACACGACATATATCTATATATCTATATATATATATATATATATTTTTTGGTGATTTTGTGTTTTTAAATTTTTATGCATTTTTTGATGTGATAAAAATATATGTACTCATGAGTAAATATTTTACAATAAATGTGACAAATGCCAATCTAACACATAATTTTCCAAAGAATCAGCTATTGCATTAAATTCCCTAGGAACATGCTCAAATGTGATTGTTTGAAATTGACGTTCTAAAAGTCGCACTCGTAAAAAATAACGTAACAACACAGGGTAGCGGACACGGTAATGATTGTTTAGCTGCATAATGATGAGTTGGGAATCTAACCTGACCACTAAATCGGAGATGTCACGAGATGCCGCTTCCATGAGGAGTTGGATCACTGACATGTACTCGGCCACATTGTTGGTGGCGTTACCCAGAAAGATCCCCCCGGAACCAAGAAGGTCCGACTCAGGAGTATAGAGAACCCAAGCAGCTGAAGAAATGTGTCTAGTGTGACGACTAGCACCATCTGCATACTCGACGTATGATAACGAATGTGATGACATCTGTGTGAAAGAAAAAGATTACATGAGAAAAACACCTTAAACCAAAAAAATAAAAATAGGCAAAACTTATATACATAAAATTACAAAGCATATGCCTAGTGTGAAACTAGGCAAAATACTTCTTCAGATAGAGCCCGTTGCGGGGCTCCTCGAGTGGAATTCCATTACAGTCCTGTAGTTCATAAGCTCCTTTTGAGAGGGCTTTAGTAACAATGTAAGGACCGAGCCACAATGGTTGGAGTGTTCCTGCCCCTAGGAGGTCGTGTTTTTTATCATAAAGTAGAACAAGATCACCCTCTTGGAAAGAACGAGGCTTGACAGATTTGTCGTATTGAGCTTTAACTCGACGCTGGTGAGCTTCGAGTGCTAATGTAGCATCTCAACGAGTTTCGTCTAAATGATCGAGCGAGAGAAAGCGCTCTTCTGTGGCGGTGGTGCCAGGCAAGAGTTCAACGACCAGTTTAAGCGATGGGATTTCGCACTCGATTGGAAGTACTGCCTCCAAGCCGAAAGCAAGTTGGAAAGGTGTGGTATTTGAAAAACAATACGGAATATTTTCCATGATACCTGTCTTGACCGAGATATCAATGAGCAGAGTCTTGGAAATATTACCCATGTTCCCTTCTGAATTGATAGTGTGGACAGTCGTATAAGAGGAGGGAACTATCTCAGGTTGGTCAAAAGACGGGATTTCAGTTTTCATGGCCTCCAAATCAATCGTCGAAGCGCGATGGTGGAACTCTCCCCAAGGTCGTTCTTCTAATGATATGATCTCTCGAATAGCTTCGTCTGTAGGCCAGAATTCATTGAGGAGATCCTTAGAGAGAACTGTTATGGGAGAGGGGGTCGTACCTGTGGTCGAAGCCATATCAGTGGAGGGTTCAGATGCGGTTTGGATGGCTTGGTAAGCCAACTCAACCGGCGAAAGCGGCATCTGATCTCCATAGGAATCAATATCTGAAGGTGCCGGGATGATCCATGGGTTGATAGAGCCACATGAAGAGGTGGATATCATTGCAACCGTGTTTGGGATCTGCGGCGGCGGTAGAGGAAAACAACCCAGTAGGGAAGATGCCTTCAGAAGACCAGTACTGATACTGACGTAAGAGTCAGGGACACCTCCTATTAGGGGTACAGAGCTACTTGGTAAAGTGGAATAATCAGGGGTGCAGAAGGATAGCTGGTCGACCGTGACTATTTTCCCATCCAATGGAAATAGGATGAGTTGGAAGACCGAAGACACGATGGTGGTCATAGCATAAGACCAACTGCGACCGAGCAATAGATTATAGTCGAGATGATGCTCTACGACTTCAACGTCCACGTTTACCATTTTCCCACTCAGAGTGATGGGAAAGCTAGCAAGGTATCCTTTTGGTAGGAAAGTGTGGCCATCGAAAGCTTTGAGGGAATTCGATGGCGGGGTTAGAGTAGGAGAACCTAAATGGATCCAACAAGCTTGTGACATAACGCATGTCGAAGCACCTTCGTCTATGACAGTGCGATGGATTGGTCTCCCTTTCGACACAACCTACACCTGGAATGCGAGTTGATGTGAGAGGCGAGGTTTAGCCTTTTCCATATCAAAGATTGCTAGCATGGAATCCTGGGGGTCTATTCCGCCAATGGCCGAAAGCAAGGCTTTCCTTTGTGCTGGACAGGTTTGTAATACTTCAAGTGCAGACATAGCTGACGGTGCCTGCACCAAATCTTCTACAATATTGTAGTTTTGGGCTGCACGTGCAGAGGTATTATGAGTCGTGCGTCGAAGTGTCCCTTTGGGGGGATGAATTACAGGTTCAACATTAGGCCTTTCGATATGTAAATCGTTGGGCGGCGGTGGATTGGAACTAGTTCCCAGTTCCTGAGCATCTATGGTAGGAGTTCCATAAAGCTTGGCGCGAGTTTGAAGGTCAATACTCTCGATGCCATAAATGGTAGATGGTCCTTCGCTGGAAGGATACAAACCACCATTGCCCCGTTGATGGGGTTGTGGCGGATTTTCAACCATATGTTGGTGTTGATGCTGTTGATTGGGGAAAGGATTGTGAAGAACGGCAGGTGTTCTCCCAGAATCCTTGTTAGCAATAAAATCGGTGCATTCCTGCAACCGAGGACATTTGTATGTCAAGTGGTCCTCTGCACAGATTTTACAAGGAAATTTCATGGGTTTATCCTTTCCTTTGTCGTTTCTAGCAGCATTTTTCTGATTAGCATTATTCTGATTATCAGACTGCTCTTCCAAAGAAGATGTTTTCTTCTTATTCTTCTTATTCTTTCCGCTAGGTCTTTATGAGGTTTGCAACGAATTTACCTCAGTGGAAGGGAGAGGAGTCATTTGATGGGGGGCGGTGGCAGCCGAGGATGGCTGGGAGGTTTTCCCCCGAGATTTATTGGTGGCTACACCAGAGATCGTGCCAACGAGACCATCGGCATGAGCTCCGGTTTTCTGAGTAGCCGGAGGGTTTGGGTTACCAGGGGCATGGGGAAGCAGATCCTAAAGCGTGCCAGATTGTGAATAGATTAAATCCAGGTGCTGGGCACGACGAATACATTGATCTTCTGTCACTGCACCAGAAAGGCCAATGTATTTAGAGATATGGGGTAAAAGAGACTTGAAAAACCAATTGGCTAAGAGATGGTCCAGTATTGGCGCTTTGACAAGCCTCCTCCTACATCTCCATTCATGAATATGGTTGGAGATGTGGGTGGCGGTGTCTTGGCGCAGTGATGTTAACAATTCTGTTCCGGTTTCCACTCTAATTGGTAGTTGGAAGTTCTTTAAGAACTCCATCGCTAAAGCGCCAAACGTATTGATGGTGGCACGTGGTAATTCAATGTACCACTTGGCGGCATTGCCTGTAAGGGTGCGGGAAAACAGTCGGAGTCGGACACTATCATCTACCATGGAATTGGATATGGACCATAAATGGAAGGTACTGATGTGTGCGGCGGGGTCGTCCCCATGCTTCCTGTCGAACTTCGGGATATCGGAAGGAATCTTATGTGGTATTGGAGGCCAAAGCGAGTTATGGTTGATGGGATCGTTCGTCAGCTGATGGATGTCGGGTATGTCCAAAGCTGCCAAGAATGGAAATTGTGGATTTGCCCCCGAGTCTAACCAAGGCAGTATGGGCTGACTATTTGGACCATAGGGTCCTCCCATCCATGTGTTGCCAGAAGGGTAAGTGGGACTTTGATAAAAACCTCCCATAGGTGGAGGAGTAGGAACATACGGTTGTTGTCCATAGGGCATAGTGTATTGAGGGGCAAATGGTTGGTTGCCCCCAGCGTAAAAGTGTCCTCCCACTCCAGACGGAGGTTGGGGTTGGTTAGTCCAAATGGATGCAATAGAGTTTCCCGGAGGCATACTAGTATTTGCATAATTTGGCAACGGTATAGATCCTACACCTATGTTTGAACCACTTAAGGGGATAGTATTTACAATGGGTTGTCCCATTTGTCCTAAGGATTGCATGGGAAGAGAAATATTCCCTGCTACCTGTGTACTGATAACACTGCCCCCTGGCATAGTGGCCAGGGGGTTTGAACTCAACAGAGGGTTCCAACCGAAAGGGTTGCTAAAGGGCACCGAAGTAGTCGTGCTCGTGGGAGGAGCTACCGTGGTCCCCAACGTGATCACGGTAGGAGTAGATGCCGAAGGGTTTGGTAAACTACTGACAATTGTGTTGACCATAGGGTTGGGGGTAGGCATATGTTGACTACTGGGGTTACCCAGTAACAACATAGAACTGACCACCGGCGGGGAGGATGATGGCGAACCAGGAATGGTTGCCATTGGTATCGACCCTGTGGATACCAGTGGAGAAATATATGTTGGTGTTGCCGCAGACATATCTTGGTGCGGTGGAATCTGGATTATCACAGGTCCTAACGGGTCAGTGAGCGGAGGATTGTAATTAGGTACAATGCCTTCAGTGAAAGGGTCCTCCGGAAGTTCCGGCTGATAAGGGTCTATGTGATAATCAAGATTAGTCAGAGGAGATTGCTCTTCCGTAGAAGGCCCGGGTTCACCAAGGTTCAATCTTTCCTCTAGGGTGAGAGGAGGTAGACCTTGTTGTCGTCGAGACAGACGGCGTGGGTCAGGGGACACCACGGTCACCAGTTTAATTTTAACAAATTTTATTAAAATGTGATATATTATGAAGTCTCAAGTGACAGTAACCACACACTTACTAAAAATAAAAGACTCTCTAAAATCAAATTCGCAAGCAGCCAGTATAGGGTGCCCTGTCTGAGTACTACCATTCACTGGTGATGAAATCCAGTCTCACAATAGCATACAGAGAGGGTTGGTCGAAAGTACAGTTACGGTCACTCTAGAGCTTCGCCCGAACCTCAGACGATAGGTGTAAGCACTCTCATGAAGACGAGTACCCTCCTAAAGACCGAAGACAGAGTGGGTCCATCTGTTTCAGGTACCAGGACAGCCCGTCCCAGTCACCTTGTGTAAGTCCCTAAAAAGTATGGCCACTAAAGATACCTCAAATCACAGACATCATCAGGGGGGTCCACGGTCAAGGACGGTGTGCTATATGGGCAGAATACCTAGATCCCCGATCTAGTTTCGACATCCCCGAAGGGAACCCCAATATATAACACACCCACAGGATGCAGTCAAAGGCGGGCTACCTTCTAGTGCACCCAAGTGTTGTCTCGCGCTGAGCTCCGGTAAAGGAACGGTCCCGATAATATGAGTGCAGCAGCATTTCACTCGTTAATGACTCTAGTTTTCAAGTTTTCAGATCTTGGGTAGTTTTCTCACTTTCCTAACCCAAGATCCTAGCCTGAACTACTGTTTGTGTGAGCTCAAAAAATAATTATTAGATTGATTTTAGTGTCGCTTTATTTTTAGTGTACTTTGTTATTAGTCTTGCGGAGGGGGAATGGACGTATGAAGTATAGTGAGACTCTGACTCAAGAAACCATGCAAAACATGCTCTAAATATTAACTTCAATGAAGAGTGTTTCTACAAGGAGAGGTTTCTTTATCAATCATCCATGCACCAACATGTAAATAACACAGCTCAACTTTCAATATTCAGACTTCTATCTACCTCTTTTAATAGTCTGTGAACTAAACTTTCAGAATAAACTCAACTAAATGCAAAAAAAAAAAAAAAGAGAGAGTAAATGTTCTGCACACTAACTAAATAAGAGAAACAAATAATCAATGCCAGCTTTAGCAGACAAGCATAGGGATTCAGTCTGTGAAAGGTACTGGTGGCCAAAAAACTCTACAGCTAAAACACAGTCACAGTAGTGAACAACAGGGTTTTTGGCTGAGTAACGCTCTATCTGTGAGAAAATACAGCGTTATAACGCATTGTATTTAAGCCTAGACCACGTTATAATGCACTGGATGAACTGCATAGGTCACGTTAACCAGGGAAAATCTCTTCAGTTGGCCAGACAGAAACAGGATTGAACTCTGCAAGCGTTTGGTATGTCCACTGGGCATCAAAAAATGGTCGGAAGGATACTGAACAGAGGAGAGAAGAAATAAAGGGAAAAATAGTCCGGAAACTATGGGGACAGTCCCCAGTGGAGTCGCCATTTCTGCTGTAGGGTAAAATGCTTGGGTGGTTGGTTTTCGTATATCCCTCTCAGGGCTTTCCGGTGCCCGAGGCAGACAGTAAGATTAGCTATGCTGTTCACAAAGATGGCATGAGCATGTTCATATTAGCTTGAAATAACTTGAAGGAATACGATAGAGAATTACCTCTTTGACAGCTTTAGAATCCTTTGGAGAGCGCTACACAGCAAAGCAAGAGTCCTTCTTCACCGGCTCCAAATCTGAGTCCTGCAATCAGTCAAAGCACCCGCGTAATTTCTAATATAACAAGTATTCTATCAATTAAATCAATAATAAACATCTACATTATACAAATCTGAGCCATTCATATCATACTAAGTAAATATTGAAACAAAAATATAACATTAAGCATCGAATGGACAAAACGAACATAGTTCTATTGATTTTGAAAGAAAGAGGATTACAACCATTGGTTGTACCGAGCCCTCCTCAGTCTCCCAATCTCTCTTCTCTATCAAGTGAAGAAGTCCAAGCCAACAAGCTCTCTAGGAGCCTCTTTGACTCTTGGCCTTCACAATGTCACACTATTCTCTATTCCACAAGTATACAAGAACTTTTGAGCAATCTTTCGACCTCCAATTAAGAGCCTTTAGCTCCTTCTTATAGGAGAGGGAGAAGGCCATTGTTGCCCTTCTCTTTCCACTAGTTTGGAATGGAAAAGGCTTAGATGTTTCCTTGATCTCCATGCTTTTGCCTCTCTTGGAGTTCAGTCTTCCATGGCAATGACCAATAATGAACTGGTGCTTCTGCAGTTTCCTTTGTGAACTGACTCCTTCATGAGGGAAAGTCGGAGATTCAAATCTTTCTCTGCACTCTTTTCCCAATTCAAACTTAAAACACGGGTAACGCGTCCCTCCAGTGTAAACAGAGCGTTGCCCTAGCCACTAACGCGGCCAATGTATTGCTTGCCTGCGTTATAACGCTCTTGTTCTGTTCTGTATATGCGTTACCCTGGCAGAAATAGGTTTAATTTAGGTCTTTGTACTTCTTCCATATTTGTCTTCCCCTCTGAGCTGATGAGGAGGTATTTTGACCTGTAACACATATTCTCCGCCATTTTCTGATCTTAACTTAATAATTTGATGTCCAGATTGTTTCTCAACAAAGGCCTTGAAGGCCAAGAACATGTTAAAAACTTCACTCTTGAGTTTTAAGATATATACCCAAGTGCGTCTGGAAAAATCATTAATGAAAGTTAAGAAGTACTTGCAACTAGAGAAAGAAACAACAAGAAGAGGACCACATAAATCATTGTGCACAAGCTATAAAGGGGCTGAAGTGTGCCAAGAGGCACGTTTGTCAAAACTGTCCTGATGAGGTTTTCCAAGTACACATCCAGAGCAAACACCATCTCGGCAAGATACCATAGGAAGGCCCATCACCATATTTTCCTTACATAGAGTTTGAAGAGAGCAATAGTTTAAGTGACCAAATCGCTCATGCGAAAGTTTGCTCACATCATCATTATGAGCAAAAAAAACCGAGGGAAGGGATGATGACCCAAAGTTGTCAAACTTATACAACCTTATGGAATCATCAGCAATGCCAGTAGCTAAAATATGTTTAGGATCTTTGAGGTCCTTGATTACAACATCATGAGGTGAGAATTCTACTATTTTCCCTTCACCTGAATGAGTTATCTGATAAACAGATAGAAGGTTGCATGACAAGGTAGGAACACATAGTACATCATTAAACTAACCATTATCTAGATGAATGGTTCTAGATCCTACAACACTAAGAGATATATCATCACCAACATAAATATGTTTGGTGTTACAATCATTTAAAGAAGAAAACATGGATTTATTTTTAGCCATGTGGTAAGAAGCTCCAAAATCAATGAGCCACTCATGAGAAGGAGAAGAAGAAGATAAATGTAATGCATAACCAGATCTTGATGCTTGAAAACCACCAAAGAAAGTGCCATGCTTGAAGATGAAGGTGAAGAGTGCTCCAAATTTGAATTGTGCTTCTTCATTGTTGTTTCTAAGGCTTCCATCTTCTTAAAACATTTGGACTCTATATGGGCAGCCCGGTTGCAAAATTTTCAATTTTGCTCTGTCTTCTTCCCTTTGTTTTGATTTGCCTTATTATTTTGGTGATTTGATTTTTCATTTTGCGGCTGAAATTTCTTAGGGCCCTTTTTTGGTTTAGGACCATATTTTTTAGGATACTGCTTCTTGGGATTCTTTTGATATGGTTGTTGTTGGGCTGCTAACACTTTCTTAGAAGCATTTCCAGCAGTGATAAGACCAAGGTGTAAAATTTTTTCTTGTTCTCTTATCAAAGAATCACAAAAGGCATCAAAAGAGGGATTCTTGTAGGTGGTTCTTGAAGAAATGATGGCTTCTCTGGTGGAATGGAAGGTGGAAACAAATACAGAGTATGCATGGCCAAGCTTAGCAAGAATGCAATAGATGAGGCTACCATCTTCCTTTTTGACCTTACACCCTTCTAAAAGAAGTCTAAGTGTCTTGAATTTGGACAAAAAGTCTTGAATAGAGGAGAAATTATTAAGGTCCAAAGTAAGCAACTCATTTTCAAGCTGGTGGACCCTGATTTGATTTTGAATGCCAAAAACATTATTTAGCTTTTCTAGGGCTTTATCAGGGGTGTCAATGTCAAGGATGTGAAATCGAAGATCTTGAGAAATGGACATTCCTATCAATCCTCGTGCTTGATCTTGTCTATTTTCCCATTTAGGAACTTTATCATAATCAAAAGTTTTATTTTCTTGACCTGTGGCTATTCTATAAATCCCTTTACTTAAGTATAGCTACCATGTGAGGTAGCCATTGGAAATAATTAGTGTTGTTAAGAATAACCGGGCATGCACTTTCCATTTAAAAAAACATTAAACCAAGAAAAGCTGAAAACAATTACTCCAATTGAAATATCTCGAAAAATTAGGTCGTTTAAAAAAAAACGGCTCGAAAAATGGCTTCCGGATGAAGAAGTTATGCCTTTTGAAAAATCTAAGTTGTAGATGCTGAATAGATGTGGGAACGGGATGAAGGGCAGCATTTTTTTAAAAAAAATTCTGCCCCTTTGAACAAATTTTTTTTACAAAAGAAGCTTGAGAAGGAGGCTAAACCCAAGACCTCTATTCTCATAAAATAACCCCTCACCAAGTGAGATAGTAAAAAAATCATGTTATTTTAGAAAGGAGGAAGGGGGGATTATTATTATTATTATTATTATTATTATTATTATTATTATTATTCGGTGTGTGTGCCTTTTCCTGCACAAAAAACAAAAAAAAAGAGCAAAAAAAATGAAATGCAAAGCCTTACCACAGAATGTTAGATTCTCGGTTATCCTTACTGGCAACTATCACTTTTTTCACTATTTTTGATTTCCCGAGATTGCAAAAAGATGCGGGGAAAGAGCATACGTAGCAAAAAAATCCCTTTTTGCTATTTCTCATTTGCCGAGATCGCATAGAGCGCACAACAAAGAGCATATATAGAGAAGAGGGTATAGATATGGCAAATAAATAAAACCTTAATACAGAGAAAAAAACCGAAATAAGTAGAACGATTAACAAATATAACTGCAAAATAGATGCTTTATACCTCCAGATCTAAACTGACATAACTTGGGCAGCCGGAAACCTTTTTGCATGAAACGAAAGGTGTTCCTCATTGTAACAGACACTCTGGACACAATCGAGTAGTTCTCCAAGCGAAAAAATGTTTAGAAATAGTATATCTACAAAATGACATTCACATGTAGTCAAACCAGCTTCAGATTTTGATCGGCAATGGATGCGACCCTCAAAATAGCTCTGATACCATGTAGGAATTTACAAGGTAATTTCCGTCGATCAAGAACCAAAGGTGACTGCTCACAAAAAGATCACAAATCATTACACCAGTATAATCACGTGGTTAAAACCCTCAAAGAGGGAAACAGTCCACGCCCTGAGCCAACGCGGCCACTTCAGGGAATTTATTAATATAAAAGAAAAGTTACATATGTTGCTCTCCTAAACGGTTACCGGAAAAATTACCCTCCATGCTCTTTAAATAGAGATCATGGACCAATCGGGTGTTAAGCCACGGATCAAGTACCATTAATACCGAGGTGAGAGATAACCGTAGGATCACTACAAATCGTGACCATCGGATTATAAGTTACAAATGTACATGGTAAAGAAACACACTTTAGCTAACTGTACACTAGAATAAGTTATTCTTAACTATTTCATATGTGTCGGAATATCCTAACAAGTAATTCCTTCTCATTCTATCTTCTCTAGCAGCTCAGCTATAGTATGTATAATTCTCCCAGTTCAGCTAGTTTCTACTAAAAGAGATAGTTTCTTTTATAGAGGAAAAGGAGGAGGTTGGGATCCCTACAAAGGTGGGATAGAGTCCTATCCTTTAGGAGATTTCCAAGGGAGGTGGAAAATACTAGCTAAAGGAAGGAGTCTATGGTTATTTCAGTTCAACCACTCCCAATGACTCATCCTTGAGGTGGTTGGAATGGAACCTTTGCCTCTATTTTAAAAAAACATTCCACAAATAGCTTGGCGCGGGTGTCTAACTAGCACAGAGCACCAAATGGTGTGGGCTTAGTGTTAAGTTTCCCTGTCAGCGCGAGGGTGTAACTAGCTACTCGTGCCAAGGAAAAAATAGGGATTTTTACAGCTTTGCTTAGGGAATTGTCAACAAGAAGAATGTTGCTTTCATCAAAAGGGATGCAAGGATGGTATTTGCAAATCATGGCACTGCTCATTGGTCATAGAAACAACCCTACAATGTGCGAGTTGGGGATTGTGGGGATAGTGACAAAATGTTGTGTAACACCCTTGGCTTATTTATCCCTGCCCTGGCCCCATTCAAGCTCCTTGCTAGCCCTATTCAGGATTTACCTTTCTCCCTCATGACATATAACCTCTATTCTTTTCTCTGAAGCCACTCTTCCCCAATGACGATCTCAAACACCTTTCTCAATAGGCCTAGGGAAAACATCAAGGCCCAAATGTTCTTTCTTTTGAGTGTTAACTTTCCTTTTCCCTCCTCAAAAGCCTTGATATCCACGTAAGACATTGACAGAGCCCTAGTGCGACCCCAAAACTCTGCGACTGGGTGATTTTGTGACCCCACGACTTGGTCGCTAAGTCACTAGGTTTCCAAGTTTCTCATCGCCTAGTGCCAGCCCACCACGCTACCCCATGACCTAGTCGCCAAGTTGCCAAGTCACATTTCCTTGAGAATTTACATCGATGCAACCTGGTGACCCAGTGACCTGGTCGCAAGTCGCCAAGTCGCATTCCTTTGAAAGTTTGAACTGGCGCGCCTTAGTGACCCAGCGACTTAATCGTAAGGTCGCCAACTCATAGGTCTACCCTTTTTCCTAAATAATAGTTAAGCAGAAGTAGCAGCATCCTAAGTATTTATAATTATGTCATCCATCTTATCGTGGGACTATTTCATGAATATGTTGGGGAACATCGAAGTCGATCTTGAGTGTGTGTCCATATCTTCATCCTCAAGCAATATGGGGCCCCCGACAGTGCGAAAAAGAGGCAAGAGTCCTGAAGTAGAAATTTCAGGAGAAGGGATGCCTCCTTCCCCTCCTCCTATCTATGGAGACACTGCTTGCATGTTTAGGAAAGGTGATAGCATGATTTGGTATCAAGTATACCAAGAGTTCATGAAGCCTTAGTTTCCAGAAGACCTCCCAGACTGGCAAGTGTATGTTTAGGTCAAGAGGTCTAAACTACACTATGCAGGGTCCCATCCACCCATTTTTCCATGTGTAGAGATGATCGAATGGATCTTGCAGAAAGTTGACTCCAGAACCTGGGTCATCTGAGATCATGTAGGAAAGTCATTTGCAAATATAAAAGGGCAGGATGAAGAGTTTTAGTATGCACTCCTCACTTGGGAATAGACTTTCAACGCTGAATGGGCTACTACTCATGCAATCCCCATACCCAAGAAATTAAGGGGATGGTGGGAGGACCCAAAAAATTTAAAATTTAGGAAGGATCAGGAATATAAAATAGCGGGCCTCAAGAAATTCTATAAGTTGGTGGCAGCAATGTTATGCAGGATGTATGGCCAACAAGATGCCACCACCTTCAATGGTACTTGGGTTTCCCTCATGTACATTGTTACCATGCATGGCACCCATTTCAACTGGGCCAGCCTAATAGTAGTAGCCCTCAGGTCAAACATATCATCAGTGCAAGCACCCGATGAAGGGTGTGAATCCAAATTCTACATGGCCTCCTATCTATTGGATGCAGTATGCACGAGATGTAAATTTACTGGATGGTCTCATAACTGGGATGCAGAGTGTGGCGGGCCAATCCACAAAGAGTTGTAGGTATCTTGGGCCTCTAAGTACAAGCAAGACATCGAATCAATCTCACATAACTTCATCCCCTCACTTTATGGAAAAGTTTTTGGCAAAGTTTGCCCGTCCATGTCTAGTCGAGCCATGGAGACAATAACCCTATTAGCTAGCTAGTTTCGCATTAAAGATAGTACTTTTATCAGGTTTTCGGTTCATGCAAGTCACCCCACGCGCTACCTCAGTTCATCCCTGATAAATTGCTCTCGCAAGAAGTATGTTACCAGATGACGAGCGAGTTTTCCAAGTTCCTCACCAAAGGCAAGAAGAAACCATGGCCGACTCTCCCACTTACTATTGGCGCCTACACTGTCAGAGATTTCAGAGAAGTAGAAGCAGAGGCTGAGGAAACCAAGGGTTTCCATTTTCCGCTCGTATCGCACTGGACATATGATCCTGAAAGAATTGTCCCCGGGCATTGCAAATAGGCCAAATTCAAATGGAGTTTCCAGCACACGGAGTGCCCAGCCAAAGATCAAATCAGGAACTGGTACAATAAGGATAAGGAGGCCGCTCCAGAAGAATCGACCGATCAAGAGGAATAAGATAATAAAACTTTAGAAGAAAGGATCCACACGATAGGAGGAGCCTCATCTTCCAAAGCCAAGAAACCTAGGACTAATACAGGCGGTGGTATTTCTAAACATCAAAAGGAGTGAAGAGATAGAGAGGCTAAGGCACAATGAGAAGCTGAGGAGTAGGCGAAAGAAGAGGAACTCAGAAGGACCCAGGATGCCCTAGCACAACAGAAAGAATAGGATAAGCAAAAGAAACAACCAAGGGAAGAGAAAAAAAGGAAGCAGGTAGAAGAAGCTCGTAGGAAAAAAGAGGAAGAGGAACAGAATAGAAAAAGGGAGGAAGAGGAAAAAAAGAGGAAAGAAGAGGAAGAGAGGAAAGAGGCTGAGTGTAAACTAAAAGAAGAACAAGACAATAAAGAAGCTGAGCGCTAGTTAAAATAAAAGCAGGATGAAGTGGAAGCTGAACAAAGGAGGAAGGATTTCTCCAAGGAAGCAAAAGGCAGTAAGACAACTCCTCCAGAAATAGGGAAAAAGACAGAGCTTCCACACATCGAGGTTCCTCAGACAACCCCTACGACAAGTGTGCATTTTACTCTCTCAGAACATGGCACCTCTGAAGAATAGGAAGATGAATTCGTGGATTTGAGAAGGCTAACTTATGACTAGTTCACACACAAGATCATGTAAGAGAAGAGGAGAATTATAGAGTGGAACCCTGCTGCACCTCTTGCCGCCACAATGAAAAAGGACATAGTCTTGGATACCAGGACCAATCTAATAATGATCGCAACAGTAGGAATTTCCTTTGTAGTAGCCACGGAGGAAAATGTTAGGAGAATGAGCAGAGAGATTCTCTCTTTACAGCTACAAAATTCATAGAAAAGAGCAGCTTAGGCTGAACAGGATAAGAAGGGGTTGGAGGAAGAAGTTCAGAGGCTACAGTTCACAAGCACCCAAGCCAATGACTTGCCGCTCACCATTCAAAGGGAGTTAGGCACTTTAGAAGTCACTATGAAACATGTATATGAAGAGATGTTAAAAATAAAACAGACAGTCACTCCATTACTGAAAGCATAAGCAAAGACCAAACGGAGGACTGCACAGCTAAAGGATGCCTCCACTACTTTGGAAAATATGCTAGGATGGTCAAGCATATACCCACAGGCTCTTAACACTCTGCCCAGGAAGGACTGGGTCTTTACAAAGAATGATTAGGTTCAGATTCGGATGAAGATATAGTCCAAATACAAGCTGGTCAAGGATCTGGAAAAGGTAATGTCTTCTTACAAGCACCTGATCAGTGAAATCGACTCAATCGAAAAAACTCACCACATCCCTTCTTTGGGTACGTTAGACACTGAGAAAAGAAGAGAAGAAGTTGCTTAAGAAATTCAAACATTCCTGCAACCCATGAGACAAGCAGCTACCTCTCAGGATCTTCTTGTCTCACAGGAAAATCTCATACAGTTCATCGTTACTCCAGTTCAAATCTACACCAAACTGGCTTCATTATCAAATCAAATCGGAGTGAAAAGGCGCACCTTGATCCCAGATGCTCTCGAGTGCTTCCATATACTGAAAGAAGATACTCCCCAGGTAACTCCAGTTGTTTCAGATTACCTAGCATGGCAGAAGTACCTCAAGGATCAGCTACAAGTAGACTTACTGGACCTCAGAATCACACAGTTGCTTCCTTGACCAAGGAAAAGGCACAAGTTGCAGGTCGCAATAGGAGGAAGGTTGCAAGTTGCATCGGGACCTCAAGTTGCAAGTCGCAAATGTCCCTCAGGTCGTAGAGTATGCCAACAGTCGGGAATGTGAAAATTCAGGGACACCTAAGGGTCGATTTAGTTCTATAAATACTTTGTTTGGGGAATTGTAGAGGATCTTTTTTTTGGGACTCCAAAGGAGAAAAGAGAATTGTATAGCATTGAATACACCTTTCTGAGAATGAATATGAAAAATTTTTTTGATTCCACTCTTGGATCTAATGAGGACTAATGTGTTAACACTATGAATATTTTTGTCTCGTGTATCTAATATCTTTTTATGATTAACTGATCTGCGTTTTCTGCTTATATCATTTATACATTTTATCTCACTTAATGTGTTAATGATACTAATTTATTGAATTAGGGGATGTTAGAAACTTTGTTATTAACATTTATCTTATATTTGAGAACTCTTAAGGAAGTGAAGGGTGTTGTGACCATAAATGACTATTTCTTCTTTGGCTTGAACAACTTCCACAAACATGACCCTAATGATGTGCTGCTAACAACATTTCCTTTGGCTACATTCTTTAACTCGTCTTGCTATTTGTAGTGTTTTATGTTCATTGAGATTCATCAACCATTTGTCTTGTATTATCTGAATAATCATGTGTTCATAAGTCTGCATGGCTCGTTTGTGTCCAAGGAAAGGAATATTCAGTGGTAACCGGACCCACACCCCCGTTGGGATCCCTATCACAAACAGTTTAGAGTCTAATCAAGAATTTTTTCCGGGGAGATCCCTTATTGTTGGCCGAAAATTTCTCCCTATCAACGCGGTCCCAACATCAATCCAGGTATCGCAAGAACAGGTCCTGTTTTCTCAGAATGGGGTTCTCAAGGAATTTGAGTAATCCCCAGTGTGCTAAGGACAGGAAGGAATTTGGATCATGGACCATCTGGGTGTAGAGGGCAGGCCAATCCATCTCACTCAAAAGCATCCTACCATAAAAAAACACAAAACTCAATTTTTTACCAATAAAAAACTCAAAAACCATAACTTACAAGTTTTTAAGGACCACGTGTAGCTTAAAAACATGGGCGCCCTGCCCTCGCGACGATATCTCCCACAAATGCAGAGAGAAGTGTGCCTAAAATTTACAAATACGTGGATTCACCGCACAAATATCAAGTCTTTCCATGAAGAAGGCACGACCCCCATAGAGTTGCCCTCGTGGTCCTCAAAAATCTAAGCTAAAAAAAGGTCATACAAGTTACCCTTGTATTTCCCCCTAGCATGAAAATGAAAAAATTGAAAAGTATGAGGTTATAGCTCCTACCTGGAACTCTCAGCGTGAGTCCCTTGTGCTCTGGCTGAGTGCAATAGAAATAAACACTCCAATCTTAGCCTCCGACCTCTCAAGCTCAAAAAACACAAATGACCTAAAAAATGACAATCTTAGCCTTTATATCACCCTTTTCACCATTTTTAGGAGCCCATAACTGGAGCTCAGGGTATCCAATCGTAAAACCGTGAGATACATAATGATCAACACTTCGTCATCTTCAATCTAGAGCTTCTTGTTCTAGTTTTTGGAAAAAAATTATTTTCGGTCCCATCACCCCTCCCTCCATACTAAACTTCAGGTACACCCTCCCTTGTTGATTTTAATTCATGTTGTTTTAGAATATTTGTATGAAAAATATTCTTTTACTTTGGGCCTTGGCCACAGATGTTGTAGGTGCACCAAATCACCATACTTCCAAGGAAGTAAAAGTAAAATGGAATGTATCATTCTATTCTTAGTATGATAGGCTTCCCTCTAAATATTATCATATCCTGACATCATTTCTTCAGAAGAATAAACCATAGGTTTCAATCACCCTACCATGTTTATTATCACCTCACCTTGCATATGATAAACACCCTAGCAGGTTGGTAGAGCCGCACCTTCCATGGCATCCATCACTTATTTAGATCATACGTCACTACCTGGATCCATGGCCACAAAATATAGCCCGAGAACCACATCATTTGCATGCATATGTTATTAACCAACATTAAGTTTTACTCATTGCATATCAAAAACCTATTCCTAGGCCACCATTCTCTACAAGCAAGTCAACAAAAATGCATCACCGTGTTTCAAATTTGGCTTACCACAGCCTCATAAGCATAGCCCATCTATGAGATTCCATCCACCTCATCACCCTCACACCGAGACCAACCAATGGGGCCTCCACCCTCAGCAAAAAACACTCATCGCATCATCGCGTAGGATCATACAGGCTCCCATCTCCATTCTTGTACATCTAAACCACTTTCATATTCTTTTTGCAAGTATACAAAGATTTTTTAGGAGAAATACTTCCACCCAGATATTTAAATTTCTTACGTGGCAACAGTCCTTAATCACCCTTTGTCATAGTTTCACATTCTTTACCACATGCAATCATGTTAGTTATAGAAAACATACAGCCACCCTAGATGTCCTACCGACCCAAGGGATTCCCCCATAAGAAAAGACTACCACAACTCACATTTATAGCTCCAACCTCGGGCTAATTAACCACCATCATCATTATTTTTATCCACTTCTTTCCATCATGTCTCGTTTACCTGTCACATTACGCCCTATTACATCAAAAACCCTAATCCCTTGTATGAGTACTTGTTTCGATCGGTTGATGCTTCCTTCCTATTGACTTCAAAAATCACTTTCCAAGAAGGAGGTAGTACCTTGGGTGAGTGCCCACCACAATAGGGTCATCCTTGAATAGCACAATGGGAATTCAAATTTCCCATTGATGTCATCGATCACCTTGACATTCGACATCAACACTAGTTTTCATGTCAATATGGTATTGTATTTCATAACCATTTCACTCTATTAGAATTAGTCAAAGACCCATGTATCAGTAAGCATATCCTTCAGTAATTCTTACATGGGAAGGTTCCCAGAAGTCAAAGATCCATGCATATATTAAGCACTTCCTCCAAAATTGCTATACCAAGACAATGTATGTGGGTGCCACATTCAACCCTTTTTATTCAAAGAAAAATTTTCCTTGAGGGCATCAACAACCTTCATCGTCAACCAAGAATAGGTCACTTACCACAATGTGACTTGACAAAACCAATATATATTAAATTATATTAACTAGTCATCATCATGAGCATGGGACATGCTCGTCTCGTAGAAATATTTCATGTTTTATCACTTACATGTTTCCTACAGAAAACAGTTTATTTTTTACTTCATAAAATGGGTTCCTCTACTTATATCCACAACAAGTTACTCTCTCTCTCTCTCTCTCTCAAAAGGGTCACAAATATAATGTAGTGTATTTCGGCTATACGGTTCCTCCTAGACCTCATACATCAGGGGGAAATTATTAACACCAGAAAACCGTAAAGGAAAAATAAATTAGAAAATGTCAAGAAATCAGTACAAATAAAGATTTTCCAACAAAAATACATTATGAAGGACAAAAATTTAATTATTTTCTAAGGTTCAGTCAGAAATTGGTGGACAATCCACCAGGAAAAAATCTTTTTGCACACAATGCATTTTATCCTTCGATAGTCACGCGGTCCTAGGGATGTTGAAAATTCACCATCCGGGACCACTTAACACATTTAGTTAAGATGATTCTCTATCAATTACAGTCAAGGATAGCCAAATTTGAGCTACCTTGAGGAGTTATGCAATCCAAAAGGGAATATATTGTCCTAATATTGGGTAATTATCAATCTTGGGCCAAGACAAAGAAGGGAGTTCAAAAACGTTCTATTTAAACTAGCCATGAGAAGAGAAAAGAGAGTCAAATTGTTATTCTCACCAAATTGATACCATAGCAACACCATATTTCAAGTGTTGAAGCAATAATATTGAAGAGACTAGCATGTTGGCCATCCAACATCCTAGTGAAGAAGAGAGCTCCATCATTAGAGATTGATCACAATCCTCTTAAGAGAGGGAGAAGATACTTGCATGGAAACCTAGGAAATGGACCCCCCTTGTCTTGAGTATTTGAGCTCCATAGCTCAAAGGAATCGCTACAAGAGAGTTAGAAATGTATTCTTCTTACCAGAATCAACCAATAAAGGGATTTTTCTCCATTGTTTGTATTGGTTTGTTGCCCCATTTGAGCATTATTGTCTTGTGTTTTTCTGTTTAAGTTCATGTTATGTTATGCATTACTTACCTTATGAGTTTTGTCTTACATTGTTTTTAGTATTTCCATTAACAACGCCATAATATTCTCTGTGATATTTTTCAGGTAGCAACTGAGTGCTAAAGAGGTGTCTTTTGGTACACTTTTGTGGAAAAAAAACCACAACAACGTGGAATAATCTATTATAAGAGTGTTGTATATATATAATATTTTGATACCAAGTCTTCAGATGCTTATGATTATAACCCCTCAAAAATTGCACCAAAGTCTTATTGAATACTTTTTTTTCCCATCTCTCAGAGGATAGAATTTTGTAGACCTCTTCAACTTTGGGTCCATATTCTCCCAAAATGTAGTCCTAAATGCACTAAGAAATCACATGTCCCTGTCTGAAATGATGCTCCTTGGTATCCCAAAGTGCACCTAGACATGTCCAAAGAAAAAGTTTTATGCTTCTTTCCTAAAAGTGGTATTTTTATAGGGAATCAAAAAAACCAAAACAAACATCTTTCTAAACTAATCAACTACCATGAATAGGTAGTCATGTCACTTCCTAGTTTTTGGTAAACCTCCCACAAATTCCATGGAAATATTTTCCCAAGGATGAGTCGTTATAGGTAAGGGATGATATAGACCTTATTTCCTATTATAATGCTTGTTGGCATAACAAATCATGTATCCTCTTATGTACCTAGGCACATATTATTGCGTTTTGGTCCAATCCATATACCTCTACAAGGTGGCCATTGCCTTCCCTTCACAAAATTTCAATGCAACCTTGGATGTGTGAGAATCTTTGATTAATTACAAATTCTCACCTTTAGGAACACATAAATTATCTAACCTATAGATTAACCCATCCTAGAGATGGTAGTCAATTGTTCTATCACTATAATGCACATGACTCTATTACTACAACTATTGAAACACCTCCTTGATGTCCTCATGATATAAATATTTCTCTCTGTATACATCATGGGTGAATGGTTCCATGTGCATCAAAGTTCCCAAAGTTGTGATATTTGATGTGGGTGGCCTCAAAATCATGTTAACCAAATTTTTTGTGTTTCCCATCTTATACTTGATCACTACATGAAACTGTTGTAGAAACACCATCCAATTGTAATGCTTGATCTCTTGTAAACTACTCTGGGCCTATAGGTACTATAGTTTCTAGGGATATGTTTGGATTACTATCTCATTTCGCATTAGATAGTGCTTCCACTTCTTCATATCTTGCACAAGGGCATAAATATCCTTTCCATAGGTACGATAGTTAGGAACTTCTCCATTAAATAATTCATAATGGTAGCATATAGGCCTTGCTCCCTACATCAAGACCACTCTCATATCATACCCACACACATCTATATCCACTTTGAAGGGATGCTACAAGTTTTGTAATGCCAGAAATGGTGTCTGACCGATTTTTTATTTATCTCCTCAAAGGTCCTATACTGATCCTTTCCACATTGAAAACTATTTCCACTTATTTTTATAGCGTGGAGTGTTGCTACTATTTCTAAAAACAAGGTTATGAATTTCCTTAGGTATTGTGTTTCCCCAACGAAAATCCAATCTTAGAAACATTAGTAGGCACCAACCATTTCATGATGGCATCCATCTTGGAAGGATATATCTTCATATCTCCTCCACCTATCACATAACCTAGATACATCGAAGAATATTATGGAATATCACATTTTTGGATGTTTTCCTAGTATCTAGTGCTTGTTTAATGTCTCCAACACCTACGTCGAACATGTGATGTGATATTGTTAGGTAGCACTGCTTACTAGTGTATAATATAAATAGATAATAACAAATGAATCTAGAAAAGGGTGCAATATATCATTAGTTAACCTCATGAATGTATTTTTTTCATTGTAGAGGCCAAATGACATTACTAACCAGTCATACAAATATTTACTGGTTTTAAAGGATGTTTTCTAGCTATCTTCTTCTTTAAAGCCTAGTGATATCCAAACTTTAAGTTCAGCTTGGTGAAATAATTCCCTTCTTCCAACTGATCTAGCATATCATCTATCCTGGGTAGGGTGTACCTGTTCTTCCAAGCATGACTCTACATACACCAAGAGGAACTACATCTAGTTCTAATTCATTAATAAAATCAAAACCAATGAAAATTTTAATTTTGGAATCTTTTCTTACCTTTGATTTTGCATCCTTATTTACCCATTCCAATGGATATGGGCTCAAATGATCATGAACTTGCAATCCAAATTGGTTGAAAAACTCTGCTACAATGAATTTTCTTACGATTTTTTGTGCTATTCAACACCCACCCCATTATTTATATATAGTTACCTTAAGAAATAATGGGGACCATTTTTAATTTTTAATTTAGGATCATAAAATAATTTTTTCTATTTCTTATAGGAATTTTTTTTTTATATCCAAAGGTTGAACTTAAATCATGTTGGTTGAAGAAATTAAAAAAATGTAACAAAGGCATCATCACATACTGCACATCGCAATTCCAAGTAGCAACACTAAAGCTCCCTATTGAAAAAGTGCGATGGGATGCTGCCCAACACATAAAGCGGTTCACATAAAGGACTTGTATAAAAAATGATAAAAAATTAAAAAATCCTTTTTGGTGGTTATTATAAAATCCATTGGATGGACCTATGTATCTGCCACATCACCAATTGTTTCCACGCAATTGCAAATCCATTTTGGTAACATTCATAATTCCGGCTCTAAATCCTCGATACGATATATCACAATTTTCGGTTCTGAAAGCCTTGTGTGCATTCACTTATTCCATAAAGTTTTGTGATCATGATACTATTATCACATCGTAAAACTTAAATCACACTTTCCCCTCCAATTCCCTCGATTTATCAATTTGCTGATAAGTTCTTACATTTAATTAACACAAAGACTTAATCGTATATCGGTGAATTAGATAGTATCAAGTGTCTTATGTTGTGCCCTTAAGGAAATATGTGATGTGAAATCTTCATTGAAGCACTCAGCTGTTGGGTAAACCACATGAACCCACATTTTCATTTATAAATGAGGCATAACAATATTGATGGTCTCGAGATCCAAAATGATTTGATTGCCTTTTACTTAATGTTTCCATATTTTTTTCATTTAAAATATATTCACCATCACTTCAAGGCTTTGTGTTAATCCTCCCACATTATAAGTTTAGTTACTCTTTCTCTGTTATTTATCCTTGCTACAGGCTAGTCCCGAGAAACAAAACTCTTGCGAAATGTCAGAAAATGCAAAGAAAAATAGGAAACTCATGGTTACTTCACAGTTAGCTCCTCATAGTCCATAAATCACAGAGATGCCTATGCTATTCTCTGATACAAAATGTACCACAGATTACAGAACTTCTTCATGGGAGGCCATGTATAAATTATTTGAGGATGGAGAGGCAAGAGTAATTAAAAGGGTAGCTACAGTTGATGCTTCATGATCCTCTAAAACTTCCTACAGTGATGTCACCAATTCCTTCCTCCATCAAATTTTTTCTCACCCTAAGATTATTCCCTACACAGGCATGGTGAATTGGATAATCAAGAATTTGAATATCGTAGAAAGGACATTCCAAAATTCAAGGGAAATAGTAAATGGTTCTTTCAAAGCCGAAGATTTGGAGAAAATATATCATCTATCAGACCCAAAGATATATATGTTAATAATTTCCTACAACAGTTCATAGAGGAAAATAAGCTAGAGACATAGTCGATAAGGAAATGGAGACGCGACCCCAACAAGCACAAACACGATGATAAGGGTATATACTCCACATCTTCTCTTACTGGTCCGCATTGCTATGTTGCTAGTATGATGTGTAGGTTGTTTGGGTATCCTAATATAAATAAATTTTCAGTTGAGTGGCTTCCTCTAATTGATGTCATATCAGATTCGTAAATTATGGATTGGGCCACTATCCTTTCCAATAATATTGCCTCCTAAATCCTAGATTATAGGAAAAAATAGAAAGTCACTACTAAGACAATTCCCCCATTTTTCATGAGTGCATATATCATGGATGCAATATGCTTTACTTCTACTTTCCCAACCATGGGATGAAAATGGACTATAAAATACCTTATCCCTATCCATGTCTACCACAAGATCCTTTGGGACTCTAGTTTTCAGTCTCATTTTTACAAAATCTGTCATGGAGTCATATTACCCCTACATCAAGTTGTCTTTGGATAAAAAGCCCCAAGACTATCTAATGAACCAATAGATGATTTAATAGCTATAGGAAAATGGTTTGGAGAGGACTTGTTTACATATGTTAGGGTTTTTGGTAGTATATCCAGGCCCAAATTTCTCCCGCTTTCTGTCCCTGATAAACTCCTGGCCAAATATATATCCTATTAAATAATAGGAAATGGAAAAACCAAAGCCCTGAAAGAAGCCAAAAAGTCCTTCTCGCCATAATTTCCCATCCATTGTGGTGTCTATGCTTTGGAAAATTACAAGCACGATGGGCTTCAAATTAACCAAATTCAATGTTTAGTTCCTACCATGCCCAACAGACAATTTGACCCAAAAAAGTGACTCGGAATTTTACAGGCCAGGTTAAAGTCAGAAAATTCATGCATGAGCACGATGATTATAATGATTTTTTTGAGTCTTCCAAGACATACCTATAGGTGGAAAAGATGGCAGAGATTCGTCTTAATCTAGAACAACTTACTAAGTTTAAATAGTACAAGAATAAGAGGTTGGAGAATATCCATCTTGCCACATTGAGGGTTTCTCAACAAATTTTACAGATAGAGCAGGATTTGGAGCAGTCTCTATAGGACACTGAGGTCCTACAGGAAACAAAAGAAACCACATTATCATAACAACAAAATGTTGACACATTGTTTAACAGTGATTTAGATAAGGTCTAGGAGAAATTTCTTGAGCAGATCAAAGGATCACAAGAGTTAAAGAATTCTGAGCCTAAAGAAACAATCCTCGCTCCTCAAGATAATAAACATAGCCCACCTACTATTGTGGCTTGTGACAAGGTTGTCAACATAGATCATATTGAATTCATATCGTCTTACCCTTCATCAGAAATCGTTCTTAAGATTGAATATATTCCTCGTCTTGAAAAAATTTACAGTCCCAAGCATAGGGCTTTGATGAGCAAGCAGAGAAAGAGAAGAATAGTTGAGAAATCCTTGGCACTGGTTCCTGGAGATATACCAATGAAGGTGTTGTGGAAATATCCACAAACTAATCCTTCTGATGAGTTAACTAGACTATCACAGTTTGGAGGTGCTTATGCAACTGCCACTATTAATAAAGCATCAGAAGTGCATAAAATATTGATCAAGGACAAGGATGATAGAATCCAACAATTGGAACAAGTGTTGTTGAAATAAAAGCAAAGTATTTACCATCAGTGGAAAACACAATTGTCAGAACTTCAACACACCTTTGATCAGATGAAACTGCAACATCAAACTGATATCAAGGTCAAATATGCATAGGTTCAACAACTCCAATTAACAATTTAACAACTGAAGGACAACCCAAAGATTGAAGACTTTAAAAGGGAAGCGATGAAACTATACACCCTTTTAGCCCAACAACAAGTGTTCTTTTGCAAGAAATTGGCAGTCATCAATGATCTCTGCAACAAAAGTGATTCACTAATGAATCAATCATCCGATCCTAGGATGAATTTCAAATACATTGATGAGAATATTTCTAAATTTCTCACATGGTAGGACAACGAACAAGGCAAAGAAGAAAACCTTACAAAAATAGAGGATTCACAAAAATAAATCCTCTTTTTAGATTGGTACATAAAGCTAAAGAAAGCATAAAGGGCTACATTTATAGCAAGAGATGTTGTAAATAGTATTACTGAAACTGTCAGTAATAACTTATTTAGAGCCAATCTGATTCAAGATTTCCCAACCGGTTCCTTTCCCGATTTCAAAATTTTGATGAAATAATGGCAGGAATGGTCAAAGAGGAAGGAAGATGACATCAAGAAACATTCAAAGCTTGATTGGGAAAAATATTTGCAATAATTGGTAAAGCCACATAGCCAATGGCTAATGTTTTGATGCCTTGCTGACACCACCTCTCACATAATCCCTCGTGAATTTAACCAAAACCTCCATATCAATATTGCTAAGTTTGAATTTTGTCTTTTAATTGTGTTTTAACTGTGTATTCCTTAGTTTTATATATGGTACAAAATATTTAGAAGGTTTAAATAGTGTCTTATGAAGTTAGGGAGAAAAAGGTATTGTTGTCACCCACTAAGGTTTAAGTATCTCCAACAACATGTCCATTCCCATCCTCATGATTTCATGCCCTTCTACTTGTGGAGGCAAGCACAAAAATTTGATAAGTATTGGATAAGTATAGTAGAATAAATAGAAAAGGCCCATAAAATTTCAACCAAAGGATTGATTTTATGGACCTGTTGTAGCCTCTACAACACCCTCCAAAAATCCACCCTCTAAAATTTTTTTGGAGCCCCCTGAACATCGAAAAGGCTAAGTTAAAATCTGTAAAGGTTAAGAGTCGCCAAGTCGCAGATCTCTTGGATTTTTCAAGATCACGACCCTGCGACCTTGCGATCCCGCGACCCCCTAGGTCGCAAGGTCGCATCTCCCTTAAAAAATGGAACATTGCAACTTGGAAACCTCATTAATGGCTCGCACACACGACCTTTTTATAAATAGAAGGGTCGCTAGGTCGCATTCTGTTCATGTGACAGAGAGAAAAAACACTTCTGACAAGCCGACTAGAGCGCAATTTTCTTGGGTAAGTTGTCGTTTCCTCCTGCTGTTTCCTTTTCTTTACTTTGTTGCCCTGTTACATCTACCTTATCCTTTAAAACCATCCATTATTCCACCTCTTAACCCTTTAGGAATGGAGATGCCCTAACTACCCTAACACTCCTCCTCCTTGCACAACCTTGTAACCACAATTCATCCAGCCTCCTTGGTATGTGTTGTTTCTTTCCTGAAACTGCTTCCTCTCCTTTGTTTTGATAGCCCCCTTAGCCTTGCATTATTTTAAGTTAAACGGAAATATATTGCAATAGCACAGCGGACCACGTCGCGTGCTAAAAACCTTGGCTAGCCCTAGCGCGAATTTTGACCTTTGCGACCCTTGTGACCCTGCGACCCCGGTCGTTGAGTCGCCAGGTCGCAGTCACCCTCCAAACTTTTGTTTGCGACCCTTGCGACGCTGTGATCCTTGTCGCAAGTTGCAGATTCGCACTCTCCTCGCACTGGAAAGCGTTTGCGACCCAGCGACCTCGTGACCTGGTCGCAAGGTCGCTTCCTCCTGAAAATTTAAACCACGCAACCCTTGCGACCCTGCGACCTAGTCGCAGGTCGCTAAATCATCCCTTGCTGTGTCTTCAGTTGGGAACAGTTAATAAACTATGCCTAGGATTTTATCATTATGGCATCTTTCTTATCCTGGGATTCTTTCATGAACATGACAGGTGAATTCGAAGCAGACTTAGAGTGTGTCCTCATCTCTTCAGATTCAAGCGAAATGGGACCTTTGGTGGCCCTCAGAAAAAACAAGAGCCCATAAATAGAAGACATAGAAATGGATATACCAATTTCTCCACCCCTGATCTACAGGGACACCTCATGTACATTTGCCAAAAAGGATAACATGCGTTGTTATCAAGTATACCAGGAATTTTCTCGGCCATAATTCCCATAAGACCTCCCCGACCGAAAAGTATACATAAAAGTTAAAAGGTCAAGGATCCACCATGCAGGTGCCCACCCTGCTATATCCCCATGTGTGGAGGTTATTGAGTGGATCATACAAAACATCGACCCCAAAAAATGGGTAATTCGGGACTATGAAGGTAAAGCATTTGCGAATCTCAAGGGCTTGGATGCTGAGTTTTACTACGCACGACCAGAATGAGAGCAGGTCTCCATAGAAGAATGGACCACCACCCACGCATTCACCATAGCAGATACCCTGAAAATATGGTGGGAGGAGCCCGGAAAGTTCAAAGTCAAGAAGGATCAGGAATAACTAGTGGCGGGTCTTCGGAAAGTATATAAGCTAGTGGAAACTATGCTTTGCAGGATATACGGTCGTCCCGATGTCAAAAAATTTAGCGGAACATGGGTATCCCTGATGGAGTATGTCACTGTGCACGACACTCATTT
The DNA here is from genome assembly GCA_034641835.2 of Pinus albicaulis. Lineage (NCBI taxonomy): Eukaryota > Viridiplantae > Streptophyta > Pinopsida > Pinales > Pinaceae > Pinus > Pinus albicaulis. The sequence goes on along the minus strand of CM076578.1, from coordinate 340,143,370 downwards.
CAACTGGGCCAGCATGCTGATGGCATCTCTCCAGATAAACATATCCTCGGCACTAGCATTAGAGGAGGGATATTCCTCTGAATTCTACATGGCTTCCTACTTGTTGGATGTTTTTTGTTCTCGGTGCCACTTTGAGGGATGGGCCCACAACTGGGATCCAGAGCAGGCATGCCCCAGTTTACTTAGAGATGAAATTATTTTGGGACTCCAGGTATAATCAAGACATAGAGCCAATCTCGCAAATCTTCATCTCGGCACTCTACAGGAAATTGTTTGGTCAAGACACTCCATTCATGTCCTGGTGAGCCATGGATACATTAGGGAAGGTGGCACATTGGTTCCCACTCACATAAGATACCTTTATTCAAGTCTTTGTTTCATTCAATACTCCCCATGCTATGCCCCGATATGTTACGGATAAAATGCTCCTTCAGGAGGTTTGTTTTTAGATGACTTCTGGCTTCTCTAAGGTCTTGAATAAAGGTAATAAGAAGCCATGGCCTAAATTTCCTCTCACCATTGGTGCCTACACAGTCAAGGATTTCAGATAGGTAGAGGCAGAGAAAGAAGAAATGAGAGGTTTTTGCCTAGGGCCGTTGGATCACCGAACATATGACCCAGAGAAGATAGTCACCGATCATTGTAAGCGGGCTAAGTTAAAATGGAGTTACCAACACACTGAGTGCCCATATGAGGATGAGAAAAGAAACTGGTATAACACAGATAGGAAAATTTCCCCGGGGGCGTGGTCTGATCAGGAAGATCCAGATGATCACACATTGGAAGAAAGAATATGTGAATTAGGAGGCACTTCTTCTTCTCAGGCCAAGAAGCCTCAAACCAGCACAGGTCATAACACTACTACCCAACAGAAACAGCAAGAGGCCAAATCTCGGCACGAAACTGAAAATAAGACAAAAGAGGATAAAGAAAAGCATAAAAGGAACCTGAAGGAAGATCAAAAGAAGAAGTAGGTAGAAGAGGCTTGAAAAAGAAAGGCAGAGTAGGAGGCAGAGGCTGCGGTGGAACGACAGGTCAAAAAGGAATTAGATCAAGTGGAGGCCAAACGCAAGAAGAAAGAGGAACAGGAAGAAGCAGTAGAAGCAGAGCGCAAGAGGAAAGCAGAATAGGAAGCAATAGCAGAAGCAGAGCGCAATCGGAAAGCAGAACAGGAAGTAGCGGCAGAAGCAGAGCTTAAGCAGAAAGTAGAACAGGAGAAGGCAGAAGTAGAGCGGCATCAGAAAGAAGAGGAAGAAAGGAAAAGAAAAGAAGAGGAGGGTCGAATATCAAAGAAAATCGAGACATCTCCTCCAAGCACAGAATCATAAACTGAGCTGCAACCCATCAAAGTGCCTGTAGTCAATACAAGTTATGCACTCTCCGAGTTGAGCTCTTATGAAGGGCAAGAAGAAGAAGTATTTAACCTTACAAGGCTCACATATGATCAGTTCTCCTTCAAGATCCGACAGGAGAAAAGGAGATTTCTGGCACGAAACCCTTCCGCCCCATTCATAGCCACGACAAATAAATATATAGTCCTGGATACTAGGACTAACCCAGTAATGATAGCATCATTCGATACTACTTTTTCCGCAGCCACGGAGGAAAATGTAAACCGAATGAGTAGAGAGATCCTCTCTCTACAAAATAAGTTACAAGAAGCAGAGAAAAGAGAAGCAAGGGCAGAGAAAGAAAAGACAACATTAAAGGAGAAAATTCAGTAGATTCAACATAAAATTACTACTGTTAATGAAGTACCACTCATCGTCCGAAGAGATTTGGAAGTATTGGAAGTCACCATGAAGCAGAATTATGGGGAAATGTTCACTATAAAACAAACGGTTTCTCCCCTACTGAGAACCTAAGAAGAGACTAAGCAGAGGAGCAAGCAACTGAGGGAGGCCTCTACTGCTCTAGACAGGATGATAGAATGGATAGGTTGGTACCCACAAGATCTAGAGAAATTTCCCAAGAAAGACTGGATCCACACCCAGGACGCTATGTCCAAATTCGAATTAAAATGCAGTCCAAGGATAAGTTGTCCAAATACCTAGAAAAGGTAATGGCCACATACGAGAATTTGATCAGCGGTATTGAATCAATGCATGCTCTACACCACATCCCATCGTTGGGTGCTTTGAGTGAGGAAAAGACATGGGGACAGGTGGATCAGGAGATTCAAACATTTCTACAACCTATCAAACAGGCCGCTGCCACTCCTGATCTTGCAGCATCATAGGAGAACTTGGGTAAATTCATTGTTACACCATTTTCGATCTACAATAAACTGGACTCTTTAGCCAACCAAGTCATGCTCAAAAGAGAGACTCTAATTCCAAATGCCTTGGAGTGCCTGCATCAGTTAAGGGAAGAAGTTCCCTTGATTTCCCCAATAGCGGCAGAGTATCATGTGTGGCATAACTTTCTCAGAGAGCAACAAGCTGATGCCCCTGACCTCACGATCACGCGCACATTCTCATGATCAGATGGTAGTAGGTCGCAGGTGGCACTTAGCAACTGGGTCACAGGTCGCACTGTCTGGTTGGGTTGCAAGTCGCATCCTCCATTCAGGTCGCAAGGCAGCCCAACGGTCAGGAAAGCGAAGAGTCTGGTAGCCCAAAGGGAAAATTTTGGTCTATAAAAACTTCCTTCGGGAAGATTGTAAGGATCTTTTTTTTGGGACTCAAAGAGTTAGAAAGCATTTTTTAGAAGGACTACACACTTTTGAATATGAATACAGATACTAGTTAAATTCCTTTTGGATCTGATGTGGTTTGATGTGTGAGCACTATGAGTATTTTTTTTCAGTTTCTAATATCTTTTGATTAATGAACCCGTGTTTCCAATTACGTCATTGATGCATTATAGTTCTCTAAATATGTGTTAATGGTGCTAAGTCTATCTTGATTTCTCAATGAATGTTAATAACTTTGTTTACTAAAATTTATATTTCCACCAAAACCATTTAAGGAAGTGAAGGGTGTTTTGCCATAAAGAATTGTTTCTTCTATGGTTAGAATGACGCACAAGCATGGCCCTAATGATATGCTATTGAAAAAATTTTATTTTGGCACCATGCTTCATTATTCAGCTTGCTACGCATAGTGTTATATTCATTTAACTCATCAATCATGTATCTTGTATCATCCGCGTAAGCGTGTGTCCGCAGGTTCATAAAGTCCTACTGAGACCCAAGGAAAGGAGAATCAAGTGGTATCCAAACGCACACCCTAGACGGGATCCCTATTCCAAATGGTTTAGAGTCTAGTTGGGAATTTTTACCAGGGAGATCCCCTGCTGTTGGCTAGACATTTTTTTTCCATCAACAAGATTGGCGCTAGAAGGAGGGCTTGAATGGAAACCTCCCAGCACACAAGTAATATTCTGTTACAAACTCCCCAAGGGGAGGTCATAAACGATGACATTGTTCCTCCCACTTTGGAAGATATCCAAGGGGAGGAAGCTCCTTATTACGAGGTCACCAGGGAGAAGTTAAGATTTCTTCACCCGGTTTCTTGTAACCTCATCAGGGATTTGCAATTCACTCCAGTCATGAGTTTCTTGACCCATACTAGAACCCCTGCTGCTAACCTCATTCGCAATGGTGCCCTTGTAAATTCCCTGCCTCAGTTGATAAATTTTATGGTTGAAGACCTCGCAACGGCTGTTGAGAATAACGAACCTATTTTTGAGCCCCAATGAGATGAAGAAGAAGAACCCGATGTGAATGAACCCCATCTTGACCCTCAGCCTAACCAAACCCAAAATAACATGAAAATGTCTGCCGCCCACCAGGAGGAGGCGAGGTAAATGGAGGCTGAGAGAATGAAGGTGAGGGAAATAGAGGTCAAGGGAATAGAGGTAGGGGAGATAGAGGTCGTGGCCAAGGTCACCATGCCGCCCACCACCGTCAAAACCAAAATAGGCCCCCTATATACAATTGGGGATATCTTAGAAATATGGCCAACCGCGAGGGACATCAAGACGAGCACTCTCACCATGAAGGGGAAGCATCTGTGTCGGGTGTGGGAAGTTAATTTGAATCAGAAATCAGACATTACAAGCAAGCCAGGCAGGTGCAACTGCTCTCTTGGATGGCCCAATCCCCGTTAGATCTCCTCGCCCCCCTCCATGACATGCCTAGGCACCTTGAAAAGAACCTCCCCAAGTTTGATGCCGAGAAAGGCACACTGGTCGAAGACCACATAAGTAACTTCTACCTTTCACTAGAAATTATGAGAGTTCAAACAGATGATGTTTCCTGTCGTATTTTTCCCCACACTCTTGAGAATAAAGTGGCCACCTGGTATCGCTCTCTCCCAAGTGCCTCTATAACGTCATGGGACCAATTCCGTCGCATTTTCTTACATAATTTTTCGAAGGACAAAACCCCCTCCATGCTCCTCACGAAGTTAAGTACCGTCAAATGTAAAAAGAAAGAGAAGGTCAGAGATTTTAATCAATGTTTCACTACCATACTAAACAAATTTCCCCCCAAATTGGCATTGGACGACTCCATCACCATAGACTACTACACAAGGCTCTTCCCAGAGACGTTGTCGTCTTTGTAAAGCACAAGGCTAGGGCTACTCTTGCAGAAAATTACGCAGCTACACTTGCCATAGAAAAGGACATGCTTTCAATAGGGGTCATCGATCATGAAGGATGAGACGATCACAAACCCACCTCAAAGAAGATTCATTCTTCCACACTCAAAACCATAGATAAGGAAAAAGATACTTTCGACTTCGAAAGTATAGCAAAGACCCTTAAGCTATTAACCAATGAAGTCTCTAATCTAAAGAGAAAGGGAATTGAATGTAGTACTGGCACCAAAACACAAAAGCCCTTTTTTAGAAATAATAACCCCACCACTAGTAAACCACCATAAAACCCAAACACTATTGTCAATGTGGAAGAAATCGGAAAATATTATTTTTTTTCTTTCCAACAGGCCGCCCACTCTGAGAAGACATGCCCCCAATGGATTGGTAGCATGACTGTAGTATTAAATCAACTCCTGGATGATCAAACCCCAGGGGACGCAGGGGAGGATGATGTCTCTGAAAATGAAGAAGATCTGCCCCCTGATGAAGAACCAGGATCTACCATCCTTGCGTTTGATGTGATCCACGGGGAAAGCACCCATACCATCACTGATATCAACATGGCCAACGACCCTAAGGTCAAGACCGTGCGAAAATATGGCCTAAGAAGAAAAGGAATGATCCTCGAACAGTCCTTCGAAGAAACTAAGAGGGCCTTATTAAGGAAAATATTACCCCCCAGGAATGAACAACAAGCGGCTACTCCTAAGAAGTCCACTCCTAACAACATCCGAGTGAACCCGAAGAGCAAGCTGCCAGTAGGGTCACCCGAAACCCCTACCGAAGCTAGTCCAAATTCTGATTCTAGTTACAACATTGTTGAATACATGAAGAAAACTAGAGCCAATATCTCCCTTTATGATCTTGCTCCCATCACCAACCAACGAGAGCTTATTCTCAAAGCCTTCGCCAACGCCTGAACAACCAAACCTGTGAGCAACACATCTACACAAGCTATTCTGAGCTTCTAGTCTATTGTGAATTCCGTAAACGCGAACTCTAGGGGATCTACTCCCCCCTTTCTCCCGTCTTTTGAAATTTTCAACTTCAACGTCCATAACTTTCTGGTTGACTGCGGCACATCCACAAATTTCATGCCCCTATTTGTTTGTAAAAAGCTGAACATTCGCCTGGAGAAAACTGATGCTAGGATTATTCAGCTTGATAGATCGCAAGTGCTCGCTATAGGTGAACTAAATAATGTCATCATACGCCTATCCTCTGACTCCAGAGTCCACCAGTGTATAGACATTGTAGTCGTAGACATCCCAGAAGCCTATGTCTCTTGCTAAGCAGGGGCTGGTCCAGCAAGCTACAAGGGTACTTTGCTACCGATTGGTCTCACCTGTGGCTTCCTTACAAGGGTTGAAACAACCAAATCAGAGTGGAAAGTGAACCTTATATGAAACATACTGTGACTTATTTGGATGCTACCAATGAACTTGTTATCTTTTCCCAAGAGGAGCTCGACATGTGTTTCTTAGAAGCCATCTTCGGATTTTACCACCCCCCTCAATCCCCAGTAAGCCCAAAGGTCCAATCAGAGCTAACACTCGTCATTGACAACCAAACAGATCCCATCATACACCAAGCTAAAATCTCTCCCCAACCCATAGCTCCAGAGGAACCAGAAGATGGTGTGTGGACCTTGTATTATGATGGTTCCAAGATGCGTGACAGATCTAGAGTAGGCTTCATCCTATTGGATCCCCAAAAGAACAAGTTTTTGATTTCATGTTGGCTAGAATTCCAGTGCTATAACAATACCGCCAAATATGAAGCCTTAGTCCTCAGACTTAAAAAGACGTTGGACCTAAAGGTAAGATTCTTAAAGGTTATCAGAGATTCTAAGATCATTACTCGTCAGGTACGTAATACCATCCATTGCTTGTCTTCGCAATTAAAAGCTTACCAACAAGAGGTATGGCATCTAATTTTGGCTTTTGATGCGTTTGGTATTAAATCTATGCTTAGAATGCATAATGTGGCAGCTGATACTCTAGCTAATGCTGCTGCTAGGTTCACCCCTCTAAGAGATGGCTTTTCTATTGAAATAGTGTATAAAAAATCTGTGCCAGATAAAATCACTAATTTATGTGTCTTTGATGATGACCAACAAATACTGGAATTCATGCTCAAGACCGAGGTGTTCAAAGACGCAGTGATAGAGGAAGTAGACCATGATCAATCCTTGTAGGAAGAACATGATAAATGCAAGGAAAATCCCATGCCCAGGGGAGTAGTGTTGCTTGAAAAATTGTTCGATCTGCAGAACCATTTCCATGGACCCCCAAATACCAAAATACAAAGTTCCACCTTGGCACATCGATAGTTGAACTTAGGATCAGATGAGGACCCAAAGTTCATCAACCTCGGGAAAGATTGTTCTGATTCGGAGAAGCAAGCGTTCACCCAACTATTCCGGAAATACCGAGACGTTTTTGCTTGGATGTATGACAAATTGCGTACGTATGACACTCGAATTATTCAACATGTGATCCCTATGAAGGAGGGAGTGAAGCCTTTCCAGAAAAAGATAAGACATGTGCATCCTACGCTGGAACCAATGATTCAGAAAGAACTTAAGAAACTTTTGGATGCGCGTGTCATCTTCAAAGTTTGACACTCCACTTGGGTATCAAATCTGGTCTAGATATGGAAAAAATATGGTGAGATCCATTTGTGCGTGGATTTTTGAAATCTGAATAAGGCCTCAGACAAATATAACTACCCGATGCCCCCTATGGAATAGATATTACAATCTGTATCCAGATCCGAAATTTTCTCCTTGTTGGATGGGTTTTCCGGGTATAACCAAGTGCTAGTAGCTGAACCCGATAGATTACAAAATACGTTCCGGACTAAGTGGGGGACTTTCACTTTCAGGCGCATGCCCTTTGGATTGATAAACACTGGGGAAAATTTCCAACGGGCCATGGATATAGCCTTCTGTGGTCTAATAGGACAAAGCATGGTAGTATATTTGGACGATGTCACTGTGTTTTCGAAACACCGAGGTGATCACTTACGCCACCTTAGGTAGATTTTCAAAAGATGCAAGAAGTATGGGATCTCACTTAACCTAAAGAAAAGTGTTTTCATCATGTCAGAGGGGAATTTGCTGGGCCACATCATAACCAAGCAGGGTATTGTTGTAAATCTCGAGCGAGTGAAGGTCATCGCCCTGATTCCCCCTCCTAGTAGCAAAAGGGCCATGCAATCTTTCCTTGGGAAAATAAACTTTGTACGGAAATTCATATCAGATTTTTCCCAAATAGTCGGGCCTTTGTAGGGGATGATCAAGAAGAATGCAATTTTCAAATGGAATCCACTTGAGAAGGAGGCTTTCGATAAAATGAAGCAGACCATAGCAGAAGCACCATCTCTCCAAAGTCCAGACTTCAGCAAAAGTATCATCTTGTATACTTTCGTCTTGGATTCATCACTTGCAGCTGTCCTCACACAAAAATATGCTAACAATGATGAACGACCCATATTGTTCATAAGTACTGGGTTGCAAGGTGTTGAAATGAATTTCCCCGAGGTTGACAAGTAGGCTTATGCAGTATACAAAACAGTCAAACATTTCTGGCCATACATCTTGAAAAACCATGTCACAGTGTTCATTCCCCACACAGATGTTTGTTCACTTTTCATGCAGCAAGAGATGGGCGAGAGATGAGGAAATTGGATGGCATGTCTCCAAGAGTATGACCTAGAGTTCAAACTGGCTCATACTTTCAAAGGACAAGGACTCTTCCAAATGGCCGCAGAGGCTACAAGCTCACACGGGGTTGAAGGAGAATGTTGGGAACAAGAAATTGAGATGTATCAGAGCAACCACGCACCTCAGTAGAGAAACCTTTCCTGGTACTCTCACATTTTGGAATATTTGGCCCACGGCGTAATGGACCCTGTTTTGACTGCTCAAAAGAAACATGCAATAAGGCTAAAGGTTGCATCCTATCAATTAATACAAGGAAAAATTTTCAAGAAACATTACAATGGAGTTCTGCTACGTTCCCTTGAACACGATGAAGCACAGAGCATCCTAACCGAACTACACGATGGACCAGCCGGAGGACATTTTGCAGGCGATATTACTACCCACAAAATAATGCGCACATGCTACTATTGGCCAACCCTCTTCAAGGATGCTCATGCGTATGTCTGGAAGTGTACCCAATGTCAGAAGTTCACCAATCGGGAAGCGCGGCCAGCTGCTCCATTACAGTCAGTGGCAGTAGAGGAACCTTTTCAACAGTGGGTGTTGGACGTGATCAGAGAAATCTTAGCGCACTCCTCCAAGAAACACCGGTATATCCTCACCGCTACTGACTATTTCACTAGGTGGGTTGAAGCGATACCATTACACCAAATCAATGATCAAGAGGTAATAGAGTTTGTCACTCATTCTATCATAACCAGGTTTGGCATTCTAGCTTCCCTTGTTTTTGACAATGCAACTTATTTTTCGTATTTAAAGTTGTATGATTTTTCTTTGGAAAATGGTATTGTACTTAAACTCTCTACAAATTATTACCCCCAAGGAAACGGTTTAGCCGAGTCGACTAATAAAAACCTTATCCACATCATCAAAAGACTCTTTTTTTCCCACCAGCGCAACTGGCATAACGCCCTCCATAATACCCTTTGGGCTGACCAGGTCACACCCAAATCCTCGCTCGGCACCTCCCTGTATTTTCTTGTATATGGAAAAGAAGTCGTCCTTCCTCCCCACCTATCTCTCCCTACCCTCCAGTTGTCCCAAGAAAGCCATGGCACCCCATGCCCCACCTTGCAGGCCCGAATCGACACATTACTGAGACTAGAGGAGGAGAGGCAAAAGACCTGAGAAAAGTTCGCCATCCACCAAAGTCGGATTAAGAGATGGTTTGATAAAAAATCCGCCAGGAGTAAAATTTTCGAAGTAGGAGACCTTGTCCTTAAATGGGATAAAGCTCACGAAGAGAAAGGTAAACATTCCAAATTCCAATCTCTTTGGATAGGTCCATTCCAGATTAAGGAGAAGCTAGGTACCTACACTTTTAGAATGAAAACTCTATAGGAAGAGTTGATATCCTCCCGATAAATGGGTATGAACTCAAGCATTACTTCACTTAATAGCCCTCGGAGGGTTTTCCCACCCATGTACCATATTTTATTGTTTTTTATTTTAGTTTTCGTTTTTGTAGGTGTCCTTCTAAAAAACTTCAATAAGATGGAAGGCATTGTAGAAGTCACGCAATTGGCATACTACACCAGGATCTGTGCTGATGATAAGTCTCTCCTGAAAAACACAAAATACGACAGGAGCTTTCCTGTGATTGACACCCAAAGGTAATACATGACCTAGTCTGAGCTACTAAGCGCGGGTAGCTCACCTAGCAAGCTTGAAAGGGTGTCTATGAAGAGAAAGTTGGTTAAAGAGACAACTAGACCGAAAGGGAACAGAGCTAACTTCGAGTGATGTAAGGATATCCAGGAAAACCCAAAGTCCTCATACAGACCAAGAGAAACCTCTCTTGCAAGTAAAATAAGTTGGGATCCCTCATCTGCCCAGGAAAAATTGCCTCTCTCAAATAAGTGCCATGAGCACATCTAAATAAGTTCCTTGGGCACATTTAAAATAAGTGCAGTAGCACACCAATAAAGGGTAAAGGATTGAGAAAGGCTTCCTGTGCAGAGAGGTGATGCAATGACTCTGCTGGGGTACTGACCAGGCTCGCTGGCAGCAGAGCAACGTCTGTGACTCCTAGGCAGTGACTCCACCGGGACCGTGAGGTTCGTAGGCAGTGGAGCAAAATAATGAGGACAAAATTATTATACCGGATCCTGTAAATCCCTAAAGTGATCCAAAATTTTTGGTCCAGAAACCAGAAGCGAAAAAAAGAGAACTCGGTCAACCAACACCTAAATAGGTAAGCAGGGAAAGCAACCTTGCGAGGTGCGAAAGGCAAGATTGTGGGAATCTAAAGGTGAAAGGAATAGCCTGCTAAGGCCCCTCCCTCCCCCCACCAAGGAAAATCATCAGTAGAGGTTCTGGGCTTGACCAGTGAATCACCATTTTTTGTAGCTTCTACAACACCCTCCAAAAATCCACCTTCTAAATTTTTTTTGGAGCCCCCTAAACATCGAAAAGGCTAAGTTAAAATATGTAAAGGTTAAGAGTCGCTAAGTCGCATATCTCTTAGATTTTTCAAGATCGCGACCCTGCGAACCCCCAGGTCGCGAGGTCGCACCTCCCTTAAAAAATGGAACATTGCGACCTAGCGACCTCATTAATGGCTCACATACGCGATAGTTTTATGAATAGAAGGGTCGCTAGGTCACATTCTGTTCATGTGACAGAGAGAAAAAATGCTTCTGACAGGCCGACTAGAGCGCAATTTTCCCCGATAAGTTTTCGTTTCCTCTTGCTATTTCCTTTTCTTTACTTTGTTTCCCTGTTACATCTACCTTATCCTTTAAAACCATCCATTAGTCCTCCTCTTAACCCTTTAGGACTGGAGATGCCCTAACTACCCTAACACTCATCCTCCTTGCACAACCTTGTAACCACAATTCATCTAGCCTCCTTGGTATGTGTTGTTTCTTTCCTAAAACTACTTCCCCTACTTTTTTTTTATAGCCCCCTTAGCCTTGCGTTATTTTCAGTTAAAGGGAAATATATTTCAATAGTGCAGTGGACCACATCGCATGCTAAGAACCCTGGCTAGCCCTTGCGCAACTTTCGACCTTTGCGACCCTGCGTCCCTGCGACCCCAATCACTGAGTCGCCAGGTCGCAGCCACCCTCCCAACTTTTGTTCACGACCCTTGCGACCCTGCGACCCTGCGACCCTAGTCACAAGTCGCAGAGTTGCACTCTCCTCGAACTGCCAAGCGTTTGCGACCCAGCGACCTTGTGACCTGGTCGCAAGGTTGCGAGGTCGCAAGGTCGTGAGGTCGCAAGGTCACTTCCTCCTGAAAAATTAAACCGCATGACCCTATCACAGGTCGCTAACTCATCCCTTCCTTTGTCTTCAGTTGGGAAAAGTTAATAAACTGTGCCTAGGATTTTATCATTCTGGCATCTTTCTTATCCTGGGATTCTTTCATGAACATGACAGGTGAATTCGAAGCAAACTTAGAGTGTGTCCCCGTCTCTTCAGATTCAAGCAACATGGGACCTCCGGTGGCCTGCAAAAAAAAAAGAGCCCAAAAATAGAAGACATAGAAATGGATATATCAATGTCTCCACATCCGATCTACAGGGACACCTCGTGTACATTTTCCAAAGGTGATAGCATGTGTTGGTATCAAGTATACCAGGAATTTTCTCGGCCAGAATTTCGAGAAGACCTCCCTGACCGACAAGCATACATACAAGTTAAAAGGTCGAGGCTCCACCATGTAGGTGCCCACCCTGCTATATTCCCATATGCGGAGGTCATTGAGTGGATCATACAAAACATCGACCCTAAAAAATGGGTAATTCGGGACTACGAAGGTAAAGCATTTGCGACTCTCAAGGGCTCGGATGCTGAGTTTTACTACGCAATGCCGGAATGACAGCAGGTCTTTACAAAATAATGGGTCGCCACCCACGCAGTTGCCATAGAAGATACCCTAAAAATATGATGGGAGGAGCTCGAAAAGTTCAAAGTCAAGAAGGATCAAGAATATCTAGTGGCAGGTCTCCGAAAAGTATATAAGTTGGTGGTAGCTATGCTTTGCAGGATATACGGTCATCCCGATGCCACCACTTTTAGTGGCACGTGGGTATCCCTGATGGAGTATGTCAATGTGCATGACACTCGTTTCAATGGGGCCAGCATGCTGATGGCATCTCTCCAGATAAACATATCCTTGGCACTAGCACTAGAGGAGGGATATTCCTCTGAATTCTACATGGCTTCCTACTTGTTGGATGAAGTTTGTTCCCGGTCCCACTTTGAGGGATGGGCCCACAACTGGGATCCGGAACAAGAACGCCTAGTTCACTTAGAGATGAAAGTATTTTGGGATTCCAGGTATAAGCAAGACATAGAGCCAATCTCGCAAATCTTCATCCCGACACTCTACAGGAAACTGTTCGGTTAAGACACTCCATGCATGTCCTGGTGAGTCATGGAGACATTAGGCAAGGTGGAAAATTGGTTCCCACTCACAGAATATACCTTTATTCAAGTCTTTGTTTCATTCAAGACTCCCCATGCTATACCCCGATATGTTACAGATAAAATTCTCCTTTAGGAGGTTTGTTTACGGATGACTTCTAGCTTCTCTAAGGTCCTGACTAAAGGTAAGAAGAAGTCGTGGCCTACACTGCCTCTCACCATTGGTGCCTACACGGTCAAGGATTTCAGAGAGGTAGAGGCAGAGGCAGAAGAAATGAGAGGTTTTCACCTAGGGCCGTTGGATCACCAGACATATGACCCGGAGAAGATAGTCCCTGATCACTGTAAGCGGGCGAAGTTCAAATGGAGCTACCAACACACTGAGTGCCCATATGAGGATGAGAAAAGAAACTGGTATAAAACGGATAGGCAACTTGCCCCTGGGGTGTGGTCTGATTGGGAAGATCCAGATGATCACACGTTGGAGGAAAGAATCCTTGAATTAGGAGGCGCTTCTTCTTCTCAGGCTAGGAAGCCTCGAACTAGCACAGGTCACAACAATACTGTCCAATAGAAAGAGCAAGAGACCAAAGCTTAGCACGAAACTGAAAAAAATACAAAAGAGGATGAAGAAAAGTGGAAAAGGAACCTGACGGAAGAGAAAAAGAAGAAGCATGAAGAATAGGACAGAAAAATAAAGGCAGAGCAGGAGGCAGAGGCTGCGGTGGAACGGTAGCTCATAAAGGAATTAGATCAAGTGGAGGCTGAACACAAGAAGAAAGAGGAACAGGAAGCATCAGTAGAAGTAGAGTGCAAGCGGAAAGTAGAACAGGAAGCAGCGGTAGAAGCAGAGCACAAGAAAAAAGCAGAACAGGAAGCAAAGCAGAAGCAGAGTGCAAGCAGAAAGCAGATCAGGAGAAGGTAGAAGCATAGCGGATTCAGAAAGAAGAGGAAGAAAGGAAAATAAAAGAAGAGGAGGATCAAATATCAAAGAACATTGAGACATCTCCTCCAGGCACAGAATCACAAACTGAGCTGCAGCCCATCGAGGTGCCTGTATTCAATACATGTTTTGCACTCTCCAAGCTGAGCTCTTACAAAGGTCAAGAAGAAGAAGTATTTAACCTTACAAGGTTCACATATGATCAGTTCTCCTTTAAGATCCGACAGGAGAAAAGGAGATGTCTGGCACGAAACCCTTCTGCCCCATTCACAGCCGCGATAGAGAAAGATATAGTCTTGAATACTAGGACTAACCCAGTAATGATAGCATCGGCTGGCACTACTTTTGCCACAGCCATAGAGGAAAATTCAAACCGAATGAGTAGAGAGATCATCTCTCTACAAAATAAGTTACAAGAAGCAGAGTAAAGGGAGGCAAGGGCAGAGCAAGAAAAGAGAACGTTAAAGGAGGAAATTTAGTAGCTTCAAGATAAAATTACTCCTGTTAACGAAGTACTGCTCACCTTTCGAAGAGAGTTGGAAGTATTGGAGGTCACCATGAAGCAGGTTTATGGGGAAATTTTCACTATAAAACAAATGGTTTCTCCCCTACTGAGAGCCCAAGCAGAGACTAAGCAGAGGAGTGAGAAACTGAGGGAGGCCTTCGCCGCTTTGGACAAGATGATAGAATGGACAGGTCAGTACCACAGGCTTTGGAGAACTTGCCCAAGAAATATTGGATCCATACCCAGGACGCCAAGGTCCAGATTCAAATTAAAATGTAGTCCAAGGATAAGTTGTCTGAAGACCAAGAAAAGGTAATGGCCGCATAAGAGCATTTGATCAGCGGCATTGACTCAGTGCATGCTCTACACCAAATTCCATCGCTGGGTGCTTTGAGAAAGAAAAATACATGGGGACAGGTGGATCAAGAGATTCAAACATTTCTACAACCTATCAGACAGGACGCTGCCACTCCTGAACTTGCAACATCATAGGAGAAATTGGGTAAATTCATTGCTACACCAGTTTGGATCTACACTAAACTGGCCTCTTTAGCCAACCAAGTCATGCTCAAAAGAGAGACTCTGATTCCAAATGCCTTGGAGTGCCTGCATCGGTTAAGGGAAGAAGTTCCCTTGATTTCCCCAATAGCGGTAGATTATCGTGCGTGGCAGAACTTTCTCAGAGAGCAACAAGCTGATGCCCCTGACCTCACGATCACACGCACATTCTCATCATTAGATGGAAGTAGGTCACAGGTCACACTTAGCAACTGGGTCGCAGGTCGCACTGTCTGGTTGGGTCACAAGTTGCATCCTCCATTTAGGTCGCAAGGCAGCCCAACGGTCAAGAAAGCGAAGAGTCTGGTAGCCCGAAGGGAAAATTTTGGTCTATAAAAACTTCCTTCGGGAAGATTGTAAGGATATTTTTTTTGGGACTCAAAGAGTTAGAGAGCATTGTATAGAAGGACTACACACTTTTGAATATGAATACAGATACTGGTTAAATTACTTTTGGATCTGATGTGGTTTGATGTGTGAGCACTATGAGTATTTTTTTTTCAGTTTCTAATATCTTTTGATTAATGAGATTGTGTTTCCAATTATGTCATTGATGCATTATAATTCTCTAAATATGTGTTAATGGTTCTAATTCTATCTCGCTTTCTCAATGAATGTTAATAACTTTATTTACTGACATTTATATTTCCACCAAAACCATTTAAGGAAGTGAAGGGTGTTCTGCCATAAAGAATTGTTTCTTCTATGGTTAGAATGGTGCACAAGCATGACCCTAATGATATGTTGTTGACAACATTTCCTTTTGGCCCCATGCTTCATTATTCAGCTTGCTACGCATAGTGTTATATATTTATTTAACTCATCAATCATGTATCTTGTATCATCTGAGTAAGCATGTGTCCGCAGGTTCATAAAGTCCTACGAGACCCAAGGAAAGGAGAATCAAGCGGTAGCCGGACCCACACCCCGGACGAGATCCCTATTCCAAATGATTTAGAGTCTAGTTGGGACTTTTTACCAGGGAGATCCCCTGCTGTTGGCCAGACATTTTTTCCTATCAACAAGATTGGTGATAGAAGGAGGGCCTGAATGGCAGCCTCCCAGCACACAAGTAATATTCCGTTACAAACTCCCTAAGAGGAGGTCATAAACGATGACATTGTTCCTCCCCCTTTGGAAGATATCCAAGGGGAGGAAGCTCCTTATTACGAGGTCACCAGGGAGAAGTTAAGAGTTCTGCACCCAGTTTCTCATAACCTCATCAGGGATTTGCAATTCACTCTAGTCATGAGTTTCTTGACCCATACTAGGACCCCTGCTGCTAACCTCACTCGCAACGGTGCCCTTGTAAATTCCCTACCTCAGTTGATAAATTTTATGGTTGAAGACCTCGCAACGGCTGTTGAGAATAACGAACCTATTTTGGAGCCCCAAGGAGCTGAAGAAGAAGAATCTGATGTGAATGAACCCCATCCTGACCCTCAGCCTAACTAAACCCAAAATAACAACAATCAGGTCCGTCGCTCACTAGGAGGAGGTGAGGGAAATAGAGGCCAAGGGAATGAAGGCGAGGGAAATAGAGGTCGAGGGAATAGAGGTAGGGGAGATAGAGGCCGTGGCCAAGGTCAAAATTCTACCCACCACTGTCAAAACCAAAATAGGCCCCCTATCTACAATTGGGGATATCTTAGAAATATGGCCAATCACGAGGGACGTCAACACGAGCACTCTCACCATGAAGGGGAAGCATCCGTGTGGGGTGCGGGAAGTGAATCTGAATCAGAAATCAGGCATTACGAGTAAGCCAAGAGGGTGAAACTGCTCGATTGGATGGCCCAATCCCCATTAGATCTCCTGGGCCCCCTCCACGACGTGCCTAGGCACCCTGAAAATCACCTCCCCAAGTTTGACCCTGAGAAAGGCACACTGGCTGAAGAACACATAAGTAACTTCTACCTTTCACTGTAAATTATGAGAGTTCAAATAGATGATGTTGCCTGTCATATTTTTCCCCACACTCTTGAGAATAAAGTGGCCACCTGGTATCGCTCTCTTCCAAGTGCCTCTATAACGTCATGGGACCAATTTCGTCGCATTTTCTTACAGAAGTTTTCAGAGGACAAAACCTCGTCCATGATCCTCGCGGAATTAAGTACCATCAAATGTCAAAGGAAAGAGAAGGTTAGAGATTTTAATCAGCATTTCGGTACCATACTAAACAAATTCCCCCCCAACTTGGCGTTGGACGACTCCATCACCATAGACTACTACACAAAGGCTCTTCCCAAAGACATTGCCATATTCGTAAAACGCAAGGCTAGGGCTACTCTTGCAGAAAATTACGCGGCTGCCCTTGCCGTAGAAAAGGACATGCTTTCAATAGGGGCTATCGATCATGAAGGACAAGACGGTCACAAACCCACCTCGAAGAAGAGTCAGTCTTCCACACTCAAAACCACAGATAAGGACAAAGATACTTTCGAATTCAAAAGTATAGCAAAGACCCTTAAGCTATTAACCAATGAAGTCTCTGATCTAAAGAGAAAGGGCATTGAATCTACTGCTGGCACCAAAATGCAAAAACCCTTTTTCAGAAAGAATAACGCCACCACTAGTCTACCACCATCAAACCCAAACATTGTTCTCAACATGCAAGAAATCGAAAAAGATAATTTTTGTTCTTTCCACTATGTTGCCCACTTTGAGAAGACATGCCCCCAATGGATTGGTAGCATGACTGCAATAGTAAATCAACTCTTGGATGATCAAACCCCAGGGGACGCAGGGGAGGATGATGTCTCTGAAAATGAAGAATATTTGCCCCCTGATGAAGAACCAGGATCTACCGTCCTTGCGTTTGATGTGATCCGTGGGGAAAGCACCCATACCATCATTGATATCAACGTGGCCAACGACCCTAAGGTCAAGATCATGCAAAACTATGGCCTAAGAAGAAAAGTAATGGTCCCCGAACATTCCTTTGAAGAAAAGAAGAGGGCCTTCTTAAGGAAAAATATTATCCCCCCGGAATGAACAAAAAGCGGTTACTCCTGAGAAGTCCAATCCTAACAACACCTGAGTGAACCAGAAGAGCAAGCTGCTGGTAGGGTTGCCCAAAACCCCCACCAAAGCTAGTCCACATTCTGATTCTAATTACAACATTGTTGAAGACATGAAGAAAACTGGAGGCAACATCTCCCTTTATGAGCTTGCTCGCATCACCAACCAATGAGAGCTTATTCTCAAAGCCTTCACCAATGCCTCGACAACCAAACATATGAGCAACACATCTGCACAAGCTAGTTCGAGCTTCCAGTCTATTGTGAATGCCGTAAACGCGAACTCTAGGGGATCTACTCCCCCCTTTCTTCTGTCATTTGAAATTTTCAACTTCAACGTCCATAACTGCCTGGTTGACTCCGGTGCATCCACAAATGTCATGCCCCTGTCTGTTTGTAAAAAGATGAACATTCGGCCAGAGAAAACTAATGCTAGGATTATTCAGCTTGACAGATCGCAAGTGCCTACTGTAGGTGAACTAAATAATGTCATCATCTGCCTGTCCTCTGACTCCAGAGTCCACCAGTGTATATAAATTGTAGTCGTAGACATCCCGGAAGCCTATGGTCTCTTGCTAAGCAGGGATTGGTCTAGCAAGCTACAAGGGTACTTTGCTATTGATTGGTCTCACCTATGGCTTCCTTACAAGGGTCGAAACAACCAAATCAGAGTGGAAAGTGAACCTTATATGAAACATACTATGACTGATTTGGACACTACCAATGAACATGTTAGCTTTGCCCAAAAGGAGCTTGGCATATGTTTCTTAGAGGCCATCTTCGGATGTTACCACCCCCCTCAATCCCCAGTAAGCCCAGAGGTCCAATCAGAGCTAATGCTCGTCACTGAAGACCAAACGGTTCTCATAATACATCAAGATGAAATCTCTCCCCAACCCACAGCTCCGGAGGAATGAGAAGATGATGTGTGGACCTTGTATTATGATGGTTCCAAGACGCATGACGGAGCTGGCGCAGGATGCATCCCATTGGATCCCCAAAAAACAAGTTTTTGATTTCATGCCGGCTAGAATTCCAATGCACTAACAATACCGCCGAATATGAAGCCTTAGTCCTCGGACTTAAAAAGGCGTTGGACCTAAAGGTAAGATGCTTAACGGTTATCGGAGATTCTGAGATCATTACTCGTCAGGTACATAATACCATCCATTTCTTGTCTCTGCACTTAAAAGATTACCAACAAGAGGTATGGCGTCTAATTTCTGCTTTTGATGTGTTTGGTATTAAATCTGTGCTTAGAAGCATAATGAGGCAGATGATACTCTGGCTAACTCTGCTGCTAGATTCACCCCTCTAAGAGATGTATTTTCTATTGAAATAGTGTATAAACCATCTGTGCCAGATAACATCACTAATTTACGCATATTTAATGATGACCAACATATACTAAAATTCATGCTCAGCACCGAGGTGTTCAAAGATGCAGTGATAAAGGAAGCGGACCATGATCAAGCCTTGCAGGAAGAACATGATAAATGCAAGGAAAATCCCATGCCCAAGGGAATAATGTCGCTTGAAAAATTGTTCGATCTATAGAACCATTTCTGCGAACCCCCAGATACCAAAATACAAAGTTCCACCTTGGCACATCAACAGGTGAACTTAGGATCAGATAAGGACCCAAAGTTCATCAACCTCGGGAAATATTGTTCCGATCCGAAGAAGCAAGCTTTCACCCAACTATTCCAGAAATACCAAGACATTTTTTCTTGGACGTGTGACGAACTGCGTACGTATGACACTCGAATTATTCAGCATGTGATCCCTATGAAGGAAGGAGTGAAGCCTTTCTAGCAAAAGCTAATAAAAGTGCATCCTACGCTGGAACCAATGATTCAGAAAGAACTTAAGAAACTTTTGGATGCATGCATCATCTTCAAATTTTGACACTCCACTTGGGTATCAAATCTGGTCTCAGTACGAAAAAAATCTGGTGAGATCCGTTTGTGCTTGGATTTTCGAAATCTGAATAGGGCCTTAGACAAAGATAACTACCTGGTGCCCCCTATGGAGCAAATATTGCAAGCCGTATCCGGATCTGAAATTTTTTCCTTGTTGGATGGGTTTTCCGGGTATAACCAAGTGCTAGTAGCTGAACCCGATAGATTAAAAACTAGATTCCAGACTAACTCAGGGACTTTCACTTTCAATTGCATGCCCTTCGGATTGATAAATGCTGGGGACACTTTCCAACGGGCCATGGATATAGCCTTCCATGGTCTAATAGGACAAAGCATGGTAGTATATTTGGACGATGTCACCGTGTTTTCAAAACACTGAGACGATCACTTACGCCACCTCAGGCAGATTTTCGAAAGATGCAAGAAGTATGGGATCTCACTTAATTCAAAGAAAATTTTTTTCACTGTGTCAGAGGGGAATTTGTTGGACCACATCATAACCAAGCAGGGTATTGTTGTAGATCTTGAGCAAGCAAAGGTCATTGCCCTGATTCCACCTCCTAGTAGCAAAAGGGCCATGCAATCTTTCCTTGGGAAAATTAACTTTGTACGGAAATTCATATCAGATTTTTCCCAAATAGTCAGGTCTTTACAGGGGATGATCAAGAAGAATGCGATTTTCAAATTGAATACACCTGAGAAGGAGGCTTTCGATAAAATCAAGCAGGCCATAGTAGAAACACCATCTTTCCAAAGTCCAGACTTCAACAAAAGTTTAATCTTGTATACCTTCACCTCATATTCATCATTTGTAGTTGTCCTCACACAGAAAGATGCTAACAATGATGAACAGCCCATATCGTTCATGAGTAATGGGTTGCAAGGCATTGAAATTAATTACCCCGAGGTTGACAAGCAGGCTTCCGCAGTATACAAAGCGGTCAAGCATTTCCAGCCATACATCTTGAAAAACCATGTCACAGTGTTCGTTCCCCACCCAGCTGTTCATTTTATTTTTGTGTAGCAAGATCTGGGAGAGAGACAAGGAAATTGGATAGCATGTCTCCAAGAGTATGACCTAGAGTTCAAACCGGCTCATACTATCAAAGGACAAGGACTCTTCCAAATGGCCATGGAGGTTGCAAGCTCACACGGTGTTGAAGGAGAATGTTGGGAACAAGAAATCGACATGTATCAAAGCGACCATGCACCTCAACAGAGAAACCTTTCTTGGTACTCCGACATTTTGGAATATTTTTCCCACAGCGTAATGGACCCTATTTTGACTGCTCAACAGAAACACGCAATAAGGCTAAAGGCCACATCCTACCAATTAATACAAGGAAAAAATTTCAAGAAACATTACGATGGAGTTCTACTACATTTCCTGGAACATGATGAAGCACAGAGCGTCCTGACCGAAGTACACGATGGAACAGCTGGAGGAAATTTTGCAGGCGATACTACTGCCCATAAAATAATGCACGCAGGCTACTATTGGCCAACCCTCTTCAAGGATTCTCACGCGTATGTCTGGAAGTGTACCCAATGTCAAAATCTCGCCAATCGAGAAGCGCGGCCAGCCACTCCATTACAGTCAGTGGTAGTAGAGAAACCTTTTCAACAGTGGGGGTTGGACGTGATCGGAGAAATCTTACTGTACTCCTCCAAGAAACACTGGTATATCCTCACTGCTACGGACTATTTCACCAGGTGGGTTGAAGTGATACCATTATGTCAAATCAATGATCAAGAGGTAATAGAGTTTGTCACTCATTCTATCATAACCAAGTTTGGCGTTTTAGCTTCCCTTGTTTTTGGAAATGCAACTTATTTTTCATCTTTCAAGTTGTCTAATTTTTCTTTGGAAAATGGTATTGTATTTAAACACTCTACAAATTATTACCCCCAAGGAAATGGGTTAGCCGAGTCAACTAAAAAAAGCCTTTTCCACATCATCAAAAAGACTCTGTTGTCCCACCAACGAAACTGGCATAACTCCCTCCATAACACCCTTTGGGTCGATCGAGTCACATCCAAATCCTCGCTCGACACCTCCCCGTATTTTCCTGTATATGGAAAAGAAGTTGTCCTTCCTCCCCACCTATCTCTCCCTGCCCTCCAGTTGTACCAAGAAATCCATGGCACCCCATGCCCCACCTTGCAGGTCCGAATCAACACATTACTGAGACTGGAGGAGGAGAGGCAAAAGACCGGGAAAAGTTTTCCATCCACCAAAGTCGGATTAAGAGATGTTTTGATAAAAAATATACCGGGACTAAAATTTTCGAAGTAGGAGACCTTGTCCTTAAATGGGATAAAGCTCATGAAGATAAAGGGAAACATTCCAAATTCTAAGCTCTTTGGATAGGTCCATTCCAGATTAAGGAGAAGCTAGGTACCCACACTTTTAGAATACAAAATCTAGAGGGAAGAGTCGAGGTCCTCCCGGTAAATGGGCATGACCTCAAGCATTACTTCACTTAATAGCCCTCAGAGGGTCGTCCCACCCTTGTACCATATTTTTTTTTTTCTATTTTAGTTTTCTTTTTTATAGGCGTCCTTCTAGAAAAATTCAATAAGATGGAAGGCATTGTAGAAGTCACGCAATTGGCATACTGCACCAAGATCTGTGCTGATGATAAGTCTCTCCTGAAAAACACAAAAAACGGCAGGAGCTTGCCTATGATTGACACCCAAAGGTAATACATGACCTAGTCTGAGCTACTAAGCGTGGGTAGCTCACCTAGCTAGCTTGAAAGGGTGTCTGTGAAAAGAAATTTGGTTAAAATGAAAAATAGACCGAAAAGGAATAGAGCTAACTTTGGGTGACCTAAGGATATCCGAGAAAACCCAAAGTCCTCATACAAACCAGGAGCAACCTCTCTTGCAAGTAAAATAATTCGGGATACCTCATCTGCCCAGGAAAAATTGCCTCACTCAAATAAGTGCCATGAGCACATCTAAATAAGTGCCTTGGGCACATTTAAAATAAGTGCAGTAGCACACCAATAAAGGGTAAAGGATTGAGAAAGGCTTCCTGCAAAGAGAGGCGACGCGACGACTCCGCCGGCGTACTGACCAGGCTCGCTGGCAGTGGAACAACGTCTGTGACTCCTAGGCAGTGACTCCACCGGGACCGCGAGGTTTGAAGGCAGCGGAGCAACACAATGATGATGAAATAATTATACCAGATCCTGTAAATACCTGAAGTGCTCCAACCCTTTTGGTCCGAAAACCAGAAGCGAAAAAAAGAGAACTCAGTCAACCAACACCTAAACAGGAAAGCAGGAAAAGCAACCTCATGAGGTGCGAAAGGCAAGATCGTGGGAATCTAAAGGTGAAAGGAACAGCCTGCTAAGGCCCCTCCCTCCCCCCACCAAGGCAAATCATCAGTAGAGGTTCTGGGCCCAACTAGTGAATCACCATTTGTTGTAGCATCTACAACACCCTCGAAAAATCCACCCTCTAATTTTTTTTTGGAGCCCCCTGAACATAGAAAAGGCTAAGTTAAAATCTGTAAAGGTTAAGAGTCCCTAAGTCGCAGATCTCTTGGATTTTTCAAGATCGTGACCCCGCGACCCTGCAACCTTGCGACCCCCCAGGTCGCGAGGTCGCACCTCCCTTAAAAAATGGAACATTGTGACCTAGTGACCTTATTAATGGCTTGCATGCGTGACCCTTTTATAAATAGAAGGCTCGCTAGGTCGCATTCTGTTCATGTGACAGAGAGAAAATGCTTCTGACAGGCCGACTAGAGCGTGATTTTCCCGAGTAAGTTGCCGTTTCCTCCTGCTGTTTCCTTTTCTTTACTTTGTTGCCCTGTTAAATCTACCTTAGCCTTTAAAACCATCCATTATTCCTCCTCTTAACCCTTTAGGACTGGAGATGCCCTAACTAACCTAATACTCCTCCTCCTTGCACAACCTTGTAACCATAATTCATCCAGCCTCCTTGGTATGTGTTGTTTCTTTCTTGAAACTGCTTCCCTCCTGTGTTTTGATAGCTCCCTTAGCCTTGCGTTATTTTAAGTTAAAGGGAAATATATTGCAATAGCGCAGCGGACTACGTCGCGTGCTAAAAACCCCGACCAGCCCTAGCGCGACTTCCGACCTTTGCGACCGTTATGACCCTGCGACCCTGCGACCCCGGTCACTGAGTCGCCAGGTCGCAGCTACCCTCCAAAATTTTGTTCATGACCCTTACAACCCTGCGACCCTGGTCGCAAGTCGCAGAGTTGCACTCTCCTCGAACTGCCAAGCGTTTGCGACCCAACGACGTCACGATCTGGTCACAAGGTCACGAAGTCGCAAGGTCACTTCCTCCTGAAAACTTAAACCTCACGACCCTTGTGACCCTGCAACCTAGTCGTAGGTCATTAAATCTCCCCTTCCTGTGTCTTCAGTTAGGAAAAGTTAATAAACTGTGCCTAGGCTTTTATCATTATGGCATCATTCTTATCCTGGGATTCTTTCATGAACATGACAGGTGAATTCGAAGCAGACTTCGAGTGTGTCCCCATCTCTTCAGATTCAAGCGATATGGGACCTTCGGTGGCCCGAAGAAAAAATAAGAGCCCAGATATAGAAGACATGGAAATGGATATACCAATGTATCCTCCCCCGTTCTATAGGGACACCTTGTGTACATTTACCAAAGGGGACATCATGCGTTGGTATCAAGTATACCAGGAATTTTCTCGGCCAGAATTCCCAGAAGACCTCCATGACTGACAAGTATACATACAATTTAAAAGGTTGAGGCTCCACCATGCAGGTGCCTAACCTGCTATATTCCCATGTGCAGAGGTCATTGAGTGGATCATACAAAACATCGACCCAAAAAAATGGGTAATTCGGGACTATGAAGGTAAAGCATTTGCGACTCTCAAGTGCTTAGATGCCGAGTTTTACTACGCACTGCCGAAATGAGAGTAGGTATTCACAGAATAATGAGCCACCACCCACACAGTTTCCATAGCAGATACCCTGAAAAGATGGTGGGAGGAGCCCGAAATTTCAAAATCAAGAAGGATCAAGAATATCTAGTGGCGAGTCTCCGGAAAGTATATAAGATGGTGGCAGCTATGCTTTGCAGGATATACAGCCGTCTCAATGCCACCACTTTCAGTGACATGTGGGTATCCCTGATGGAGTATGTCACTATGCACGACACTCGTTTCAACTGGGCCAGCATGCTGATGGCGTCTCTCCAGACAAACATATCCTCGACACTAGCACTCGAGGAGGGATATTCCTCTGAATTCTACATGGCTTCCTACTTGTTGGATGTTGTTTGTTCCCAGTGCCATTTTTAGGGATGGGCCCACAACTGGGATCCAGAGTAGGCACACCCAGTTCACTTAGAGACGAAAGTATTTTGGGACTCCAGGTATAATCAAGACATAGAGCCAATCTCACAAATCTTCATCCCGACACTCTACAGGAAACTGTTCGGTCAAGACACTCCATGCATGTCCTGGTGAGCCATGGAGACATTAGAAAAGGTGGCACATTGGTTCCCACTCACATAATATACCTTTATTTGAGTCTTTGGTTCATTCAAGACTCCCCATGCTATGCCTTGATATGTTATGGATAAAATTTTCCTTTAGGAGGTTTGTTTTCACATGACTTCCGGCTTCTCTAAGGTCTTGACTAAAGGTAAGAAGAAGCCGTGGCCTACACTACCTCTCACCATTTGTGCCTACATGGTAAAGGATTTCAGAGAGGTAGAGGCAGAGGCAGAAGAAATGAGAGGATTTCACCTAGGGCCGTTGGATCACTGGACATATGACCGAGAGAAGATAGTCCCTGATCACTGTAAGCGGGCTAAGTTCAAATGGAGCTACCAACACATTGAATGCCCATATGAGGATGAGAAAAGAAACTGGTATAATTCGGATAGGCAACTTGTCCTGGGGGCGTGGTCCGATTGGGAAGATCTAGATGATCACACGTTGGAGGAAAGAATCAGTGAATTAGGAGGCGCTTCTTCTTCTCAGGCCAAGAAACCTCGAACTAGCACAGGTCACAACACTACTGCCCAAAAGAAACAGCAAGAGGCCAAAGCTCAACATGAAACTAAAAATAAGACAAAAGAGGATGAAGAAAAGCGTAAAAGGAACTTGAAGGCAGAGCAAAAGAAGAAGCAGGCAGAAGAGGCCCGAAAAAGAAAGGTAGAGCAGGAGGCAGAGGCTGTGGTAGAACGACAGCTCAAAAATGAATTAGATCAAGTGGAGGCCGAATGCAAGAAGAAATAGGAACAGGAAGCAGCAGCAAAAGCAAAGCGCAAGCGGAAAGCAGAACAAGAAGCAGTGGCAGAAGCAGAGCGCAAGCGGAAAGCAGAACAGGAAGTAGCGGTAGAAGCAAAGCACAAGCATAAAGCAGAACAGGAGAAGGAAAAAGTAGAGTAGCTTTAGAAAGAAGAGGAAGAAAAGAAAATAAAAGAAGAGGAGGATCGAATATCAGAGAACATCGATACATCTCCTCCAGGCACAGAATCAAAAACTGAGCTGCAGCCCATCGAAGTGCCTGTAGTCAATACACATTCTGGACTCTTTGAGCCGAAATCTTACAAAGGGCAAGAAGAAGAAGTATTTAACCTTACAAGGCTCACATATGATGAGTTCTCCTTCAATATCCGACAGGAGAAAAGGAGATGTTTGGCACAAAACCCTTCTACCCCATTCACAGCCACGACAGAGAAAGATATAGTCCTGGATACTAGGACTAACCCAGTAATGATAGCATCGGTCGGCAGTGCTTTTTCTGTAGCCATAGAGGAAAATGTAAATCGAATTAGTAGAGAGATCCTCTCTCTACAAAATAAGTTACAAGAAGCGGAGCAAAGGGGGGCAAGGGTAGAGCAAGAAAAGATAGCGTTAAAGGAGGAAATTCAACAACTTGAAGATAAAATTACTCCTATTAATGAAGTACTGCTCACTTTCCGAAGAGAGTTGGAAGCATTGGAGGTCACCATGAAGCAGGTTTATGGGGAAATGTTCACTATAAAACAAACGGTTGCTCCCTTACCAAGAGCACAAGCAGAGACTAAGCATAGGAGCGAGCAACTGAGGGAGGCCTTCACCACTCTGGACAGGATGATAGAATGGACTGGTCGGTACCCACAGGCTCCAGAGAACCTGCCCAAGAAAGACTGGATCCACACCCAAGACGCCAAGGTCCAGATTCTAATTAAAATGCAGTCGAAGGATAAGTTGTCCAAAGACCTAGAAAAGGTAATGGTCGCATACATGCATTTGATCAGCGGCATCGACTCAATGCATGCTCTACACCACATTCCATCGCTGGGTGCTTTGAGTGAGGAAAAGACATGGGGACAGGTGGATTAGGAGATTCAAACATTTTTGCAACCTATCAGACAGGCCGCTGCCACTCCTGATCTTGCAGCATCATAGGAGAACTTGGGTAAATTCATTGTTACACTAGTTTGGATCTACACTAAACTACCCTGTTTAGCCAACCAAGTCACGCTCAAAAGAGAGACTCTGATTCCAAATGCCTTGGAGTGCCTGCATCGGTTAAGGGAAGAAGTTCCCTTGATTTCCCCAATAGCGGTAGATTATCATGCGTGGCAGAACTTTCTTAGAGAGCAACAAGCTGATGCCCCTGACCTGACGATCACACATACATTCTCATGATCAGATGGAAGTAGGTCGCAGGTCGCACTTAGAAACTGGGTGATAGGTCGCACTGTCCAGTTGGGTCACAAGTCACATCCTCTATTCAGGTCGCAAGGCAGCCCAACGGTCAGGAAAGCAAAGAGACTGGTAGCCCAAAGGGAAAATTTTGGTCTATAAAAACTTCCTCCGGGAAGATTGTAAGGATCTTTTTTTTGGGACTCAAAGAGTTAGAGAGAATTTTATAGAAGGACTACACACTTTTGAATATGAATACAGATTCTGGTTAAATTCCTTTTGGATCTGATGTGGTTTGATGTGTGAGCACTATGAGTATTTTGTTTTCAGTTTTTAATATCTTTTGATTAATGAAACTGTGTTTCCAATTACGTCATTGATGCATTATAGTTCTCTAAATATGTGTTAATGGTGCTAAGTCTATCTCTCTTTCTCAATGAATGTTAATAACTTTGTTTACTGACATTTATATTTCCACCAAAACCATTTAAGGAAGTGAAGGGTGTTCTTCCATAAAGAATTGTTTCTTCTACGGCTAGAACGGCGCACAAGCATGACCCTAATGATATGCTGTTGACAACATTTCCTTTTGGCCCCATGCTTCATTATCCAGCTTGCTACGCATAGTGTTATATTCATTTAACTCATCAATCACGTATCTTGTATCATCCGAGTAAACGTGTGTCCGTAGGTTCATAAAGTCCTACTGAGACCCAAGGAAAGAAGAATCAAGAAGTAGCTGGACCCACACCCCAAACGGGATCCCTATTCCAAATGGTTTAGAGTCTAGTTGGGACATTTTACTGGGGAGATCCCCTGTTGTTGGCCGGACATTTTTTTCTCGTCAACAGGACCAAAAATGGAGATCACTAAGAAATTATGAGAAGAGGATGAAGTAAAAAATGTCTTCATGATATCACATAAAATGTTTCGGTAATATTCTAACACTTGTAGGTACTCCAATCCACAAAATTACTCTTTATTTTCATCTCTACACAGTAATAATACAATATTTAAAAGTCTTGACCAAACATGGTTTTTTCACATACATAATGGAAACCTAAATTTAAAGGTCCTGAGCTTGATTGCTAAATTTTACACGTGGAAGCTCATATTGTGACTAATGCTTTCTACTTGTGATTCTAACCTCAAAAATATATCTTCTATTATACCATAAGGGTTATTTTGAATAGATTCATCATATATGACTACGGTTTTGTGATTTTTTTCTTAAAATAGTTCTTGGATCCCTATAACTTCCCATAACATATTTCAAAGAAACATGGCTCAAATACCAAAATTATTGGTAAACTTTCATGGCTATTTTACCAAAATATTTCATCAAAATAGATCTGATAAAACTCCCTAGATGGGATTTTTTGGATAGGTAGGGGGTGTACTATCACCAAAACACCAGTTATTAACGAGGGTATATGTGGTAGCATGGATCCCCATGAAAATAATGATACATTATCCTCCTCTACATGGAATTGTATGGTAATTCACCACTCTTTTATGGAGCACTCCAATGTGAGATTAATGTGGGATATTGAGTGTAGATTTTTTACATCTTGGGATGAAAGGATGAATCATCCTCAACTGTTAGGAGTTACATTATAGCTAGAATTACCTACATGTATTGATCATTTGAATAGGTAGGAGGATCTCTTTTTTCTTAATAACACCATCCTATACACAAGGAAAATGATGTGAATATCCAAGAGTTTTCAAATATAAATTATGGTCATTCATGCCTAGGACACATTCAATTCAAATGTTTATCCCTTAGGTATTGTGATGGATTTACTTTACATCTCTTGTTGTTAATGGATTTTTCATATGAAATTTCTTAAGCCTTATAGCAAGTTCAATGCTCTTGTTTGTGATTTCCCTTTTGTGGTCTCATAGGCTTGGTTGGCTAGGCTAGGTTTGTTCTTTCATATTTCCTATTTCCGTGGATATGGTTTCAAAATTCTTGTCTCCTAGGTCTTCTTAGGTTAATCAAATGTTTGGGAATCCAATAGAGCATCAAATCCATAAAATATTTTATGGCTAGTATTGCTTCACTTCCTTTCTAACATAGCCTCCTAATTTTGTGTCTTGTGTTATTCCTTTCACAAAGAAATTCCTTCTTAGTGGACAATCATATTACCTTGTGGTTTGGGTGATAATTCACTATTTAGAGCCTATATTGAATGTATGACAACGTATTACCATGAGTATGGGATCTCTTTCACCCAAAAATGGGTGGAGATATCTTCTTCTAGGTATTAAAAGCACACACCTCAGCCAATCCATGATGATTTAGCATAGATGGAGCATGACCTAGTCATGGAAAATTTTAGGGGCTAATATTCGCAAGTGGGCTAATTTTCCATGATTTTTCCAAAAAAAAGATTCGCCAATTTCCATGTTTTTATAAAAATGATTCGCCCAAATTTTAAAATATAAAATTATTTTACGTTAAAAATCTCCAAAATTATATAGAGAGTATATATAATATCATTATAAATTTGAATAATTTTACAAATACATGAATAAACATTTTATAGTTTTCATATTAGGGACTAGTGAGATTCGCCAATTTTTTAAACTTCAAGATAATTTTCCATCCTTAAAATTTTCCTTGGAACTAGTTGACAAGCATCATTACCTAATAAATTTGGGAGTGGTGGTTGAGGAGGAAGACTAGGCCCTAGACATGGGCCACATAAGTGGTCACTACAAAAAGATACATGTACACTATTGATATATATAAAATCTAAATTTAATGCGATGAAGAGTTTTGTTTGAGATCAATGACTCCAAAGAGGAAATTTTATTATTCTTGGATGCGATGTAGTAGCATATGATATCCATGGATCGAAGGATTGAAATATAGAGACTCATATGATCATTCCCCTTGAACCAAGTTGCTATCAAGGCAACAAAAATTAACCATTATAGTATAATATTTTGAATATAATAAGTATGAATGATAGTTTCTATGTTGTTTTCTTTTTATATTCCCATCTATATGATTTTATATTTTCAAAAGTAAGAATGACCCTATAGGCCTGGCAGATCATACTATTTTTTTGTATATTGGATAACATCAATAAACATTTTATTTTTCTACTGCTAAAATTGAAGTTTTTCCTCTCATATGGCTTCCAAAGTAGCATGCTAGAACAAAATTCAGACTATTTTGACAAACACTCTAAGGTTTTAGGAATAAAAGATTTATTTTACGAAAAAAAAAAACATATACAATAAAACTACTAAAATATTACTTGTGAGTGTTAATTCCCTTTAAGTATTATATTTTATTTATTTATTTTTCTTAAGATTATATTAATTCATTAATTAAAACATGATAAATATAAAATAGAAATAAAGACACACAGTATCTATAATAGTTATACAATTTTCACCACAAAATACTTATAGGAGAAAACCTAGCTAGTAGACAATGTCACTTTTCTCTCTTTTATGTGGCATGGAAACATGTAACTACAAAGGAAGATGTACTCTTTGTGGCACTACCTAATTCCTCTATAACGTTTCTACAAAACATTATCCCTCTTTGTTTTTCTCTCGAACATCCACTTCTACTTTGTCTACTAAAATATAGAATAAAATACAATAGACTAGAATGAATCCTCTATTCCTCCTAGCAACATGATCCTTAGTATAGCTTGATCACCAAATAGGGCTAAGATTTGACTCCAGCCCTCAAGTGGAGCTACAAGTTTGGACCTTCTAAATTATTCTTCAAACTCCACATGTGGTTATTCCTATATGTATTAGTAATTAGGGATGACATAGTATTCTCTCATACTATGGTAGATAAACTCATGGGAGTCATAAATTTTTCATACAAACATTAACTTATGTGATTCATGCATCATTGGAGAGGCTTTTTAGTATATAATGGCACTAGAATTTTGATAAAAAAAATGGTTTTGGAAGCGTTTAGTCCCCAATTCTCCAAAATATGATCCACCGTTAAAAGTTTCTTGCAAGATGGTTCCTTCAAAATTTTCCACTATAAAAACACAAAGACAAATGCGAAATAATACAGTGATCCACTTTAAAACACACTTGATTGCAATGCTTTTATAGAAATCTAGAGAAAAATGGAACAAATTCAAATGTTGTTTATAATGTATAATCTTCAAATAAGAGTAACGCTTTCTTCCCCAAGTGAAAAAATGAACATTTAACCATTGAAAATAAGGTTATTTTTAGGGCCTAAATCTACCTCAGGCTGAGAAAGGCAGAATCTAGGGTAACATCAAACCATGCTTAACCTGGTAGCTAGCCCTACCAGATCGGGAGAGGGCTCTCTCCTTGTCAATCTCAGCAAAAAATGATCAATGAGGCTTGAGATGACTTAATATGAAGACTGATTTTAGGCTAGGTATGTGTGCAAAAGAGTTTGATTGATTTTAAGCATGTTTTGTTGGCTCAAATGGAAAGGCAGATTTTGGGTCTGGGGAATGAGGCTCAGTTTTGCAGAGATCTCAATGGGGCAAGGCAGGCAATTGATTTGAAACTTCCAATTGAAATAAATGGAGAGATTTAGACAGGTGAGGAGTTGAAGAGGGCAAGAAACCTTCAGGGATCCTCTTCAAACAACTGAAAACATAAATAACTAAACAAACCCTAGGTAGAGCACTGCAATTTCAATGGATTCTACCTTTATCCTTGTTTGTTTTAGTTAAGAAGAAATAAGAGAGAAAATGGCATACATAAAACACCAGTAAACTTACATTTACAGAGAGAAACACAATATCAAAGAAATATGCCACATGAATCCCATAGAGTGCTACAAACCCTGGTCTATTCCTTTGCCAAACTGCAGAGATGAATGTACAATGATGCTCAAATCTTTCCCAAAAGTCCAGCCATGCTAATGACTGGAAAAACATAAGATATAGGAAAAAAAAAACTCATCCTAGCTTCTATAGGTCTATCTCATGAGTTTAGGAGCTACTCCAACAAAATCTAAACTAAGAACTAGAAAGTAGGCAGTGGAACAGCTTGCCTCTAAAAACTAGGAAACTAATTCATACAGTTCCAAACTACCCTTTGATGGATGAATCTACCTCTATGAGTGAAAATTTAGCAAAATTACATAAAAATCCATCATGTCACATTAAATTACATCATGAGTTTGAAAACTAGAAGGAAAAAATTCAAACTGTGAAAAAACTAGGCGAAAAAGAGAGTTTTTGACCAAAAATGATTAAAATTCCTCCAATGCGTCGCGCCTGATTTCTCTATGCGTAGCGCCTGTTTGCAGCTGATTTTGGAGGCCTTCCAGGTGTCCAAATTTGAGCCAAGTGGGCTTGTTGGAAATTTCTACCTTTCTACCTTCCAGAACAAGTGGAATTGTAGAATTTGGCCTACATTTTCCCTTCCAAAATTGAGTTCTCCCAAGACTGCTTCCCGTGTGTCAAAAAAGGGGCAGAAAGGTCATTTTTAGGGTGTTTTCGACCTTTTTGGAAGCCCAAAACCTGTCAAAATTTCTTGGCCATTGGTAGGCATGCATATTTTTCAATTAAAAATCAAAAAATTCTGAGTTTTCCTCAAAAGGAGTTCTCCATCAAAAGCAAGCGCCAAGTGGCGTGGCGCATTGGGTAGAAAAACCTGTGTTTTGGCCCAAAAATTTCAAAAATGCAAAAAATGTCCCAAATTTTTTGAAATTTGGGATGAGTGTTCTCCATCAAGTGCTTTTTTGGGCCAAGGAAGCCTCAGCCAAGATCTGAAGTCTATCATGCTTTTTTCGCCTCTTTGATGCCTTCTTCAATTTGGCCTTCAAGATCTTGATTCTTGCTTTGCACACATGGTTTCTCGCCCAATAATGGTTGGCCATGTGCCTCAAAATATTTATTTCTTTGTTTGCCTTCTTTATCATTATTTCCCAAGTGCAATTTTGTTCTCTCAAGCCAAGATTCCCTCTCATGTTCAATCTCTTGCTCATACCCATGATCACTGTCTCTTTCCATTGTTTTCCTTTGGTTTTGAAAAATGTGGTTGTACATGGATGGTTTTGTGGATAACAATGTGAAAATATGGTGGAGGAATGAAATGGGTAGAGTGTATGGAAGAGAGTGTAAAAATGTATGTGTGAACAGAGTTTAGGGATGGGAGTAAGAGTTTTAGGGATGTGAGTAGGGTTTAGGGAGTGTAGGGTTTGGGATAGTGGGATTTAGGGATATGGGAATTAGGGAATTTTTGGAATATGGGAATTAGGGAATGAGTGGATGAAAGTGAAGAATGAATGAAGGAGTGAAAGAATGAGGGAGTGATGGAGTGGAATTGGTAGAAAAGACACAAATGCAGCCCTAGAAAATTGTTTTTGAGCAAATTTGGAAGGAGGTAGGGTTTGAATTCTATCACACTAAACAATCATAAATTTTAAGAAAAACCTCTTCACTAGCAATGGAAGGAATCTTAACTTACTTGTGCACCACAGATTTGAGCAAATTTGGAAATTTTGGGGAAGTTGATGGTGAAATTGGGCTTGCAGGTCTATGCGCCGCACCACAAACCCAACGCACCGCGCCTACTCGATGCACCGCGCTAGTGTATTTTTTACACTGTGGAGGCTAGCCCAATGCGCCGCACCACTTGTATGCGCCGCGTCTCTCACCCAATGCGCCGCGCCCATGAACTTTGCCTAGTTTTCATTCAAACTTGCTCCTTTTCTCCAACACGACTTTCTTTTGCTCAATATTTCTTCTTCGAATGCAAATGAGCTCTTTGATGATGATCAATGAGTTTATATACAAGAGCTTTTGGTTTTTCACTCATAAAACTCAGTTTCATAATGTTTGCATTGTGACTTACTTTTTCAACTCTGTTTTTGGGTAGTTTACTTCATTTTGCCTCTGATGAACTGAATGATTTGATTTTTTGGTTGCCTTGCAGGGGATGGAGCTGCTGAAGCCTGGCAAGGTGACCAGGGTTTCCATTGAAGTTATTTACATATGAGAGAACTGAAATTACATCAAATTTATACATAAAAACCTAAAATACTCTGTTTTTCCTCAAAACAGGGTTTTGAGAAAAAATACATTTCTAAACATGCGATTATGAAATTTATTGGTACTGGAACTTTATTCAACCTCCTCATGCACCTACTGATCATTATTGGACATTTTGAAGACCTTTTTGATGAAACCCTAGACCTGATGGGACTGAAAACTCTAAAAATGACTCTTGCAAATTTAAAGAAAAAAAGTGACTGCAAATGATCTTGATGAATGGAAATGGGCCAACAGGCAAAGGACATGAGGGAAAATGTACAACAGGCCACTACCATCAGATGATCCATGCTCCTAATGGAATGCAGATGACTGAGCGAGACACCTAATATGCAATGCAACAAGAGAATTTGATCACTGACGGAGGGATGAAGATACCGACACTAACAATTATGACAAGGATTAAGATAATTAACATTAATAATTAAGGATTTCTAGATTTGCTTTACATGTTTAATAAAAGTTACTTAAGACTTGAGATGATAACATAAATAAGTTATTTTCTAATTAAACTAGATATTATAGAGGTAATGTTTTCTATCTATGTCATTAGAATATCTAATAGACACAACTTATAAAAAAATAGATAATGTAAAAACACTAAATAAAGTTAATTTCTTATTAAGATTTTATTAACATGAAATTAAAAAATCAAGATCTATTTTTCAAAACATTTAATTAATCATAATTTATGTTAATGTTCTATAAATCAAAATTGAATGGGTACAATATAGTACCACTCATATGTATTTTTTTCTTGTCCTTAGTTATTGGATCTCATGACCTACTTTGTATAGATTTAGTAAATGACCACTAAGTCAATGAGGAAGAACCCTTTATTTAATAATTTATTTATTTATTTCAAAAATACATAATTTTAAAAATTTAGATAATTAACGTTAACAAATAAATCATATCATACTAAGAGATCCAAAGCTCAAATCCCATTGTTATGACCACATTTACAGAGAAATTTTAAACCCCATAGATTTACAACTATGTATTAGGCTTCCTAAGTTCCTCTACTATACTAAAAAAATTATATCATTAAAAAAAATAACAAAAATAAAAATACTCTAACATACCAAATATTACATAATGAAAATAGAAAAAAATGTATAATTGAAAAGATGCCATCAGCTTTATATATATATATATATATATATATATATATATATATATATATATATATATAATTTTAGTTTTATATTTGAATTTAAAAATTATATTTTTTAAAAAATTTAAATTTAAATTATATTTCCTAATTAAACAAACAAAATAATATAAATTAAGTTATTTTTTTCTATAATTACGGCTAAAAGTACTAAGTTGATTTAAAAAAATATTTTTTCTTTAGATGTGTTCTTTCAGGATAAAAGTGGTTTATTTCTTTAAATGGTTTTTTTTTAATCTCTATTTTGATTTTATTTTAAAATTTTCCTTTGAGTTTTTTTTTTCTCTGTTCTGATTTTATTTCTTCAAACTTAAGCGTAATGTAATGATTTGTTTCGATGATTTTCTCATGCGTTTATATTTTCCCCTCGTATTCTATGTTTGTTTAAAATGTCTTTAAAGTATAGAGTGTGTTAGAGATTCTCTCTTTTTTTTTTTTCTTTAATTATGTTTTAGAATTATAGAGACAAGGCTATATGAAATAATTTTAGATTTAAAATAATAAAATTATTTAGAATGATTTATTTATAAAAAATATATTTATTTTTTATTTTATATATTTTTAGGAATAAGATAGAAATATTTTGTGAAAAAACAAGTTGTGTTGGCATAGATTTATGATAATTTTTTTATATTATTTATTTAATTTTAATTACATGTTTATAATTTAGAAAAATAATTAACAATTATAAAAAAAAATCATTAATATTGATAAAATATAAATTATGATTGAAAAATTATTTTAATTTTACTTGTAGTAATTATAATTTATAAAAATTAATTAGTATAAAATTTTTGAATTTTTTTTTATCACAAACTCTTTTAAAATTATAATATGCAAAAAAAATATGTATTAATAATAAAGGTTATTTCAAGGTTGAAGGCTACTCCAGGAGAGTTTTTTTTGTTACACGAGGAAAACAAACTTAAATTATCCATTGTGACTTCGAAACGAAATTCAAGGGTG
Organism: Pinus albicaulis; assembly: GCA_034641835.2. Lineage (NCBI taxonomy): Eukaryota > Viridiplantae > Streptophyta > Pinopsida > Pinales > Pinaceae > Pinus > Pinus albicaulis. The sequence continues at coordinate 340,106,880 of CM076578.1, read as the reverse complement.
ACTTCGAAATTCATTTGTAATTACAATTTTAAGATAAAAAATTACTTTCTATCCAATTTATAATTAAAAAAAAAGTTAAACATTTTCCACTTAGTATAATAGGTTAATTAACATGAAAAACTAAAATCTCAATTACTTGAAGTTTAATAAAGTATAATAATGGTGTTTCCTTACTACACACTAATGAGTGTCAAAAGTAAAATACTATTTTTAAAATTATTAATAATGTAAAAATATTGGTTAACTATATTTAAAATTATGGTAACTTAAATAAGAAAGAAGAAAAATAAAGTAATCATTAATATTAAATGAAAAGATCAAAATTATACGTATATTATGATTTGTTTGAAAAATTAAATTAATATTATTAAAATATGAATAAATTTTCTTGGATACTTATTAGATGTAGGATAGGTATTTTGTTAAGGGGAAGTTTAAGCCATGGGTACAAAAAAATCCAAATTATTTATATTAAGGGTTAGTGTAACCCATACTATGTGTGGTCCCCACATTATTAACCAAAAGAATGAACTCACAAATTATGGACAAGCTAACATAAAATAAAATCTTATAAATATGGACGAGGTGGCACATCCACCACGATACGCCCATAAGCATGTGATCATTTTTCAACTTGTCAACTATGGGATGTGGTGTATAGAGGAAGAAAGGGGGTCAAGGAGTCCTACTGAGATGCAGAGTTGAGGGGAAACAAATCGAAGTCTTGGTGAAGGTAATATAGGCAGAAGTCTATGAGAATTGTGTGGTTATTTCAAGGAATTAGTTACAAACGAATCATGGGAATAAATTTCTGTCATCCCCGGGAGCATCTCATGAGAGAACTAAAAAAAGCAAAGTGGATTTGTGAGTAGGTTTTGTGTGGGAGAATTTTTTGCTAGTACTGTACGACATGGGGAAACAAAATACCACATGGAGAATTAGACACTCTTCGACAGAACACCATAATGTCTCAGGTGCTTTTAAAACATCTATCATGCATTGATCCTCTTTAGTTATTCTCCCTTGGTACACATAATTCACCCCAACTCGGGTAGCTCTAAACCCCTCTTGTTATTACCATTTAGATGCTTGCATTTTTCTTGGCTTCTGGTGTTGGCATGCAAGTCTTTTTGTATGGTTTAGTAGTGTGGCATTGACATTGTATCTTGTGATGAACCCTTAGTTAAAATGAGAGGGTGGTGTGGGGGCGGGGAGGGTGGGAGGGGAATCAGTTTAATACATTGATGGACATTTAAAAAAATTTCATTCAACTCATTTACACCTTCATTTCATAAGCAACTTAAGACATAATGGATCAACAAACATAATGTGTGGACAAGAAGTAATTAAATAGATTAAAACATCACATCGACACTTAATCATCAAGCACATAGACAATAGATATAAGTGGAAACCCATAAAGGGAGAAAACCACATCTTATTACTATTGTGATGCAAAGGCAAGCTCCAATTCCCTCTCACAACTGATTTTCTGCAGCCTCCAACCTACAGGAGGCTACTACCGCAAATTCTGCAAGCTACAACTTGCAAGGAAGCTCCAAATCCCATCTATTTTCTACAGGCTACAACCCACAAGAGGCTCCTACCTCAAAAAACTACAACTGGACATCTATTAAGCTATAACTTGATATGGAAGCACCAACTCCCTTACACTACAATAAAATCATATGTTGATTTGCCTGGATATCAGCTCTGTTTTTGTCCTTCTTCAATGCTGCCCTTCCAGCCTTCAAATCTACTTCATATCAGCTCTGTATTTTCACAACATCTCTATTTGATCTCTCTCATTCTGCCACTCTCTAACCTCTCTATGCATATTACAATAACATCATTTATAGAGATCGCTTCCTGGTTGTTTGCATTCTATCTTGGAATATGAAGAGATGAGGCATGACTCTTGCCTTCCACCCACTCATTTCCTCACTCAGCATATTCAGGATGTTACAACAATATATACACTCATTTCAGTATTAAATTGGAGTTTTGCTTTGCCTTGGAGACTTGCCTTTGCATCACAAACAATATAAAATAATCAATACATTTACAATTACAATAAAATATTTCACTCAACCCTTTCAACTTCTTAGATTTGCTGTGTGTTTTTCCTCTTCTTCTTGTTTTCCCTTTGTCTTTTATGTTTCTGTAGTTACATTTCCCACAATTTCTCACTTGATGCAACATGAAACTGCAATTTTAAACAATACTGCGACGTGTGGGTTATGGCCCACATAAAATCCCTTCTAACGCAATGGATTATAATTTTCGAGTTTTATTAACATACATACGTTTAGCAATCAAACAACGCATACTTCATAACAGAATGCACATAACACAAATATCTTATATATGTGTGGAACAGGGGTTCTCGGGTCCCACAATACTTGGCCAATCATAATACATCAGACTTTTCTTGCCCGCAACTTTTAACATTTAGCAATAAATGTATCTCCTGTCTTGTGCGATATGCAATCGCATTGCATCGCATTCAACATAACTTACCATGTGAACCTTGACCACAAAACATAAAATCTATGATGTGCACTAATGCGCAGTGCCGACACGTGGCTTCTCCCTTTCACTGCAACGCAACTTTCTAACCTTATCACATTGCAAACAAATTAACATACCTTGCGAAGCCTTAACGCTATTCGCTAACATTTGCGATGTGTGACTCGCGATTCCCTGTCCGTCGTGGATCTGCCACACGATCTAACGGTCCTCACTGCTTTCCCTGTCATGCCAACACGTATCCCTTCTCCACTTCGCATCGCACACAAAATAACTTACCCTACGACAACCTTATCACTTAAATGCTAAACTTTTCGATTTTCATTTTCGATCTCCGCCGTTGGTCTTTGTTGGATCTGAACCATTTCCAATCAAAAGTTAAATAACTTAACTTACGATGTCTTAACCGTAAACATTATAACCTGTGATATGCAATGTCTTCATGTTTGCGATATGATCTTCCACTATTGATTTGCGCAAGATCAATGGTTGATTGTTTTATTTTATGTGGTTAATATGATATTCAATCAAACAAAGGATTGTGAAATATCTATGGTCCTTGCTGTGTCTTGCAAATCCGATTGATTTATTCTATGCGCTGAAACAGTTCGCTTTGCCCCTTTTTAAAAGCGTTGATCTCTCCTGAGCTTTTTCTTCTGTTTTTTATTCACTCCGACTTGGGATTATCATGCTTGTTGCATGTTCACGACTTTGCCCAACACGTTCACGATTCTGCCTTTGATGTTTTGTTGCCTTTGCCATTTTGCCGCCTTTGCTCCTTTGGTGCCTTTTCTGATGGTCTAATGTTGCTCCTTGCCTCTCTGCTATTCCTCTTCCTCTATTTTATGTTTTCTTACTACTTTATTGCCTGATCTGCTTCTTTTCCTTATTGCTGTTGATTCTTTGCTCCTTTGCCTTAATGATAGTTCAGGCGTTGCTCCTTTGTGCTCCTTTGCCATCAATGACAATATTTCCAACATCTTCATCCTAGTTGTATCATTAGGGTTTTGTCCCTACCATTGTGGTGACTTTTCTTTTCAATTTTCTAGTCCCTGCATTTACGAGTGTCTCCTTATCATTTTTTGGTGAATTTTTCCCATTATAGAGCTACACTCTTTTCCTATTGGGTTTCACCATCCCTGTTTTTTCAACAAAATTGACTTTGTTTCACTTTTGCAATCAAAAATATGTTCATGTTAAAATCAAGAGGAGAAGCCTCTTTCATTATATGTAAAGCCAAAGGATGAGAAGTCGGAGCATGGTGTTGGGAGGGAGGTTGTAGCCCCTAGGGTCGAAATTGAGCCCAACAGTAGGACCAAGAGGGTCTTGAAACTTTTCATTTTTTTTTCCCCTCAGAAACCCAAAATGAAATGCATCAATTGGAAACCCTAAGCGATAGACATAGGTAGGTATTCTCGAACTCATAGATAATGGTTGAAGTTGAGCAATGGATTGTTAACCCTCATCATACTAGGGGAAGGAGAAAGTAATATTTTAATGCCACATCATTATACTGACAAATGAAAACCCTGTTGGGTTGGGTCCTAATGAAAAAACATGAAGAAATAGATAATATATTTGCAATCCTTAAAGGTGTCAAATATATATAGAGAAACTAACATGTATATCTTGAAAGGATGGATGTTAGGCTAGATCATATTGACCATGAAATTTTATATTTTTTGCTACCTCAACTCCCCTAAGATACAATGTTAAGGATTCAACACCTATCACCTCATCAAACTCTTAATTTTTGAAATGCCTATTTATAGTTTTTTTTGTTTTTTAATTTTGTAATAGATACATTAATTATGTTAAAATTATTAATATTGTTAGAATTATGGACAAATTATTCTATACATAGGTTGTCAAAAATATTTAGTTTCTCGTACTAAAATTGAGGCCACTTACTAAAAAACATGCTTGAAATTACTGGATGACTTAAATCCCTGGTTAATATGATTTTGTAAAGCAACACGATATTAAAAAAAGAAAAGAAAAATAAAACCGTGAAAATAAATAAAATAAATCTTTGTAAGAGTGAGAAAGTAGGTGATGAAAATTTCTTTCATCTTAAAACATTATATTGATATTTTCATTAACCTTTAATTTGGTAATATTTTTGATAATAAGAACTGTTGTAACATGTTTAAGCATCAAAATTTAAAAAAGTAATAAACTAAATTTTTATCCAAAAAAAAATGTATATTTAAAAACAATTATACATATTTTTTAATTATTTAATAAAATAAAATTAATTAAATAATATATATATATATATATATATATATATATATATATATATATATATATATATTCTTAAGATTTTGGGATATAGATTTGTTGGGGTTTTCTGCCTTTTGAGGACTTGTTCTCAAGTTACACTTCACTTGTTCATTTTTAATTTGAATTTTTACTATGAATACTTTGAATACTTTGACTCAATGAATAATAAGTAAGATTTTTTTGGTGGCTATATATATATATATATATATATATATATATATATATATATATATATATATATATGACCATTTTTAATTTTATAAATCATCATATTAATGATGTTTATAATTATTCAAATTCTCCCTGACCAGGGTGTGAGATGGAAGTTTTGGGACCCACAAACATCATACTGTAATGATTAAGGTATATGGGCGAAAATATACCACCATCCACATGCATAAAGAACATGTAGCGGTAGCCTCACGCTTGCAGCCATTCAATGTGATTAAGGAAGGTGGAAGGGAGAGTTTAACGTCGGGGTTCTCTGGCTTTTTTCTTGTTGCGGTAAGTAATTATTCTTCTCGCAAAGTAAATTTAGATGAAGTATGGTTTGCGGAAATTTGCGGCTCTGAGGTGCCACTCCTCGTGGTATTCCACTGGGTGATTGCCAAATTTTAGTTTTCTTTGGTCACTCTCTTCGGTTATGTTCTTAGTATCAATTTTTATTTCCTCGTATGCATGGCTAGCCACATAATTCTACTTTTTTCTTGGCAGAATGACTCTGTCCTAGAGTTGAAAGTTTGAAGGAAGCTTCACGGGGGTTTTTGGATGGAAATTGATGATTTCTATGAGGTTTTATCTATTTTATGTCCTCATATCTCTGTTTACTATTGTATTTTTCTTTCACACATGGGAATTCTCTGGGAGGGGAAGCTAAGACATTCTCTGTTTTCTCTTTTTCCGAGTCCTTGACGCGATGGCACTTGTATTTATTTGGTTGTAAGTTGTCATTGTTATGGGTTTATATCATTCAAGATCGTTTGTTAGTTGTTTCAAATATTTTCCCAAAGCCACTCATGGCAAGGTTGTTGGTATGGTTTAGGGCTATGCTAAGCCATAGGTTAGCTTACTATTTTTTTCCCTCATGCCTTGATAAATTAATGTGTTCTCTTTTCTGATGCCGTTTTTTGAAGTGTTAGGATCATGTTTGTTGGTCAACTCTGGGTATGCCGTTGTGATCTATAATGGATATTGTTAAAGGTTTAAGTTTTGATTATTTCATGACTCGTGTTGCCTCAGTGAAGGTCCAAAAAGCTCGGGGTTCCTGCGGTTGTGGAAAGAATCAAAGGTAGACCTGTGATGGCTGAGGGAAGCCAAGCTAATTCTCATTCAGGAAGAAGCAGAGGATGACAATCCACCTCTCGCATCATAAGAGATGTTGCCAATGCTTACCACTAGGGTATCTCATCTCTGGTGCGTCAACTCATAGAGGAGTGGGAAGCCTAACTAAATCACCAAGTAATTGATACAAAAATTGACTTAGGATACTAACAAGCCTCGGCGTCTGATCCCGATAATTCTCGTGGTCGGTCCTCTCAGTACAAGAAAATTGTTCATTTGTGTTCATTGATAAAAAAATTTACCAGCCAAAGAGCTCGTGCACATCCCTTCGGGCTCACCCTAGGCTACTCAAGGACTCCTTTATTTTAGCAAGGATCTTCAATAGATTCAATTTCAGCTTCAAAAGTAGAATGAGATTTATTTGACAGTTAGTAGCATGATGATTTCATCTATGTTTTGTCCTTTCATATATGCAACAACTATATAATTTATTGTATGTTTTAAGTCATTTAGAGTATAGGAAGTATATAAACGCTCAAACATATCTAGCATTGCTTAACATGCTTATACTAATATTTTTTTGGATGACATATCATGTAGTTAGGTGGCCAATAGATCTGGTTTCCCTCTAGGCAGGTTGAAACCACCTGATTTCTGGTTGTAACTTGCCCTTTTTGAAAAAAAATGAATGCAAAAGTCCTGCGAAGCTTACAAAAAATTTTGTTCAAATTCATAAAAAATAAATAAATTATAATAATTTTATTTTTTTTATTTTATAAGTAAAAGATAAAAAAAAACTAATTATTTTATTTTCTTAATTATAATAAATAGGTATAAATTCATCTAATACTGCATTCTTCTAGTATTCATAGAAATCAAGTCTTCCAAAATGCAAATTCATTTTAAATGCGTAAATTATTAAAAAAATATATATCTTAAAAATTTTGATTCTTCTCAATTGCAAATTTATTTTAAATGCATAAATTATTAAAAAAAAATATATGTTGAAAATTTTGATTCTTCTCAATAGTGTAAAGAGTCTAAGATAACTTGGATTAATGTTAAATTCTCATAATACTATTTATATTATATACAAATTTCATGTCTCTAAATATAGAAATATTTTTATTTTTAATTATATTAGGATTTTAACAGTACATATAAATATAAACATGTGTATGGAAATATACTTTGAAATGTTATATAATTTTCTAATGTAATATGGATAGCATAACGTAGATGGTGTAAATATTAAGTTTTTATAGTTTTATTAACTAAATTTATATATAAACTTAAATATAAATGATAGTTATTTTAATTTATCATTTATAGTTATTTTAGTTTATATGATTAAATGGGTTTATAATTTTTTTATATTTCAAATTTCTTAAAATATATAAGCACATATTATTAGAGAAAATATACCTAACTCATTTATCTAAACCTCAAGATGTATTCAATCTAGTATTGTACACTCAAGAATCAATATGAGGGTTCCAATTACTCTAGGTTCAACAAAAAAATCTCCTAATTTCCATTGCATTCTGCTATGGTAAGAAAACATTTCCTTTTCTCCACATGCATGAGCCTCTAGCCAACCTTTTTTCTTTTTCCCTTTCCACCTAGATCTAAGATTTTTGGTCTTTCTCTAGGAAAAGAGAAAAGATACCTAACATTCTAATGTAAGCAATTTCAAGATTTAGTTTCTTTTCATTTACTGATTTTAGTTCCACCAAAACTTCCACACATTATATTATTAAATTCAATCAAATTTAATTCCCACCTCCTAATATAGAGTTTTCCATGATATGCTTCTTTTTTCAAATGTAAATAGCAGATTTAAGAACGTAAAAGTAATTTTCTATTTAACCAACAATCCTAATATCTGGGTGTTACAATACTGGAGAGTACCTCTAACTATCAATTAGAGAAATTTTAAGCCTAAAATTTCTAATGAAATTTTTATGTAATTTCCATGTCATAACATGTAAACCATTCAAAATCATTTAAATTTAAAAAAAGGTACATGTCCTAAATAATTTTAAAATGTAGAAAAAATGTTTTCGGATTAATCACATTGTTAGGATTAGGTCTACGTTTCGAACCAGCTAATGTGGTTCATCCTCAGGAAAAGGTGGAGAGACAATCGATCTCAAAGAATAAATAGAGAGGATGCATCATTACCCAGAGATAGCAGCTGATAAACTAGCTATTAAGATTTACCCTCTATTTATTCTTTGAGATCGATTGTCTCTCCACCTTGTCCTGAGGATGAACCACATTAGCTGGTTCAAAACGTCGAACTAATCCTAACAATGTGATTAATCCGAAAGCATTTTTTCTATATTATGGATCACAAAAGTCTTAGATCTAACACAATTTTAAATTGTTTAATTTGGGTATAGGTGAAATATTTGATTATTAATTTGGGTATCTGTGAAATATTTTGTTATTGATTTTGGTATTTGTGAAATATTTTATTAATGTTATTTACCTACCTACTCATATGAATTAGAATATCTAAAAAGTTATTAACACCATGAAAATATTGATATTAGAGAAAAAATATAATAAAAAATGTAGACCCATTTGACATTAATAATCATGTCCAAAAAACAGACTTGTCTATCTACTCAATAGAATAGCGTGGATGCAGTTTTTTGTCTGAATCTGGTAAAATAAAAATTAAAAAAACAGCTAGTTGGAATGTTTGAATTTCATTTTTGATGGTGGAAATGGATTCAACACCATAAAAAACCCTTAGGGCACCCAAAATACTGAAATGTAACCGAGATTTTCAAAAATCTTTACCGGAATTTTTGATAATATTACCTGGATTTCTTATGGGTTTTTTAGACTACTGCCGAAAAAACACCAAAAAAAATTAGTTAAATATAAAATAGAAAATAAAAAACATTTAAATAGTTAAAAATAAAATATAGTTATAGTTAAATAATTAAAAATTATATTCCTCAAAGGACAAATTAAAGGAAAAAATATAAAATATATAGTTAAATATAAAATAATTAATTAATTCAAAAATAGTTGAGAAATGTATTCCAAAATGGAAAAGTTCCATATTTCAACCAAAGATATAGAATATATAGCTAAATGAAAAATATTTAAGTAATTAAATAGATTCTAGCCTAAAAAAATATAAATATGGACAATTAAGTTAAAATATAGATTGTATATAGGAAATTATTTTGATAAAAGTGTCATATATTGAGGGATTTGGATAAAAGTAAAAAATTAGAAGTTACATATTAATTTTTTTAGTAAATGTAATGCTAATAAATATTGTGAAACATATATAAAAGTAAAATAATATTGAAAAAATGTCCACGGGTCTTGGATAGATGGTGATATCCAGTGTTTTTTCAAGGCAATCCTTGATGTGAAGTCAGAAAAGCCTTTGACATGGTTCCTAGGGATAAGATTTGGGGCAGAATGGAGGAACTCGGGGTTCCCAGCCATTTGAGAGTAGCTGTGCATAGGTTGTATGAAGAGGTGAAAGTCAAAATAATAAATTTAGTAGGCATTTATGAAAGTTTTAGAAGCGATATCGAGGTCAAGCAAGGTTGCCCATTGTCTCCTACCATTTTTGGGTTATATATTGACAAGTTTGAAGAGTGGCTAAATTCACAAGGGGGTGACGGTATCCATTTTGGAAAGTTCGTTATAAGGCTTCTTTTGTACACTGGCGACCTTATATTGATTGCTAAATCAACTCTTGGTTTGCAAGAGCACTTACCTTCCCTGAGAATTTTTGTAGAAGGGTGGGGATGCAAGTCAATATTAGCAAAACGAAAGTAGTGGTTTTCTCTAAAAAAATAAAGCATAACCATCATAAGTTCTACTTTGATGGCAACATTCTGGAAGAAGTTGCAGACTACAAATACCTCAGAATTGACTTCAACAAAAATTTAAGTTGGGATGGTTGTAGAAAGAAAAGGACTTTAGGGGGTTGGAAAGCATTTCATGCTCTTCAAAATAGGTGTAGAGAGGTAGAGTTGTGGGACTTGAAAACCACTCTAACTCTTTTTGGGCTTCTAGTGATTCTGGTGATTCTCTACGGTTGTGAACTGTGGGCCGATAACACAACTGAGATGTAGTGGAAACAAATTAAGAAAATTCAAAAGCGTTTCATTACAAACAAATTCAAAATTAAAAGTGCAGTTCCTTATGCTATCCTTAGGTGAAACAGGGGCTGCTCCTATTGATGAAATTTCTATGGTGCGTGTCATAAGGTATTTGAGAAAAAATGAGCAAATGGAGGAGGGTAGATGGCCTAATGTTGTGTTTAGTGATAGATTGTGCAAAAGAAAGAAGACATGGATGCGAAAAAATAACAAATGGTTTAGTAAATGGGGTATTTTCTTGACCATGTGTCTTACAAACAGTAAAGAGATAAAAACTTTTGTTATGGATAAGTTCCACAAATGTACTTGAGAGAAAGAGCTAGGGAAAAATAAGAAGTACTACATTGAAGAGTTTAACCCCACTTATAACCATCAGCAAAAGGCGTACATAGGGGCCAATATTTCTTGGAGATCTAAAATTCTTATTGCTCAATTAAGGACTAATTCTCATAAACTCCATTGTGAAACAGGGCACTGGAAAAAGCCAAAAGAAATGTGGGAGGAAAGAGTCTGTATTTTTTTCTCTTTAGGAAAAGTGGAAACAAAAAAACATTTCATTTTAGAATGCGACGCCTTCAAAGACAATAGGAAAAATTATGCAAGTATTCTGGCAGCTATTTCTTGGGATAATCTATTCAGTGAAGAGTTTATCGAGAAGCTAGGAGTGGTTATTGTAAAACTTCACAGAAAAAGGGCCGAACACAAGAGCCAGATGGAGAAGCAATCTGTCCCAATGGCTATTTTTAGCCTCATGGACATTGATTTTTTTTTCTTTCTTTCTTATTCCCCACCCCAATTAGGGTGATATGTTGGAAATGATGAAAACGTAGTCCTATACCAATTTGGTCTATCTTCATCCCAATTTAATGCAGAAAATAAATAATTAAACTTGTGAATTTAACCAAAACCTCCATATCAATATTGTTAAGTTTGAATTTTGTTTGTGTAGTCCATAATTTGATATATGGTTGACATGTACTTCTACTTTTCAAATATAAAGCCAAGTGCAAACATTTCAAAAGTATTTCAGTAACATTCTAACACTTGCAAGTACTCCAATACACAAAATTACTCACATAAAATGTTTCAGTAACATTCTAACACTTGCAAGTACTCCAAACCACAAAATTACTCTTGATTTTAATTTCTACACAATGATAATAAAATATTTAAAAGTCTCGATGAAACATGGTTTTTTCAAATACATAATGGAAACCTAAATAGCACAATTTCTAATAAATACTTACCCATTATAAATATTGTAGTTGCATAAATTTTCTATCCTTAAAAACACTAACAAACACTTACACATTATAAATATTATAGTTTCATAACTTTTCTATCCATTGAAAACACTAAAATAAAAATCCAAAAAGATAAAGAATATACAATGATGGTAACTAACAATTGTCTTCAAACTTAGGTTTGATAACCTATTTGTAGTTTTCTTTCTTAACCTTTGAAAAATTTTAAATGACGATGAATGGAAGAAACTTATAGGATTCTTGCACTGATGCTCTTCTTATCCTTTCTTAATTTTAACTTTCTCTTCCCCTTGTGAGAAGCTTCATGGTGCTCTTTCTACTTTAAACTACTTCATTTCCCTTTCTTTTAGCCTATTCTTTCTATATATTATGTCTATGAACATGCCTCATCCATTATCCTTGGATTGGAAATCATCAATCATTGTCATAGATGGCTATGTACAACCCTCAAATACTTGAGGAAGAGTACATAGAGGTTTTCTGGATAGATACCTATGTTGATGGCCATCTTTTTTAACTCATTGGTGTACTCTTGTACACTCTACCCCTATACTCGATGTAGTGCCACTAGATGCATTATCCCTTGACATAGCTAATAGGATAAATTTAGGACTTAGTGAATGTTTTATAGACATTCCACCTAGTAATTGGTAGGTCATCCTTTAGCCTAAGTTTTTTTGTATGAATTTACTACAAAGTCATGACATAGTCCTCTAAATTTAGTCTAGAAAAGTATATCTTACATTTTTCATATATATGTTTTTTTTTTCTAAATTAGGCTAGTTCCTATTATAATGTACAAAGATACAAATCATGCTTCAGGACAGGTGGTTGTTGGACTAGCCAATCCCTATCCAATGAGGACTGTTCAAAAAATAAAAAAATGGGCTACCCTTCAAGGGGAAAACAACCATTAACGAGTTCAAAAAATCAAGAATTGGGCTGCCCTTTAAGGGGAAACCAACCATTAACGTGTTCAAGAGTAACAGATTTTGTAGGAAGAAGAAAAAAAATTCATAAAAACCATAAAAGAGCCTACGTGAACTGAAATAAAAGAGGGCTAAGGAGCTGCAACTATAGATTCTGAGCATCATTGTCCACATGTTGTGGATTTTTCTCAATTATGAAACAACCATATTCAAAAATGGTCTCGATATCCTTCTTTATGAGCTGGGGGTTCAACTCCAGAGTCGAAGTGGATACCATCTCGGTCTTCTTCGTCATAGCTGAGCGAGTCGCACTGTTTGTAGCTCCTTCTCTTTTCTAGGTGTCATCCGACAGGAAGCACCACCACTGTCCTATCAATTCTCCGAGTTTTTGACAGGGATTCCAACAAATTTTTGAGGCAGAGGGGAAGAGGAGCATGATATTTTTTACTTGTGAGACCTTTTCCTGCTTCTCGATCCAAATTCATGATGTTGCTCTTCTGGGAGGTGATCCAAAAGCTGAGCAAAGAAGGTGTCGAGAACCTTTGGGTCTTCCAGAGTGACAGAGAGGGACATAGTGCATGTAGACAAGCTAGGAGCCGGAGCGCGGGATGGGGTGCCTCTACCACCTCCACGGTGGCATCACATTCTATGGCGTCACGACATGGCCTCAACAGGGAGGAGAGTCTGCTAGGTAGAGGTAGAATGCATAGAGGGAGGAAGATGAATAGCAGAGCGATTGGAAGAGGATGCGTGAAAAAGGACTTGAGGGAATGAAATCTGAAGATGAAAATGAAGCTGACGGGAGCCATCAACCATAACTGGCCAACTTGTAGGAGTGAAGGCTGATGAGGGAGGAGTGAATTTTGTGGAGTGCCAACGTCCTCCCCTCTATTGCATATTTATGGTTAGGACGTGGAAGGAGGGTGTCGCCATGTGGTTCAGTCAGGTGCCCCTGCGTTGAAATGCTTGGTGGAAACTCGTGTTTATCATATCAGGCACCCGCATTCGGGGATTTTTCATATATATGTTGAATGATGATATAAAATTATAATTTACACAAATATTGATTCAATTATAGTGCATTTATCTCACCTTCGTATATATTTATGTATGCTTTCATTTTGATCTTGAATATGGACTATGAATGGTTAACAACTCTCAAACGTGGCTTCCATTTCTTGAGCTTTTTCCTAAAATCCTTTTATCGGTATTCACGATCTCCAAATTTCCCTTTTGATGTGGCCTTTGGGTTATAACCTCCTTCCTCTACAAAATTCCTGATTTTGATTGCTAAATTTTACACATAGAACCTCATATTGTGACTAATTTTTTCTACTTGTGATTCTAACCTCAGAAATATCTCTTCAATTAGATCATAAGAGTTATTGTGAATAGATTCATCATCTATGACTAGGGTTTTGTGAGTTTTTTCTTAAAATATTTCTTCGATCCCTACAACTTCCCATAAAATACCTCAAAAAAACATGGCTCTAATACTAATATTATTGGTAAACTTTCATGGCTATTTAACTTGAATATTTCATCAAAATAGATGTGATAAAACTCCATAGATGGGATTTTTTGGGCAAGTGGGGAGGGGGAGGGGGGGGGGGTACTATCACCAAAACACTAGTTATTAATGAGGGTGGATGTGGTAGCATGGCTCCCCATGAAAATAATGAGACAAAATCCTCCTCTACATGGAAATTTATGGGAATTCACCAATATTTTATGGGTAACGGTAAACACTCTAATGTGGGATTAATGCAGGATATTAAGTGTATATTTTGTACATCTTGGGATGAAAGGATGAATAATCCTCAACAGTCACGTGATATGATATAGCTATAATTCCCTACATGTATTGGTCATTTACATAGGTGGGAGGATCTCATTTTTCTTAATAACACCACCCTATACACAGGAAAATGATGTGAATCTCCAAGAGTTTCCAAATCTAAAGTATGGTTATTCATGCCTAGGACACATTAAATTAAATTTTTTACCCTTTAGGTATTGTGATGGATTTCCTTTATATCTCTTATTGTTAATGTTTTTTGGAAATGCAAATTCTTAAGCCTTATAGCAGGTTCAATGGTCTTGTTGGTGACTTCCCTTTTGTGGTCACGTAGGCTTGGATGGCTAGGATAGGTTTTTTCTTTAATATTTTCTATTTCCCTATATACGGTTTCAAAATTATTGTCTCCTAGGGCTTCTTAGGCTAATACAATGTTTGGGAATCCAACGTAGCATCAAATATATAACATCTTTTATGGCTAGCATTGCTTTCCCACTTCCTTTCTAACATAGCCTCCTAATTTTGTCTCATGTTATCCATTTCCCAAAGAAATAAATTCTTAGTGGCCAATCATATTAACTTATTGTTTGGGTTATAATTCACTATTTATAGGTTATATTTGATGTTCGAGAATGTATTCCCATAAATATAGGAGCTCTTGCACCCAAAAATGGGTGGATATCTATGCTTCTAGGTATTAAGAGCACACCCCTCAGCCAATCCATGATGATATAGCATATATGGAGCATGAACTAGTTAACAAGAATCGTTACTTAATAAATTTGGGATTGGTGGACGAGGAGGCAGACTAGGTCCTAGACACGGGCCACATAAGTGACCACTACAAAAAATACATGTACACTATTGATATATATAAAATCTAAATTAAATGCTATGAAGGGTTTTGTTTGACATGAATGAATCCAAAGAGGAATTTTTATTATTTTTGGATGAGATTTAGTAGCATATGACATCCATGGACTGAAAGTTTGAAATATAGAGACTCATATGATCATTCCCCTGACCTAGGTTGCTCTCAAGTTAACAACAATTAGCATATTATAGTATAATATTTCTAATCAAATAAGTATGAATGGCAGTTTATATGTTGTTTTATTTTTCTATTCCATCTATATGATTGTATATTTTAAAAATTAAGAATTACCCTATAGGCCTTGCAGAACATACTAATTGTTACAGGTCAATTTTGGCATCATCTCGAAACACAGATCAATGTCTATTAGGGTCTATCATACTCTAAATAGTTGCTACATGCCCTAAAACAAGTCATTCCATTAGTGGTTTTCCTTCATGAAAATTTGACTACTTAGATGTCAATTGAAGTGCCCCATTAAGCCATCAACACACTCCTAGACAACATTAATTTATTTTCATAGCATCTACTCCCATGCAAGGCTGCATTGCAGAGGATCTAGGCCCACTTTAGAGTGTGTTGGTCGAATGGGAGTGAATTGTTCATTGGATTCCGGGAATATTCCTAATCTCTAATGGCTTCTAGAAGTTATTCTAGCTTTCACCTCATCTGATAGCTTCGAATATGGGCACCATGGAGCCATTAAACCTCTTATCCTCCTATTCCCATGAACAAGGAAACCTCTTCATCCATTTTTAGGAAAGTCATTCGATGATTCATTTATGTCAAACTACCTTCATCTACTTATAAATAGAGCACTGATCATAGTGAACAAGGGAGAAATAATTTGTGTTAAGTAGAGTTATGCTGGTGAGATCACAGCTCTTGGAGGTATTGTACATGTACTGTGATGCTACTGGATTGTTGATGTTGGATGTGATGAGGATGGGACTAAAGTTGGATGAGTGAAAATGAATCGATCAACTGGTTGTACTCTTCCTTCTACTTCATAATAAAGACATTTTTTCCTTTCCTAATACATGTTTCAATGATGTTGTATGTGTATTTATGAATTTAATTGATTCAATTTGTTTAACTTTGATAGATCATATTGCCTTTATGTTTTTTTCTATCTTCTGTTTTCCATTGCAGGTATCAATGAAGCAAGTTCAGTTGGATTGAGAGCGACGAAAGTGATGAAGGGAGACGAGGAAAAGCGAATATATTACAAGTAGATTTTCCTCCCTTTATTTATTCATTTTAAGGAAATGGTCAGATATATTTCTTTTTGTTGTTCTAAGTGCACCACCACACTTATAGAAAGTATACTTATTTGTAGGTTTGATTTCCGTAAAACACTAATTTTTTGTATATTGGGTAATATCAATAAAAAATTTATTTGTCTAATGCTAAAATTAAAGTGTTTTCTCTCATATGGTTTCCAAAGTATCAAGCTAGAACAAAATTCAGACTATTTTGACGAACACTATCAAAATTTAGGAATAAAATATTTATTTTACAAAAAAAGAAAAAAGAAAAAAACATATATGATAAAAATACTAAAATATTACTTATGAATGTTAATTCCCTTTAAATCTTATATTATTTTTTTTCCTTCTGATTAAATTAATTCATTAATTAAACTTGAGAAATATAGAATAGAAATAAATACACAGTATAAGTAATAGCCATACAATTTTCTCCATGAAACACTTATAGGAGAAAACCTAGCTAGCAGACAAGGTCACTTTGCTCTCTTTTCTCTGGTATGGAAACAATTAATTACAAAGGAAGATGTTCTTTGTGGCATTACGTAAGTCCTATGGCCTATAAGGTTGCTACAAAACTTTATCTCTCTTTGTTTTTCTCTCCAACATTCCACTTCTTCTTTGTCTACTCAAATATAGAATAAAATAAAATAGGCTATAATGAAACCCCTATTCCTCCTAGCAACTTGATCCTTAGTATAGATTGATCACAAAGTAGGGCTAAGATTTTACTTCTTCAACCCTCAAGTGGAGTTACAATTTTGGACCATCTAAGTTATTTTTCAAATTACACATGTGGTTAGCCCTATATATGTATAAGTAATTATAGATGACATAGCATTCTCTCATACTATATGGTAGATCAACTCGTGGGAGTCACAAATTTTGCATACAAACTTTAATTGATGTGATTCATGCATCATTGGAAAGAAATTTTAGTATATAATGGAACTAGAATTTTGATAAAAAAAAATGGTTTTGGAAGCTTTTAGTCCCCAATTATCCAAACTATGACCCACTATTAAAATTTTCTTGCAAGATGGCCCCTCCATTTTTTTCCACTCTAAAAGCATCAAGATAGATGTTAAATAATACAATGATCCTATTTTAATCACACTTGATTGCAATGCTTTTATAGAAACCTAGATAAAAATAGAGCAAATTCAAAATTTGTTTATAATTTATAACCTTGAAATAAGAGTGACACTTTATGTGACAATCATTTGTCAAGAAAATGGACATTCAACCATTGAAAATAAGGTTATGACAAATATCCTCATGAACATAAGTAAGATAATTAACATTAATAGTTAAGGATTCCTATATTTGCTTTATATGTTTATTAAAAATTGCTTAAAACTTAAGAGATGATAACATAAATAATCTCTTTCCAAATTAAACTAGATTTTATAAAGGTAATGTTTTCTATCTATATCATTAGAATATTTAATAGAAACAATTTATAAAAATATTAATAATGTAAAAACACTAAATAAAATTCATTTATTATTAAGAAATTCCTAACGTGAAATTAAAAAGTAAGACTTATTTTTCAAAACATTTATATTTAATTAATCATTATTTTTGTTAATGTTTGATAAATCAAAACTGAGTGGGTACTATATAGTACCGCTCATTTGTCTTTTTCCATCGTCATGACTTACTTCGAATAAATTTAGTAAATGACCACCAAGCCAATGATGAATAACCACTTATTTAATAATTTCTTTTAAAAAATACATAATTTTAATAATTTAAATAATCAACATTAACAAATAAATTATACCATAGTGAAAGATCCAAGGTTCAAATCCCAACATTGTGACTAGATTTACAGAAAAATTGTAAATTCTAAATATTTTATAATAACTATGTATTAGGCTTATTGAATTCCTCTACATTACTAAAATAATTATATCATATATATATATATATATATATATATATATATATATATATATATATATATATTACATAATAAAAATGAGAAAATTATATATCTGAAAAGATACCATTAACTACTTTGGAGGTATATATACATTTGAATTTTTTTATTTTATTTTTTATTTTTTATATTTAAATAATCATCTATATTTGAGTAAGCAAACAAAATAATATAAATTAAGTTAAATTTTTCTAGGGCCACGAAATGCACTAAATTGATTTAACTTTTTTTTCCTTTAGATGTTCTATTTTTTTCTATGTTCTTTGAAAACAAGATTGGCTTATAAGTAATTTTTCCCTTAGATGTTCTATTTTTCTCTCAGTTCTAGTTTTCTTTCTTCAATCTTAAAAGTAAAGTAATAATGTGTTCGGATGATTTTCTCATGGAGTTTATATTTTCCCTTCATTCTATGTTGGTTTAAAATGCCGTTAAAATATAGATTTTGTTAGAGATTTTCCTTCTTTCCTTCTTTAATTGTGTTTTAGAATTAGAGAGACAAGGTGATATGAAATACTTTTAAGTGTAAAATGATGATTTATTTATAAAAAATATATTTATTTTTTATTTTATATATTTTTATGGATAAGATAGAATTATGCTATGAGAAAACAAGTTAGGTTGGGTCGGCATAGAGTTTTTATTATATTCTTTATATTATTTATTTATTTTCAGTTATATGTTTATAATTAAAAAAGTGATTAACTATTGTTAAAAATTTCTCTATTAATTTAAAATTAAAATTATTATTGAAAAATATTTTTTAATTTACTGGTAGTAATTATAAATATGTATATATTTTTTTTAAAGTTTGGTAGGCTTGCATCTTTATCATGTCTAATATATCATTTTAATTGGGGTGAGGAATTGAATAGGTGACTTCACATCAAGGAGTGCTTGTACCATATACACATAAAAAAAAAATTACATTTCAATGTTTTAAATTTCATTATAGCCATTTCACACTTATGTATATTAAGTCACTTAACATTACAACACAACTTAATAATTACTTAACCTTAAAACACACATTAATAATCCGACTGCATTATATAACTATAATTGCGAATAGTTTTGATTAACACATGCTACAGTCTAAGCCTAAAGTTACACTTTAGGCCTCCCATTTCATAAGGATCTAACTGACAGCTTATCTGTTTGCTTTTAATAATCATCCGGTACTCACATTTATGGAAATCTAATTCTGGATTAATATTTAATCTAATCTACACGGTATAGCACTGGTATGAATATTGTAATTGATTTTAGTTCTCGAAAAATCCGCCTTTGTGCTAGCATCTATTTATGGTGAACAACTGGATGGTCTCTCTGCCATAGATCTTACCTGCCCAGAATCCAACGATTGTCTTGATCTAGGGTTACGGGGTAATGACCTTCCCTCGTTAACCATTTCCTTAGCCTTTCGGGCATTTCACCTCGGCGTTCCAGGGGAGGAAACCACAGCCTTTGCAAAAAACCCCTTCCACGGTTCCTACCAGCGCTAACAGGGCTCCGCCTTCGTTCTTTCCACGGTAAGTAACTTACGGTGCTATGATTTTTCGAAATAACGTTCACTGTGGATTAGAGGTTTGATATAGTTGTTCTTTTGCAAGGTTATAATACTTTATGTTTTTATTTTAAACTTAAATTCTGGCTCTCCTTTCGCGTTTGCGTCTAAGATTGGGCATGTTATTGTCTAGGGTCACAGTGATTTGTTCTCGTCCATCCTCCAGATTGGAACTCCTTTTCTCAACACTACTACAACAGATGAAATGGTGGAATGGAAAAACCCTTTGTCTATACTATCATTTTGATCTGAGTTTGTTTGCTTTGTTCATTCCATCTCATAGTTATATTAGCCAATAAATCTTAATGGTAATGTTGCAGGTCAACGCGCCCGAATTCT
Organism: Pinus albicaulis; assembly: GCA_034641835.2. Classification (NCBI taxonomy): domain Eukaryota; kingdom Viridiplantae; phylum Streptophyta; class Pinopsida; order Pinales; family Pinaceae; genus Pinus; species Pinus albicaulis. The sequence continues at coordinate 340,086,660 of CM076578.1, read as the reverse complement.
AGCCAAAGAGCCCTTATAGGTAAGGTTGTGGAGTTTTCTTGTTTCAATGTTTTCCTTGCAGCGTTTAGGGTATGAGGAAAATTTGTAATCCTTACCATTATATTCATGTAGGTAAGTTGACTATAATGGTCTTGTGATGGATAATTCTTTTGGTGAAGCTCAGTTTGGTGCTTCTGCTAACTACTTCCATCCCGACTCTAACATGTACCTCTTCCATTTTTGACTTGGCCCAGAACACCGAGATTTTGGCTTGGAATTTTGGCTCATTATGGAGCTTTTTGTACTGTCCTGTTTATGTAAAATTGAACTTTTCTCGCGAGCTATGCCAAGTTGTGCATGCCACTATCGTATATTAAGTTTGTTGTAGTTAATTGTTCTCCTTGCCTAATTTTGGTTCAAGTATGTTTTATGGCGCGACTTTGCCCACCATTCCTTGAGTCTGACTGTAAACTATTCATAAAATGTTCAAACTCTAGATTGAATTATAAAGTTTAATTTAATGATTCTTCGGTTTTCTTATCTATACTCTATTTTTGTACGAGACTAAACTGGATAGTCAGTTTAACTCCAGTCATATAATGTATTTCTTTAAGCATGTGAATGTTTGGGTTTAATGTACTGATGGTATTATCTCCGGACTCTTCTATAATACATACAGAGATTTTCTTATGATTACACTCATAAATTTTTGTTCCTCCTTTGGTTTTATACACTTACTTCTTTTCAATGTTGGATTCTCTGAATGGTTTAATAGCCCTTTTCATGCATAAGAATTGAAATAGAGATTTCCAGCATTTCTATTCTTTTAGTTTTTAGAGTTAGAATCTACAGTACTTATTTACTTTCCCATAGGGTTGTTCAATCTGTCTTCTTGAGTTCTGTCGACAAAGATTATAATTCACAGTCTACAAAAAAGAATACAATTTTTTCTTGGTTTCGGTTGGCAAGATTATAATTTAAAGTTTTCAACAAAGAATACAATTTACAGTTTTCTAATAGTGAATTTAGTTACTCTTAGTTCTGGCAATACCTGTAACGTTCACTTTGTTTATACATTCTGAACCTGTTTTCCAGTTATCTATAGAATTTTTTTTTCTTGAGCTTTAAGGTTCTATCTTAATTTTCATCTGTTTTTTTAATAAGGTAGATGGCCGGACCATTCCGTCCATGTTTTATCATAGTTTCATAGAACAACCAACATGGAGCCTTCATCTCGAGGGTTCTGTGTTAACAGTTCTCTTCCTTATAATCTTTAATAATGCATCAATCTATCTGACTGTCTTATTCATCAAAGAAACATATATGGATGACTTTCCTTTTATAATTTAAGTATTTAACATCTACAGGATATAATTTAAGTATTTAACATCTACAGGTTATAGCACATAAATTTTCAATATTATTCATAAACAAACTAGATTTCCAGTGGCAGCAAAGAAACTTATATGTCTCTCAATTTTCTAACTAACGTTGTTCCTTCCTACCTCGAGAGAGGCAATCACATCCTCGTCTCTCCCCCATGCTCCAAGTCTGAGCTATGTGAGTTGATAGAATTTCTGGAAGAGACCTCGTGACATTCCAGTCCAGAATTTTATTCCAGACAATTATCAAAAGTTAGAGTATTCCACTAGTCACCACCAGCTCGGGAATCCTTCTCTCCAAATTTCCTTCTCCAGTTACCGAAAAAAACTCATCTTCCTCACTGGAATATGTTTTTATCCTCAGAGGTTGGGGTAACTGTTTGAACTGATTCTATTCAACTAACTCTCAGTTCTTGAATTAATTTTTACCATCGGTCTATTATTATTTTATGGAAATCACTTCCATAGCCAATTTAATTTAATCAAATTTAATTTATGCTCATAATGTACTATTTCAAAATAAATAACAAATAATTTCTTGGTGTCTTAACAACATAACATAATCATCAGTTAACACTTAAGCCAGTTGTTACAGTGCCTTAATATAGCACTTGACCACCCTCTATCCAAGACCTTGTGGATGGTAGTAATTATAATTAAAAGAAAAGTTAATTAGTATAAAAATTTTGAAATTTCATTGTATCAGCAACTCCTGTAAAATTATAGTGTGAAGAAAATGATCAATAAATAAGAAATGTTGTTTCAAGGTTGAAGGCTACTACAGAGGAGTTTTTTGATACATGATAAAGATAAAGCTTAAGTTATCCATTGTGAGTATTAAATTCAAGGTGGAGGCAATTTTGAGAAACTCGAAGAAAATTAAGTGAATTCAAAATTTATTGATAATTTATAATTTTAAGATAAAAAAATTTACTTTTCTTCTTAAAAAAAAATTTAAACATTTTCCATTTAGTATAAAAGGTTAATTAACATGAACAATTAAAAGCTCAATTACTTGAAGTTTAATAAAGCATAACAATGTTGTTTCCTTACTAAACAATACTAAGTGCCAAAAGTAAGATACTATTTTAAAAATTATCAATAATATAAATATATTAGTTATAAGAAAACAAGAAAAATAAAATAATCATTAATCTTAAGTTAATATGTATATTATGATTTGTTTGAAAATTTAAACTAACGTTATTAAAATATGAATAAATTTTCATGAATACTTAATAGATTTAGGAAAGAAATTTTGTTAAAAGGAAACTTAAGAAGTGGATACAAAATAATCTGAAGTATTTATATTAAAGATTGGTGTGACTCTTAATTAAGTGTGGTCTCCACATTCTTAACCAAAATATTGAACTCACAAATTATGGACAAGTTAACATTAAATAAAACATGATAGGTATGGACGAGGTGGCACATCCACCCCGATGCATGCATAAGCACGCGGGCATTTTTTAACTCGACAACCATGCGATGTGGCATAAAAAAGGAAGAAAGTGGGTCAACGAGTCTTGCTCAAATGCAGAGCTGATGGGAAACAAATTGGGATCTTGGTGAAGGCGGTCTACCTATATGTTTGTGAGAATTATGGGGTTAAGGCAAGCAATTAGTTACAAATGAATAAGGGGAATACTTGTCTGTCATCCTCGAGAGAGACTCCAGGGAGAACAAAAAAAAGAGTGGCTTTGTGAGTAGGTTGTGTGTGGGAGAATTCGGTTCTAGTACTGGAGGACATGGGGATATGGAAGAAAGCATGAAGAATTAGACACTCTTCGACAGAAGATCATAATGCCTTGGGTTCTCTTAAAGAATTTATCATTTAGAGATCCTATCTAGTTATTCAACCTTGGTGCAAAGAATTCACCTCAACCTAGTTAAGTTTAAACCCCTTTTATTATCATCATTTAGATGCTTGCATGTTTCTTGGATTCTGGTGTTGGCAACATGTGTTTTTTCAAAAAATTTAAAATAATTGGATCATTTGGGAATTTTGTATTACAATTTTTTTTTTATTTTTTTAACTATTTTAAATAATTATCATCAAATTCTTTATGGTAATTATCAATTATGTGTTTTCTGAATTTCTATATTTATGTTTATTTGAATATGTTTCAAGATTTTTAAAAGTAATATGCACTCCATTCACTTTCTCTTCATGTTTATTTCACTTTGAACACACTTCATGTTTTTGGTTCTCATTTTGATTCTGGTTGATTATGTATGCATATGGACTTTTCAATATGTATATAACAATAATCATTAAATAAAAATCCAAATATAATTTTGTAATTTTATAAAATTGTGGATATTCTAATTTTATAGGCTTTTAATGGCCTTCTTTGAATTTATTCAATAATAGCTTCACTCAATACCAATTTTTACTTATAAGATTGGATTATGTTCTTCTCAAGCTTTATATGGATTATTTATTTATCTATATATAATCCCTAGCATGGAAATTGTGTCATATTAAAGCTTGATCTATTTTTTCAGTTTTTTCCCTTTAATCACACTGGATATTTTTCTCTTTTTTGCTAATTACCAGATAGTTAGATGCTTAGATTCTAGTTTGAATTCCAAGGATGTATTCTACTATCTAAGGAATTTTGATTGACTACTATTATGCTCCATTTTGATCTATGAGCTAGAATGTATGTTTCCTAGAGGTGATCTAAAACATTATTCCTTACTCTACACTATTCCAAGTGTAATTTTTCCATACTAACTCCATTTTATGCTCATAATATATCATTGTAAATATCTCACTTTCATTATGTAATATTTGATAAACAAGTGTATTTATTTTTTAATTTTTAATGATATAATATTTTTTAGTATCGTAGAGGAACTCAGCAAGCCTCACAGATTAGTAAACCTTTGGGGTTTACAACCTTTCTATAAACTTGGTCACAACAGTGGGATTTGAACCTTGGATCTCTCGATATGACATAATTTCTTTGTTTTTTTCCTAATTAAGACTATTCTATTAATTTTCACATAATTTACAATTCGAAGCTTGCCCCCGGAATTGCTATGCTAGCCATTTCCGAAGGGAGCAGTGTTCAAAAAAACTGGAATGTGACCACCCCAGATGGGGAAATTGGTACAAAAATTGTTGTCGTGAGTAGGGAAACCAACATTAATAAAATAGGAGCAAAATTTTATCACATGGTTCAGAAAAATCATGCTATCTGAGAAATAAAACAACACAGAGAGAGTTAGCCTGTCAAAACTGAAGTTGCATGTCATGCTACTTGTCATGAGGCTGAGGCAGAGGCTCTTCAAGAATCAGACACATGTAGTCTTCCGTAGAATCCTAGTCTTTCTTTGAATGCTGCGTGTTGGGCTTCGGCGTGGTGGCGGTGCACACCAGGTTGTCTCTTCCATCCCTCCTTTCATCCTCCAAGTAAACTGAACTGCCACTTCCACTGCCTTCACTGCTGGAGGAGTGCTCTCCTGGTTTGACTAGTAGTGCTTCTGACTTCCAAGAATAGTGAGGGGGAGAAAGTGAAATTGTTGATTTTTTTAGCCGCTTTCTCGAGCCAGAGCTCGATGGAAACTCTTGAAAACTCACAGTGATGGTGGCATTGACCGGAGGGCATTCCAGAGTTTAGTCGTAGTTAAAATGGGTCGAATTGTCCTCGAGAGGAGGGGTGTGGCTATATTCGTGGAGTGAAACGGGTGGGTGTGAGGATTGGCCCCTGCCTCGGCCTCGGCAACATCTCATTCTATGCCTTTGCGCCATGCTTGAGCAAGAATGAGTGTGTGCAAGGTGAGAGGTAGAGGGATGGCTTGCGTGTAGGGGCGGAGTTAGGGTGGCTGGAGTGCAGAGACGACACAACAATGTGGTGACTGGTGTGCAAAGATGACACAGCCAACTGCAAATGCAGGTTGCAGAGGATCTTGAAGGGCTCATAGGAGCATGGAGCAGATAGAGCTGAGGGACTGAAATTGTAGGGGCCGAATGATTATGGAGAGGGGAGCGGTGCCATGAAATAACTCTTATGCTCATGGACCAAATAGTCATTAACGCGAGAGGCAGGGCCAGCTTTGTTTGCTTGATGCGAGAAGCTGGAGGCTTTAATGCTTGCCCAACGATCCCCATGCATGGCCATGTGGCCAGGCCATGTGCCACGCTGAGGATGAGCCACCTTGCATTCCAATTTATGCACCCACATCCGGGGGACATAATTTATTTTTTATGTTGATTATCTAAACTATTAAAATTATGTTTTTTTTTAACAAATAAATAAATTATTAAATAAATGGTTATTCTTCATTGGCTTGGTGGTCATTTAATAAATTTATACAAAGTAGTTCATGAGGTCGAATAGCCATGGACAAGAAAAAACCAAATGAACAGTACAATATAGTACCCAATAAATTTTGATTTATTGAACATTAACAAAAATAATGATTAATTAAATCTTTTGAAAAAAATAATGATTAATTAAATATTTTGAAAAAAATAATGATTAATTAAATGTATTGAAAAATAGGTCTTGATTTTTTAATTTCATATTAATAATTTCTTAAAAATAAATTAACTTTATTTCGTGTTTTTACATTATCAATATTTTTATAAGTTGTGTCTATCAAATATTATAATGATTTAGTTAGAAAACATTACCTTTATAATATCTATTTTAATTAGGAAATAACTTATTTATGTTATCATTTCTTAAGTCTCAAGCAACTTTTAATAAACATGAAAAGCAAGTCTAGGAATCCTTAATTATTGATGTTAATTATCTTAGTCATGTACATGAGGATCATTACCATAACCTTATTTTCAATGGTTCAATGTCAATTTTTTCACAAATGATTGGGACATAAAGTATTATTCTTATTTGAAGGTTATTAATTATAAAGAGTTTTTGAATTTGCTCCATTTTTCTCTAAGTTTCTATAAAATAATTGCAATCAAGTGTGATTTAAATTGGATCATTTTATTATTTGGAATCTATCTTGATGCTTTTAGAGTGGAAAATTTTGAAGGAACCATCTTGTAAGAAAATTTTAATAGTAGGTCATAGTTTGAAGAATTGGGGACTAAACACTTCCAAAACCATTTTTTAATCAACATTCTAGTGGCTTTATATATACTAAAATTCTTTTCCAAGGATGCATGAATCACATCACTTAAAGTTTGTATGCAAAATTTATGACTCCCACGAGTTGATCTACCATAGTATGAGATAATTTTATGTCATCCCTAATTACTAATACATAGACGAATAACCACATGTGGAATTTGAAGAATAATTTAGAATGTTCAAAATTGTAACTTCACTTGAGGGTTGGAGACAAATATTAGCCATATTTGGTGATCAAGCTATGTTAAGGATCATGTTGCTAGGAGGAATAGGGGATTCATTCTATTTTATTGTATTTTATTTTGTATTTTAGTAGACAAAGTAGAAGTGGAATCTTGGAGAAAAAAAAGAGGGATAAAGTTTTGTAGCAACCTTATAGGCTAGAGGACTTAGGTAATGCCACAGAGAGTACATCTTCCTTTGTAATTACTTGTTTCCATATAATATAAAAGAGAGAAAAGTGACCTTGTGTGCTAGCTAGGTTTTCTCCTCTTTATGTTTGTTAATGTTCGATAAATCAAAATTGATTAGGTACTATATTGTTTTCTCCTATTTATTTTTGTTAATGTTCGATAAATCAAAATTGGTTGGGTACTATATTGTTTTTTCCTATTTATTTTTGTTAATGTTCGATAAATCAAAATTGATTGGATACTATATAATATCGCTTATATGTAATTTTTCTTGTCTATGGCTATTCGACTTCATGACCTACTTTATATAGATTTAATAAATGACCACTAAGCTAATAAAAAATAACCATTTATTTAATCATTTATTTATTTGAAAAACATAATTTTAATCATTTAAATAATCAACATTAACAAATAAATTAGGTTATACTGAGATTGTTCATGTTAGAGTTGTTGAGTTCGTCTACTATACTTAAAAAAAAATTATATTATTAAAAAAATAAAAAATAAAAATAGTATTGTATGTCAAATATATAATTAAAAAGATGCCATCAACTGCTCTTTTTTTCTGTGTTATGATTTTATTTCTTCAATCTTAAAACTAAAGTAATGATTTGTTTGGATGATTTTATGACGCCTTTATATTCTCCCTTCGTATTCTATGTTCGTTTAAAATGCCTTTAAAGTATAGATTTTGTTAGAGATTCGTTTTCTTTCTTCATATTTATCTTTTATTTTAAACTTTTATGGATAAGATAGAATTTTGTTGTGAAAAAAAACAAATTGTGTTCGCATAGAGTTATTATTATTTATTTACTTTTAGTTTAATAAATAACTTATAGTGTGGAAAAAATTATTAATAAATAATGAATGTTATTTCAAAGTTTAAAGTAATTATAGAGAAGTTTCTTGTTATATTAGAAAAAAAAAAAAAATTAAGTTATTTATTGTGACAAAGCTAAAGCAAATTTGGGAAATTGGAAGAAAATTAATTGAATTAAAAATTTATTTATAATTTATAATTTTAAGATAAAAAATTACTTTCTATCCAATTTATAATTAAAAAAAAAAAACTAAACATTTGCTATTTAACATAAAACGTTAATTAATATGAACAACTGAAAGCTCAATTACTTGAAGTTTAATAAAGCATAATAATGTTGTTTCTTTACTAAACAATATTAAATGTTAAAAAGTAAGATATTAATTTTAAAATTATCAATAATGTAAAAATATTGGTTAACTATATCTAAAACTATGGTAACTTAAACACAAAAGAAGAAAAATAAAGTAATCATTAATCTTAAATTAAAAGATCAAAATTATATGTATATTTTGATTTGTTTGAAAAATTAAACTAACATTATTAAAATGTGAATAAATTTTCAGGGATACTTTCTAGATGTAGGATAGGTATTTTGTTAAGGGGAAGTTTAAGCCATGGATACAAAAAAAAATCCAAAATATTTGTATTAAGAGTTGGTAAACCCATACTATGTGTGGTCCCCACATTATTAACCAAAAGAATCAACTCACAAATTATGGGCATGCTAACATAAAATAAAATATCATAAATATGGACTAGGTGGCACATCCACCACGATACTTGCATAAGCATGCAAGCATTTTTTAACTTCTTAGCCATGGAATGTGGTGTACAGAGGAAGAAAGGGGGTCAACGAGTCCTACTGAGATGCAAAGTTGAGGGGAAACAATTCAGGGTCTTGGTGAAGGTAGTCTAACCAAATTCATGTGAGAATTATGGGGTTATTTCAAGCAATTAGTTAGAAATGAATCAGGGGAATAACTATTTGTCATCCTTGGAAGTGTCTCTGGAGAGAACTAAAATAATATTGGATTTGTGAGTAGGTTATGTGTCGGAGAATTTGTTGCTAGTATTGCAGGGCATGGGGAAACAAAAGACCTTATGGAGAATTAAACACTCTCAGATAGAAAACCATAATTTCTTTGGTGTTCTTAAAGCATTTATCATGCATGGTCCCTCTCTAGTTATTGACCCTTGGTACACATAATTCACCACAACCCGGGTAACTCTAAACCCCTCTTATTATTATCATTTAGATGCTTGCATTTTTCTTGGCTTCTGGTGTTGGCATGCAAGTTTTTTTTGCATGGTTTAGTAGTGTGGCATTGACATTGTATCTTCCTCCTAGTTGTATCATTAGGGTTTTCTCCCTACATTGTGGTGAGTTTTCTTTCCAATTTTCTAGTCCCCACATTTACTAGTGTCTTCTTATCATTTGTTTTTGGATTTTTCCCATTATAGAGCTACACCCTCTTCCTATTGGGTTTCACCATCCCTATTTTGTCAACAAACTTGACTTTGTTTCACTTTTGCAATAAAACATATGGTCTTGTTCAATTTCATAATAAAATCGGGAGGAGAAGCATGTTTCATAATATGTAATTCCAAAGGATGAGAAGTCGATGCACAGTGTTGGGAGGGAGTTTGTGGCCCCCAAGGCTGAAACTCATCCCAACAGTAGGCCAGGAGGCTGTTGATATTTTTCATTTGGTTTTACCCTCATAAACCGAAAAAGAAATTGATTAATTGGAAACCCTGAGAGATAGAGATAGGTAAGACTTCTATTACTCAGAGATAATGGATGAAGTTGAGCATTGGATTGTTTACCCCGATCATACTGGGGAAGGAGAAAGTAATATTTTAATGACATATAATTATAATGACAAATGAAAACCCTATTAATATATCTATAGAAACCAACATGTATATCTTGAAAAGGTGGATTCTATGCTAGAGCATATTGAGCATGGAATCTCATTTTTTTTATAGTTCAACTCTCCCAAGATCTAGCGTTAAGGATTCAATACCTATCACCTCATCAAACTCTTTATTTTTTTAATGCTTACTTGTAGTTTTTTGTTTTTTAATTTTGTAGTAGATACATTAATTATGTTAAAATTATTAATATTATTAGAATTTTGGACAAATTATTCTATAAGTAGGTTGTCAAAAATATTTCGTTTCCCTAAAAAAATTCAAGGCACTTATGACCTAAATCCCTAGTTAATATGATTTTGTAAAGCAACACAATATTAAAAAAAGAAAAGAAAAAGAAAACCATGAAAATAAATAATTTTTAATCTTCTTTGTGATACTGAGAAAGTAAGTGATGAAAATTACTTTCATCTTAAAAAAACATCTATTCATGTAGTCATTAACATTTAATTCGATAATATTTATGATAATAATAATTTTTGCAACACTTAACCAATTAAATAAATTAATAAACTAAATTTTTATATATTTAAAAACAATTATTCATATTTTTAAAATATTTAATAAACTAAAATTATATATATATATATATATATATATATATATATATATATATATATATATATATATATATATATATATATGAGTTTTGGGGATATGTATTTGTTAGATTTTCTTTTTTTTGGACTCTTTTGAAGTTACATTTCACTTGTTTGTTGTTTATCTGAATTTTTACTATGAATAATTTGATTCAATGAACAATAAGCATAAGTGTTTTTTGGTGGGAATATATATATGATTTTCTTCTTTTTGGGACTGTTTTGAAGTTACACTTCACTTGTTTTATGCGAATAGTAAATAATGTATTTAACATGTTTTTGTAAAGAAAAGATAATAAGAAAAGCTAGTTTGGAAGTTACGGAGGATAGGATACACGAAGGAAGTCTCACACTCAAGACAATTAAGAAAAACGTTTATGCTGGTAGTTACCAGTTAGTCTGAGGATAGATAAAACAACAAAAGAAGGAATCCAACAGGGTTGGACAAACCTGAGGTAGACAAAGAAAGAGAAATGAAATGGAACAAATCTCAACTGATAGATCAGTTAGATGGATTTAGATCCTTAACTGTAGCTGGTAATGACCAGGTGGTTGGAATGACACTGTTATTTTCCTCCTGTTTGGGTGCGAGGTTTGCTCGGGGGGAGTACCAGGTATCAACCTGATACTCGCAAGTTGGGTGGAGTATCATATCTGAACTTGCAACTGGGTTTTGCGAGGGTAACAGATAAGTACCCATATATTGATATTTAAACTGATATAAAATTGCGTTTGAGAAAATATGTTATGATTGTTGTTACTGCTGAACTAGGATGTAATTTGGCTTGCATTTTTCGCTGAAAGAGCGACATTGCCGAGATATAATTACTTTAAATGTATTGATAAGACAACTGTCTATTGTAATGTATCACGGTGTAATATTTTTATTGTAGTTGTTGATTAAAAGAAGGGTTCCTTAGAAATTTTACAGGGAAACACTCGAGTAATCCACTATGCATATGCACAAATAATTAGAGTAAATCTTAGCCATATGAGGAACTTGATAGAAAAGCTTCATATAAACATTATTTGTGCCACTTGGGTTAGTCCTGAGGGCTACCCGGAACTGGCCCTACTGAACAGTCCCAAAGGGATAAAAGAACTTAGAAATCCTCATAACATAAGGTATAAGTAAAATAAATCATGGAACAACAGAAGCCATCCAATTCTTTGTAGAACCATTTTATATATTCAATTCTGATACAGGTATTCTCTTTGGAACAAAATAAATGAGACAATGAATTGATAACAAAACAATAGATTTCCTCTGTATCAAATATTGAAGACTGAGAGACCATGTATCAGGTAGATAAAGAGCCAAACACGCAATTATCATATAGCCAATAAATTGTGGTATTAAGGAAACCCTTATTGGTGTTTGGACCAATTAACAAGATAATCAAAGATAAACTAATACACATAGCCAAAAAGTAAAATGTAAGTCATTTTAACCAGAAATTTCAACTCGAGACTCTCAGCTGAGAGGCTCCAAGGAGGTTGTGCGCAAAAATTGGAATTAAAATCTTGTTCCAAATGCATAAATAAATTACAATTGCAGAAATAAACCCTTAAATTATCATATAACACAATTTTTCTAAAACCCTAACTTATGGGGAGAAGTATCTATAACACAAGACCTCATTTCACTATATCCTATAGCCAAGAGACCGAACACACCTGTATCGGGTGCCGGAATGGGACTAGTAGTGGCTAAGACAGGGTTTGCCTATAGAGGAAAACCAACATACTTCAGACCATACTGAAGTCGACTAGAGTACCATATTACTAATAAATTAACCAATGTAGCCAAGTTAAGGGTTATCTGTGCAACAACCATGAGGTCTGTCGCATACTGCGCCCCTTCCGTGACTAAATAATAATGGTTCGGCACTTGAAACCCGAGAAAAGTAGGGTATCTTGCTTCCCAAAGGTTGGCAGAGTGAAACCTGCAACAAATAACCTGTTAGGATAGTTAAAATAAGAGACTGAGACAGCTAACGAAGCAAGAGGACAAAGACCTTAAGGGTTGCACAATGAAATAAAAAAAAAAAACTGCCAAACCTGTTCAGTGGGATTCATGAAATCAAGCGCAGTTATCGGTATCCGAGTTCATTCGAAAGGTTGTATGTCATTGTAAACACTAGATCAGCAAACCTAGAATTTTGACTGTATTCTCTTGTAGAAGCAAAGGTATGTTCAATGAACAACTCAAACAAATGAGCGAATGGCTTGGGAGGGAAGGGATTATAACACCTTAAAAACCGCAAAATGATGCAAACTGTTGATTTTCCTCATCTTGGCTTTTGATCTGAGGGAAAATTCCAAGGGGGTTCAATGTCATTGATGGGAAAATTTGAACGGTGGGATGGGCTGCCACGGGGAGCAGTTAAAAGCCACTGGAGTTGTATGGACAGGCATTAAAGGCCCATTGAATATTATACGACGCATATTTCAATCAATCATCAAATCATACTAAAACCAAATGTTTAATCCAAAAACTCAATACCATCGGGTACCACATTAATACTTAAAATTACTTTATATTGAGTTTTTTTTTTTTTTTCTTTCTAAGTTGGACTATTCTATTAATATGAAACATAATATACAATGCGAGACTTACCTCCAGAATTGTATTACTATCTAATTCCGGAGGGAGTCTTGTTAAAAAAATCAGAAAAGCGACTGCCCCTTGCAGGGAAACCGACCCAAAAAATGCTGCCTATAGATGAGAAACCATCTTTCATAGAGTTATGCAAAAAATCTTTAACAACCAACTTGTCCCAAAAATTCAGCAAAGCATTAAAATTGACCAAAAAAGGTAAGGAGACTTGTCAATGCCATGGATGCACATCACACTAGCTGTCGTGTTGTGTTGGAGGAGGCTCCTCCACAATGAGACATATGTACTCCTCGGCGGAATCATCATCATCACCCTTGGACTGTTGTACAGTGTGGTTAGTAGAGGACATTGAGCGAGCTTGACTGTGGCCTTTCCTCAGCTCCCTATCTGTGTGCTCAGAACTCTCGTTGTCGTTGCCAACATTGCTAGAGGACTGCAAACTAGATTTGACGGGTAAGGCCACAGATTTTGTGGAATTCTATGGAGGCACCAGGGAAATGGTGGATTTTCTCATGCACTTTCTGGAACCCGAGTGCATGGAGCTGGACTACACTTCCTGGAACACGACAGAAATAGTGGCTATGATTCTTGGTCTGTCCAAAATGTTTTCAAAGTGAAAATGAGCCACGTTGTTAGTCAGAGGCGTGGTGCCACACTCATCGTGAATGGAGAGAGGCAAGCGAGAGCCTGCTCCTCTGCCTCAGCCTCGCCTGCACCTCATACGGTGTTGTCTCGGCATGATGGGAATGGAGGGAAAGAGGGAGGGCGAATGAGGGGAATGGGAGGGTGAGCACGGAAATTTCATGTAGAGGCCATACCAATTGAAGTCAGCACTAGAGGGATTATGAGCACAGAGGTCAGGCGGAGGGCTATTAGCGCAATGAACAAGTGGAGGGTTGTCAACTCCAGAGGACGGCTTTGTAAACAGAAGACGGAGGTTGAAAAATGTTTCAGTGGAGCTCAAGAGCTGAGCAGGAGCCAAAGACAGAGACAAGGAATGTCGGCCGATGGAAATAGTTAAGGAAGAGGGATAAGGCGCCATTGAAGGAGGGGCAGGACAGGTTGCAGAGCCGGAGTAAAGGTTGAGTGTGGGAGAGATGAATGTCGAACATGCTTTGCAGAGGGCGTTAAATACTATGGTACCATCCTCTTGGATAGCCATGTGGCCTGGCCAAGTGTTAAGCCTTGGGCCAACCACCACCTCATGCTCATAACTCACCCGCATCCGGGAGATTTACATTGAGTTTTAAAAGTATTATAAATAATAAAATAGGACTATGCCTCGTGAAATCATGTACAACCAATATATGATGGGTTAGGTAGATTGAAACGAATCATGCAATGCATTAAATATCATGAAATCATAATTAATGGATGAAGTAATATATATATATATATATATATATATATATATATATATATATATATATATATATATATATATATATATATATATATATAATGTAATTTTATTGTATATTTGAAGTAAATTCTACTTTAGGACAAGGTGAAATCAATTTTTTTTTAGACAGGGACATTACAATTGGTATTAGAGCCAATTTCACTACACTGTTGGCCTGACTGGGTAGACATGGATTGTGTTGTAATATTCACAGAGAAAGTAAGACAACGAACTATGAGAAGGAGAGGAGAGTTCATGGGTACCTCGTTAACAAGACCATTAGTGCCAGGAGGAGCTAAACACCCGAAAGGGGTTAATTTGGAACTGTGGGTGCAGCTAGAAAATGAGAAGCAAAACAGAATGGAAGCATTAATGGAAACAATACTTCAGCTTAGTACCAAAATGGTAGCAGTCCGAGCGGAAAACAAATGGTTGATACGTGAGAAGTAACATAGCATGAAAAGTATGACAGATAGACAAAATCACCAGAATTAAAAACGGAGCTCGGATAATGGAAATTGGGTTCAATACCACAAAATAAGGGAGGATACCATGCTAGAAATGAGTCAAACTTAAGAGCATGGTGTTGGGAAAAATACTGAGAGGGGGGGTGAATCAGTATTTACTGCATATTCAAAACTTTTTAATTTTTCACTTTCTAAAACCCATACGCTACTTTCCTTTAGTAAACTCGCGTATACACGCGGATATCCTTCATACAACTCGCGTATTAGCAGAGATCTAAATATGCAAATATTTATTAACTTAGTTCTTTGCACTATTCATTCATCTGATGTTATGTTAACATTAAACATGTGTAGTAACAACATAATAAACCATCACACAAAGCATCACACATGAACACCAGGATTTTTAGGTGGAAACCCAAGTCGGGAGAAAACCACCGCTGCAGTTGCTTAGCCTTCAATATTTTATTATAGAGAAAACATCTTACAACATATGTGCTGAGTGCGAGACTCCTACCCGACACGCGAGGCACCCACAACGCTGGCGTTTACTGACCTCTCTGGAGAGGAGGCTCCAACCCCACGGCCCGTTTGGCCTCTCTGGAAGGGAGCTACGACCCCACGATCTTGTTTACCGGCCTCACACAGAGGAGCTACAACCCCCACATTGAAGGCATTTACAACTCTCAACCTCTATGGACCACGTTTCATCAATTTTCACAGTGGATCCAAAGCTTCCTTTAGGACACAACTTGCAGGCCACGTTTCATCATATTTTCAGACTGGACCCACTCCACATATTTAAGCTCCATCAACCATGGAAACGAGATACATATAACTCAGCGGCCAGATATCAGTAAACCAGCAGAACAGATCAGACATTTCTTACCACAGACTTCAGCAAACCCTAGTTTGCATACACGCTTTCCTTTCACTGATGTCGCGTATATACGCGCTTCCATTCACATAATCCAGCGTATACCTATGTACATATTTCATTGCACATACGCGCTTTCTCTTTAGCGAAGCCGCGTATATACGCGCTTCCTCTGCGACGAACTAGCGTATAGATCTTCAATTATTATAGAGCAGCATACTTCTTCAGATTAGATATTCAGTTCAGATTTACCCTTTTACTTCAGACAGATGTTCGCCTCATCTCAGATCTAAGCCTTCCATAAACAGATCTAGCAGATACAAATACATTCCAGATCTAGATATTCCGCTTCATCATTTCTTCATAGGTGCATCATAGTTTCAGATCTATTATCAAACCTTTACCCTTTCCATACAAATATACTTCACAGAGAAGTATTCATTCAAGCTCAGACATCTTGCACCCACACTCATGATTTGCACAATGAATTTCTTCTCCTTATATAGGTTTACCCTTTTTCAATACCATGAGCCAAAACCACATTACTTCCGATGGTATTCATGGACGGGGTCATTTAGACGAATCATTACCCAATACAATGGGTCAATACCATGGTGGTTACCCCTGGTTTTGCACTTTATGAGCGCTTTTGCCCATACGCGACTTGGCACGTACTTTACCGCGTGCATACGCGACTTCTCCTAGGCAAATCCGCGTATGCCTTGAGACATACTCTTTCATCATAGATCTAGCACATATTGAATTCCTTTCTTCATTACCTTCTGTACTCTCTGTAGATACATCAGATTTTCATCTTTAAACAGGTTCATCAAGACATATTCTATCAAGCACAACTTCATCAAGTAAGTTGCCATCATCTTCATCAGGTGGGTTGTCATTCAAGAACAACTCTCTACATCATATTGTCAACAAACATCATATCACATCAGATTTACATCATTTACCAAGTCCATCAAGTCAAGAATAACTTCATCAGGTGTATTGCCATCAAGGACAACACATGTCAACAGTCTCATGTCTTCATCTTCATTCAGTGGGTTGCCATCAAGGACAACACTCTGCATCATATTGCCAAAAATCTCCCCCTTTGGACTTGATGGCAACCACGATGGTGTTTGATCACCACAACAGATAGGTACATTAAGAATACAATGACACCATGTCACTCTCCCCATTATTTGACACCATTATTTCTCTTCATTCAAACACCATGTCACTCTCCCCCTTTGACATCAAGGGAAAAGGGCGGATCAAAACCAACACACTCTCCCTCTTTTCTCCTCATGTGGAAGAAGCGTTCTGCAGATCTGATATATATACTGAAGTGACCAAGATCCCCCTGAGTTCATGCTGAATCTTCAGCCATATTTTTCAATGAAGTACATGACTCTATGAACTTCCTATCACCAAAGACTCATACTTACATCAAATATCCAACCAAGTGGATTTACATATGAGACTCAAGTACCCAACCAAGTGGGTTTACACATTTCAACTCGGCTACCCAACCAAGTGGGTTTACAAAATTTGACTCAGCTACCCAACCAAGTGGGTTTACAAAATTGACTCAGCTACCCAACCAAGTGGGTTTACAAAATTGACTCAGCTACCCAACCAAGTGGGTTTACAAATTTGACAAGTCCTTACGTGACTAAATATTACAATTTTACCTCATGGGTCTCAACAAGACCTTTTCATCAAATTACAAATATGACCATTTATGACCAACACCAGAAAGACTTCAAGAAAAAGAACATATTTCAGAACCATCATAATGCCAACAATGCATTGTACTCAGCAAGGCTAGTGCTCCCCCTGAATCTGTGCATCCAAGCATCTTTTCCATATGACTAAGGTTCCCCCTTAGTTTGCGCATCCTGAACACTTTCAACTAGTCATCAAGGCATCTTTAAAACATCAGAGATTGAAACAGTATTATAAGAACTGGAACACCACCAAAGATACCAGAGATACTAAACAGTACTACAGCTGTGCTGAAGAAAGCTTTCCCCAAACAGAAATTTGTCAGCAATCAGACATACGCAGTTTTATGTGCATGAACTCGCGTATATACACGACTGTGTTTCAGGAAATCCGTGTATCCAATACCTTCTCCTATATTTTAACCAGATCTGATCCTCTGTGAGGCAAAGACAGTGTTCAGCTTCTTTATGAGATATTTGAAAGCTTCCCTGGAATATAGATAGATAGAACAGTGGGGTTGTGTCTTCAAGCATCATCCAATGGTTGTAGCATAAGCACATTAGCGACCAAGCCTTCAGATTCTTTGCAGCATCAATACAATCTTTCCAAGAGAAATTATCATACCAGAACAATATCTTCAAATATGTGTCAATCATCCATGTGGTCCAGTATCACCATGATCTTTAAGATTTAACCTGAAGTAACATATGTAGACAAAAGATCTCAACCATAGTAACAAACTCTGCATGATCTATTCTTATTTCTGAATCAAACGACTTCCAACTTATCCATGTGTGAGCATAAAAGATACTTTTCAGCAAACAGGGCTCAAAATCTCATCATAATAAGCCATATACCAAGTCATCATCATTTGAGCATGAGTATCACACTATCCAAAGAATAAGCAGTCATAGTGCCAACAATGCAATCATTAGTATACAACCTGCTGCTCCCCCTGAACTAGTGCTCCTTCTTAACTTGTGCAACCTGAACATCTTCATCAGCAAATTATCAGCAACAATCTCTGTATGATCTGTCCTTATCTTTGAATTATAAGGCTTTCATCTCATCAACGAATACTCTTCATCAAAAAGCAAACAGGACTCATCCATAATCTTCAACATAAGACATCAAGTATCATATCATCATTTTTAGAACTGAGAAGTTGAGTCAATAATACAGTTATTAACAGTCAAACTGATGCTCCCCCTGAACCTCTGCTCCAGATCTTCAGCTATCATATAAATTCTCTTATCATCAATGCATACGCGACTGTGTCTGCTGGAACTCGCGTGTATACGCGACTTTTGTTAATAGAACCCGCGTATGGAAAGTGAAGCATAGAAAATTTTCACATTCCTTCATCTCCCCCTGAACTTGTACTTCCTGTACCTGTCTTCTTCATATCAGATGCTCTGTCAGAAATACATATAACCAGAATAATCAAATCAATCATGAGAGACATCATACATTGCTCCCCTTGTGACGATACATTACTAAATTTCATAATGTATCCCACATCATTCCTGCAGTCAATCAGAGAAGTAAGCTTCAGAAGCGGATGACTGCAGTAGGGTCAAAATTCCCTACGTTTCTGATCGGTCCTCCATCTTTTTCCAGATTTGTTTGAACTTTCTATTTGTGTGTTGGAAGTTATCCAATTTCTCATATCTGTTCAACCTGCATTCTTTTTCTACATGTCCATACTTGTTACAAGAATAACATCTCATGTGTCCAGAGAAATAAGCATAAGAATCATAATGAGTATTTCTAATCTTCCTCCTTTTACAATCGGCTGCTTTATGTCCATACTTGTTACATGAAAAACAATATCCCTTGAAGAAACCAGAGTACCTTTCTATGTAGGAACTGTTTGATTGAGGCTGAAATGATCTGCTCCTGCAATTTGCTGCAACATGCCCATAGTTATGACATTTAAAGCATTCAACATTATTGACTGATTTCCTTTGAGATTTCATCATTGTTGGTTGACCTTTTGTCTCTTTCAACACTTCAGGTTTTACATTGACATCCTCTGAATTTTTAGCACTTCCTTGTGAGCTAGATTCTCCTTTAACGGTTTCATGGAAACCAAGAACCAAGTTTGATAGCAGGAGACCTTTGATTACTCAGAATATTGTCCAAAATGTTAGTACTATCTTGAAACCTCAAAAGCTTAACCTTTTCTTCTAATTTACCTTTGAGAATGTTTACTTCAACCTCCAAGGCTTGACATTGCTTCGTCAAGCTTTCTTCTTTCCTTCTTCCATCTTCTACTTGATCCTTCAGATTTAGAATCTCTTCTTTCAACCAATTTTCATTTTCTTCACATGTTTGTTGTAGCTCTTCATTCTTCTTATTTGATTTTTCCAGATCTTCTTTGAGAGAGATGATTTCTGCTTCAAGGCCTTCCTTTGCAAATGGTTGTAGAGGTTCCTCATTCTTCTTACTTGATGCTTCAAGATCTACTTGCAGAGAGATGATTGCAGCTTCAAGTCCTTCATTCTTCTTGCTTGATTTTTTGAGATCTACATTTAGATCGTTGATTTCTGCTTCTAGTTCTTTAATTCGATTGGATGCATAAGTATGAAACCTTTGATACTTGTCCACTTGTCCATTCAGCATTTCTATTTGGTCTTTCATTTGGGAGATCATCTCTTTGTAGATAGAATCTTTCTTATCAATTTCCTTTTGTTGTTCTTCAACTTTGATCTTGATAGCTTCTTCTAGATCCACAACTTTACTTTCAGATTCATCTTCTTCAATTTTTGCTATACAGGTTTTTTGAGACATCTCCTTGCTTCGAGTAGCCTTCTCCTTTTTCCTCTTTGCCATGAGCACTTGTAGAGCTTGGTCAGAATCTTCTAGATCCATACTGTCACTTTCACTAACATAGCTTTTGCACATACAGTTAAGTAAAATACAAGAACAACGATCAATACCTGTTTCATCTCCTTCAATTTCTGTTATACATGATTTCTGAGAGATCTCCTTTCTTCGAGTAGCCTTCTTCTTTTGCTTCTTAGCCATGAGCACTTTTAGATCTTGGTCAAAATCTTCTTCATCTTTACTGGATACTTCAAGAAAGTCATTGTCCTCTAGGGCATCCACAAAAGTTTTGTTTTCTTCTCTTTGTTCAAATGCCATGAGAAGTCTAAGATCTTCTTCACATTCTTCCTCACTATCAGATGACCCATCATTGTCTTTATTAGTATAGTAACTTCTCTTAGAGCTAGATCGGTTCTTATTCCTTCTTGCTACTTCATTTCCTTTAGCAGATGTTTCTTTATAAGGACATTTAGCAGCATAGTGACCAACTTTTCCACACTCAAAACATTTGAAGGGAAGCTTACCTTTAAATCTTCCAGTACCTAGTTGAAGCTTTCTCACAAAATTCGCTTCTTCTTCTTCGGATATATAGCTGGATTCTCTGACAACTTCCTTTTCCTTTCCTTTTGCAGATACCTTAATAGCAGCTTCTCTGATTTGAGAAGGACCTCCTTGTCTCATTTCAAAAGCAGTCAGGATACCATGTAATTGAACAACAGTAAGAGTTTGCAGATCTTGCCTTTCTTCAATAGCTGAAACTTTAGAGTCAAATTTTGCAGTCAAAGATCTTAAGGCTTTTTCCACCAGAGTAGTATCGGTTATGGTTTCACCCAGATTCCTCATTCAATTTACAATATCATCTAGACGAAGAAAGAAACTGGCAATACTTTCATCATTATGCATCTTCAAGTTTTCATATTCAATTCTAAGAGTTTGGAGTTTTGCACTTTTTACCTTTGTGTCTCCTTCATAGCTTAGAATGATTTTGTCCCATATTTCTTTTGCTGAATGTAGCTGCATCACTTTAGCAAATTCTGATTCAAACATGCTTCCTAATAAGACATTCACTGCTTTGGCATTGATTTCATACTTCTTTCTTTCAGCAGCATCAGTAGGAATACTTGCCGGGTATTGATAACCTTCTTCCACGATTGCCCATATATCTGCACCAAGACTTTGCAGATATGCTTTTGTTCGTACCTTCCAGAATATCAGATTGCTTCCATTGAATAGAGGTGGCTTTATAGACATCACTCCTTCTTGACTTCCCATTGCGACGGATCTCCTTCAAGCGATCAAGCTTCTGCAGAAGGACCACCCTCTGATACCAATTGCTGGGAAAAATACTGAGAGGGGGGGGTGAATCAGTATTTACTGCATAATCAAATCTTTTACTTTTTCATTCCTTAAAAACCCATACGCTACTTTCCTTCAGTAAACTAGCGTATATACGCGGATCCCCTTTATGAAACTAGCGTATACACAGAGATCTAGATCTGTCATTAAATCTTCACTTATATTATTCCATCATTCATTCATCAGATGTTCAATAAACAGTAAATATGTGCAGTAAGAACAGAATAAACCATCACACAAAGCATCACACATGAACACCGGGATTTTTAGGTGGAAACCCAAATCGGGAGAAAACCACCGCTGCAGTTGCTCAGCCTTCAATATTTTATTATAGAGAAAACATCTTACAACATATGTGCTGGTGCAGACTCTACCAGCACGCAGGCACCCACCTGCGCTCGTTTACTAGCCTCTCCTGGAAGGGAGCTCCAACCCCCTGACTCGTTTACCAGCCTCTCCTGGAAGAGAGCTACGACCCCCTGCTCTCGTTTACCAGCCTCACCTGGAAGGGAGCTACGACCCCCTGATCTCGTTTACCAGCCTCACCTGGAAGGGAGCTACCACCCCCTGACTGAAGGCTACAACCCTCAGCACCTCTATGGACCACGTTTCATCAATTTTCACACTGGATCCAAAGCTTCCTTTAGAACACAACTTGCAGGCCACGTTTCATCATATTTTCAGACTGGACCCTCTCCATACATTTAAGCACAGTCAAACATCAACAACAGATAGCTAAAACACAGCAGATTAGATCAGACATTTCATACCCCATACTTCAGCAAACCCTAGTTTTAACACATGCTTTCCTTTCTCTGATGTCGCGTATATATGCGCTTCCGTTCACATAAATTAGCGTATACATCTGCACATAAACTTCACTGCGCATACGCGCTTTTTCTTCAGCGAAGCCGCGTATATACGCGCTTCCTCTGCGGCGAAGTAGCGTATGGATCTTCAATCAATACAGAGCTGCATACTTCTTCAGATCAAACATTCAGTTCAGATTCAACCCTTTATACTTAGGACGGATATTAGCTACTACATCATTCTGAGATCTAATCCTCCATAAACGAGATCTAGCAAATACCAGTACATTTCGAATCTAGATATCCGCTTCATGATTTCTTCATAGGTGCATCATAGATTGAATCTGTATCAAAAATTTACCCTTTCCCATCTGGTCACCACTCAACGAGAGAAGGCCTCATTGCCCTCAGTCCATCTTGCCCTCACACTCTTGATTTGCCAATGAATTTCTTCTCTTTATATAGGTTTACCCTTTTCAATACCATGAGCCCCTTTTTCAATACCATGAGCCAAAACAATATGAGAGCCCAAAACTACATTACTTCCGATGGTATTCCTAGACGGGGTCATTTAGACGAATCATTACCCAATACAATGGGTCAATACCATGGTGGTTACCCCTGGTTTTGTACTTTATGAGCGCTTTTGCCCATACACGACTTGACACATTGTTTCCCGCGTGCATACGCGACTTCTCCTAGACATATCCGCGTATGCCTTAAGACATACTCTTTTTACCATAGATCTAGCACATGTTGAATTCCTTTCTTCATTACCTTCTGTACTCACTGTAGATACATCAGATTTACATCATCAAGCACAACTTCATCAAGTAAGTTGCCATCTTCTTCATCAAGTGGGTTGCCATTCAATGACAACACTCAGCATCATATTGCTAACTAACATCATTTCACATCAGATTTATGTCATTTACCAAGTCCATCAGGTCAAGACTAACTTCATCAGGTGGTTTTCCATCAAGGACAACACGTGCCAACAACCTCATGTCTTCATCTTCATTCAGTGGGTTGCCATCAAGGACAACACTCTGCATCATATTGCCAACATGGAAATCCTTTAAAGAAAAAAATCTACCAGGGTTTAAAGCTTCGTACCATTCCCTTGCTTTTCCATCTAATGTTTCCATGAACATATTCATGTGGAAGTCCTTATGCCATTCAAATTTTAACTTCCATGAATGAATATGAAATTTAATGAGATGCAACAAAGCATCATCAACATTCTCATCTTGAAAAATAGGAATATTTATTTGCCAATTTACTGAGGCATTTTTTTTGGGAAGCCCAAAATGTGATCTCTATTCATGGGAGCATATATCCTTGCAACTGATCCCATTTTGAGCTTGTGGAGTCACCAGTGAATCTCTATTTCTGGATTTTGCTGCCACTGGAGTCGCCAGGTGAATGGAACAACCTTCTGATGTTTGACTTATGTTCACCATCAAAAGCCAAAAATGAACTTGATAGGTGTTACTAAGGAAGATAAACTCATCCCCAGGATGGTCGCCATTATGTTATCACTCTATAATTCAGAAGCTAAAGGCAAAATCCTGGAGGCAACATCAAAACTGCTTCGGGCCTAGGATCTAGCCCTCCTAGATCCAGAGAGGGATATCTCTGTAGGATTTAGATTTGTTTATTGGGAATTTTAGGCTAGTTCATATAAGAAGAGTTGGGTTTTGAATTTGGTTTGGTGGGGAAAGTGAGGGAAAAGGGCCATTGGGTAATGGATTCAAAGGGCTCGGGTGACCAATTTTCAGAAGCAATCAAGCATGCAGAGTGAAACAGGGCAAGCTAGGAGTACTATCTTGGATCTCTAAGAATAAAATGGAGTGGAAAGATACAAGAAAGTGGAACTTAGAAGAAATGGAGGAGCAGTTAAGAATTCCTCAACTAAGCTGGAGGGTATGGTTCAGCATAAACCACGGAGAAATTAAGAATTCCTAGGTTTGGCATCAGTGGAAAACATGGACTATTGAAGAATCAACTAGAATACGGTGCTACAGAAACAAATCCTATCCATCATTTTATGTTTTACAGATTAGAATGCAGAAATACTAAGACATCAAAACAATGAATAACACATAAAACATGAGAAACTTCACCATTTGGTGCACCACTTGAATTTGTTGTGCTATACAACAACCCCCATTTATTTTTTATAAATAGGGACCCTTTAGAAATAAATAGGAAATTATTTTAATTTCCTATACAAAAAACTTAGAAAATAAATATTTTTCTTTTTAAAAATTTTCTGCTTTATTTTTATTGAGCGCATCACAAATTGCATATTTTATGAATTTCAAAGACTCATAAACTTTCAAATGTGCGAATCGCGATATGCGCACAACTTTTCCGAAGACATATTTTGATCTTTGATAAAACTTCAATCACCATTATATTTACTTTAACACACCGCACTTCACTTAATCAATCATAAAACATTAAAAGTAAAATGATATAAGTTGCAACTCTGCGGACCCGACGAGCAAATAAAGAAATGAATATAAAACCGTCGGAAATCGCAGTTACTCAAGTTTTGCAAAAAGCACAATTCACATTTCACTCAACTTATAACATACGCTAAATTTTTATCCTATAATTGCATATCGCATTTTGCAGCCTTTAAAGGGTAAGTATTACGAATGGTTATAAGTTATAACTTGCGATATGCATGCTGACGCCATTTAATGGATCAAGCATGTAAAACAACTTATGTCATATCAAAATGAAATTCAAGTTCTTAACGGCTTTAAAGTGATTGATAGATCTTACATGTGGAGATATATGAAATATTAATTCAGAGATTATGAATAATGATTGATGTTGTATTTTAATAGATTGATATCTTCTTGCATGTGTTTGAAATAAATGATAGATTTATCTCTTTTATACTCTATACTTGTAAAAATTCGCTCTGTTTTCAGGAAACCAATTAACATATTGAAGAAGAGAAAAATGAGAAAAAAGGGTAAAGAAATTTCTCAGACGTCGTCCACTCAAGACACAGAGATGTCTCCATTATTTTCGGATACTATCTGAAACAAATATTGCCGCAGTTCAACATGGGAGGCAATGTATAAACTTTTTGAAAGTGAAGGACCAAGGGTGATAACCAAAATTTCTTCGATCGGCACTACTTCTACCTCTGACGCAAATCTTTTTAACGTTGCATGCTCATACATTCACAGGATAGCTGCAAGACCAAATATTATTCCTTATACAGACATGGTTAAGTGGGCAATTGACCACTTAAACATTGAAGATATAATGTTAAAGAATTTGAAGGGAGAAACTATGGGTTCTTTTAGGGCAGAATATTTAGCAGTAATGTACCATCTACCACCCCCGCAGCAGAAATATGACAAAGAGTATTTGCAAAAATTTAGAGGAGAACATCTAGATAATTAGGGGAAATTGAAGCAAGATAAGTTTGGTACGTACCCAATTTCCCAAATTCCTAATCCTTACTATTATGTTGCTGGTATGTCATGTATATTATTATCCAAACCAGATAGCACTAGATTCTCAAGAGAATGGGTTCCCCTGATTGACGCAATCGTCAATTTATCAATTTTGAATTGGGCAGAAATCTTATCTAATAACCTAGCCAAGCACATAATCGAATATAGAAATAAAATAAGTATTTAATTCAGAGAAATACCTCCCTTTTATATGTCTGCCTATGTCATGGATGCTATCTGTTTTACTTCCATTTTTCCTACCATGGGATGGAAATGGGTTACCCAGGACCCTACCCTAATTCACATTCACCACAGAGAACTCTGGGATTCAGACTTCCACCTACACTTCTATAAAATTTATTATGGAGTCATATTCCCTATACATCAAAATATTTTTAACAAAAGGGCTCCTAGGGTTTCTAGAGAAGCCAATTCAGACATTCTTTCAGTAGCTAGATGGTTTACAGAAGATAATTTCACATATATTAGAGTATTTGGGAGTTATGCTTCTCCCCATGTTTTACCCTATTATGTTCCCGATAAGTTACTTGCAAAAGAAATAGCCTATCAGCTTGTCAATGGTGTTATAAAACAGTTGAAAGATGCTAAAAAGGCTATTTGGCCTAATTTCCCTTTACAATGTGGCACTTTTGCATTGTCTAATATCAGCCATACTTACAAGGAAGTTTCCAAAATTCATTTATTGAAATTGGCAGTAATGCCGAAAAGGTTATATAATCCAAATGATGTAATTAAAAATTACATCACAGAGCTTAAGATAAAGCCTTTTGTAAAGGAGGAAGATGGATTTGATGATCTCTTCTAGGGCATGGAAATTTTTTCAGATATTATCAAGTATGTATCTAGTCAACTAAGTCAAAATGATTTTGAAGCTTTCCAAGCATACAGAAACAAGAGACTAGAGAAAGTCCCTCTCAATTTGTTAAGTATTGAAGATGACGAAAAACACACTCCAAGTGTCAGCCTAGATGATTAAGTAAAAGATATGTCTAAAGATGGATCAGGTCATTCACAACAACAATCTCATAATTCGGATCACTCTGAAAATCAATCCGAATCTAAAAAGGAAAACTCAAAAAAGACAATTCACCGAGTAATTCATGAGATAGAGATGCTAGAGGATACAAGAAATAAAGGGACAGAATCAAATTCTCAAGCAGTTCGGCACAATCACAACATGCTAGATCATTCTAGTTTACCACAAGCAAAAGATCTTATAAATGAATGGGAGGAGTTTTCTGAAGCAATAAAAACTCCTAAAGAAAATCCCAATACTGATCAAGTAACAAGTTTCGAGACACTTGAACACTCCCAGAAGATAGTGGAAATTGTTAATCCACTACAAAGATTTATAGCAATGCATGATAAAGAAATCATACCGGCCTACCCTACAGATCAGATAGTTCTACAAATTGAAGATATTCCTTCATTAGATATTTTCTAACAATCCTAGTTACAAGGCTATAGTGAAAAGAAACAAAAGAAGGAGAACTGATGAAACAACTTCAAAGACTATAGATGAATTAGTTGATGTATTATGGAAATATTCCTCAGATGATCCTACTGAACATCTAACCAAATTATCACAGTATGCAGGGGCATATGCTAATGCTACTGTTGATAAAGCTACTGAGGTTATAGTGTTGCTAAAACAAAAGGAATCTAGAGTACAAGAACTAGAGAAGTTGTTGAATGAAGAGAAATTCAATTCCAGTGAGCAAGTCAAAGTAAACACAACCCAATTTCATAAAGATATTGAAAGCCTCAAATTGCAGCATCAGACAGAGATTAATTAAAAACAAGCACAGCTAGAAATAACAATGACTAAGTTACATAGTCAACCACAATTAAAGAAATTTATCAAATAAGCACTGGATTTAAACGCTAAGTTAAAGAAAGAACAAGAAGTGTTTTGTCATCAAGCTTCTATAATTGATTCTTATTGTGATTCAAATAAAATAATGACCCACCAGATAGAAAATCATAAACTTGAATGTGAAATAGTTGAGAAGAAAATTGAAGAGCACATTCAATGGCAAGTTTCAGATTCAGAGAAGCAAGCTAATCTACCCCAAGTAGATAAGCTTCACAAAAAAATTCTATTCAGAGAATGGGAAGCACAAAACAGGCAAAGAAGGCAGTGAAAAAGACATCCAAGATATCAAGTGAGATTATTGAATCTATGTGTGAGCAACTATCTAAAGCATAAATTTTTAAGGAAAACATGTCTGATGTGTTTTCAGAAACAAGACAGGTGGAAACAAAGTGGAAGCAGAGAGCAGATACACAGGAGGAAATGATTAAAAAGGTAAATAAGTTTGATCAGGAAAATTACTAGAATTTTCTGATCAAACCTTATCATCGGCATCAAACTCTGCAGTCTCTTACAGATTCAACAAAGCATTAGGGGAATTTTAAGGTCTAAAATGGGCCTCCTAAGGAAAATGTACAATCAGAATTTACTTTATGAGAACCAATCACATTTTAGGGGATGACATCATCCCTAGTGGTTGAGGTGACATTTCTTGAGTTAAATGTACTTACTTGTCACATTCTCAATGGTGGATAAAAACTCATGGTTAACCATGGTAATGCTCTAAGTACTTTTAAAGTCAAAGTAAAGTATTCATAATAAATGTCATTTCACACTTTTTGAATAAAAATAAATTATTGTCATTTCATATTTCTTGAGAGAAACAATGCATATCCCTATACATTTATTATATTATATTATATGATATTATATTATATTATATTATTTTTATATGGTATATTAATTACATGTTATTATACAATTTAAATAATAGAAATTTTAGTTAATAGCATATAGTATAATTAAGAATTTATAAATTTATATTTATATTTCATTTTAAGTTATTTAAGTACAAAGGACAAATGCATTAGTTGTTCAATGAAAATGAATTTTTCTTGAAAATCTCATTCTTATTTATAGTCACATCAATACAATTTTTTTATTAATTTTATTTTGGTACAACTTTTGAATTGAAGTTAATTATGGTTACATGGATTGTGGTGCAAAAAGTGAATTGCAAATTCATAAATATTATTTTATTGGTTTAGCTATTATTTTATTATTTCCTTAGGAGGCCCATTTTAGAACTCAAAATTCCCCTAATGAGATCCCAGTAAGAAATCTCAAATGCTATTTTCAAGGAACATATCCGATCAAGGATATCTCAGCCAGCTCAGCTCAAAGAAATTTTAGATATTTGCAAATTTCGTGACCACATTCAGAAAGAAGGGTAGGACTCATAAAATCAGAGTTGTTAGTTTAATTTCCTAGATTGTAGTTTAAGTTAGCTTTTTGAGGAAGGTTGTTAGAAACCTCCTATATATTTTTGTAATAATATATTTTAGTTTATAGTTAGTTTAGTATTTAAACCCTTCTCATGAATTTAGAGAAGGGTCCAAAAATTTGTCAAAAACATTTGCAAAGAATGCACTATTGTAAGTTTGTGAGTGCTTTGATAAATTAATGGAACACATCTGTTATATTTTAACAATTAAAGTTGTTTAACTGATGTTGCACTAATGTACTCTTTAAATTGCTTGAAAGTGAGAAGGAGCAGATTCATTGCTGTTAGTTTACATGAGTAGAACTTCGTACATATGGTACTTCTATTCACTTGTATTAAGTCTTACTTCATAGATTGAAAATTATCTTTTTATTGCATTACATATTTGAAATGTCATCATAAATAAATATTACATGCACTTTTGTTCTAATATTTAGCTATGGTTTCTTATTGAATATGTAATCACACTGATAAATATATTTCTTTCACAATTCTTCTATGCAAACTACTTTGTTAGAAGAATAATTTTACATAATTTTCATCTCTTTCGACTGTTAAATGATCTATATTACTGATAGTTGAAATATATCATTTTAGATTGCATAAAGGAAAAGCACCCCGGGTATATACTAGACTAATAGTCTAGATAGATGCATATAGATTAAAAATCATTATCCATTTGCATGCTATATTCACAACACCCTCAAAATCATCCTTACTGGGAAACTGGTCCCATTATCCCCAATCAGATTCACTACACCAAATGGAAAAGGAGCTACTTTAAGGTCCGGACCAGGTGGTTTTCCCCATGTTTTGGCAACAGAATTCCGAGGCCTCAACATATTGGCGCTAGAAGTAGGGCTAAGTGAATGGCACAAAGGTCTGATCAATCTAAAGGTCAATAAAAAATTCTCTCTCCCTCTAGATCCCCATCAACTTCTAGAAAATTATCTAGATCCTCATCTATAAAATCTGAAGTTGATCAACTTTCCCCTAAGTCTCCTAGTGATACTCAAACTATACTATTTCTCGAGTTTCACCAACATTCTCCAGAAGTTTAGTATTTGATAGAAAATTTAGAGAAAGTATCTATTTCTGCTGAAAATCCTGAATCTTCTCAATTATGCAATCTTATTATTTCATATTCTTTACAACCTTAAAGAATATTAACTCGATGAAAAAGTCAAAAAACATGGATTCTCCCTTTTGAATTCCCTATCAGTGGTACTCGGAAGAATTTAAAGAGGACTCAATCAGAATCGATCACTAGCGAGGTCTTATCCCATTCATCCCCATTACCTCTACTTACTTCCACAAATTTCATTCCAACAGTCAGTATCACTTTCTCTAGTTCCAATACTCAAAACACTGGTCCTAGTACTCGACCTGCCTCATCATCAATTCACAATCAACCCATCCAAAATCCAATGGTAGGTCAAATCCCTCCACCGAATGTAAACCCATGGAGTAATCCAGGGGTTGTAAACATGCCTGCTCCTCTTCATGCTCTGCCTAAAAATCCCGAAATATGGCTACCAAAATTTAATCCTGATGATGGTCTTCCTGCAGAAGAACATATTCATAATTTTATGTTAGCTGTCAACTTGAATGCAATAGTTGAAGAGGATTGCGTTGTATGATTTTTTCCATATACTTTAAAAGGATCTGTAGGATCCTGGTATTTTTCATTACCTGCTCGCTCCATAACTAACTGGAATATGTTTGAAGAACAATTTCTAGCTAAGTTTGGAGATGACATAACTACTGCTACTCTGATCAATGATCTTTCAAATCTTAAAGCTAAACCAGGTGAGAAGATAAAAGATTTTAATTCAATATTTAATAAACTACTCAATAAAATTCCTGTTACAGCAGTTCCTGGTGCAGAAGTTCAAATTGAGTGGTATATTTCATCCTTTCCATCTAATATAGCTATTTTCGTTGATAGAGAAAATCTAGAAAGACTTGCAGAAAATATGAAAGAATCTCTATCTATAGAAAAATGCATAACTTCTCTTGAGAAAAAGAATTTTCAGGAAGATCGAAAATCAAAGAAAATATCTTTCAAAGATTATTCTAAGAAGAAAATGCCTAAAGATCCATTTGATGTAGAAGGTCTTCAAAAAATTTTGAAAACCATGACTAATGAGATGGCAGATATCAAGAAACAAGTAGCCGAAAATTCAAATTAAAAAAAGAGTTTCAGGAATTTCAAGAAGAAACAAACCTCTAATTCTCAACCTCCAAATATTATATCTAATGTTGAATCAGATCAAGAAGAGGAGGAAGAACAAACAGAAGAAGAGGAATATGACGAAGAAGAAGAAGTTGAACTTAATGGAATGTGGGATTTCACCCTATCAAATGAAGAACAACTTGAAGCTTTTCCTGTCAGCACACACAATAAAAAGATTACTGAAGCAACACAGCCTAGTCAACAACAAAAAATTTCCACTTCTACTAAAGACAAATCAATAAGCAAAAAATATAATTCAAAGGCTACGCAAACAAGTCCTGTTACATCAGACTCTCCACCTATATCTAAAACAAGGTTATCTCAGATACCATTGAGTATAATAGTTGAAGACATGAAGAAGACTAGGGAAAATATTTCAATTCACGAGTTTACCAAATTAAAGCAACAACAAGAAGTCTTACTTAGAGAATTAAAAGTTGTTCCTACTTCAAACTTACCTGCTCCAATCATAGTTAAAGTTGCTAATGAAATGGGTAAGCCACCTTCTCCTTCAGTAAAAATAGATGCCTTAGATTTAATTATGATAGGTGATCGATCCATCTCTCATACTCCCCCATTTCTCTTAACCTATGAGATCTATAATAAAAATGTTCATAATTGTTTAATAGAATAACGAGATTCTTCAAATATAATGCCGAAATCAGTTTGTGCTAAATTGAACATTACTCCTCAGAGTTCTCCAGTTCATATAGTACAAATTGACAGAACTAGAGTAAATGTGGTAGGAGAATTAAAATCTGTTTCCATCAAATTGTCATCAAATCCCAAAATTGTTCAGATAATTGATATTTTGGTGGCAGATATTCCTGAATTTTATGGTTTAATTTTCAGCCATGACTGGTCTGAGAAACTTCATGGCTATTTTTCAATGGACTGGTCACATATGTGGTTACAACATAATGGAAAGCCAAACCAAATTCGAGTTGATTATGAAAATTTTATGAAACACAGAATGACTGATCTTGAAGAACTTAATGAGCCAGTAGCCTTCAATAACAACATTATTGAAAACTACTCTGCACATTCATTTTTAGGAAACTTTAATTCTCAACCATCTCCTTTCTTTGATAATGTGGTTGTATCTCAGATTGAGAATTTTTCCCAGCCGGATAACTCTAGATGTATTAATTTTTTAGATTGAAAAATAGTTAATTCTTTGTCTTGGACCCTTTATTTTGACAGTTCTAATCTGAATATGGTGCAGGTGAGGGTTGCATTTTAATAAACGCAGAAGGGGAAAATACTATGTTAGCCTGCCAATTAGAATTTTATTGTACCAATATTGTAGCTGAGTATGCAGCATTAGTTCAAGGTTTATTAAAAGCTATTGATCTGAATATTAGACATATGAAGGTTTTAGGAGATTCATAAATCATAGTTAGACAAGTAAGAGATACTATCCATTATAATTATGTACATTTAAAACATTATCAATCATTAGTCCAAGAATTAACTACTCATTTATTAGCCTTCAAAATTTCTTCTATACCTCGAATATAGAATGCTAGTGCACATTTACTCACTAATGTAGCATCAAAATTAATCCCATCCCAAGGATTTAGTCCCGATAGATTTTCTATTGAATTTAATTTTAGACCATCTATTCCTGATAATATGACTAATTTGAGAGTATTCAATAATGACTCAAAAATCATAGATATTTTAACGTCTGAAGAATCTTATGATAATCAAATCATGGATGAAAATGAACATGACACTCAGATTAAGAAAGAACAAGATGAAAATCCTATTCCAAAATCTGTTTTCAAGTTAGAAGACTTATATGATCTAAATGATAAATTTAAAAGAGTAACTAACTAAAAAATACAAATTTCTACCTTAAGATTCGAGTTATTTAATCTAGGAAGTGAAGAAAAACCTCGGAATATAAATCTAGGTCTTGGTCTATCTTTCAAAGAAAGATTATCATTTATTAGATTATTTAGGATGTAAAAAAGTGTCTTTGCTTGGGATTATTCCGATCTTAAAACATACGATACTTTTGTAATTCAACACACGATTCCTATGATCTCATAGGAAAAGGCCATACAACAGAAATTGAGAAAGATTCATCCAAATTTGGAAAATAAAATTAAAGTTGAATTGAATAAAATTCTCAAGGCAAAAATCACCTTTCCAGTCAGACATTCAAAATGGGTATCAAATTTGGTACCTGTTAGGAAGAAGACTGGTGATATTAGAATTTGCATTGATTTTAGAAATTTAAACAAAGCTTTCCAGAAGGACAATTTTCCACTACCAACCATGGAACAAGTATTGCAAAAAGTAGCTGGTTTTGAGCTCATGTCTTTTCTAGATGGATTTGGTTACAATCAGATCCTTGTTCATCCAGATGACAGATTAAAAACTACATTTATAACTAAGTGGGGAACTTGCTTATCAGAAAATGCCTTTTGGATTAATTAATGCAGGTGCCACTTTCCAAAGAGCCATGGACACAAATTTTAGAGGAATTATAAATAAAACAATAGTTATCTATTTAGATGACATTGATGTCTTCTCTAAACATGCAAATCATCATGTGAATGACCTAAAGCAAGTCTTTGAACGATGCAAAAGGTATGGCATTTCATTAAATCCAAAGAAATCATTTTTTGCTTTAGATGAAGGAAAAATTTTAGGATTCATTGTGTCAAAAAATGGTATCTATATTGATCCTAAAAGAGCTGATGAAATTAAACGAATTGCTTTCCCTCATAACAAGAAAACCATGCAATCTTTCCTTGGGAAAATTAATTTTGTTAAGAGATTTGTCCTTGATTTTTCTCAAATAGTTTTACCGTTACAAAACATGATTAAGAAAAATTATGTCTTCAAATGGGGACATAATGAAAGAGAAGCGTTTGAATTTATTAAACACTCAATTATCAATGCTCTATTCCTGACCACCCCCAACTTTCTTAATCCATTTACATTATACAATTTTTCATCGGATACATCATATGCAACTGTTTTAACACAGTTGAATGACCAACAAATAGAAGCACCGATATCATTCTTTAGTTCAAATTTACAAGGTGCAGAATTGAATTACACATCTATTGAAAAACAAGCATTTTCTGTTTTTAAAGCCATAAAACATTTTAGAACTTTTCTCCTAAATTCTCATACAAAAATCATAGTTATGTTTTCTCCAGTAAGACAACTTTTGATGCAGAAAGAATTATGAGAAAAAAGAGCTAACTGGGTAACTGCGTTACAAGAGTATGACGTAGAAATTAAACCCTCTAAAATCGTTAAAGGTCAAGGTTTTTGCAGAATGCTTACGGGAGCATCACATTTTCCAGCAGAAGAAGATTCATGTAATGTGAAAATATCAGAGGTAAGCCTCAGTGATTCAGATTCACAATATACTGATCTTATATTTTATTTGAAAAATGGATATGCTCCAAATCATCTTAGTTATAAGACAAAACGAGCTCTTAGATTAAAAGCTAAACAATATGAGTTAGTCAACGATGTGTTATTTAGAAGAAATTTCAATTTTGTACTTCTAAGATGCTTCGAAAAATCTAAAGCAGATAAAGTCTTGCAGGAACTCCATGATGGACCAGCCGGAGGACATTTTGGAGGAAATACAACAACACATAAGATCTTGCATGCAGTTTACTATTGGCCTACACTTTTCAAGAATTCCCATGAATATTCAATAAGATGTAAAGTATGCCAAAGTACATCTAGAAAACAAAGAAAGCCAACATTCCCATTATAGCCGGTTAATATTGAACAACTATTTGAGCAATGGGGATTATATATAATTGGTGAGATTGTTCCTAACTCTTCCAAACAACATAGATATATTCTCACAGCTACATATTACTTTACAAAATGGGTGGAAGCAATTCCATTAAAAGTATCTAATTCAGAAAATACCATTGATTTCATTGACCAAAATATCATAACCAGGTTTGGCTTACCTACTGCTTTGATGTTTGATAATGCATATTATTTCTTTGGAACTACTATGATATATTTTTCAATTAAAAGAGGTTTTAAACTAAAATATTCTACAAATTATTATCCACAAGGAAATGGTTTAGTAGAATCTACAAACAAAAATATTATTAGAATAATCAAAATAATTGTTGATCAGAATCAAAGAAATTGGCATAAGTCATTAATTTTTTCTCTCTGGGCAGATCGAATAACTCAAAACGCTTCTATTGGTACTTCTCCATTCAATCTTGTATATGGAAAAGAATTTGTACTTCCCACCAACGTAGTTATTCCCTCTCTTTCCTTAGTTCAATTCATTGATGAGACTCCTACTTCTTCTTTACAACTTAGACAAGGTCAAATTCTGAAGTTAGAAGAAGAAAGAGAAAAAGCCAAACAAACTCATGCTCATCATCAACAAATAATAAAAGCCTCATTTGATTCAACTTCTATCACTCCAAAGAATTTTCAAATTGGTGATTTGGTATTGAAATGTTACAAAGCGCATGAGGAAAAAGGTAAACACATGAAGTTTCAAAAACTCTGGCTAGGTCCATTTCAAATAATTGAAGAAATATGCCCATCAACATTTTTATTGCAAGATTTATCAGGAAAAAAGGATTCTTCACCTGTTAATGGGCAAATTTTAAAAAAATATTTCTCATAGGAGGTAACCCCGTCTAAAAGAGAAGTGTTTTGTCATCAAGCTTCTATAATTGATTCTTATTGTGATTCAAATAAAATAATGATCCAGCAGATAGCGATTCAGAAACTTTAATGTGAAAGACTTGAGAAGAAAATTGAAGAGCACATTCAATGGCAAGTTTCAGATTCAGGGAAGCAAGCTAATATACCCCAAGTAGATAAACTTCACAAAGAAATTCTATTCAGAGAATGGGAAGCAAAAATCAAACAAGCAGAGAAATCAGCGACACAGACATCCAAGATATCAAGTGAGATTATTGAATCTATGTGTGAGCAACTGTCTAAAGTAGAACTTCTTAAGGAAAACACGTCTGATGTGTTTTCAGAAACAAGACAGGTGGAAACACAGTGGAAGCAGAGAGAAAATACACAGGAGGAAATGATTAAAAAGGTAAATAAGTTTGATAAGGAAAATTACTGGAATTTTCTAATCAAACCTTATCATCAGCATCAAACTCTGCAGTCTCTTACAGATTCAACAAAGAGATCCCAGTCAGCAATCTCAAATTCTATTTTCAAGGGAAAAATCTGATCAAGGATATCGCAGCCAGCTCAGCTCAAAGCAATGTTAGATATTTGCAAACTTCGTGACCACATTCAAAAAGAAGGGCCGGATTCATAGAATCAAAATTGTTAGTTTAATTTCCTAGATTGTAGTTTAAGTTAGATTTTTTAGGAAGGTTGTTTGAAACCTCCTCTATATTTTTGTAATAATCTATTTTATTTTATAGTGGTTTAGTATTTAAACCCTTCTCATGCATTTAGAGAAGGGTCTAGAAATTTGTCAAAAAAATTTGCAAAGAATGCACTATTGTAAGTTTGTGAGTGCTTTGATGAATTAATGGAACACATCTGTTATCTTTTAACAATTAAAGATGTTTAACTGATTTTGCACTACTGTACTCTTTAAATTGCTTGAAAGTGAGAAGGAGTAGATTCATTGTTGTTAGTTTAAATAAGTAGAACTTCGTACATATGGTACTTCTATCCACTTGTATTAAGTCTTGCTTCATAGATTGACAGTTATCTTTTTATTGCATACATATTTGAAATGTCATCATAAATAAATATTACATGCACTTTTGTTATAATATTTAGCTATAGTTTCTTATTGAATATGTAATCACACTGATAAATGTGATATTTCTTTCACAATTATTCTATGCAAACTACTTTGTTAGAAGAATCATTTTACATAATTTTCATCTCTTTTGACTGTTAAATGACCTATATTACTGATAGTTGAAAGATATCATTTTAGATCACATAAAGGAAAAACACCCCGAGTATATATTAGATTAATAGTTTAGATAGATGCATATAGATTAAAAATCATTATCCATTTGCATGCTATATTCACAAAACCCTCAAAATCATCCTTATTGGGAAACTGGTCCCATTATCCCCAATCGGAGCCACTACACCAAATGGAAAAGGAGCTGCTTTAAGGTCTGGACTGGGTGGTTTTCCCCATGTTCTGGCAACAGTATTCCAAGGCCTCAACAGAATCCTGAAATCTTCTCTTTTATTACTTTGCACTAAGTCACCACATTACAGACTGGGACTCCATCCCTCATTCAAATTCCCCCCCCCCCCCCCCCCACTATACTTTGAACAAGGAATTATATATCAAGCTTACTAACTTAGTACAATCCTTAACAATTACTTTCTTTCTCACTACATAACAAAGAGGGATATAATATCACTGGACATGAGTAAACAAAACTGTTGGAGTTATGAAGACTGTTGGACATTTGGCATTTTGATCCCTTGCAATCAAGTTTTTCATATGCTTGCTGGTGTGAATTCTATCAAGCCTAACACTTGGGCTATCTGATAGTCTTTGGAGTGCTACATATGACTTGAAACTCTTATCTTGTTCGAATCTCTCATCTCCTCTCTGAAAATAAAAAAGATGGTTACAGAGCTGAAAACTGGGCAGATTTTGCTGAAAATGGGGTGCACTCAAAAAAAAATTTCTCCCCAACGATGAAACCTATGATAAATATGATGGAGGTTATTGTTATTTTTCCTGTGTTGGTAAAAAACCTCTCTTTTATTCTAAAAATTCATCTCAGCTCTCCGCAACAGTCGCCACAAAATCATGAACAAAATAGGAAAAAAAGAAATATGAAAATAGTGTTGAAAGATGGCTTCGATTCACATAACTGAAGACACCTGTGAAAAATCCGAGAGAGGCTTTTGTTCTTTATACCATTTTGAAAAAAAACCTCTCTCTGTTTTTCTAAATTTGCTCCCATTTTCCCGAAATCTCTCCCACAAACAGACTGGTCAAACTGGCTAAAACAATTTTTTATTTGGGGAAAGCGGTTTTGAAGGAGCAGAAGTGGTATTTCGGACCCCCCTGAAGTGGTAAGTGGTAATAGGGGGAGGGGGGTCCGAAATCATGAGATAATGACACATAAATGGGGGCCCACTTTTTGAAAACCACCTACTTCGGACCCCCCTGTGAGGATAAAGTTAGGATGGTAGGGGGTAGCGAAATGCAATGTAGGCCGTAGAATTAAAGTGTTGGTGGTGGATGAGGTGGAAAGTGGTGGGGGGTTAACTCCATAATTAGGATATAGTTTTTTTTTTTTTTTTTTTTTTCATTTCTTATTTTTGTTTAATCCTAAGCTTGTTTATGCATGTAATGAAGAAAATGATGGATGGGTGAAAAAACGGAGAATAAGGGTATGAAGGGTGCGGAAAGGAGATGAAAGGTAAAAAAAAATGGATGGAGGGGGAGAATGGAATTAACTGATCCCAGCATATGAAGACAATTTCAATCCACGCCTCCATGCAACACCAAAATAATATATGAGAAATACTTATGTTGCGGCATTCTGGAGCAGTGTGGGTGGAATTTTTTATCGCTTACTCCTTTTAAATATGCTCCATGAAGAATTTGATTCAGGATGCTTTTGAAAAGGAACCTCACTTTGCAGGGAAAAACATTGTTTTCATCCTGCAAGCCAAACCAATACATATAATTCAACAACCCCGATTCCCCTATAATTATAAGGTCCTAACATAATCTCGACAACAATTGTGGGTTGAGTTACTAGTCCTGGAATCCCTAGTTGGAATAGACATTATGGATCCCTGGGTAGCTAGGATAGAGACCAATCCAGTAATGGTTCTGATGTCCAACCGTGAGGTGGAATGAATGGTTGAGGGTTGAGGTGGTTTGGCCTCTGGAAGCCCCGACCTAGCCTTAAATGATGTGGTCTATGAGATCCCACATTAATGCTTTGAATATGACATGGGGGTGACTGGCTAAAGAGAGATTTTCCTCAATAATATCTATGGTTGGGTGCAACGTGGAAGTCCCAAACCTAGTTGCATTTTTCTTATGGAAATAAGAGTGCTATCCTCATGTATTGATGGGGAAATATTCTTATTATTATGTGGCTTAAATGGTTGTTCTATGCTTGTCATTTATGTTTCTTATATGATGGTTATGTGTGTGTTTCATGACAGTAATGTTGTATGACTCTCATCATGTTTTTATTAGTAAATTAACGAATAATGAATCTATGACCTAATAGATGATAATGCAACTAATGTGATGAGGTAACAATTTTTCTTAGCGAATCTCAGATAAGTATGAGACCCTTATGGTCAGATATGTTCTTTCAACCTGTAGTTTACAAATTTGTGACATGTTTGATGAAATTCCTGCCATGGCTAGTAAGGATCTAGTCAGGTCCTTGTTCAAGTGTTTATATTTACATCGTTATTTCGTTGTTATATTTAATTTTTGAAAGTGTCATGGATTTCTCGGCAGTGACCTAGGATCTAGGCCTGAAAAAATGGCACAGGAATCGGGGTCACAGGCTTAGTACTGCAAGGAAAAGTCCCCAGTCGCATGCATGCCCATGCTGTCGGAGTGACTAGAGGGTCTCAGTCACACAAACAGGTCATAGTAACAGATCTGAGCATAGGGGTCTTATACTTATCTGAGAATCGCTAAGAAGCACTTATTCCTTATTACATTAGTTTCATAATAATCTATTAGGTCATATATTCATTGCTCATTCATTTAAAAATCAAAACATGATGAGAACCACACATTTTCACTGTCATAAAACACATTCATAACCAACATATAAACAACATAAATAATGAGGATACAACAACCATAACTACCACATATAATCCAACACATTTACACATAAAATACCAAGGAAATGAACTCTTATTAAGGAATGCAAAAGGAAACCCGGTATGGGACTACCACATTCCACCCGACCACAGATTGACTGAGCCAAATATCACTTCATCTAATCAACCTCGTGCCATATTCCAATCATGAACGTTGGAATCAAGCCAAAAAAACCAACTAGGGCTTCCCGAGGCTAAACCACCTTATGCTCATAAATAGAACAAGCTTTACCGCAATCCTCATCGAATCATTAGGCCATAAGCAAGCATGGATGCCACCATATTGATCCATCTACACTGTGAGGAATTTTCTTGTCTCCTAGTCTCTAGGCTTTACCATAATCCACAGTCTGATCCATGTATGTCTAGGCCATAATCGAGACACCACACTCCAGGTTTTACCGTATATCCGTCCATTCACCGGCAACAATTCTTAGGCCTAATCAAGGGTGTTATCATTCTATAATTTACAAGGTTGTGAGAATAAACACCAAGGACAACATCAAAACCACTTTGGAAGCTAGGATCTATCCCTGCCATCTTCAGATAGGGATATCTCTCTAAAATTTAGCTATTTTTTGTGTGAATTTTAGGCTAGTTATCACTGTACTGATTTTTTGTTTGATTTGGATTGTTTGTTTGATTAAAATTTTATAATTTTAATGGGATATGGAGTCTAAATATTGACTGGTTTTGCATCAAATTTTGAAGGAGTTTCACAAGGCAAGCTAGGTTGCACTAATTGGATCTTTCAGGATTTTAAGTGAATTATGAAATGGAAGAAATGTAGAGTTCAGTAGAAACTGAGGAGCAATGAAGTATTCCTCAATTTGACTTCAGCAGAAAATATGTAAATTAAAAACAACCATAATAGGGTGCTCTTTATAACATATCCTATTCGTCACAATTTTTTTTATGTAATTAATCTTTTCATAAATTACAGAGAAAGAAAAACAATGAATAACACATTAACAGAAGAAAAACATCACCAATTGGTACACCACATGAATCCTATGAAGAATGTCATTGTATTATTGATGCTTCTAGCAACCAGAAAATTACAATGCTCAGAGAAAATTATAATCAACAATCAACCCTTAATACTTCAACATGTGGAGTATTTATACACTAAATTACAAAATGATTTACAAAATCACTGTCTCAACCGACAGTGTATTATTGGCATTATCTCAAACAATAAAATCGATCTTTTACAAAATAATAGGCAAGGTGTGAAACATTGTGGAAATATTGCTCTGTTTTGGAGGAATCAGTTGCTAAATAGTTCTATTCCTGTGATGTGCTGGTTGATGTGCTGACTGCATCCGAATTATTGCTTAGTCTTGTAACTCACAAATTTTATCCCACCTATATTCATCTGGAATAATTAATTTAATTACCTTCCGATAAATCTCATCAACCTCGGTATATCTCACAAAAGTGGGTTTAACAACAAAAATATGATTTACTTCATGCCGGATGAAGAAATCATTACCCATAGCTTCCAAAAATGCTCTTCATGTCATGTTGCCTTTGATGCTTGAAAATTTGGAGTTGTCTCTAGCTATCTCTTTCAGCTTTCTAACATAGTCTTCATAAGTAATTAACTTGTCATTAATTACAAATAAAGAAGGCATACCCTTTTGAGTTAAAGGCTTAATTCTGGAAAAAAATCTTTTGACTGCTATCTCCAAACTGTGACACTTCTCCTCTAACTAAACAACCAGATTATTTTTTGTAAGAATCCTCTTCACCTCCAAAATGTTTTCTATTCTTACTCCTAAATCATCTAATTCATATCCATTTTTAGAATTTAGGAATTTGATGATGTTGTAGGCATTTCTCCCAATTCTTGTTTAATCTCTATTATAGCCTCTCTTTCTCTCTTAATCAACTCTTTCTGCTCAAATATGATCTGAATGCAGGGCCATATTTCAGCAATTGATTTCATGATGTCTGTCCAAATTATTTCATTGGCTTGGGCCAAGGTCTGTCCTATTGCCGATTCCCTTTCAGATTTCTACAATCTTTCAATTAATTTCTGAGCCCTACGTGATTCTGATGAGTGAGAAGAATCACTCCTTGTCTTCTGGTCCTGTAAATATTTGACCTAGCCCTACAATTTTTTGATTTCCTCTCTCTGAATTGAAAAATTTTCAACTGCTTAGTTAACTGTTCATCATCATTTTCTGTCTGTGTAGTATGCGGAGTAGAAGTTGTAGTTGTTGTTGTAGGAACAACCTTAAGAGGTACATCATCTAGTGGAATCATAGCCATCTTTGCATTCTTCTCTCTTTCTTTGATCATATTCTCCATCTCAGTTTCTATCTGCCTTATCTGTGCATTCTGTTCCATGATGAGCTTCATCATGTCAGTCTTTTGGGTCTCTTTCTCCTCAATGTCCTCGGTAAGGGGATCTTCAATGGCTGAAAACTTTAACAGCTTTCTCAATGCTTCTATGTAAACATTCTTCTTCTTAATTATTTCCTCTGCAACTTTATGTTTGTAGGGTCATATCCCATCTTGACTACTAAATCATCTAAGGATTTATTCCTTGTATTCTTTGCAAGAGAAGAAATCTTCTCCATATTCAATTGTGACTGGATATTTGATAAGGAAACCTGAAATTTAGAAAGTTTCATAGTAGTATTAGCTAAAGTTGAGGAAATCATTTCACCTGTCTACTTATGCATCTCCATTTGGTCAATGGGAAGAATATCCTTTATGTTGAATTTGAATGTTGTTTTCTTGTAATCAGATGCTAACTTTGGCTATGGAATTTGGGCCTCCAGGAAGGCCATCTACATCTTTCCCTTCTCTAAATAAAACACTGACAATAACCTACTTTGAGATCTGGAAGTCTGCTTCCAGAATTGGGCATAATTGTTTTTCTTAAGAATCTCATTTTTAAGCTTTATCTCCCTGAATCCATCAAATGTTTTGTTCTCCTTCTCTCCTTGGACAACCTTATTTGTTTGGACAGTTTCTTGTTGGTCATGAGATACTGAATATGTTGTAGGAGAAGCAGTGAATTGACCACCTACTTGAGAAGAGGACG
Source organism: Pinus albicaulis (assembly GCA_034641835.2). Lineage (NCBI taxonomy): Eukaryota > Viridiplantae > Streptophyta > Pinopsida > Pinales > Pinaceae > Pinus > Pinus albicaulis. The sequence continues at coordinate 340,043,363 of CM076578.1, read as the reverse complement.
GTGTTTCTTTTATCACCATAACTACTTCTTGCTGTGAATTATTTCATGTATCAACCTTTCGATTTAGCTTTGTTTTTTTCCTGTACATGATTTTAAATTCTCTTCCTGCATTGTCAGTCATTGAATGCGACTCTTCCTCCATTTGTCTTTTAACTGTTTTCTCCTATCAGACAGGAGTCTCTGATGTTGATGTAGATACCAGCTACTCCTCAACTTCCTGTAGTGTATTTTCATCCCATACTGACTGGTTCATATATATTTCTATCTTAGGCCTCTGGGTGTGAATGTAAGGAGTAGTTTTTTTTTATACTCTTAGCTTGGAAATTATAACCAGAGGGTCATAGGACCAGGTGAAACTCAGGCTGAACTTCATCTCTTTCAAAATTTTATTTGCCTCTTCCCCTGCTGACCTGCTATTGCAAATGAAAGACCCAATATGTGTCTTGATTTTGAACTGGGACTTCTTCTTAGCTGATTCAAAATGAATTTCATCTGAATTCAACATCTGTTTGATATATTCTAGAGAACAAATCCTAATTGGGAGGTATTTTGGGAGCTTATAAGGAGAAAGCTCACATCCATAGTCTCTGATCTCAGTGTAATTTTGGTACAAGTACCAATATCCTGTCTTAGCATGATATGTCAAATGTAGAATTCTCTTAATGTCTTCAATTATCCTGGTTTCTTCTGTGCTTCTTAGGACACTCATAGCTGGGTGAACAAACTGTTGAATGAACTGTTTGTAAGAGAATTATTGATGTTCTTTCATCACTAAATATGTCTAAAATATCACTGATTTCTGGTTTCCTTCATCATCAAGATGCTGCATGGAAAATTTGAACATGTCTAGTTGATAATAAAAACATTAAAGGGAGATCTAATTGAATGGTTCATGAGGCACAATACTTGCTAAGGTTTTTTAAATGGGGTAGCAAGCTAAGTGGACTTGGTTGTGGGGAAAGCTCCACAGTTAAGCGCACTTGAGCTAGAGGAGTTCTGGGATGGGTGACCTCCTAGGAAGTATTGGTTACCAAGTGCAAGCCCCGAAAGTGATGATTGATGCTATGTGATTCATTTAACTAGTTTCAATCCCACTTCTTCACCCCCGTAAGCATCACCCAATGCAATGAGTGCTAAGTGGACTATTCAAAAAATCATGAGAAATTAGTTAGTTAGGACTACCTCTCATGGAAATGGTCATAGATGAATGACTTACTTAACACAATTGAATCCCAAAAATGATATCTAATATAATGCATTGCGAAAACCCCTCATCCTTAAAGTATTTAAATACTTCTTTAGTCTGAAACTTAAGAAACTGTTCATGGATGTTGTCAGCCAGGAATTGGCTAAAATTGAATATAATGGATAGCTTGCTATCCATGGAAAAAATGGAAAGGAAGCCTAAAATGGGTTCATCTACCCACTGATCAGAATAATAACCAAGGATGTATGGAATTACAGTTATTATCTTCTTAGCTTGATTAGGGAAGATGGAGGAAGGGAATGGAGGGTTTTTGTTTGGAAATTGGTATTCTCTGGTAAAAATATGTCAAAGATCTTGGCTCTTTTAGTAAAATCAAGCTTTTTTTTAAGTTCATTGAGGGCTTCTAAGGAGAAAGAAGTGATGTTTTCCACAAAGGGAGCTTTCATCATCTAGTTTAATGACTGGGCAGTGATGGTGAAGAGGATTTCACTAGTAGGGGCAATAATGGCTCTTTGATTGGGAATGTAGCATGCTTGGCATTTTCTAATGAATTTGGGGGCATGTAAGTTGTGAGGGAAGATGTAGTGTGGGATATTGGACTCCCAAAGTCTAATCTCATATGTTTTATCAACGTATTTGTCTTCCATCCAATAATATAGTTCAAATAATTCAAATTTAGACTATGTCTCAACAATCTTATAATCTATATATGCTAAAGGAATATGATCTAAGTCTATGGGAGAATAGACTAAAGGATTCAGAGGATCCTCCTGAGTTTTCTTTTTAGGAGGCATGATGAATTGTGAATAATTTGATTAGAATTGGGAGGAACAAGGTTACCAGGAACACATAGCAGATGTGTGATTGGTTGAAGGAGAAAGGAAAGATACCGTCACTTGATTTCAAACTGATCAGTTGATAAAGACTGGGCACACTGTAAAACCTGTGAAAAAATTGATTTGCAGAGACAATGTAACAGTAAAGGGTGAAGAAGATCGATTGCAGGGTTTATATAATGAATACAGGTTTTCTGTTGCAAATTGCGCGGCTCCGTTGGATTAATAGTCATCCAATGGTAATTAAATGTTCACCAGATAAAACCGGGAAGCAATTTGATTGGAAACGACTCGGTGACGTGGCAACATGGTAGTGGCGAAGGTATCAGGTAGGGAAAATGGAAATAGAATGAGGGATGAGTGGTTTTTAGAGGGGGTAGTGAGCGGTCAGTGGTTTAGGCGGGGGGTGTGAAGTGTGGAGGGGAGGCCACATGGTAGTGGGACAGGGCGGAAAAATAATTTTTTTTGGACTCCCCCTCGGCGGTAAAGCGAGGATGGAGAGGGGGGGCCAAAAGTTAATAGGCGTCATTGATTTGGGGAGAGGGAAAATCATGTGGTGGACAGCTGCGGGCTATTTAACCATATGCGACAAGACATTTTTTTGGGTTGCACTTTTTATTTTGGATTGAAAAGTTAAGATAAAACATAATTAAATGATATATATCCTTTTATGCGTTTGATGCATAATGAAAAATTCAAACTTAGGATAAAGAATTTTTAATCCTTTTTCAAAATAAACTACTTCTACCTACCCTTTCAAACTTAAATTCCTTTTACTAAACTAACATTTTTTATTTCTTCTAAGGGTGCCTTTAGACTAGCAAACCCATATTCCTTTTTTTTATGAAAAAACTATTCTATCCTATCACTTATTTCTCCTATTGATTCAGATTAAATAGTTGAATCAATGTCATTTTCTACCTAACTATTGATTTACCAAGATTAGACTATTTGGAAAATCTTTATTTTCTAACCTAATTTACAAAAATTCAAAATTGTTCAATCATGATTATGTTGTAGGGTGTAAAAAAATAGCTAGTCATTGTGGCATTTTAAACAAGTTGCACACAACCTTATTTCATTTAACAAAAATAAAAATATGTATCAGTAGTGGCATTTGAATTTGCAACACTTTCAATGTTATTTTCTTTTGTTTTTCTTTTGTGGGGTTCTGATTTCATTTATATTCTTTTTCAATTTTTTTTCTTTTATTCTTTTTTCTCTTTATTCATTTTTTTTAGATATACCATCTTTTCATTTTCTGATATATATATATATGGAAATCATTTTCATTTTGAAAAGTATTTACATTATGAGATTACTGAGATAAAATACCTAATCAGCTTGAGATCCTATAAATTATAGGACCTTAACAGTGGCTCTAGCTGGGGATTGCACTTCTCTATGTGAGGTGCCAAGAACATTTGATCAGTAGCCTTGAGTGTTCCATTTCAGCAATGTTTGCACCATATTTCTTTTTGTTTTTAGAGTAATTATGGTAGCATATCAATCAAAATCTTAGGGCCTTCTCTGTGATCTTCAACTTCTGTCAATAGGTTACCCAATCAAAATAATAAGGACAATGATATTTACAATGATTTAATGTAAGAAAAATCTCTATTTCCAGGAGAAGTAATGCTTCAACATTCTTCCATTTACAGGCCCACCATTCATTTCTATTCCATCTAGGTCTTTAAGAAAGAATGCATTGTGTCCTCTGAAAGCATAAATGATGTAAGGTCCTTTCCAAAGATTGTCAAATTTCCCATGTTTGCCTTTGTCTTCTCTTTTGGAATCCCACTTTAAAACTCTGTCACCCAAATTGAAATCATTTTCTTTAGTTCTTTTGTCAAAAATATTTTTGGCATTCTCCTGGATAAATTGTGTTTTACTATAGACTTCTTCCCTGGGTTGCTGCAATTGAATAGTCTGATTAATACTCTTCTGAGTGTCATTTGGCTCAACTTGCAATTCCTGAATTATCTTCATAACTGGAACTCCCAAAGAGGATGGAAAAAAAATGTCCATCCCATAAAACAATTAATATGGTGACATGCTAATTGATTTATTTATAGTAAGTCTATCAGTCCAAAGTGCATTAATTAACTTGTTGTGCCATGACTTTTTGTTATCTTCTAACAACTTTTTTCTGATGTTGACCAAAATATTATTTGAGGATTCAACTAACCCATTACCTTGAGGGTAATAACAAGTTGAATGTCCCAAATTAATACGATATTTGCTGTATAAATATATCGTTTTCTTGGATTTAAAGACTACAACATTATCTGTAATGAGCTTGTTTGGACAACCAAATCTAGAGAGGATATTGGTTTCCAAAAATTTAAAAATAACAACATCAATGGCTAATATGGAAGGTGTGGCTTCAATCCATTTTGTGAATTAATCAATGGCTGTGAGAATCCATTTGTGTTGGGAAAAGGATGATGGATGGATTTCACCAATGAAATCCAATCCCCATTGTTGGAAAGGACTTTCAACATATATGGGTTTTAAAGGGAGAGGCAATAGTTTTATTTTTCCCACAAAATATTTGGAATTTGTGGAAAGAGGTTAATTTCTTATGAACATCAGGGAAAAGGGTAGGCTAGTAAAAACCAGCTCCAAGTATCTTGTTAGCAGTGGTTTTCTAGTATATATGTCCACTGCAATCACCTTCATGGAATTCCTACATGGTTCTTTCTGCATCATACTTCAATAAACACTTTAGTAAAATATCAAGAGCATATTTCCAATATAAAACATTATCTATGATGCAAAATTTTACTGCTTTTAACTTTAGAAATATATACTCTGTCTTTGTTAAATTAGGAGGAGCATTTAAATTGAATAAAAAAAATATGAGGTCTGCATATCAGGGAGAGGTCAGAAAAACCTCATAAATTTGTGGAGTTGCCTACTCCTCTTAATCATTTAATGCAACAACAAAGTTGATATCTAACGCATGAAATTTAGACTCAACCATCAATTTGGCTAGTCCTTATCCTTTGATAAGCTTAGTGGGTTTGATTTCTATGTCATACTCAAGAATGATAACAATCCATTTACCTCTTTTCCCATATGGTCCATTTCAAGTTAAAATATCCTTGACCATTGAATTTGGTATATAAGAAATTATGTGGGAATGTAGAATATACACTCTGAAATATTTGATTGCTTTTCTTAATGAAAAGGCTTGTTTTTCTAGTATGTTATATTTCAAAGCATCATCCCTTAAATATTTACTAAAGAATGCAATGGGTTGTTCAAATCCTTCATTTTTTTTCTGTAAAAGAATAGCTGCAACAGTGTGTTCAGATGCAAATGAAAAGATTATAAAATCCTTAGTGAAATGTAGACTGATTAGGACTGGTGCTTTTGTCAATGCTTGTTTAGCTTGATCAAATGATTGCCTAGCTTCAATGTTCCATCTTATTTGTGAATATATTTTCAGCATATTTGTTATATTTCTGAGAAGTTTTGCAAGGTTGGGAATGAATATTCTTAGGAAATTTATCTTGCCAATAAATGATTGAAGCTTCTTAATGTTTCTAGGATGAATGATTTTAAAAATGGCTTCAATTCTACTTGGATCAATCCTAATACCATCTTTAGAGATAATATGACCTAGAAGTTTTCCTTCTTCAAGGCCAAAAAGTTTCTTAAGATTTAATGAAATTCCAAACTTTCTACATTTCTCAAACACTCTTCTCAGATGTAACAAATGTTCCTCGTTAGTTTTTGAATAGACAGTAATGTTATCTAGATAGATCACAATAAACCTACCAATTTCATCAGCAAAGGCAATATCCATTGCTCTTTGAAATGTGACTCCAACATTCATTAATCCAAAGGGCATCTTCACATACATGAAGGTACCCCATGGAGTAGTGAAAGTTGTTGTATCCTAATCATTAGGATGAACTAAGACTTGGTTGTAGCTTGAGAAACCATCTAATAAAGAAATCCTACTAGATCCAACTACCTTCTGTAATATGTGATCCATTTTTGGCAAAGGGTAGTTGTCTTTTAGGGAGAATTATTAAGATTTCTGAAATCTATGCTTAACATGATTTCTCCTATTTTCTTCCTGGTTGGTACAATGTTGGAAACCCATTTAGAGTACCCAAGGGGAGCCATGATTTTAACATCATACATCTTTTTTAATTTCTTTCTCAATCAGAGGCATCAGAATTGGATTTATTCTTTGAAGTTTTTTCTTAAATGGTTTATGATCCTCTTTAATTGGGATTTTATGTTGTATAATACTAGTATCATAAGCTTTGAGATCTTCATAACTCCAAGCAAAGACATCAATGAATTGTTTGAATAAAGAAATGTATTTTATTTTTATTTTTATTTTTTTATAGTAGTTGGAAGTGATTTGGAAAATTTTATCATTTTGGGGTCTTTTTCACTACATATGTTATACTCTTCTACATTTGCCCCTGTGGGCTCAATCTTAGGATTCTTAGCTACATCATTGAAATCAAATAATTCTTCTAATGGAACTAAATCTCGAGGTAAAACATTATCCTTTAACTAAAGTATTTCAAACTTCTTTCTCTGGATATATTTCAAGCAATTTTAATTTATTTACAACTTTATCTACATGAATATTTAAATCTGAGTTTTCTCACTGTTTTTATAAATTAGAATGTACCACTATTTGATTTTCTAATTCACACTCTAAGTCTATATTCTCTTCTTCATATTCATCCTTAGACTGCAGAAAGTTTTCAATTTGTTTTTCATTTCCAAACACTTGCCAATACCTCATATTGTTTCGTACAACTAGTCGATGTTTTACTTCCACTGTATATTGTTGATTAGGGTGAGGTTTTTACAGGTGTTGGCTAAAAAAGCCAAACCGTTTGCAAGGATATTCCTATTTCTAGGAATTGCTAAAAGATCATATTCCACAGAACTTTCTAGAAAATCAAGCACAACATTTCTATATGCTCTCAATCTAGGATGCTTGGCAGATTATTCTCCTTAAATTTTTTTTATGATTAACTCGGAATCTCCATGAATGGAAATTATTTTGGCACCCAATTTTTGCAACAATTGCAATCTTGATAGAAGTGCTTCATACTCAACTATATTATTGGTACATTTAAAATTGAGCTTGTATGAATGACCTTCATCATGATTGTTTCATGTTTTTGAAACCCACACTCCTGCTCCAGAACCCTCTCTGCTACAAGATCCATCAAAGCTCATGTTCCAAAGAGGTTTGAGTTGAGTATTTTGTTCCACTATTTGTGCTTGGTTTTCATTTGTTTCACAAATATCATTGTTTGCATTGGTAACCTGAGTATTGATATCTCCATCATTATAAAGAATGAAAGAGTCCAAATATGAGTAGACAAAGTAAAGAGGATAGTTATGTGGTTTATCTTGACTAATCACCATGAATTTCATCAAATTTTTCCTATATAATCTTCCTTGTTGAAAAAACAGTGGTATGGTAGCAAAGGCCATGTCCATTTGTAGGGTCCCTTGTAACGTTGCTCCCCATGAGCGTGACAACAACATGCCATACTTAGGGGGTATATCTACAACCACTATATCCATTACTATAATTTTGGTTGGGATTTGAGCTAAAGTAACACATATATCTTTGATGAGACCTAGGCATCTTAATTTGTTGGAATCAAATGAATATAAATATTTATCAGGTCTGGTAATGTCAAGTCCAAGTTTTTTCATAACAACTTTGGACATTAAATTGTGCGAAGCACCTAAATATAACATAGCATTATGAAGAATCTTATCATGAAAATTTAGGCTAACATAGAATGCAGGAACACCTCCTTCCTGTGGTTTTCCATCAACTTCTGGCCCAAATAAGAGTTCAGGCTGATCATCATTCAAATTAACAGTGTCTATGTTTTCCCCTATGTTTAGAACTTTCATCACTTGAGATCTATATAGATTTTTGTTCATTAACTTTGTTAGAGGAATGGGAATTTTTAGTTTTGCTATTTCATTCTCAATGTTGAATGATGTTTGAATCTTACTCCGGTTCAGAAAATCAGATTTATCAACAATTTATTTTGATACAGGTTCCTTTCGCTGACTGGTGGTTGGGATATCAATTTGAGTATTTTTGGAACCATTATCAACTATATTTTTGGTAGGACTTTCTACTGTCTTTTTGTTAGAACTATCAACAGTTTTCTTGGCAGAATTATCTGTGATTTTCTTAACAACAATATTAGAGGTTTTCTTAGCAGGACTCTCATAATTCTTTTTGTTGGGGGTATCTGAAGTTTTTTTACTCCTAAGGTTATATTGCCTGTGGACTTCCATAATAGCATTTTCAAATCCTTGTTTATAATAATCTGACTCTTCTGAATCAAGTTCAGTTTGGGAAAGTTGAAAATATCTTATTCTTCTTGAGTGAGAAAAACGGTTTAATCATAATTAATACCCATCAAATTTATTTGGTTATATTCTACCTCTTCTACAATTTCTCCATCATCATCAGCATAATTCTCCTGAAATGAAGGTCTAATTTGTTGATCTAGTCCCCTTTATTCCCTCTATTTGATTTGGGGAGGATTTCTTCTAACATTTTGATTACGATTTTGAGGAGCATGCTTGTTTTCTCTACGAGTATCCCTTTCTATTAGATTAATATTTTCCATCATTCTTTCTATTGTTGTCAATAATGAATATATTTTGACATTAGTAGAAGAAGTTGAGGGTTATTATTTCATGGTCACTCTTCTTTCAGTTCTTATCCTAGCCCTTTTTGCTAACAAATTGGTTTCTACACTCACCACATCCCTCTACATTTCTTCTAATGTTGAATAGTTTCTCTCTCTCATATGATAAGACATGGCTGCCTCAAAGCCATCTGTGAACTTTATTAAGGCTAGAACTTGTGGTGGTTTAATGTTTGCTGGAATTGCATTGTATACAATGTTGAATCTAGTGCAATAATCCTAGACACTCTCCCCAGGTTCCCTCCCAGTGCTTTCATATTCTGATAGAATTTGAAGAGGGTTATTTTTAACTTCCCATATATTAAGGAATGATTGATGGAATGCAGGGAGATCATTGATGCAAGCAGGTGGCAAGGCTTTAAACCATTACCTAACTTCTCCAGTGAGAATTTCTGCAAACAACCTCATTTATTTTCCTCATCTACTTCCTTAAGGTCAAAACTATCATTCTTCATATCTACATGTTGTTGAGAAATGATAGGTCCAGTTCCATCAAACTGTGGAATCCTAGTTTGATAGTCCTGTGGCATGTTTTCCAAAGGACCTTGAAGAACAAGTGGAGCATATCTAGCTGCCATTATAGGTATATGAGGATGAAAAATATGTGGGTTGATCAAAGGTGGTTGTTGGATGAAAGGTGGAGGTTGAATCAAAGGTGGAGGCTGAAATGAAGTTTGAGGTTGCGAAGAAGGTGAAGATTGGATTGCGGGTGAGGATTGGGGAGAATATGGGGTTTTAGTTTCTTGATGAGAAATTACAAGGGCAGTAGTGGAAACTACAGAAGGTGTAGGACTAAATGATCTGGGATGAACACATTGTGATGAGGTATATGAAACTACAAAAGAAGTTAGGGAAGAAATTTCAACAGATTGTTGGACATATGCCTCATGAACAGAAAGGTCAAGACCTGAAACTAAACCTTGCAATTTATCAAAATATTTAAGAATTTGGAGGTCAATATCAGGTTGGGAAGATTGTACTTCAATAGAATGACGTCTTAATTCAGATTTATCTACCACTATTTGATCTACCTAGTTGGTTGACTTAGTTCTAAACATACTATGTTCAAAAGGTAAATCACATTCAATGTCTTGTATGGTAACAAAATCCTTTGGAAGAGAATATGTCCTATAGGGAGGACTTCTACTTCCTTGGTGCTCAGCTATACTCTTTTTTCTCAGTAGTTTTTCAGGATCATCAACAATAACTACAGGCTTTGGATCGGGATGAGATCTAGTGTAAGATCTTTTGGGAACCAAAATTAAAATCTAAAACACATACACACACACTTATTATTTACAAAAATGAAAAGGAAAATATCTCTCGAAATATTCCTATCATACACTTTTCTTAACCAGGGTAATGAATTCGAAGAAGTTTATAATATTTTCAATTTTTCCCCAGTACGGTCGAAACTATGTTATCGTTCTGTAATTTATGATATTGTGAGAATAAACATAGAGGAAAACATCAAAACCACTTTGGAAGCTGGGATCCAGCCCTGCTAGCTTCAGAGAAGGATCTCTCTGTAAAATTTAGTTGTGTTTTGTGTGAATTTTAGGCTAGTTATTATTGTACTAATTGTTTGTTTGATTTGGATTGTTTGGTTGATTAAATTGTTATAATTCCAATGTGCTATGGAGTCTAAAGATTGACTGGGTCTGCATCAAATTTTGAAGGAGTTTCACAGGGAAATTTAGGTTGCAATAACTGGATATTTCAGGATTTTAAATGAATTATGAAGTGGAAGAAATGTAGAGTTCAGTAGAAATTGAGGAGCAATGAAGTATTCCTCAATTTGACTTCAGGAAAAAAAAAATTAATTAATTAAAATTTAAAAAATAAAAAAATAAAAAAATAGCAAAAAATAGAAATAGAAATAAAATAAAATTTTTTTACAAACAAACAGAATATGGTGCTCATTATAACATGTCCTATATGTCACAGTTTCTGTTATGTAATTAATCTTTTCGGAAATTACAGAGAAAGAAAAACAATGAATAACACATTAACAGAAGAAAAACATCACCAATTGGTACACCACATGAATCCTGTGAAGAATGTCCTTGTATTATTGATGCTTCAAGCAACCAAAAAAATTACAATGCTCAAATAAAACTATACTCAAAAATCAACCCTTAATACTTCAAGTTGTGAATTATTTATACACTAAATTACAAAATGTTTTACAAAATCGTTGTCTCAACCGACAGTGTATTATTTGCATTATCTCAAACAATAAAATCAATATTTTACAAAATAATAGGCAAGGTGTACAACATTGTGGAAAGGCTTCTTTGTTTTGGAGGAATCAGTTGCTGAATAGACCTATTCCTATGTTGCGCTGGTTGATGTGCTGCCTGTTGTGTTGTCCTGTGATGACTTATGCTGACTACATTTGAATTACTGCTCATTCCTGTAACTCACAAAATTTGTCCCACTTATCTTCATCTGGAATGGTTAATGTAATTACCATACGATAAAGTTCATCAACCTCGGTATATCTGGAAAAAGGGGGTTTTACAACAAAAATATGATTTACTCCATGCTAAATGAAGAAATCATTACCCATATCTTCCAAAAATGCTTTGTCTATCATGCTACCTTTGATGCTTGAAAATTTGGAGCTATCTCTGGATATATATCTCATATTTCTACCATAGTCTTCATAAGTAATTAACTTGTCATTAATTACAAATAAAGAAGGCGGACCCTTACGAGTTAAATGTTCAATTCTGGAAAAAAATATTTTGACTGCTATGTCCAAACTATGACACTTCTCCTCTAGCTGAACAACATGATTCATTTTGGTAAGAATCCTCTTCACCTCTAGAATGGTTTCTGTTCTGTCATCAACTCCTAAATTTTCTAGTTCATATATGTTTTCATAATTTAGGAATTTGATGATGTTTGTTGTTGTTGCAGGCATTTCTCCCAATTCTTGTTTAATATCTATTATAGATTTTGTTGCTCTCTTATTCAACTATTTATACTCAAAGATGATTTAAATGTAGGGCCATATTTCAAAAATTGAGTTTATGATGTCTGTCCAAATGATTTCCTTGGCTTGGGCCAAGGTATGTCCTATTACTGATTCCCTTTCAGATTTATGCAATCTTTCAATTAATTTATGAGCCCTCTGTGATTCTGCTGACTGAGAAGCCTCATTCCTTTTCTTCTAGTCTCGTAAAATATTTGACCTGGTCTTGCAATTTTTTGATTTCCTCTGTCTGAATTGACAGATTTTCAACTGCTTTAGTTAACTGTTCAGCACAATCTACTGTCTGTGTCGTATGTGGGGTAGAAGTTGTAGCTGTTGTTGTATGAATATTTGTAAGAGGTACATCATTTAATGGAATCATAGCCATATTTTCATCATGCTCTCTTTCTTTGATCATCTTCTCCATCTCAGTTTCCATATGGCTTATCTGTGCATTATGTTCCATGATGAGCTTCATCATGTCAGTCTTATGGGTCTCTTTCTCCTCAATTTCCTTGGTAAGGGGATCTTCAATGGCTGACAGCTTTAACTTCTTTCTCAATGCTGATATGTCAACATTCTTCTTCTTAATTATTTCCTCTGCATATTTCATGTTTGCAGGATCATATCCCATCTTGACTACTAAATCCTCTAAGGATTTATTCCTTGTATCCTTTGCAAGAGAAGAAATATTCCCCATCTTCAACTCTAAATGGATATTTAATAAGGAAACCTGTAATTTAGAAATTTTCATAGTAGTATTATAAAGTTGAGGAAAAAATTTCACTTGTTTTCTTATGCATCTCCATTTGGTCAATGGGATGAATATCCTTTATGTTGATTTCGAATGTTGTTTTCTTGTAATCAGATGCTGACTTTAGCTGTGGAATTTGGGCCTCGAGGAAGGCCATCTACATATTTCCCTTCTCTGAATCAAACACTAATAGTAACCTTCTTTGAGATCTGGAAGTATGCTTTAGAAATTGGGCTTAAGTGTTGTTCTTAAGAATCTCTTTCTTAAGCTTTATCTCCCTGAATCTGTCAAATACTGTCTTCTCCTTCTCTCCTTGGAGAACCTTATTTGTTTGGACAATTTCTTGTTGGTCATGAGATACTGAATATGTTGTAAGAGAAGCAGTGAATTGACCACGTAATTGAGAAGAGGATGGCGTTTCTTTTATCGCCATAACTACTTCTTGCTCTGAATTCTTTTCTGTATCAACCTTTGGATTTAGCTTTGTTATTTTCCTGCACTTGATTTTAAATTATTTCCTGCACTATTAGTCACTGAAGGTGACTCTTCTTCTCTTTTTATTTTATTTTCTTTATCCTGTGGGATAGAATTTAGTGATTTTCACGTAGATACTGACTACTCCTCAACTTCCTGTAGTGTATTTTTAGACCATACTGACTGGTTCATATATATATTTCTATCTCAGGCCTCTTGGTATGTATTTAAGGAGTAGTTTTGTTTTCTACTCTCAGCTTGTAAATGATACCCAGAGGGTCATAGGACCAGGTGAAACTCAGTCTGAACTACATCTCTTTCAAAATTTTATCTGCCTCTTCCCCTGCTGACCTACTATTGCAAATGAAAGACCCAATTTGTGTCTTGAATCTAAACTGGGACTTATTTTTAGCTGATATCAAATGAATTTCATCTAAATTCAAAATTTGTCTGATATATTCGAGAGAAAAAATCTTCATTGGGAGGTATTTTGGGAGCTTATAAGGTGCAAGATCACATCCATAAACTCTGATCTCGGTATAATTATGGTACAAGTACCAGTCTCCTGTCTTAGCCTGATCTGTCAAATGTAGAATTCTCTTAATATCTTCACTTATCTTGGGTTCTGCTGGACTGCTTAGGACACTCATAGCTGGGTGAAAAAACTGCTTAATCAATTTTTTGTAAGAGAATTATTACTATTCTTTCATCACTAAAGATGTCCAGAATATCATTGATTGTTGGTTGCCTTCTTCATCAAGATTTTGCATGGAAAATTTGAACCCGTCTGTCTGATAATACAAAAACATGTATACCAAAATTGAAGAGTATTTAAATACTTCTTCAGTTTGAAACTTAAGAAACTGCTCATGGATGTTGTTAGCTAGGAATTGGATGAAATTGAATATAATGGATAGCTTGCTATCTTGGAAAAAATGGAAAGGAAGCCTAAAATGGGTTCATCTACCCATTGATCAGAATAATAACCTAAGATGTATGAAATTACATTTATTATCTGCTTAGCTTGATCAGGGAAGATGGAGAAAGGGTATGGAGGGTTTTTCTTTGGAAATTGGGTATTCTCTGGCAAAACTATGTCAAATATCTTGGCTCTTTTAGTAAAATCAAGCTTTTTGTAAAGTTCATTGAGGGCTTATAAGGAGAAAGAAGTGATGTTTTCCATAGAGGGAGCTTGCATCACCTGGTTTAATGACTGGGCCGTGATGGTGAAGAGGATTTCACCAGTAGGGGCAATAATGGCTCTTTGATTGGGAATGTAGCATGCTTGGAATTTTATGATGAATTCGAGGGCATGGAATGTGTGAGGGAAGATGTAGTGTGGGAGATTGGACTCCCAAAGTCTAATCTCATATGTTTTATCAACATATTTGTCTTCCAGCCAACAATATAGTTCAAATAATTCAAATTCAGACTGTGTCTCAATGATCTTATGATCTCTATCTTCTAAAGGAATATGATATAAGTCTATGGGAGGATAAAATAAACGATTCAAAGGATCCTCCTAGTTTTTCTTTTTAGGAGGCACGATTAATTGTGAAGAATTTGATTGGAATTGGGAGGAACAAGGTTACTAGGAACGCATAGCAGTTGTGTGATTGGTTGAAGGAGAAAGGAAAGGTATTGTCACTTGATTACAAACTGATTAGTTGATAAAGACTAGGTGCATTGTAAAACCGGTGAAAATTTTGATTTGCAGAGATAATGTAATAGTAAAGGTTGAAGAATATCGATTGTAGGGTTTATAGAATTAATACAGGTTTTCCCTTGAAAATGGCACGGGTCCGTTGGATTAACGGTCATCCAATGGTAATTAAATGTTCAACGGATAAATCCGAGAAGCAATTTGAATGGAAACGGCTCGGTGACATGGCAACACGATAGTGGCGGAGGTGTCGGGTAGGGAAAACAGTAATAGAATGACGGAGGAATGGTTTTTGGAGGGGGTATGAGCGGTTAGTGGTTTAGGTAGGTGGAGGGGTGTGAAGCACGGAGGGGAGGCCATTTGGTAGTGGGACTAGGCGGAAAAACAATTTTTTTCAGACCCCCCCCCCCTCGCCAATAGTAAATCGAGGAAGGAGAGGGGGTGCCGAAAGTCAATAGGTGTCGTTTATTTGGGGAGTGGGGAAAATCGTGTGGTGGACATCTACGAGATGTTTAACCATATGTGACAAGACATTTTGTCAGGTTACACTTTTTATTGTGGATTGAAAAGTTAGGATAAAACATAATTAAATGATATATATCCTTTTATGCACTTGATGCATAATGAAAAATTCAAACTTAGGATAAATCATTTTCAATCATTTTTCAAAATAAACTACTTCTACCTACCCTTCCAAACTTAAATTCTTTTTACTAAACTAACATTTTTTATTTCTTCTAGGAGTGCATTTAGACTAGCAAACCCATATTCTTTTTTTTAATTATTATGAAAAATCTATTCTATCCTATCACTTATTTCTCCTATTTATTCAGATAAAACATTTGAATCAATGTCATTTTCTACCTAACTATTGATTTACCAAGATTAGATTGTTTGGAAAATCTTTATTCTCTAACCTAATTTACAAAAATTCAAAATTGTTCAACAATGATTCAGCTATATGGTTTAAACAAATAACTAGTCATTGTGGCATTTTAAACAAGATGCACACAACCTTATTTAATTTAATAGAAATAAAATTATGTATCAATAGTGGCATTTGAATTTGCAGAACTTTCAATGTTATTTTTTTTTTTTTTTCTTTTGTGGGGTTCTGATTTCATTTTTATTCTTTTTCAATTTTTCTTTCTTTTCTTCTTTTTCTCTTTATTCCTTTTTTTTTAGATATACCCTTTTCATTTTCTTATATATATATATATATATATATATATATATATTGGAAATCATTTGCAGATTGAAAATTATTTACAATATAAGATTACTTAGATAAAATGCTCATTCACCTTGAGATCCTATAAATTATAGGACCCTAACAAAGGGAAAACACCTCTAGGATTTACCATGTATCCTGCCATTCACCAGTAGAGGATTCCTAGTCCCATTGAGGCACACAATATCCAACTTTACTGCAAACCACAATTCGATTCAGAGGTCACTAGAAAAATGGATTTACCACAATCCATAGTTTGGTTTAGGGATCACTAGGCCATGTGTTATTTCTTTCAGAGATCCACCTCACTCATTCTCAAATCCATCCGAAAATCCATCTCAACCAAAACATGAAAACCCCATTGGTTGGTATGTGTTATATTCTTTCCACGAATAGTCGTACATGCGGGGGGGAAATAGACCCCCCTGTCCAGGGGTTTGTAGGGGTCCGGGGCAGCGTCCTGGGAAATTTTTTTTGGACCCTGTTTTAGGTGGGCAGACCTGCCTATGGTCTTGTGCATGAGTTTGCACATGTTTTTGGGGCATGATGGTTTTCGGCCCCTGGTATTTTTTAGATCCAGTCAAGGGAACTATGGTTATGTTCTAATCCAAGGTTAATGGATTGAGGTTTATGAACGATTCATATATATGTGTGTTGTAACACTAAAATTAATATAATGAAAAATCAAGCTGGTAGTTCCGATTGGGATCCAGGGCAAAAATCTCTGTGTATATCTGTTTTATGTTTTATGCTCTCTCTATTGTTTATTTTCTGTTTTTAAGAATTCGTTTGCAGATAATTTCTGTGCAGGGTTAAAACTTACACCCACCACACCATGGATATACAAAAATGGCAAGGCAAGGCTAAAGAAACTGTAACACATGGGAAAACCCATGCCCATGACAATAAGAGAACCAAGAACATAGATGCGTAACCATGCATGCAAAATATAGCAAGGAAATCACACATGCAAATCAACACCTGGAAGTAAACCCATTGTAACTGTGTGATCCCACTCTTCCTTGCTTGATATTTGCTTCCTCTTTGCCTTCTTTGCCTTTCTTGATCCAATGATGAAGTGCTCAAAGGATAATCTAAATTTCCAAGAGTGTTAAAGAGAGAGAGAATAAAGAGAGAGCTCCAAAGCTGAATTGACAAAAGATACCAAGTGATCCTTAGAAGATTTTTTATCAATGGGGCCTCTATTTTCTTAATTTTCCATTATTTTCCTTCAATTTCCTCCTCACATGAAAACCATGACTTTTCACCTTACTTTTCTCCTATTTTCCATTATTTTCATAAATAAATAACAAAAAATGCCATTTTTCCTTTCCAAATCCTTTTCCATTGCCATTGCCAATTTGCTTAGCCATAACAACCGAAATGAACACCCACACTAGGATGTTTTTCCCAACATTCAACTTGGAATAAATTTCCCATAACCGTGGGTATTATTTTTCCTTTATTAACTTTTATTACATGAAATTTTCACCAGGGTTGTTACAGTAACATTGGGATTCACCTCCTTCCAAGGAAGTCTAAAATCCACAGCCAAAGTCTAACATGCATCCAATTTCTAGTGCTACAATCCTTGCGCTACTGACAATCAATGAATCATTGTTCTGGGGCACACTCCCAATGTGAATCTTATTCCATCTGGAAATGTTAATTACAAACAGAATCCACCCCTGACTTTCTCTTCACTGATACACAGTCCGCGAGGAAATCCGGTCACCCCCTTCCATGCAGTCACTCACCTTCCAAATTCCCCAACATCCCCTATCCTGGGCAATCCATCCCTTGGAAAGGTTTTCTCGCATCAAACGATCCAAAAAACAAGGCATATCCCTGCCTCAAAACCATCATACCGGTCATAACATGTTCATGAGAATCAGTGGAAACTATTGGGTATCAATGTCCCACAATGGCCCTACTCCTGCAGTGCTTTACCAACATATTAGTGTCTGTTCCAATTTATTTTACCATTGCTAATTATTGGAGTCAGTTTCAACTACCCCAAACTAGGCATTTTCATGCTTTCTTATACTAAGCACATAATTTCCATTAGATTCAAAATAAATTGAAATAAATTCACATCATACCTCATCGGTGGCCCGTTAATAAGGTACACTTGCAATTATGCTCACTTCTTGCCACTTGGAAATAAAATTCTCTCTTGATCAAATCATCATGTATAAACATATCACATATGGTTAGCTCAAAAACCAACCATCATAAATCAAAATCATAGAACATATGTAATCATCATAAGTCAAAATCATAGATCACACATAATCTTCATAATTAAAAATCATAGATCACATGCATAATAAAAAAATGAAATCAAATATTGATACTTATGTTTCAAATGATTCTTTTCTTTTGCCTTGTTCTTTATCCTTTCCGTGCACACATTGAATCAATTTCCAAACCCAACAAGCTCCTAGTTCCTTCTCTTTACGCAGCAAGGGAATCCGGAGACCAAACCTCCTCCTCCCTCAATATCAGCGACAAGGGTATACAAAGACTAAACCGCCTCAAACCTAAATATAAACAACAAGGGCATCTAGAGACTAATCTGCATCAAACCTCAATAGCAGCAACAAGCCTAGCATCCAGAGACTAAACCGCCTCAACCCTTAATAAAAATAAGGGTATCATGAGACTAAACCCTCTCAACCCTCAATATAAACAACAAGGGAATCCAGAGACTAAACTGCCACAACCCTCAATAGAAACAACAAGGGAACCCAGAGACTAAACGACCTCAACCCTCAATAGAAACAAGGGTATCCTGAGACTAAACCTCCTCAACCCTCAATATAAAAAACAAGTGAATCAAGAGACTAACCTGCCTCAACCCTCAATAAAAAAAAAGTGAATAAAGAGACTAAACTGCCTCAACCCTCAATATAAAAAACAAGGGCCTAGATAATCCCATGCCTCCCTGTCCCATCACATTTTACAACATATACACATACATAGTGTAAAACGAAACACATACACCTACACCCGATGTACAACACAACACATAAATCTACACCTGGTGTAAAACATGACACATACATCTACAATCAGTTTACAACACCATACATATGCCTATACCCGATGTACATCACAACACATAAACCTACACCTGGTGTACAACACCACACGTACACCTACACCTAGTGTACAACATCACACATACACCTACACTTGGTGTACAACATGACACATGTAGAAAACCTAACAACGATATTCAATCTGATCTTATAATGTACTAAAACAAGATACTAAATCTTTCCACAATTTTCGGAAACAAAACATGATCGCACAATCACATAACAAGTAAGAGAAAGAGACAATCAATCACACAACACAAGATGTATATGGGGAAAGAACATTGCCTAAAACCCCGCAATCTGTATATTGTATAAATTCAAGATCATGAAACAATACAATGTTTTTGTCTCTTAGAGAAATTACTGCACTCTAAAAACTGTCTCACTCTCATCTAGGAAAAATTAGTCAATTACTTAACCGATTTTGATCATCTACTTAGCCTGCCTTGCTCACACATTCTTGGAGGAATTTTCACCCTATTAAATAGGAAATTCCCTTGAATTTATTGTGCAATGCATCCTTGGCCTCTGCATGACTCTATAACTGACATGTAAAATTTCCTAACTATACAATTGATGTTTGTCATCCCTTTAACGTCAGTCTCAACTAGGCCTTCCTTAGAACAGACATGAAACTACTATTTATAGTGAATTTTCAATTAATTGATTGATCACTACTTCTGAATTAAATCAGATTTAATTCACTGGACCTCTCACTAGCTCATCACTCAGTTAAAACTATTTAAACTAATTTTAACTGAATTAGTTGAGTTAACTAATTACAACTCACAAATAACAGTAACTGGAACCCCTTAAATCATGGGATAACTCTAAATTCCTACTCTTTGAGCCTCAAATCGAATTTCCTAAGCTAACTTAGTCATTATGACTTAGTTAAATAATACAATTTATCATGAGATGAAATTCCAATTTCTCTTCCAATTTAATTAAGAGAAAATTGAATTAGAAGCCCCCTTGGGGTGCCATTTCAACACTCCCTCTCAATAATAAAGGGATTATCTGATACCTCGATCTTGTCTCTGTGGAATTCTAATTTTCTTCTTGCCAGCGCCTTCGTCAATATGTCTGCATCCTTCTCCTCCATGGGAATGTACTCTAATGACATAATCTGCCTTTGAACACAATATCTGAGATGGTGATACCGAATATCAATATGCTTGGACCTATCTTGGAATGCTAGATTAACGAAGAGTATGATGCAACTATGGTTATCAAAATGTATCATTGTCGGATCCATGTGTTAACCAAACAAACCAACAAGTATATTCCTCATCCAAATGACCTCGCATGCTGCATGACTCGTCGCCATGTACTATGCCTCTATTAACTGAGTGCAAGTAATATATATTTCCTTTTGTACCAAGAAAATATTGTTGATCCTATGTTGAAGATGCCTCCTAATTTCCTCTTCCTGTCAGATGGAATCCCTAGCCAATCTGCATTGGTGAAGCCTTGAAGCTTCACTTCCTCTGTCTGTTTGATCCATAGTTTGTAGTTCCTTTGAGATATATCAACACATGCTTCCCCACCTTCTAAAAGAGCTTGGTAGGCTCAACCATATCTTCTCTCAACTGGTTAACTGCATAGAATATGTTGGGTCATGTGTTCAACAAATACATGAGTGAAACCACAAGCTCCCTGTAAACAATAGCATCCACTACTTCACCTGAAGTAACATCCTCCTTCCTCCAGTTTCCTGCTAGACGAGTCTCAATGGGTTTACTGCCCTCCATGTGGAAATTCCTCAGAATCTCCTTGGCATTCTTACCCTGAGATACAAATATCTCCCATCTCTTTTCCATATTTCCATTCTAAGGAAATAATGCAAGAGCCCCATGTCGTTCATCTCAAATTCTCTTGTAAGATCCCATTTTCAATACTTTTTGAGTTGCTCATCACTTGTTAGTATCAAATCAACGATATAAAGTACAGTAATAAAAATCTTATCATCAACCATAATATGATATAGGTTTGCATATACTTCATTCTTGGTGAATCCCAACCTAGTGAAATAACTATTAATCCTTGTGTACAAAGTAGGAGGTTCTTGCTTCAGCCCATACAATTATGTCTTGAGTCTGCACACATGCGACTCCCTGTCTAAGCTCTCAAAACCTTCAGCCTACTCAATGTCCACTTCTTCCTCAATAAGTGCATTGATAAAGGTTGTATTTACATCCATCTGATGTATTTTCCATCCCATATGAGATGAGAGTGCAAGGATGGATCTGATAGCTGAGTACCTTTCTACTGGTGAAAAATTCTCATCATAGTCAATCCCCTCCACCTGAGAGAACCCTCTGGCCACAAATATATCCTTTTATTTCTCCACACTCCCATCTGTTGCCTACTTCACGTTGTAGACCCATCTGGATCCTGTTGCAATGGAAATCGCAAGGAGATTTTTCTCCATGATCTAGTTTCTGATATATCACTAGACAAAAAAAAGGCACAACTAAGAAGATACGAAAGATCCCAATCCCATATGATTCAAAAAGAAACATTCAATTGGATTAATGCTATGAGGAAGAGAACAGTACCTTTCCTCCTCGCAGTTTGGGGACAAATCTTGAGTTTGTAGCATAATTCTTGCACTCCATACGACCGATCTACTCGATCCACTTCCGATCTCAACACCTGCACACAATAAAAAAAATTCAAGGAAGAAAAGAGACATTCCTCAAAATATCATGAGATAAACAACGATATAATGATAACACAATCACAAAATCTGAAACACGATCATGTAATGGAGAGAACATAGATCTTCATTAATATAAAAAACATGATACAACGATTCTATACCTTTGATCTAACATCTCCTCTCCATGATATGAATATTTTCCCCACTAGATGTGATGGATGAGTATGAAGAGCACTCACATAGAAACTAAGACCTCACAAGCTCTCAGTGTGATAGCTAGATAGCAACAAAGGATCAATATCTTAGCGCAACAGCAGTATGGATCTCCAAAACTAGCTCTCCAAACATGGCAGAGCTCTCAGCCTATAGTTTGAATACTCTCCTCCACACCCTTTCCTCTTGGTGAGATTATATAGGATCATTCCATCCTTTGGGAGAATTTCTCTAGACACCTAGGGGCTTGAGAATTTAGGAAACTTCAACAATAATGCACCCCTAGCCAACTCATACACAAGTGGGCCAAGTTGATCTCCTTGGGAATGAGAAACTCTAGAAACCTTTTTCAAAATTATTATCTTTTTCTCAATTATTTCATAATTATAACATTTTCGAAAAACAATTATGAGAAATTGCTCAATTATGTAATTTCAACCTTTTATCATGGGATAAATCTCACATAAGTGAAAGAAAAGGTGAAAAGGGATGCATTTTAGCCAAAGAACTGAGGTAAGTTGATATTGAGTCTCTCACTATAATGGAGTGGAAAATAGGGTTATAACAAATGCCCCCTAATGTATGAGGTCATAATGAGAATTTGATGGTTGAAATACATTATGACAAAACTCAGAGGTCGAAACAAAATTGGGGAAACATAGTCAAGAACACATATCAGAAAGCACTAAAGTTGAAGGCTCAATTGTGCTAATAACATCCCCGACGCGGTCATACCCATTCTTGGTTGTAAGAAGATACTGAACATGGATGCCAAACATACACTGCAGATCCACAACACAAAGGACTCAAACATGGCCACGACAAAGATGCACACTAGATCCATGTGAATCAATGAACATAACATAGCCACTAAGAAATACAATCCTAGATCTATGTCACAGTATACATCAGTAGGATCATGGACACATGACAGACAGAGAAGTGTCCCATATATCCCTCAAAGTACATGGCTGATACATAACTAAAACAAAACCTGGGAAGGATGTCATATAAGAGTGAGATGTCCCTAACCCAGGGTCTTCGACATAACCCAAATGGTACAAATATACTCATGCGAATAGATGAGATGAAGTCAAGCAATGGTAGAAAGCACCTGATTAACAACCAATAAGTGAAACCAGTAACAGATGCGACATAATCCACCAATGAGGAAAATGAACCCCAAGGTACCTAGTATAGTCCACTAAGTGTGAATAGATGAGATGATGTCGAACACCAGTGAACTCAGACAATCAAGAGTCAATGAACCCATTGTCGATCGCGAGGAAGCTTGCCACTGAGGTTTGCAAGCTCCAAGGTATTATTGGTTCTTAGATCAAGCTCCTAGATAATGAGTTGAATTTGACAGGAGAAAATCCATCGAAGGAGGGCCTTAATGTATCTCACATCAGTCGACATAGAATAGACCAGGATTATGTGATGTATGGATGAAGTCATGAAGCAGTGAAGTACACCTGACACAAGGATGGATGACTAAAAAACGTCAACATGTACTGTAGATGGCTGACACAGGCTGAGACTTACCTTGAACAAATAACAACGCGACACAAGAGTGACTTGGAAGCATGACTAAATGAGAACCATGCGATATCATGCGAGGATGCAGGAGGCATTGAGGCATGCTCCATATGACTAGAAGAGTAACCAGTCAGAGGAGTAAAGAGACTCATATGGATGGTACGACTCATAGGAAAGCTAAAACACCAATGAAGGAAATAGGTTTCGTGTTCAAGGGCAATGCGACTGACTTTACCGTATTGATGAATAATGGAAACAAATGTGTTGGGTGTGGAGCCTGATTATCTTGTTTACTTTGTATCACAACATTGGATCCCTATACCTTAAAAGGGGCGGCAACGCCGCCCGTAATTAATCGCTGCCGTGGGGGGTCCAAGGGGGGGCGGCAGCGCTTTTCGGAGCCCCCCCTGGCGGGGGTTTTCGGGGGCAACGCCCCCGAAGCTAAAAACAGATATAAAATTGCCTTGTAAAAGTATAGTAATTTCTAGTCAATCTGGGCCGTTCATCAGGCAAATGATCTGACGGTAGAAGTTATGTTTAGATTAGGGTTTTTTGCCCTAGAAGGAAACCCCTCGCTTTATGAGGGCATTGTACTGCGGCTGTGCATTATGAGTGTATTCTCGGAGCGAGAAACAGAGAGAGAGACTGTGAGAAATAAAAGAGGATATTACAGCATATCTGCTGTAGGTTTTGTCTTTTCATTTTGCTGGATAATAGAAAGGAAGGACTGGCTGTTCGGGGTGGACGTAGCCCAAACTGGGTGAACCATGTATATCTGTGTCTCTCTGGTTTTATGTGCTTTTGTGTGCTTGTATTTTCCGCATATTTTATGTGTTGAATTGCTCCATAATATATAATTTTCTAACAACTGGTATCAGAGCCGAAGGTATATTTGGTTGATAAACTCACAGGAAAGAAGGGTTCCTGGTTCGAGTGGGAGCAATGGCGGATGATGGTAAGTTTAGGGTCGAGAAATTTAACGGCCAAAAATTCCCACTGTGGAAGATGCAGATGGAAGATTATCTGTATCAGAAAGATCTGTACCTACCATTGAGCTAAAACAAAGAAGCTCTGTGTTATGACAGACAGCGAAATGGAACATTCTAGCGTAAAAGGCACTTAATGTAAAGATGGTTGTTTCTTATACACAATGCCTTCAATATTTCGAAGGAAACAACAACAGAGGGTTTGATGCAGACGTTGGCGAAACTATATGAAAAACCCTCGGCCTCAAACAAGGTATTTCTTATGAAACGACTATTTAATATGAAGATGTTGGAAGGTGGATCTGTTCCAAACCATTTAAATGAATTTAATACAATTACCAGTCAGTTAATTTCTGTAGGGGTAAAATTTGATGATGAAGTTAGAGCTCTGTTATTTCTGTGCTCATTTCCAAATAATTGAAATGGTTTAGTAATGGCCATTAGTAACTCTGTTTCTGGATCTAGTACTTTAAAGTTTGATGATATTGTTGGTGCTATCATTAGCGAGGAAATGCGACGGAAAAGCTCCGGTGAGACATCAGGTAATGCTTTAAGTGCAGAGTCTAGGGGAAGAATAATGGAAAGAGGAAAGAGCTCGGGATATCACAGTAAATCAAGGAAAGGCAGATCCAAGTCCAGATCAGGAATAGTGTGTTGGAATTGCGGAAAGAAAGGACACCTAAAGAAATACTATAGATCTCGGAAGGGAAAAGAAGGAAACACACAACAAGAAAACAATCATGAAGCAAATGTGACAGGTGATGTGTTACAATATGCTTTGATTCTTTCTTTTGAAAATGTTACTGATTCTTGGGTTGTAGATTTAGGGGCTTCATTCCATGCCACACCTGATAAGAAATATTTTCATGACTATGTTCAAGGATATTTTGGACAAGTTCGCTTGGGTGATGATAAACCCTGTAAAATTGTTGGAATGGGTAAAGTTCTTGTAAAACAACAGAATGGAAACCAATGGCTACTAAAGGAGGTAAGGCATGTTCCAGATCTGAAGAAAAATCTGATTTCAATAGGGTAGTTAGGCAGTGAAGGTTGTGTGACAAATTTCACAGATAAAACTTGGAAGGTCACCAAAGGAGCGTTGGTAATAGCAAAAGGTGAAAAGGTTGGTACATTGTATTTATGCAATGGTATTTCTAACTCTGTTAATGCTTTAACTTCCAAAGGAGAAGATGCAGCATTATGGCATCATAGGCTCGGACACATGAGTGAGAAGGGAATGAAAATTCTTCACTCTAGAAATTTGCTGCCAGGTTTGAAGAATGTTGATTTGGATTTCTGTGAGAATTGCATTTATGGAAAACAGAAGAGAGTCAGATTTCTCAGAGTTGGGAAAGAAAAGAAGTGCGAAAAATTGGAGCTTGTGCATACAGATGTATGGGGACCTGCTCAGGTATCATCTCTTGGTGGCTCTCGTTATTATGTTACTTTTATTGATGATGCAAATAGAAAAACATGGATTTATTGTATTCAGAATAAATCTGATGTATTTGATACTTTCAAGAAATGGAAAGCTTTGGTTGAGATTGAGACAGGAAAGAAGTTGAAGTGTCTCAGATCAGACAATGGAGGTGAATATTGCAGCAAAGAGTTTGATAGGTATTGTTTAGAGCATGGAATTCGTAGAGAGAAGAAAGTTCCAAGAACACCACAAGAAAATGGTGTGTCAGAAAGGATGAACAGAACAATCATGGAGCGTGCAAGGTGCATGAGATTGCATGCAGGATTGCCTTTACAATTTTGGGCAGATGCTGTAGATACTGTTGTTTATCTAATAAAAAGAGGGCCTTCAAGTTCCTTGGATGGTGGTATTCCAGAGGAAGCATGGACAGGTAAAAAGGTAAACTACTCTTTTTTAAAGCCTTTTGGTTGTGAGGCCTTTGTCCATATTAATAAAGAAAATAGAACAAAGATTGAGGCAAAATCAAAGAAATGTACCTTTATTGGATATGGTGCTAATGATTTTGGTTATCGCTTATATGATTATGAAAATCACAAAATCATTAGGAGCAGAGATGTAATATTCAATGAAAAGGTCTTGTATAAGAATCAGTTGCAGGAAAAGAAAGCAAGGAATACACGGTTCTTGATGAGATAACTGAAAAAGTAAAGGTGCCTGAAAATAATAATAATCAACAACCACAGCAGCAGCAACCACCACAACAGCAACAGGCACCTCAAACACCTCAAAGTGGTGTTAGAAGATCTACCAGGATAAGTAGACCCCCTGAACGATACTCTCCTTCATTATATTATTTATTGTTGACTGATTCTGGTGAACCTGAATGTTATGAAGAAGCAATGCAGGTTGAAAGCAAGAAGAAGTGGGAGCTAGCCATGGAAGAAGAGATGGACTCTTTAATGCATAACCAGACTTGGGACTTAGTCAGGTTGCCTACAGGTAAAATTGCATTGCAGAATAAATGGGTTTACAGGCTGAAGGAAGAAGATGGAGGAAAACAGAGGCACAAAGCTAGACTTGTGGTGAAGGGGTTTGCACAGAAGAAAGGTATTGATTTTGATGAAATATTTTCTCCTATTGTTAAAATGACTTCAATCAGAACTATTTTAAGTCTTGTAGCAGTGGAAGATTTACATCTTGAACAGTTAGATGTAAAGACAACATTTCTCCATGGAGATTTGGAGGAAGAGATATACATGCAGCAACCATAAGGATATGAGGTAAAAGGGAAAGAAAAATTGGTGTGCAGGTTAAAGAAGAGCTTGTATGGCTTAAAACAGGCTCCAAGGTAGTGGTATCTAAAATTTGACAAGTTTATGTTTGAACAAGGTTATACTAGATGTCGCTCTGATCATTGTGTTTATCTAAAAATGCAAAATGATGGCAGCTATATTATATTGTTATTGTATGTAGATGACATGCTTGTTGCAGGGTCTAACATGCAGGAAATAAATGTGCTCAAAAGAAAATTGGCAAATTCATTTGCAATGAAGGATTTGGGAGCTGCAAAACAAATCCTTGGTATGAGGATAGCTAGAGATAGGAAAAATCGCAAATTAACACTGTCTCAAAATGAGTACATAGAAAAGGTGTTGAAAAGATTTAATATGCAGAATGCAAAACCAGTTAGTACACCTTTTTCTAGCCATTTCAAACTTAGTAAGGAGATGTGCCCAAACACCCAAGAAGACATGGATTATATGTCTAAAGTTCCATATGCATCAGCAGTTGGAAGCTTAATGTATGCAATGGTCTGCACAAGGCTTGATATTGCACATGCAGTGGGAGTTGTAAGCAGGTACATGAATAATCCAGGAAAAGAACATTGGATGGCAGTAAAATGGATTCTCATATATTTGAGAGGTACCACAAATCAAGCATTATGCTTTGGTGGTTCAAACATTGCTCTACAGGGATATGTTGATGCAGATATGGCAGGTGACAGAGATAATAAGAGGAGCACTATAGGATATGTATTTACTGTAGGTGGAACAGCTGTCAGTTGGGTTTCAAAAATCCAAAGTGTTGTTGCACTTTCAACAACAGAAGCAGAGTATGTTGCTGCTACAGAGGCTAGTAAAGAAATGATTTGGTTACAAAGGTTTATGGATGAAGTCATTGACATAAGGTAGATGCAAGGCTGGATAATAGGACCACTCATCACAGTGGTTCCTCTGAGATATGGTAAAACACCAAGTGAGTGCAGACGGTAGGCCAAGCAGGTGATGACAATGGATAAAGATAATAAGGCTCAAACTGCAAAAGCAGGCTAATAAAAGTGGAAATCACATGGGATAGAGTGTGGAATCCTCCTGGGGTATGGATATAAAAGAGAAAAATAAGAGGACATGAGGGCCTTAACCACGGGCACAAGAGGCCCAGGTCACGGCTGAAGGCCCTTAACCGCAGGCACAAGCCTGCTAGGCCGCGGTTAAGGGTCAAACTAGAAATATACTCACCTTAAGTCAGAAAAAAATAAATTGATCATGAGGGATAAGGGTCAATGATGTAGGGGTAGAAAAATACGATGATAACATATATCAGTATGAATAGATCCATTTCGATTCCTTAATATTAGTATTCTCGTACTGACGATTTCAATTCAAACAACTCCTTTGTAGAACATTTGCCCTCATGGAGCCATTGTGATGCAACCCTAGCTTGATTGAAATTGCCATCTTTTGTTTTCATTCTGGCTTTCATTTTTTTATTTCTTAGAGTGTTTTTTATTAGCTTTGTTTCCCTCGCTTTTTCACTTTTGGAGTGCTTTGCGTTCTTTCTTGGGAGACTTTATTTTTTCTCTTTTCACGATTTTATTTTTGGTGTGTTTTTTGGTCATTAATTCAAATTCTTGGGATATTTTTCATTAAGGAAGATTTACTGAAAAGTGCATCTTAGTAGGCATTGGTGTGTTAGATAATATCTTTCCCTCTCTTATCTAGCATTCATCGAATTGAAAACAAAAAATTGCATATAGCTGCATTAGGGTGACTAAATAAGAGTCATACACACCATTTCAATTTCACACCGCTTCCCTCTTGTGTAAACAACAACCACTAAAATTAACGCGATAATAAAATCAACTCAATTCTTCTTTTATTTTACTGATAGTACACCAACACTAGCTTATGCTAGGGTCTTGGAGATAGGAGTGTGAGTTAACCACTCCAAGACCACAAAATCAACTTAGCAGCTTGGGGTAGGGAGTAAAATCCATTTGCAGTAGTGCAGTCTGGGAAGCCCTCCTCACAAAAGGTTTAAGAACGAGGTCACACTTGGGCTAAGCGGGGTGACATGACCCATTTCTCTTATTTTTAGGTGGCATGACATAGCGGAATGAGCACGCATAAAAAAAAATGTTTTATCACTCGAGGACCACTTGGGAGGTAGCCATCAAGGGGGTTTGAGTCTTGGCTCCTTTTGGGGTTAATTTCCTACCCTTGCATGTTGTTTTTCCCTACGAATGTCCCCCCAGGTTGTGTTATTGTACATGGTGACCATAGTGGCCCTTCTTTCTAGGGATAATATATAGGTGCAGGGTCGGGGTTGTATTCTTTGTACCTGGGACAAATATTAGTCATAATCTCTCTGTACTCTTGGGGGGTGTTCCACTTGTGGGGGCACTTGTGCTGAGTTTGTAGCTTAAAGGACTGGTATAACTATTCCACTGCAAAAAAATTTGTATTATGTTTACATGTGATATATTTTAGGACGTTTCTAGAGTGTTTTGTTTGGTCTGAGTAAGTTTTTTGGCCTTAGGGTGTTTGCACTAACTTAATTGTGTTTTATTTATTATCAACTTGGCTATATTTGTTCGTTGATGTTCACAGCATATTCAAGGTTTACTTCCTGAAAGTAGTACAATTATTTCTCCTACAAAAAGAGTGTCGGTCGGCGCTCGCTACTTAAACCACCACATAGTGTTGGAATTTTTGTCTGGCCCCACTGATAGTGATCTAGATTCTATTGATACTTTGATAGATGACTCTGATTTTCCTGCGAATCCACCTTTGACTGATCCTTTAAGGCCTACCTTATTTTGATTGAATGTTGACGGTTCTACGTCGGCTTACAGTTATGTGTCTTTATCTAACATTTACCTTATGGTGGATTCTGAGACCTCATTACCATCTCCATCAGCATTCTCGGTTGACATGACAGCATTGCCACCTCTTAGCATGACTATTTCTTCTCCTACGTCCACACCTCTTAATTCTTCCTGGGGCATTCCACCAGTCTCATCTATGGCTCCCACTAGTTTCCCGAATGTTTCTATTCCCGCACCATCCTCTATGTCGATTACGGTACCCCGACCTAGTTAGCCAGTAGGTCCAGGAATTTACACACCGTCATTTCCCCAACCAACTATTCTTGTTCCTCAGTTAGGCATGGTTACTTTCGGGAATCTGTGGGGGGGATCACTAGTTGTACCTAGTCAACATGGGGCCATGTAGCTACTAGTGTGTCACAAGATTGGTATAGTTCGCTCTTTGGAGGGACACCACCTACTAGTACATTTACTGGAGCAGATAGTTTACCTGCGGTTAACCTTGCTGCCAGAACCATGTCTTACCCAGGTCATTCCCTGTATGTCAGTCATATTGCATAGTCTGGTCCTTCTTTTCACCTTGGGTATAACCCCATTAGAAATCATTCTTTTGGGTGTCCATTGCTCTCTGGAGGTTTTTTAATTTTTACCCCGAGGGGCAGCATCCATCTACCAATTAAGTTGGCCCGTAACAACTATTTTCTGGGGTGAACCCTTTTCACCACCAGAAAATGCATCCATCGAATCCATTTATCGGGGGAGCGCAAAGTTGTTCAGCAACTTCTCCTGCCTATGACCCATTTAGTCAAATTCATAATTTATTTCTATTTTCTCTTGATTTAGCGGATCTTGTTAAATTGACTAATGACCCCTCCGTCATGATCCCTGGTGGCCACCGATGCCCACCAAATTACCACCTGATATCCCCAAGTTTGAAGGGAAGCCTGGGGAGAGTCCTTCCACCCATATCATGAACTACCATCTATGGTGCTCATTGAATTATTTGGTGGATGATTCTGTCAAACTTTGATTGTTCTAAAGAAATTTAACTCGGGATGCTGCCAAATGGTACATTGAGTTAGACACTGCATCCTATGGTGATTTTTCCTCGTTAGCTCAAACATTCCTGACGCATTTCCAGTTTCCAACTTGGCATGATATTGACTCTGAACTTTTTTTTAAATTCAAACAAGATGATTCTGCTCTCATTTTTTATCACATTCACGAGTGGCGTCATCGCAAGAGGTTGGTACGAACCAAGTTACCCGATAAAAATATCCATAAATGGTTTATCATATCACTTCAACCACAAATTTCCAGATATGTGTCCATGTTTCGAGTCGTCACTGAGGAGAAAGCTATTATATCTTCCCAACAGTTGGATCTCATATATTCATAGTTGGGTACGTTATATGAAGTATTTCCTAATGCCCCTAGGCCTTCCATTGACCCGACTAAACCAGTTCCTGGCCCACATGCTAATGGCGTGATTGGGTCGGTTTCTGATCCCATGAACCAACTTGCTGCCTACCTTGGGCAATTAATTGTCACATCTCAAGCCCCAGAAAGTGTGTCTGGCTATGTTGAAGCACCCCCTCTTTAGTATTCCACCGATGTTCTTACTGTGAATTCCACTCAACCGAAGAACAACTCACAAGCTGGTGGTAAAAAGAACAAGAAGAACAAGAGAAATAAAAAACAAAATCAAATTTCCCAAGAGTCTCAACTCAATCCTTAGAGTTAGGGAGGGGGCACTAGTGAGAACTGCCACAAAGTCAAGTTCCCTTGTAAAAAGGTGACCATCTCACTCATGAGTGTCCTTGGATGGATGAAGTTCATAGGCTTATTTCACCACCATCTTCTCAACAACCTGTTATTTTAACTCATCCATTCCCTGCACAACTCAATCGTCTTTATGTGAAAGGAATATGTCAACGTGACCACGTGAGCTAAGTCCTATGATGTACCTGAGTTGATTTATCCTTCCAAGGACTCACCAGATCCACCTAGTTTCAGTGGACCTCTCACTCTAGATAAGCCTATGGAATTGGTATATCACCCCCCCAAGGGTGTTATCCATCAGACAACACACAATCCTTCTGCCAAGGATGCTCAACATTATATTATTGTTGAAGATCTTTCCTAAGCACCTTGTTTCATGTCTACCTTGGAGGTCTTGCAAAGCTATCCTCAACAGCGCAAATCCTTGTAGTTTGCCATTGGTGGATTTGACGTGTCTGACTCTGGTGTCAGTGCTTTCAAAGTCAAGAAATTTTCCCCTCGTCTTTCCCATCATATTTCTTTCCAAATTATAGTGTGAGTTTCCCAGAATAATATTCATTGCACTTTGGTAGATGAGGGCTCTTACACCTATGTCATGTCCATATCATTTTTGAAAGCTATTTGTGCTCCGACTCTGGAAACGTCTAATATCACTCTCCAAGCATTTGAGATCACAATTTTATTCCTAAGGGGGTCCTCGCACATTTCACCATCGAGTTAGGAGGTAAAAGGATACATGTCGATGTTGAAGTCATCAACGCTCCTTTAGATTATAACCTACTCCTTGGTCGTAGTTGGTTTTATTCCACGTATGTGTTTTATTTACTTTTCTTTCCTCATGAAGGCAAGATCGTCACTATTGACTAGCTTGACTATTGCGTGCCATCGGCCCACATTTGCACTACTAGAACTACTGTACCACTTATGGGGGACCATCCTAGTCAATTTCAGAGTGTTGGCACTGGACTTTTCAAAATTTCCACTCTTATCAGGGCTTTTCATCAACTCCCTCCACCTAACGCTCCCTCATCTCCTACCACTGTTCCTATGTATATGATCTCTTCGGGCACCTATGGACCCCATAGACCTCCTGATCTGTGGGTGGTGTCAAATGTTACTTTAGAAGATGATCAATCTAGTGAGCACCCTCTGCCACCTATTGTGGAAGATATTACCTCTCCGAAAGTCCCGTAATTACCACTGATAATCATAGGAAGTTATGCCTATTTTTGCCTCTAATATCCCTGATTTGGAACATGTATAGCTCGACATATTAAATCTTGAATCGACCAAAGGGGAATCTCCTCGGACTTCCCTGGAACTACCACCCATGGACCAAGTCAAGTCTTGGGTTTCGAATAATGAACTTGCCACTGAATCATCCAAGTCCTCATCACTTGTCGATGAGCGTCTTGTACCTCCATTATGTCTTGATCCTCCAGGGAATTTTTGAAAGTATGACTATGTTAGATTCTCCCTCGCATGGTTTTCTAGATGGGGTATTTTGACTTCATTTGGTATGGCTTTACATTAGTGATCCATATGGCCTCTTCTTCCCATAATTTCGCGTATA
Source organism: Pinus albicaulis (assembly GCA_034641835.2). Taxonomy (NCBI): domain Eukaryota; kingdom Viridiplantae; phylum Streptophyta; class Pinopsida; order Pinales; family Pinaceae; genus Pinus; species Pinus albicaulis. The sequence goes on along the minus strand of CM076578.1, from coordinate 340,010,094 downwards.
GAAACCCTTGGCCTGTGCCCAGCTTTGGGCACACCTTAGCATGACCTATTGGATTGTGTCATGCTTGTATGTACTATACATAAGAGTGTGATGCATTATACCCTTTTTGGTTTAGTGTGTGAGGCAAGCATTTATCATGCCTTATTTATGGAAAAAATCCAAAAAATTTATAAAATTAAAAAAACCAAAAATATAGGTCTTGTTTTTCCCTCGTCCATGATAATTCTTTCATTATGTGATTTAACCATGGGTCTAGTCTTTTTAGATGGTTTTTAGAGGGCAGGGTGGCATTTCTATTGTGACATCCATTGGACCTTAGGTGTGTTTCTCTTGAACTGGCATAAAGGGTTATGTCATTTTCGTCGATTTCACATTTTGACCGTTAGCACTATTTTTGTGCCTTAGGTCTGACCCCGTCAAGTTGCGACTTTCACCACTTCCCGTATGCATGTATTAGCTTGGCGGTAGATCTTACCCACTCATGGATACCTTATTTAGCACCCTCTTGCTGTATCGGTGTCCATGCAGTCATTTTTTATCTCTCGGGATTCCTCCTTCTGAGCCGCCATGACTTCGAATTTGAGCCTCATGTTCTGTTCTTCATCTTATTTCTGATCATACACCAGGAGGATTCCACACTCTATCCCTTGTGATTTCCACTTTTAATAGCCTACTTCTATAGTTTGAGCCTTGGTTTCCCGTATCCATCGTCATCACCTGCTTGGCCTACTGTCTGCACTCACTTGGTGTTTTACTATTTATTGGAGGAACTATTATGATGAGTGATCCTATTAGCCAGCCTTGTGTCCACCTTATGTCATGAGCAGTGCCACCATTACCGGAACCAATTTCTATCCTTTATACCACTCGTTCCTCCAAGAGTAGTTTTCCTTAAGCTCTTTTCAAACTCCTTAACTTAGAAAAGGTTTTCGAGTGACCCTGTATACTTTATGCTCGTTAAAGTACCTGAAGTGTCATCTGCCTAGTATAATTTTAACACTTTTTTTGGATTGGGATAGACTAGTTATGAAAAAGGAATACCCTATTCTACTATGTCTAGGAGGTTCTCCCTTGTATATTTTTATCTCTTTTTCGAGCTTGGGGGACAACGCTACGAAAAAGGAACTTATAAAAAAAGAAAGAGAGAAGGGAGGGAACATCTATCTTCATTTTGTTCCATTGGAAATGTCAGTTGCATCACTCTTGAACATGACACATGTCTGTCTCAATATCTTATAGTTGGATTTTAGTTTTCCTAGGAGTTGTAACATCAATATGAGTCTCTTTACTCCTCTGGCTGGTTACTCTTCTAGTCATATGGAGTGTGCCTTGATGCCTCTTGTGTTTTTTCATGATATCACATGCTGCTCATTTATTCATGCTTCCAATTCACTCTTGTTTCATGTCGTTATGTGTTCAAGGGAAGTTTCAACCCATGTCGGCCATATGGAGTAGCCTATTGACCTTTTTGAGTTAGCTATCCCTGTGTTAGTTGTACTTCATCACTTCATGACTTTATCCCTACACCACATCATCCTGGTATGTTCTGTGTCAAATGATGGGGGATACATTAAGGCCCTCCTTTGAAAGATATTCTCTTGTCGAATTCAGCTCGTTATCTAGAGTTTTATTTAGGAACCAGTAGTACCTCGGAGCTTGCAGGCCTTAGTGGCAGGCTTCCTCGCGATTGACAGTGGGTTTACATCATTGGCTCATGATTGGTCGAGTTCACTGGTGTTCAACATCAGCTCATTTATTCACACTTAGTGGAATATACTAGGTACCTTGGGGTCCATTTTCCTCATTGATGGATTCCCTCGCGTCTGTTATGGGTTTATCTAATTGGCTGGTAATCAAGCAGTTTCTACAATTTCTTGACTTCAGCTCATCTATTCACATGAGTATATTAATAACATCGGGGTTGTGTTGAAGACCCTGGGTTAGAGACATCTCACTCTTATATGGCATCCTTCCCAGGCTACGTTGGAGTTATGTATCATTTATATACTTTGAGGGATATCTGGGACACTCCTCTGTCTGTCATGTGTTCATAGTGCTACTGATGTATACTACGACATAGATCCACAATTGTATTTCTTAGTGGCTATGCTCTTTTCATTGAGTCACATGGATCCAATGTGTATGTATGTCATGGACATGTTCTATAACTTTATTTCATGGATTCACAATGTATGTTTTGGCGGCCATTTTCAGTATTTTATTATGACCGAGCATAGGCATGCCCACCTCAGGGATGTTATCAACACAATTGAGACTTCAACTTCAGTTTTTTCTCATCAATGTTCTTTCTTCTGTTTCCCCACTACCGCTTTGACCTCTGATTTTGTTATAATGTACTTCGGAAATCAACTACTCATTCTGACCTCATACATTAGGGGGCATATTTTATCAACCTATTTCACTAACCCTACATCACTTACGCTTAGCCTTCATCATAAATTTATTTTTTCCTGACTTGAGGTGAGTATTTTTCCTATTTGACCCTTAACCGTGGCCTAGCAGGATTGTGCCCACAGTTAAGGGCCTTCAACCATGACTTGGGGCTCTTGTGCCCGCGGATAAGGCCCTTATCCCTTTGTTTTTACCCTACAGTCAAGGGAACTTTCCTAAATGAATCAATCCCTAGGAGATCACCTCGTTTACTCACTGATTCGAGTTGACCAAGACTCATCCATTAGAAGTTTCTCTAACTTCTTTCTGTTCTAAGCATCCACATTCATCCTCCCAGGACCTATCATCTACCTATTTATACTGGATCATTTGAGAGGGTTAGGCTAGTTTTGGAGAGCCATAACGTTGTCGCTTTGAGATCTTGATCCTTGCTGCTATCTTGATAATACCTTGAGAGATTGTGAGGTCTTAGTTTCTATGTGAGTGCTCTTCATACTCATCCATCACACCTAGTGGGGAAAATATGTTGGATCACATAGAGGAGATGTTGGATCAAACATATAGAAGCGTTGTATCATATTTTTGAGATTAATGAAGATCTATGTTCTCTCCCTCATATGATCGTGTTTCAGTTTATGTGATTGGTTTATCATTATATCTTTGTTTATCTAACGATATTACTAGGAAGATAACTTTTAGTCCTTGTATGTTTGTGATTGTGTGCAGGTATTGGGATCAGAAGTAGATCGGGTAGATTTCTCGTGTGGAGTGCAAGAATTATGCTTCAAACTCAAGATCTGTTCCCAATCTGCATCATAACATAGATAAAATTGTATGTTGCTTGTGAATCATCTGGGATTGGGGATATTGTATATATTATTATTCGTGTTTGTGTCTTTCTGGTGATCTATCAGACACTATATCACAGAGAAACAACTACATGCAATTTTGATTACAAAAAATCCTACAACTGACTTCCACACTGGTCTTGAGACAAATTCCAATGCAATGTTTCTGATAATGGAGTCATACTCCTCAACCATGGTATCAACCCACACTGGCTGCTACACTTCTTACTGAAAATAGGATGGTTCTATCTCAATACCTTTTCTCATAAGAGCCATGTATCAAATGTACCACTCTGGGGACCTTCTCGCCGATGTCTCGACTCTCCACCTTCTCTTCCTTAGTGCTAAATGTTGCGCAATCTTCCACATCCAGTTTTTATAGATTCTTTACTCGAACCCCAATATATTTCACCTATCCCATGGCTTTGTGACGAAGGAACACCTTTCCTTCACTTAATATCACATCAAATCCACGATCTTCCAATATAGAAACATAAACCAAATTATTCTTTAAACCGGGAACATACATGACATATTTTAATGTGAGTGGATTACCTAACTCCCTATGAAAGGTAATTCTACCTATACCGGTAGCGCTATACCTCCCTTCGTCACCCATCTCGATGTGCATCTCGAGATCCTTCTCCTCCAAGCTACTGGAGAATTATTTGTTGTAGGTCATATGGAATGAATCTCCACTATCCAAGTACCACACAGAACCCATCACCGATGACACCATGCATGTGATGAGAGTGAAGTCCAACTCGAACTGTGAAGCCAGTGCTTTAGCTTCTGCTCCTCCTGAGGCCTTCTTGTTAGTATTCTTTTGTGGAAAATTTGTGGCACAATGTCCATGCTCACGACAATTGTAACATTTTACCTTTGAAAACTCTTGCTTCTTACCTGCCTTTCTAGACTCATATTTTGAATGGGAAGACTTTCCTTTTCCCTTATTAGTCTTTCCATCCAAGGCACAATTATCCTCATCATCAATATTTGATAAGGATCCATCTTTGGTGCTCTGTCGAATTTCTTCTTGTGCCAAATCAGACCATAGTCACTCCCAATGCGGTAGCTTCTCCCTCCCATTCACAGAGTCCTAGTAGCTATGCCAACTCTTGGGAAGTCTAGAAGAGCCAGTCTCACCAAATCATCCAAGGAAAAAATTACCCCAACACTTCCAAGATCATATCAACACTAACTAAACTTTGTCAAGTATTTTTGGATCGTGCCTCCCTTCTCCATTTTGATCTTCCTGAGCTTGTCTTTCAGCGACAACTTCTTGTGGTCGCTGCTATTCTGATACATATCTATCAAGGCCTTCCACATAGCACATGGAGTCACCTTCTTATGGAGACTCGAGAAAATATGATCTTGAACTCCCTCTAACAATATCCTTTTCATCTTTGCTACATTATTCTTCCATGAATCAAGAAGTTGAGCATCTGTTGTTGCGGGCTCTGGGAAATCAGTAAATATGAAAGCCTTTAGTCCGTTGTCCTTGAGAACTACATGCGTCATGTCTTTCCATGCAATGTAATTCGAAATTCCCTTGATTGCATATTCGAGCCTCAACCTATTGAAAGACATCTTGATCTGCTATTGGATCCTGAAGAATAAATCTGCAAATTTGAACCTATTCAAAACAAAATCTATTATTCTCTTCTTATTGTGATTCCTGGTGCTCTGATACCATGTATAAAATATAACAACTGGATTCAATTCTATCTTATAATGTACTAAAACAAGATACTGAATCCTTCTGCAATTTGCGGAAAAAAAAAACATGATCGCACAATCACATCAAAAGTAAGAGAAAGAGACAATCATTCACACAACACAAGATGTATATGGGGAATGCACACTACCTAAAACCATGCTATCTTTATATTATATAAAGTAAATATCATGAAACAATACAATGCTTTTCTCTCTTAGAGAAACTCCTACACTTTGCCAACTATCTCACTCTGATCTAGGAAAAATCAGTCAATTACTTAACCAATTTTGAGCCTCTGCTCAACCTGCCTTTCTCACGCATTGTGGGAGTAATTGTCAGCCTATTAAATAGGAAATTCCCTTGAATTGATTGCGCAATGCATCCTTTGCCTCCACATGACTCTATAACCAACCTGTATAATTTTTTAATTATACAACTAATAGTTATCATCCCTTTAACCTCAGACTCAACTGGGCCTTCCTTAGAACTGACATGCAACAAATATTTATAGTCAATTATTAGTTACTTGATTAATCACTACTTGTGAATTAAATCATATTTAATTCACTCGACCTCTCACTAACTCATCACTCAGTTAAAACTAGTTAAACTCATTTCAACTCAATTAATTGAGTTAACTAATTACAACTCACAAATAACTGTAACTAGACCCCCTTAAATTATGGGATAAATCTACATGCCTACTCTCTGATCGTCAACTCATATTTCCTAAGATAACTCATTCATTATGACTTAGTTAATTAATATAAGTTGTCATGAGATGAAATTACAATTTCTCTTCCAATTTAATTAATGTAAAATTAAATCAGAAGCCCCCTTGAGGTGCCATTTCAACAACATAGATACCTACACTTGGTGTACAACAGAATATATATATATATATATATAGATACACACACACACACACACACACACACACACACACACCGTTCAATATCACGAATACGCATGTCGCGACACAAAGACTACACAATACCACATATACACAACACAACATGTATAACATGTACACAACACCACATATACAACTTGTATACAACACCAATACTACACATCTGGAGACACACAATCTCTACCAAGCAACCTTGCTTCTATTGTCTTTCCACCATCCATGCTTATCCCATCATGCCACATAGCTCATTGCTTTCATTTCGTTGATGTATTCGTAAGAATTACATGCTACAGAATAAACATAGCCATAGTATAATCACATAATATCAATTCATATACACATGATACTAACCTCATAGATCTTTTAGGGCTACTCTTCCCACTTAATTCCTTCTAAACCAGGAACCTGTGCATGCCATTCACCTACATAAAAAAAAATTCCTCCACAAGATTGATCCTTGACGACCCTATCACACAACGACATACATACATATAATAATTAGCATAAAAAAATCATGATATCTGACGACCCTGTTAGAGAACGACATGCATACATACATGTATACATGTATAGACATCAACATAACCATGATTAAAACATAATTACCAGGTATCATAAGGTCAAGGTTAAGAGAACTCCCTTTATCCGTGCACAATATGCACAACATTGAGAACAACATTTCCCAACTTATCCAAGGCATCTGATGCCTCAAATCCATTTAATTTTACCTTTCTAATGATTGTCCTAGCACTGTTCATTTACACCAATGGACCTAACCAATCCAACTAAATGTTATATTCTTGCCTTCAACTACCCTTATACATGCACCGAGCTTCATCTGGGTCTTACATTACTTGTTGGGTTTCATTCAACTCTCCCCGAGCTCCATTGACTTCCTCCTTCCCCAAACCAATTCCCAAGACCCTCAACACATAAAAGGAAAGAACAATAAATAAACAAAAGAAAACCATGGAAACCAATAACAATATGACACCACAAACACGGTCGCATGGCATGAACCAGACACAAGAAACTTGCAAATCAAGTGCAAACAAATCATAAGGAACCGAAAGAAAAATACTCTCAATAGACATCATGACTCAATCCCTATGGGTTCCCAATGCTTCCAAGGGAAAGATCAAATTGAGCCTTCTTCAATATATCATGACAATATCTTTTTCCATGTAATCCCAGCATCATACTACCATAAACACACAACTATTAGTGCATAGATAAACATAAAAATATACTGGTTAACTTACCTCGTTGTGTGAAGCACACTAGCCTATAACTGAACACGTACATGTATCTCTCAAGGAAATCTGATTCCTTGACAAATCTAGCTATAAATGGAAACTAGCTAATATACATTTCCAATACATGTTCATGAATATAGCACATATCCACATAATGTCAAATTAAATAAAGGTTAACAAGACTTCATGTATGCAAATCACTCATTCGTTTGGAACCGCGGTTTCCAAACATAGTCAAAGGAATTCTCACCCAATTCCTTTGTCTTAACTTTTAGCTTGCTGAAATTGAGTCTTATTATGCAGTATCACATCACCCAGCTGTTAGTTATATGAACAAATCAACTGTTACCTTGTCACACTAATGCTAAGCATGTTTCCCTGCAACTGTTCACATATGTCAGTCACATGATCCAAAGATCAAGACATCATGTCTATTAATTTGAAATCAACCTTTACCAAGACTAACACCAATGTCATAATCACCAGTCAACTCACATTCATAGTCATAATACTAAAACTAGCACCTACTTGCACTCAAGTACATATTAGTTGTCTCGACACATATTATGTGAACAAAATCATCTTAAAACAAGATCATTCCTCCATGCAATATTATAGACACATGCTCATATTATGCACTTAATAAAATATTCAGACAAGTGTAAACATACCATGTGAGATAACCAAATAATCGACATAATCAAACTCATACCTCAATGTATCTTAAGGGAGGCTATCACATCTGCACAAGTCAGTCCAAATTAGTGTGAAAAAATATCACAAATATATCAACTCATACCTGAATACCATAACCATAAAAATCTGCATAATTCGATCCAGATGAGAACGATACACATAACATCAATATCTTAAATGCATCATGTGCGTATGACCACATTGATTAAATAACATTGATCATGAATGTAACCACAACAAAAAATAGAATGGCATGAATGCATATAATAAAAAGGCATGTAACAACTATTAACCATCATACTTGCTTGCCAAAAATACAAAATTGTATGACGATCTACTCTTACTCTGAAGTCTATTGTTGCAACCTTGCTCTGATGATTTGCATATCCTTCTCTATCTTAGCCAACACATCAAAAACATAACATACCAATAGAATTATAATGACTTAATGCTCATACCATAACCTCATGCATGACAACCTTAACCATGAAAATGCATGCATAACAACATGCATGCAGCCCATTCGGTCAAAGTGTTTGAACCATGCTTTGATACCAACATGTAATGCAATCCTCCCACATTTACCCACTTTCAATGGTTTTCCCAAGATAAGCATGAGCTGAGGGTCACTATGATGAGACTGAACCTCCTATATGACCTTAAGGAAATGGAGTCGACAACTTAAGACTTTACTTACCTCCCTCGGGTGCTATAGGACCTCTAGGAGCTACCCAACCCCTCCAAGTGTCCAACCCCTGAGTTAACCCTATTTTCCACTAACCTAGAGACTTAATCGTTCCCTTCTCAAGAAATTAAAGTGACTGTAAGCTTTCAATTTCCCCCATAGGCACGCTTCCCAGTGACTGTATACTTTTCTGCTTAGTTTTATGCCAGTGACCCCAAATTCTGAGCCACTTTTTCAACTATAGGACATAGGCCTCTACCCAAAACTCAATGAAACTTTCAGAATGATGAATAAAATAGAGACAAAACCTTTAAAAAAAAATTGAACCAAGACTTGAACTAACCCCTCCGAACCAAGACTGAAATTGCGTCAAACATGTGATAAACATGCAACATATAGTTCATGAATGCATATTTAACATAAATATATGGAACTTATCCAAGAAAGATCAAGAAGGTCTAATTCCCTCTCATAATAAATTAAATAACATCTATTAGGTCATGCATTCATTAACCAAACATTCATTAATGAAAATGTGATAAGATCCATACTTAGATATTCAAATAACCATACTTATAACCAGATGAATACCAATGACTGAACAACCATTTAAGCCACAAAACAACAAGTATATTTACTCATCAAAATCAAGATAAGCTTAGCTCTTATTAGCCATATGAAAAATCTAACCAGGTCTGGAACTTCCACGTACCACCTAACCATAGATTGGGCTAAACAAAATATTTCTTTCACCCAATCACCCCCGTGCCATATTCCAAGCATGAATGTGGGATATCATGGGATAAACCAATCCATAAACAAACAAGAGAATCCATAGGTTAAACCACCTCCACCCTCACCATGTCGTGATCTCAACTAAACTAGTTCTGATATTACAAACCAATCCGAGCTTGGATGCCTTGAAATTCCTTCACCATCCCTTGTGGAATTTTCATGTCTCCACCCAGCTATTGAGGGCTTCCTGGAGAAAACCATCTACACCCCCAACCCTTGGTATTTTCTCGAGACCACCTCAACCAGATCCAAAAGCTTTCAGAAATCCAAATCTCAACCGAGAAAGAATCCCATCACACTATGGGTATCCAGAAATGGAAAGGCAAGGCTAAAATCCAATGTTGAAACTCGACAAAATCCATGACAACGACAACAAAAGAATTAAATACCAACATGTACATACCATGGATGTCAAAACCAGCTAGGAAATTATAGATGCAACATGTTACCTGTAAGTATTCCCGCTGAAGCCACTTGATCCAACCTTTCCTTGCTTGATACTTTCTTTCCTTTGCCTTCCTTTTCCTTCCTTTGATTTCCTTGCTTACTTTCTCCTCTTGGCACTCTTCTCCTCTCTGAACCAAATATGAAGCTTAATTGAAAAAAGGCTACCAACTGATGCTCTGATGTATTTTTATTCTTGATGCCTCTAATTTCTTCATTTTCCTTCAATTTCATCCTCACATGCAACATGTTACCTTTAATTCCTTTTCTCCCAATTTCCTTTATTTTCATAAATAAAATGTCAAATAATGCCTCTTTTCCTTTTGAAAGCCTTTGCCAATTTCCCCTAGCCATAATAAACCAAACGAACACCCACTAGCATTTTTTTCCTAACATTTAACTTGGAATATGTGTCCCATGACCTTGGTCTTATTTTTCCTTTATTAACTTTATTACATGATCTTTTAACCCTTGGTTGTTACAATTCTTAAATTTTTGTAGACTTTAAAAGTGTTGTCAACCTTATCGATACAAAATAAAAGATAAAATGATAGAGGAAGAAGTCATAAAGTATTGACAATAAATCAATTAATCACTGAAAACTTTAAAAAACTTTAATAGTTCTAGAGTGAAGAAAATTCCCCATTCCTGATGTAAAAAATGGGGCATAATAGACATTTGTCTTGGCCCAAAAAACAGGGTGTCTCACACCAAATATTCAAACGTGAACCAGGCCACCCTTTATAAAAGATAACATGAGATAGCTAAACTTGACATGAGCATGCCACATAAGATAAACTAAACACCACACAGTTTAGTTAAATACTGGAAAAAAACATAAACTAGTCAAGGATGATAACTGGCGATCCTAGAGAGATAGCAACATGAGAATTGTTCTCCGATAAGGCATAATTGACATTTTTCTTGTTGAGAGGAACTAGATTGATTAATATAGCCTCTTCCTCATGGCCATTGCAGTCGGCATCAAAGTTTGAAGATATATACCATTCCACCCGGCTCAACCTTACCAATATGTCATCCAAATTGTATATAATATCGTGCATGATGCGCTTGATTTATTCTTGGCCTGCAAAGAGTTTGTAATTATCGATTTGATTATCACATATGACCATGCTAAGAAATGTCTCCATTTGGCGATGTTGAGCGATTGAGTGAAGGAAATGGATTCATATATTTTGAAGTTTTCCAAGATCTAGTACCCATTTAAGGCTGCCTATGCTTATCTCAAAGTCTGACAAATATTGGCGGTCTCCACTTTCCTTGGATTCTAACATCAAAATTTATTTCCTGACCTCTAGGGGAGCAAGATAAAATAGGTTTACCACCAATTCTAAGCCAAAAAACCATATGTTCCTGGAGGATGATTCACTTGGCGCTCTGCCTCGTCGGGCAGGTAGTCATTGTCCCAAATTCATGGATAACCTACAAAAAACATAACTGACCATGGCCACTGACGAATGGGAAACGACCTCAACAATTTTATAGGAGTATAATTATACCCGGGTAATGAGAAGTAATTGAATACAATGTAAGGGAGGAAAGTGAGAGGTTGGAGAGTTAAGGAAGGGCTATGAGACACCCCTTAACGCGAATGAAGCGACCTGTCGACTGTGTGAAAATATAAGGGCTGGGAGTGATGAGACTTGATTTTAAAACCAAATAAAGAAAGTACTTGAATACCAAACCCCAAACAAAATCACGAGGCAGTTGAAGGACACTCTAGTTGGGTCTGAGTCTTGTAAATATGCCGGGGATAATACCACCACCAACTCAAAAGATGGGATAGACCTCATGTTATGAAAGAACAACACAAACAACATTGAAAGAGGATACCACCTTGAGTACTCAAGCCATGGTGTGACCAATGAAGAGAACAAAAACAAAGTTTAGATAAAGGGAAAAAGGATGAGTAAGGTTATGGATGACCTTGAAACAACGATGCAAACCAAAGCTTAAAATAGAATTTGATAATGTACACCAATTCCAAAAGGATGTGAGTTGGTGACTTTGTTGACGAGCAGGTCTCCTAAGTTCCAACACCCTGCAAAGAATGTATAGATTTTATAATGGTTTACAAGAATGATGAATCTGGTATGAGGAGGGAATAGAAAACAATGGGAAAAGCACAAAAAGGGTGAAGTTTCCCAGGTGAAGCCAAGACTCATAAAAACAACACAAAGGCGCATGATGATCTCATTAAAGAGGTTAATTCTTTTGTCAGGAGATCTCTTGATTTGGCTAATATGCCATAAAATGAGGTCGCCATATCCGCAAAGGTAGAAGGAATGATCAAAGTGATGATCCCTCGGCATATGAAAACATAAAGGGTGAAGGTTGGACATTTAATAAGAGAGGACATGATCAGGTGATTCTGTGTACCTTTAACAAATTCATGCCATGCAGTTGCCATGCGAGGGAAAGTGCAGGGCCCAATTCATTTTTCAAGAGCCACCAAGGGTTTTGGCATGGGAGAGAAACATGTGTAGCTTATTAACATGTTGATCTAATTATGTTATAGTTTATTGTGCCTCCCAAATATTGGTTATATTCATTGTCATAAAGTAATCAGTGACAAAACATCCCCATTGGGGAGTCAATTAATCATTTAGAATAGTGTAATGACTATAGGTTTAGCATATATAATATAATAAAGTAAAAATGTAATATAATAATACATAATTTGATAATCATAAAATATTCTATGGAATTAGATTTAGTCAAAATGATAATTAATCAAATTAATGATAAAATCATAATAGATTTAAAAAATATCAGCCTAGATCCATCTTGACTCTTGATTTGCCAAGTCCCCAAAGGATCAAATCTCTCTCTTGAGGTGCAAACCTCTTTTAGAGTGAAAAGAGATTAGATCCCTCCCAGCGCTTGGTAGATCTCGTGTTAAAATGGATCTAGGCCAGTTTATTTATTAGCCTTTAAATTAGCCACATTAGAGAAGAATACAAAAGGAAAAAACCATGGGCTACAAAATTTTGTTTATTTTATTTTATTTAGTTTTGTTTTATTTTGGCTGAGCCAAAATATTAAACAATTCAATGTCTCTACCATACTAGGCTAGAGAGCCCGTAGAATAAAAATTAAATTATATTATATTAAGGGATGGAATAATCACTATACTAAAAATATAAATTAGTATACCAAGGTTATGGACAAAATTGATACTAGGGTTTGTGGAAATGGTTTTTATAGTGGGTTTTTACAAAAATCAAAGATCCATCACAAGTTGGTTATTGTGAGTGGATGGACCTTCTCCATATAGTTTAGGCATGTTCTAACAAAATCTTGTGCTTCTCAAGATAAATCCCAAAAGCTCAAGTGCAAGAGCCTATGTACTCATAGTCCTGAGTATTCTTACTTATCACATGAGTGATAATGGCCATGGCCATCGCTTCAATACACAGGGTCTTACGGTTGAGATTTTGTACTTTATCTAAAAAATTCCAATATTTTACTATAACAAGGTACATAGGGTTGGAGTTTGAGAATGTTATGTTGATTCTTTTGGAAAACTCTCATGCCTTTTGCCACCTATTAACCCTTGTAGTCGGGGGCTCATTGCTCACCAATGTTGGGCATTTAGAGAAGTTTCATAGGATACTATCAAGTAGTGGGGCCATTTGTTAATGCAAGATTTGTATTATTGTAGCTTGAGAAAAACTCCATTTTTAGTAGTATTATTTGATGCACTTGTGTTGTCTCAGAAGTGGGAAAGGGTTACAACCCTAGTTTGGAAATGGAAACCAATTACAACGTTGAAGGGGACTATTCTTTTCTTAAAGATAGTGTCAAAGGAAGAATCATCCAAAAACAACTTGGGATCTTCCCATCATTTTTGAATTTTTCTTAAAGGACTTGATGGGTGACCAATTTATTTGTAGGTGACTAGATCTAATTTGGTGGTAGTCCTTAAAGATGGATTGGAATAGAGTTGTGGATTATTTCCTTTTTACAGTGCCTGGTCTATAGGGGAAAACAATGGCAAGATTATTCCCAACTGTTAGATTACAAAATCTACAAGGATACTATAATTTTTCTAGTGGTGTGTGTGAGGAGGAGCTATTAGGCTCAGAGCATTGTCTTCTTTCAAGCCTAAGTCTTACAAACAAACAACTCATCCTAAGGTTACATCTTCATCAACTCAATGTTTAATTTTTCCTAGTCCATATGTTGTTGAGAAGCTACAGGAATTGCTAAAATTGGAGATAAAGCATTTAGAATTAAACGAACTCTTAATATCCCTTAAACCTAAAGCAATGATGTGTAGATTTAACGAGCTTTGGCCTATGTCAACCTCAATCAAATGATTTGCACTAGTGGATTCATTCCAATTGGACTTAGCATTTTGAAATTTATTGTGCTCCAAAGGGTATTTTGTTGTTCAACTTGATATTTCTACTCGTTATCAAAAAAACCTTAGACATGGTCCCTAGTTTTGGGGCAAAGTGAAGATCTTTATTACTCCTTGGTTTCCATATTTTTATCCTTCTTCAATAGTTGTATTGAATGACCAAGATGATAAACACTGAACAAATTTGCAGATTTCATTATTTGCATTTACCATCTCTTATCAACACTTGAAGATTAAATTAGATAAATGGCTTGTTGAGGAATGGGAATTAAGGATGCACAATCCTACTTTGGAGTAGAAAAAAATGACCTATTGGAGAGTACATGCCATCACTCTTTCTCTTGGTCTACTACTTTATATGGCTATCATAAACTATAAACTATCTTCCTCCTTCTGGGCAAGAAGAACAAGTTGTTTGCTCAAGAGTTGATGATACCACTCTTTGCTTTAAATGAGTTATTGTAAAGTGTGTGGCCATTTGCATTCTTCTAGATATGGAAAATTATGGATTACACCTTTGCAACCCATACTTTTAAATTCCTCATTTAAGTTGTTAAGGCAAGCAAATCGATCCCGTAATTTTCTGGAAAACAATTATTGCTCATCGTCTCTCTTGGTTGTTGCTAAGATAAGTGTCAAAATCACAACCAATACTTTAAAAAACAAACAAAATAACTTTTTCCACAACCATAAGGAATAGAGCTATAGAAAATAAATCATTAACAAGCACATCAAACAGTCTTATAAAGTGCAACCAAAAATAATTCTCACAAAACAGTCTTACAAAATGCAATAGTTAGTGATAAAAAAAAATTCATTCTCACAAAACAGACTTACAAAATGCAACCAATATAGACCATTGCAAACTACGAATCGGCAAAGAGTATATCATTAGCCACATAATTGGTCAATTTATAGATAGGAGGCTAAATAGACTATTGCAAACTACGAATCGACACGAGTATATCATTAGCCACATAATTGGTCAATTTAGTAAATATGAAGCTAAATAAAAGATAAATTGCAAGCTTGTTATTTTTGGATATCAGGCCAAATTATCTTTGCAGATTCTCCACTTTGTGAAGCCATCAAGAGAATAGATAAAAATACCACAATTACATATAGTTTTAAATTCAAGATAGACTTTGTATCACAGATTTGAAATGTCGGCATCAATTTCTCAAACACAGTGAATATGTAAATCCAAAAGAGAAGGCTTCGAATGTTTTCAAAATCTTACATGAGAATTTTATTTTCATGTAATTTCTATTCTACAACAAAGATTTATTATCAGTATAGATCTATCTTAATTATTGATCTACCAATCACATTAAATCAAACATCTTTTTAGAATACAAAATTATAATTTTTTTAACATTTCAACATATTTAATCCCATTTAATGCTTGGTAAATACATGATTAAAATAGATCTATAGTGGTAATTTTTCATTGTTTAAATCTCATTCTATGCAAACCTTTTTTTATAATACAAAATTTGAAAAAATATTTACATGTCAATAGTTTTAATCCCATTTAGTGCTTAGTAAATAAGTTATTAAGATAGATATATAGTGGTAATTTTTCATTATTTAAATTGTATTTTTGAATATTTTATGTTAATAAGTAACTACATTATTTTACCTTTAAATATTTTTCACTTTCCAACATCGAAATATTTTACAAATATAAACATTAACCCCACATATATGTGTTCTATATTGATATATTTATAAGAGAAATAAAAGTTGTTTTTTTTTTTTTTAAAGTTATATAAAGTTATATTATTTAACATAGATACAGAAATATTTTATTTATTACTGGAATAGTGAAATTGATGGAAGTGAAATATCAATGAACATTATTAATTGTTGAGTTATTCAATTTTTAAATTTTTATTTATATGATTATTTAATTTTTTTGAGGATGTAACATACTTACACATGACTCTCATGATGAAAAGTGAATTTGCAGTCTGGATCACTACCAACAAAACAATTAATTCTATTCAATGCATACGAGTAAAGTGAAAAACCATACCAAAGAAATTTTTCAATATATAGAATCACAAAAATAAGAAAAAAGAATTCAATGTTGAGAGTAAAACACCCTAACTCCCTCATAAAGCATCTTCTCCTCCCTCATAAAGCATCTTCTCCTCAGCATAAAGTCTCTCCAAGCTTGAGCAATGGCTTCCTCGTGTTTAAGGCTCATCAGTGTTGAGGAATTCAAAAGTATCTATGTAGACAAGAGGCAATTTCGAAGACCAACTCCAAGACAAGGCTTTGAAAACTTTAGCAAAGCAGTGATTGCTCCCTCTAATACATACAAGCAAATTAACTGAGCCATATAAAAGTTTTTATATCTAAAAAAAAGCACATTTTAGATTCAAAATAAAAATAAAAATCACAAGAAACATATGGATAGATGCATGCATCATGGAAGTTTCAAAGTCATCTCATATTAGGATTCACAGGAAAACGTGAACAAAGATTTTATAACAAACCTTTTCTTTGAAAAGTAAGAAAAGCAAAGAAAGTGTGATACAGTTCAAATTTGTCATAAGTTAAATAAAAATCAGGTACACGAACGTTTGCTTTCAGTAGATTATAAGAGTTGAGACCAAACTTCTCATTTGGACTGGACTCTAAGGGAGCCTGAAAACTTTGAACCTCATATGGAACTACATCAAAACTTCTTGACAGTACAGAGACCAAGGTATAAACGTCCATGGATGACCAGCGCTCAATGGAATGGAAAATTACGAGTATGTTACATATAGTAAAGTGGAAATTGGAAAATTACGAGTATTTTACATATAGTAAAGTGGAAATTAGAGTGATGGATATACTCTTAGACGACCAGTGCTCAATGGAATGGAAAATTGCGAGTATGTTAGATATACTCAAGTGGAAATTAGAGTGATAGATACTATTCTTAGACTTGCCAAAATTATGCTCCAAATAGGCCTTGCTAGTATCTAAAAACTTTGAAACCTCTTTACCTCCTTCAAAGGCCTTGAGAATGTATTCATACGGCTCTTGGATCATTTACCAAGATTTTTATGTTTTCTGCACATTACCATTATTAAATCTGAATTTGTTTAAAAACTTTGAAATCTCTTTACCTCCTTCAAAGGCATTGAGAATGTATTCATACAGCTCTTGGACCATCTCCCAAGATTTTAATGTTTTCTGCACATTACCATTGCTAAATCTGAATTTCACATTCAGTGATTGCAATTTGCAGGGACAAGGGTGGCAGAACTAGAATGGCAGAAGGGTTTTGAAGCTCTCAATACTAGAGGGATGGATGTTTGCCAGCCACCAAAACTCGTCAAAAAATAGTCGTTCTTATTATCTTGTCTTATCTACTACAACTCACAAGCAATTTTATTTCTATCCTCTGAACCCAATAGTATTTATGTATTTCAAAGTGAGCAAAGTGATATGTTCTATATCAACCGTTACACTTTCTTGCCAACAAAGTGATATGTTCTACAGACCCATACGGCAACTAAGAATAGGCCCTTTCACAAAGCGGGTAGGTACCATGCAAGAGAAGGGAAGATTATCACGGTCCTGCCAGAACAAATGGTCATTTATTGCTTTATTTGTATAGCGAAGAGAAGAGAAGGCACTTTAATGTCCAGAAAATGGAAGGTTGACCTTTTCTTATAAAAAATGGGAAGGTGGAGCTGCATTCATATAAAATTAAAGCTTGAGTTAATAGTAACAAA
This sequence comes from Pinus albicaulis, assembly GCA_034641835.2. NCBI lineage: Eukaryota > Viridiplantae > Streptophyta > Pinopsida > Pinales > Pinaceae > Pinus > Pinus albicaulis. The sequence goes on along the minus strand of CM076578.1, from coordinate 339,992,201 downwards.
AAAATGGTGGGTTCAGACAATTCCATTTAACTATGATACACGACCAATTGGTCCAGGCTAAGCAATTCCTAGATTTAACGGAAGATTCCTAAGAGACATTTGATACATATTCTAAGGGATTTTTCGTTGTTCCTTTCTCTACAAACTCAACACATACTAAAACCAGGTATCAAGCCCACCAAGCTACTCATCAGAAATTGCATACAAGGTTGAAGAACCACAGAAGACTAATTTCTAGAAGTTATCTGTTCATTGAGTCATTAATAAACATTTGTATTAAAGTGTTTGTGAACATTTGCCAATACTATACAACACATAAATGCTAAATCTTAAAGAAAATATATTAATGACATTCTCAAATGTCGGATAAAGATTTGGATTGGGTTATATCATTCTAACCAATTTATTTTCCTCCCTGCAAAAATTCTCACAGCTCCAACATGGAAAAATCCATGGAGTAACGACATCTAACTCCAATAATGTCTTGAACACACAAAAAGAATAAATCTACGATGAATTATAGCAACAATAAGCATAATGAATTGTTAATCTGTAAAGCATAATTATGTCAAGAGTAAAAGACTAAATGCAATATAAATATTTTGGATTTCCCCATCTCAACTCTATTGGGGAACGATATGTATAAATGGTAATATTCAAAATGCAGTTCCAGCTGCTTTCCAACTTCATTTAAGGGAGAGATAGGAATAAATGAGAAAACAAACCATTCAATTCCTGTACATATATTGATATCAGTATTTATCAACGTTCGGTGGGCTCAATAGCAGGGCACACCTTAAGCTGGCACAAACAATGCAGTCATTCATGTTAAGATATTTTTTAGTTTTCACCTTGTGTTAATCAGTGAATGGATCAATCAAAACATGATATTAGTCACACCTCCATTATAAACATCTTAAGCCGAGCGATCCATTTATAATGATCAGTATCTCTCAATAACAGTCAGCAATGGCACCCTTTCAAAATGCTGTACACAAGCTGCTTCTTAAGTTACACGAGCAGAGGAGTGGAACAGGGCATGCAGGAACACAAGGTCTACTGCCTTTTGGGCTCAAATAATCCTATATGTAAAATGGCAGATGCAAGATTGCATCTACAAGATCATATTTCCCTGCTGCTTGGACATCAAGCAAGCGCTAGGTGTTTTGGATGTGGGAAACTCTGCAAAGGGCAGAAGAAAGATTCATGTTCTGTATGCTCTCTCCATTTTAAATGGAGGTACTGGAAGTGGAGATTATTCCAAACATTCACCCTTAACAACAAGGATAAGCTTTTTTCTTTTTGACATGGTCGCCAGAATCTATACATTAGATTCTGTGTAAAACTTGATCCAAGGGTGGCCTGCAGCAGTAGAGGAAAATATTGTCAGAATGAGTGGTATATTTATAATTGCAATTAAGAGAAAATAAAGATAGCATATATACAGAATGTTTAATGCTCAGCAATTCAACAATTTTACTTACTGTAATTCAGCAACAATCAGCAATGGCATGCTTTCAAAATGCTGTACACAGGCTGCGTTTCAAGTGAGATGAGCACTGCAGTGGAACAGGGCATGCAGGAACACACAACCTGCTCCTTTTTGGCTCAGATAATTTCATCTGTGAAATAGCAGCTGCAAAAGCATCTACAATTTCACATGTCTCTGCTGCAATTATAATTGTCAGAGTGAGGGTATATTTATAATTGCAATTAAGAGAAAATAAAGATAGCATATATACAGAATGTTTAATGCCCAGCAATTCAATAATTTTACTTACTGTAAGTCAGCAACAGTCAGCAATGCTGTACACAGGCTGCGTCTTAAGTGAGATGAGAACTGCAGTGGAACAGGGCATGCAGGAACACACAATCTGCTCCTTTTTGGCTCAGATAATCTCATCTGTAAAATAGCAGCTGCAAAAGCATCTACAATTTCACATGTCTCTGCTGCAATTATAATTGTCAGAATGAGTGGTATATTTATAATTGCAATTAAGAGAAAATAAAGATAGCATATATACAGAATGTTTAATGCCGAGCAATTCAACAATTTTACTTACTGTAAGTCAGCAACTGTCAGCAATGGCATGCTTTCAAAATGCTGTACACAGGCTGCGTTTTAAGTGAGATGAGCACTGCAGTGGAACAGGGCATGCAGGAATACACAATCTGCTCCTTTTTGGCTCAGATAATCTCATCTGTGAAATAGCAACTGCAAGAGCATCTACAGTTTCACATATCTCTGCTGCTTGGATATCAATCTCTGGTTGTCTTAGACGCGAGAAACCCTGCAAAGGCCCGATGAAAGATTCATCTTCTCCATATTCCGTTGGAATTGAATTTGCAAACTGTGCTCTTTTCTCCCGTTCCCTTTCATATGAAGACAATAGAAGTGGGGTTTCTTCTAAGCATTGACCCTTGGCAGCAAGGAAACAGTTTTTCCCTTTTGGAATGCTGGCTGGAATCTTTACATTAGACTCTGTGTAAGGAATGCTGGCTGCAGGAATCTTTACATCAGACTCCGTGTAAGGAATGCTGGCTGGAACCTTTACATTAGACTCAGATAATCTCATATGTGAAATAGCAGCTGCAAGAGCATCTACTGCTGCTTGGATATCAATGTCTGGTTGACTTAGACGTGAGAAACCCTGCAAAGGCCCGACGAAAGATTCATCTTCTCCATATTCCGTTGGAATTGAATTTGCAAACTGTGCTCTTTTCTCCCTTTCCCTTTCATATGAAGACAATAGAAGTGGGGTTTCTTCTAAGCATTGACCCTTGACAGCAAGGAAACAGTTTTTCCCTTTTGGAATGCTGGCTGTAATCTTTACATTAGACTCCGTGTAAGGAATGCTGGCTGTAATCTTTACATTAGACTCCGTGTAAGGAATGCTGGCTGCAGGAATCTTTACATTAGACTCCGTGTAAGGAATGCTGGCTGGAGCCTTTACATTAGACTCAGATAATCTCATCTGTGAAATAGCAGCTGCAAGAGCATCTACTGCTGCTTGGATATCAATTTCTGGTTGACTTAGACGTGAGAAACCCTGCAAAGGCCCGACGAAAGATTCATCTTCTCCATATTCCGTTGGAATTGAATTTGCAAACTGTGCTCTTTTCTCCCTTTCCCTTGCATATGAAGGCAATAGAAGTGGGGTTTCTTCTAAGCATCGACCCTTGACAGCAAGGAAACAGTTTTTCCCTTTTGGAATGCTGGCTGAAATCTTTACATTAGACTCCGTGTAAGGAATGCTGGCTGCAGGAATCTTTACATCAGACTCCGTGTAAGGAATGCTGGCTGGAACCTTTACATTAGACTCAGATAATCTCATCTGTGAAATAGCAGCTGCAAGAGCATCTACTGCTGCTTGGATATCAATTTCTGGTTGACTTAGACGTGAGAAACCCTGCAAAGGCCCTATGAAAGATTCATCTTCTCCATATTCCGTTGGAATTGAATTTGCAAACTGTGCTCTTTTCCCCCTTTTATATGAAGACAATAGAACCGGGGTTTCTTCTAAGCATTGACCCTTGACAGCAAGGAAACACTTTTGCCCTTTTGGAATGCTGGCTGGAATCTTTACATTAGACTCCGTGTAAGGAATGCTGGCTGGAACCTTTACATTAGAGTGCGTGTCAGGAATGCTGGCTGGAATCTTTACATTAGACTCCGTGTAAAACTTGATCCAAGGATGGCCTGCAGGCACAGAAGAAAACAATAGATTCATAATTACATTTTAAGATCAAAATAAAGATAGCAGATATACAAAACAATAGATTCATAATTACATTTGAAGATCAAAATAAAGAGAGCAGATATACAAAATATTTAATGCTCAGCAATGCAACAATTTTACTCACTCAGTACTTCCTGCGGAGAAAGTCTGCTTTCCACATTCCTTGAAAGCATCCTTGATAGCAAATCCCTTGCTAGCCCTGATATGGGCTCCCACACTTGAGAATGAAAATCTAACTGTACTAGTTTTATTGCCTCAAATATGGCTTGAATAGATCCTCCGCGAAATGGTAATATGCCTATCAAAAGGGAATGTAGGAGGACACCAGCCCCCCAAACATCAACCTTCTCTGAATAAGTCGTCCCTGCCAAAACTTCAGGGGCAACATATGAAGGAGTCCCTACCACCCCAGATAACATTTGACCTGTTTGAATATTGTGAAAATGTACTCAGTCAAATCAAATACATAAAGAAAACTACTGAATTATTTAATAATGATGTTATTGTGAGCAGAACCAGAACCAAAACACAGACAAATACCTTTTGCAAACCGCATGGACAAGCCAAAATCAGCTAGCTTCAGTTGTCCGGAACTGGTTTGGAGAACATTCTCAGGTTTTATATCCCGATGGACAACGCCCAAGTCATGACAGTATTTAATGACCATTATTAATTCCTTGATCAAGTTTGCTGCCTGATGCTCAGAGTAGCATCCAGTCCGAGACATCTCATCAGTGAGGCGTCCACCAGTGCATAACTCCATCACAAGATGCAAATATTCTTCATCTTCATACACCGCTAGGAGTGTGACGATATTAGGATGGCCTGACAGATGTTGCATAATCTCAATCTCCTTATATACATTTTCTTCTGTATTTTTTGGGATTGTCTTACAGGCCAGCTCTTCCCCAGTAGCTTTGCTCTTGCATATTCTCACCACACCAAATTTGCCTCGTCCTAATTCGAGTCCGAAATCATAATCTTTTTCAATATTTCGCTTCCTACCATTCCGGGAAGAAGCAAGAACACATCCAACGTTTCTCTTCAATCCTATTTCTCTTTCTGGTTGTGGTGAATTAGGGAAACAACCCCTTCTTGAAGGAAGAGGAGATTCTTGATCCCTCATTTTTTCCTTCTGCGGTTGGAAAGAAATTAATGATGTGGAAGACTCACCATCAGCTGTGTTTTCTAAATTTGCTGCTGCTCCTCTGTTTCGCTTCCTTGGTAATGAATCCATTTGAACTATGGACTCTGCAAAAAGACCTGGGGCTACTCAACCAGACCCAGACCAGATATGCAAGGAATGTCTATGGCAAAGAGGAGTCTAGACTGATTCACTCCAACTCCAACTCCAACTCCAATTAATTAATTGCTGGGAAACAATACCATAACATCTGGGGCTGCTCAACCACACCGGATGCAAGGAATGTCTATAGCAAAGAGGAGTCTCCTCTAGATTGATCGACTCGACTCCAATTAATGGCTGGGAAACAATATTACAATCTGTGCACACAAACAAATAGCCTGTAAATAAAAACTAAACCACCTGAAACTACAACGTGATAAGGAGTCTTAACAAATCAGAATTATTACAACAACGTGACAAGTTCATGCAAATCAGAATTATTATGAACATTATGTTCACATTCAGCTTCAGCTGCTGCCATTCTTACAATCTTAGTGAAAACATGTAACACTAATTTTGGCCAAATATTTCCTTCAAAATGCATATCACAGTATCAGCTTAAACTCATCTTTATTTTTTTAAATAAATATTAATTTTGCTAGTCTAACTATTATTTTAATTATGAATTTATCAAAGATATTTAAAAATATGTTTTAAAATTAAATGTTAATTTTGTTAGTCTAGCTACCATTTTAATTTTGAATCTATCAAAAATATTTAAAAATATGTTTTTATTTAAAAAATAATAATTTAAAAATAAATTTGCATTTAATCTAAAAATTTAATTTCTTTCGTGATAAATTTAAAATTAAAATGTATCTATATTTAATTATTAATAATAATTATAATCTTATTTTGACAAGTCAAAAAGATATTACAATATTTATTATAACAAGCCAAAACAAATTATATATATTTTTTATTATTTTATTTTATTATAATAAATTTTCTACACCAAAAAAATTATATGTTTTATTATTATTTTATTTTATTTTCTTTTTATTTTGATAAATACAAATATTTAACAAAATATTACAACATTTCTACAGTAATAAACTGTAATAAACTGTAAAACATTATGAATCCCACACAACTTTAATTTTTTTTCAAAACCCTTTAAAAAAAAAAAAAAATCTTATCAAAACCAAATAAAACAAATCTAAAAAAATTTCAGCGCCATCTTTTCAAATCACATTTGTCATCCCTATTCTTTTCAAATCTCATTCCTCGCCGCGTGTCTTCAGCGACTTCAAATATATTTCACCCTAAAAGGAAAAAACTAAAAGAAACCATTAAAGAACCATTTACATAGCACTCTGTAAATAAATTAAAGAAGCATTTACGTACCATTTGAGTGAAACCTCCAAAATATGAATATGAATGAAGAAATCTGAAATTTTCTCGTGCAAATGAACACCAAAGGAATTTGAAATCCTCAGAGATTTATTGCACTCGTAAGGAAATCCTCGATGTTTACAGAGATTTATTGCACTCGTAAGGAAAGAAACCGTAAAGAATTAAAGGAAAGCCGCAACTCCATTGTGTGTCTGTATCTTTAATTCAATTGGTTATGGGCGACTCATTTGTAATTGGTGCGGAACTCCACAATTTCCGGCCAAACTCCCCATTCCAACGTTCCTCCCCGGCGCCCTTCATTGGTCCATGCCTGCCAACTCAGCATTTAATATTCACTCAAGTTCAAGTATTGGTATTGATTTCCTCTTACAAATTAAATTTTATTTTTATTTTTGTCATATTTCAATTAGTTCAACTGCGACTGATCTCTCGAACCACAAATGAAGTGAAATGATCTGCATGTTTGGAATTATAAATTATCTTTTGTTGAAACCATGGTTGAGTGAAATATATTCGTTTGTTGAAACCATGGTTTACTGAAATATATTGGTTTTATTTCAAGTTAATTTATTTTTGTATGGCTTTTATTAAGTACTAATAATAACATATTTTACATGAAGAGATAGAAATGGAGAGGAGCATTAACATTAGAGGAAATTATTTATTGTTGTATGGTTTTTATTAAGTACCAATAACATATTTTACATGAAGAGATAGTGATGAAGAGGAGCATTACTATTAGAGGAAATTGTATTTGTATTTGAAACTTTAGAGTGAGTAATGTGTTGAAACCGTTTGTTTATTAATGTTTCTTTTGAGAAATGACTACTATCTATAAGGAATAATTATCAATTTTTGCAAAAAAAAGATGCACTAAAAATAGTTAGATGAAGATTTAATATATGCTTTTTTTCGTTTTTTTAATTAATCAAATTTAAAAATAAAAAATAGAAAAAATAAAAATAAAAAATTCTATGAAAAATAATCAGTATAACTTTTTAATACATTAATATGTCTTTTTAATTGGGAAATGAAAATGTTAAGTAAATATAGAGATACATACCTTAAGATCATGGAAAAAATATGATATTATATATGTTTTAGTTTAAAGTTGTACATTGAAAAAAAAGACATTGTTGTTACTTTATGGTTTGAAGAAAAATTCTAATTCACCTTTAATTTTTGCCTTTTCATATTATTGAATTTGAAAAATTCAATTAAAATAATTTTTTTGTGACAAATAACTAGTATGTCTTTTTAATTGGGAAATGGGATGGAAACATTGAGATGAGACAAAAATATATGATGTTATCTTTGAATTAACTTTGTCACTTGGGTACTCTTTTTTCAGAAGGAGTCACTTGGGTACTCACACATTAAATGAGTTAGGTCTTTTTAAAAGTCAAAGATTTCATCTTTAGTAGTTTTTAATTAAGTTAGACTTAAATTAAATATACAAATTGTAAATGTAACTTAATTATTACAAGTGTTTTAATACATGATTTTCAAAATACCATGCATTTCTAGTTCTTGAATTTTGTTGCCTTTAAAAAGTGTCATTAATCATTCAAGATCAATCTAAACAAAAGATAAAACACCATAGAAAAAGAAGAAAGGAATAACAACCATTTATGTTAAAGACTAAAGCAATAATATAAATTAAACACTAATAAGTATCAAAAACACTTACATCATGATACATCTCAAGTTTTTCCAAATTAATTTTTTTTATAAAAATAACTAAATTATAAATTTATTTTAAATTATATATATATATATATATATATATATATATATATAGAACTAGCCATTTATGTTAAAGACTAAAGTAATAATATAAATTAAATACTAATAAGTATAAAAAAACACTTACATCATCATATATCTCATATATATATATATATATATATATATATATATATATATATATATAAAGAACTAGCCATTTATGTTAAAGACTAAAGTAATAATATAAATTAAATACTAATAAGTATAAAAAAACACTTATATCATCATATATCTCAGGTATTTTCATTAGGGGAATTTTGAGGTCTAAAATGGGCCTCCTAAGGAAAATGAGTAAGACTAGCCATTAAGTCAGAGCCATTAAGTTAACCTCAATTCTTTTCTTCCCTCAATTACCTACCCGTTGGAAAGAGAGCAGTACCCAATGGAATGAGTAGTACCAAAGTACGTAGGGCCTTAAAGGTACGGTATGCTCGTATAAAATAAAATACTATATTTTACCAATGGAACCAGTTTCCCACCCAATGGAACCAGGCGGCATGATGGTCTGGCTCTCAGAAGTGCCTTTTCTAGGATAAATGAGAGTCCACGGGGCTCGATTCATCTTACAACCAGAATCTTACCCCACTGGGCAATGGAAACCAGCTTACTACTCCTAATAGGATCTGTAATTCACCTGTATTGGAAACAGTGTTACGTTTATCCAGCTTCATCATGGAATATGAGTATTAGATACCTACAGTATTTGCATAATATAGTAAGCACATAAAAAGCTCATAAGTTATGCGTGTCTAATTGGTTCGAATCCATAGATAACAAGAAAGCATGGTATTCAAGCTTTAAGCTGATTACTAGTATGAACAGGTCATAGTGTTTACATAATCTTTATACCTGTCTTATTAGTACAAACCAACAGGCTATGAACATGATACCAGTAAGCTGAACATGTATTGGCATCTTGGTTCCATAAGGTTGTACAATCAAAATTCACTTTATGAGAACCAATCACGTTTTAGGGGATGTCATCATCCCTAATGGTTGAGGTGGCATTTCTTGAGTTAAAAGTACTTACTTGTCACATTCTCAATGGTGGATAAAAACTCATGGTTAACCATGGTAGTGCTCTAAATATTTTTGAAAAATGTACAATCAAAATTCACTTTATGAGAACCAATCACGTTTTAGGGGATGTCATCATCCCTAATGGTTGAGGTGGCATTGCTTGAGTTAAAAGTACTTACTTGTCACATTCTCAATGGTGGATAAAAACTCATGGTTAACCATGGTAGTGCTCTAAATATTTTTGAAGTCAAAGTAAAGTACTCATAATAAATGTCATTTCACATTTTTGAATAAAAATATATTATTGTCATTTCATATTTCTTGAAAGAAACAATGCATATCACTATACATTTATTATATTATATTATAATATATTATATTATTTTTATATAGTATATTAATTACATGATATTGTACAATTTAAATAATATAAATTTTAGTTAATAGCATATAATATAATTAAAAATTTATAAATTTATATTTATATTTTATTTTAAGTTATATAAGTACAAAGGACAAATGTATTAGTTGTTCAATTATAATGACTTTTTCTTGAAAAATTCATTCTTATTTATAGTCACATTAATACAATTTTTTTATTAATTTTATTTTGGTACAACTTTTGAATTGAATTTAACTATGGTTAGATGGATTATGGTGCAAAAAGTGAATTGCAAATTCATAAATATTATTTTATTTATTAATTTTATTTTGGTACAACTTTTGAATTGAATTTAACTATGGTTAGTTGGATTGTGGTGCAAAAAGTGAATTGCAAATTCATAAATATTATTTTATTGGTTTAGCTATTATTTTATTATTTCCTTAAGAGGCCCATTTTAGACCTCAAAATTTCCCTAATGCAAATTTAATTTTTTTTATAAAAAATAACTAAATTATAAATTTATTTTAAATTATTGTTATAAATTATTCATTCATATATATATATATATATATATATATAAACGAGCATTAACGTTATAGGAAACCAAATTTAAAACTTTACACTGACTAATGTGTTGATTCAATCCTCAAATTCTTGCGTTTGTTAACTTTTTTTTAGGGGAGTGGTGAGTATGCACAAAAGCAAGATTATGAGTAAAATGATAATAGTGTGTATTGTCTCAACTTTGCACAAAAAATATGCACCAAAAGGAAGACATGGTTGTTAAATGAAAATTTATTATATGTTTTTTTTTTTTTTTTAAGTAATCAAATTAAAATAATAATAATAATAATAATAAATTATTGGAGTAATGCTTCATTTGTAATTATTATTATTATTATTATTATTATTATTGTGTGAGAGAAATGTGGAAAATTTTGATGAGAGATTTGTGGAGATGAAAGATTCCAAAGACCTCTCCTCATGTATAAATATGTCTTTGTTAATAAAATTTGTTAGATTTGAGTGTCATTATTGTTCTTCTTTGTTATTATGTTATTGTTGTGCTTTGTTATTATGTTGATGTTTCTTTTCATTAATTAATATGCTTGTTTAATTGGAAATTGAGAATATTAAAAGAATAAATGATGGACATATTAAGATGAGGAAAAAAACATGTGATGCTATATTTGATTTCATTTAAAGTTGTGCACTAGTATTGGAAGACATTATTGTTACTCTATGGTTTCAAGAAAAATTTTAATCTACGTTTATTTTTTCCTTTTTCATTTGATTATAGGGTTTACTAGTTAAGGTCTTGCGAGAGTGTAGATGCCTCAAGCTAGGACAATGCAATACTTTTCTCTAATATTATCTATTAACTCTGACTTGTGACAAGAAAATTATTCACTTTATAATTTCTCTATTTTCTTGTAATATTATAAGGATATAGTTTCAAAATTTGTTGGTAAACCCTTATATTTTGTCAACACTCTAAGTTCATTTCCACGATTGTTCGGGTTTCTCTCTATATTTTACAAGGCATGGTTAGAAAATGACATAAAGGACTCTTACCATTATTAATGTGAAAATGTGTAAATTTTATTTTATTTTATTTATTTATTTATTTTTTCCACATTGTATAATAGTTAGTTCCTAGTTCATGCATATCTTGGTTTCGATTTTTCTTGCTGCATTATTTTTTTGTTGTATATCTATAGTTTGTACTTTACTAAAATACAAGGTATTTACAAAAGTTGTTTTTATATATATTCATTTCCTTCATAAATACTCATTAATATCCGGTAGAGAGGTGAGACCTGGCCACATGGGACCCGCCCATTGCCCATGGGATACTTAAGTAACAAGTTTTTATGGGGGTTTTGGACAACTCTTAAACTAACCTCGCTTTGTTGGTTATATTTCAACTAGTTCCTGAATTTTTCAGTTCTTTCCTCGTTCTGTTATTATTAAGGATTTTTCTTTTAGGAAACTCTTAACTCCATTCTCTGTATTGATTATTAATATAGCATCTTACATTTTCAAACCCTACCAATCCTACGGCTATGGAACCCTACCTAAGACCAAAGGTACCCTTTCCTTCGTAGGCAAGACATTGGAATACGATTTTTCTTACTATACTGAACACACAAACCCTATTTAATAAATTGCTATTACACACAGTCACAAAGATAGTATTTTTTTCAAAGATTTAAGAAATAAATCTCTATTTCAACCACAATAAAGTTATTCTACAACATTAGCAGAATCTCATAAAATGAGAAAATAAAATAAATGCACTTAACTTTAGTAATTCAAATTGTCGGGAAAACTCAGCCAAGAAAATATCACTCCACCCTTCCAACGAGAATGACAATTACGTCTAGTTCTCCCCCTGAGATTCTAAATTTCCATAGCAGTCATCTTGACAGTGACCTATTAAGGTCAGTTCTCAAGAATCAAGACTCCTCACCTTCCCAACGTTCTGATCAAGTTTCTTCTTCTCTCTCTCAAGGTGTCTTAGCTTTTCCTCTATCTTTTTCCAACCCCCTTGTTTTCCCACTAAGATCTTTTTATCACTATGGATCGAGAGAAAATAATTGTCTCTAACTATCTAGAAGTTGAAAATTTGTTTAGGGTCTTTTGCGTGAGTTTCTAAGACTCATTAATTTTTTTAATTAAAAAAATAAAATAAATGTTTTAAACATTTAAAGTTTTACTAGGATTTTCTACTAAGCCTCGAGTTACTGTAATCCCATATAGTAAAAGTAAATGACAATAAATAATAAGTATTTACAATAAAGGGCGGGGGGAGAGTTACATCTCCGTACCCTGCTCTGTGCGAAACACCCTCCCTGGTGTTCATTCTTTCCCTCGAAATAGGTCAGGGTATGTTTTCCACATAAAATTTTCATCCTCCCAGGTGGCCTCTTCCAGGATGAAGTGCCTCCACTGCACTTTGACCTGGGTGATATCTCGCCTCTGTAACATTGTTTCTCTCTTATCAAGAATAACCAGAGACTCTACTAATAAATCTTTGTCTGGTTCGACCTTTTTCACAATCATTACAGTGACATTAGTTTTATTTAATCACTGAATCAAAACATATACTCATAATTTTTTTTTGTAACAATGCTCATAAAAAATCCATGTAATAAAGTTAATAAATGAAAATTAATAACCATTGGCATGGGAAACGTATTCCAAGCTGAATGTTGGGAAAAAATATAGTGATGGGAATCACTTGTGATTAATTAATGGCAATGGAAATTGGCAAAGGCAATGGGTAAGGCTTTGGAAAGGAAAAATGATATTTTTTTGGTAATTTATTTATGAAAATAATGGAAATGATGAGAAAAGGAAGGTGAAAGGTCACAAGTCATATGTGAGGAGGAAAACGAAGGAAAATAATGGAAAATTGAAGAAAGTAGAGGCCTCATCAATAAAAAGGCTTCCAAGGATCAGTTGGTACCTTTTGTCAGTTCAAATTTTGGAGCTCTCCTTCTATTCTCTCTCTCTCTCTCATACTCTTGGACACTTAGAGTTTTCTCGGAGGAATCTTGGAGGAGAAGCAGGAAAGCACAAGAGGACATCAGGATCAATAATTATAATGGGTTTTTCTTGCAGGTACCGAGTTGCATGTAGGATTTCCTTACTAGTTTTTGCATGGATGTCACATGCATGTAGTTTCCTCGTTATGATTTTTCATTGGCATGGAGGATTTCATGGATTGAAAGTGGTTTTTCCTAGCATTGCCATTTCCTGGATAGCCATAATGTTGTGCGCTCTACTTTTGTTTTCTGGTTCATTCTCATGTTCTTTTGGATGTGGGTTGAGTTATTAGTTCTTGGAGGCTTGGTTGGACAAACTCTCTGGAGCCCTGTAACAGCTTGGGTTGAGTTACTAATCATAGAGCCTTAGTTTGAAAAACACTCTGGAGCCCTTGGTGGGTTGAGTTACTAGTCCTGGAGCCTTGGTTGGACAAACGCTCTGGATCCTGTCAACAACTATGGGTTGAGTTACTAGTCATGGAGCCTTGGTTGGAACAAACACTTTAAAGCCCTAAACAACTTGGGTAGAGACCGATCTGGTGATGGTTGGTGATGTATGACCGTGATGTGGAATCATTGGTTGAGGGTTGAGGTGATTAGGCCTATAGAAGCCATGGTTCGGTTTTGTTGGATTGTTCATGAGATCCCACATTCATTCTTAGAATATGGCATGGGGGTGATTGGATGAAAGAAAAATTTGGTTCAACTAATCTATGGTCGGGTGGATCGTGGAAGTCTTGAACCTGGTTGGCCTTTGCATTCATTATTAAGAGCTTCGTCTACATAGTATTTCATGTGTAAACGTACTAGTTTATACGTGGATCTTATGGTTGTTTTGTCATTGTTATTTTTGTTATTTATATGTTGGTTATGAGTATGTTTTATGATAATGATGGTGTATGGCTCTCATTATGTTTTAATTTGTAAATGAGTAAACAATGAATATATGACCTAATAGATGATAATGCAACTAATGTGACAAGGAACCAAAGCTTCTTAACGATTTTCAGATAAGTATGAGACACCTATTCTCAAATATGTTCTTATAACCCGTGGGATGCATCTTTGTGATATGTTTGACGAAATTTTTGTCTTGGCTAGTAGGGGTCCAGTCAAGTCGTTGATCAAGTTTCTTATCAAAATCATTGTCTTAATATATTTTATGAGTTCTTGAAGTTTCATGGAGTGTTTGGGTAGTGACTGGTTCCTAACCCTGGAAAATAGCCTTTAATATCGCAGCCACTGGTACAACACTAATAGAAAAAGGTTACAATCACACTCAGGCTGGATCATCGGAAAAACTGGGGCTCTCCGTCGCTTACAGGGCTTGGAAAGGGAGTGTATTGGGCTTGTTGTCGCACAAAATGTCTAGGCACTGCGACAATGACTCAAATCAGGGGTTGTCACCTTGATCCCCAATATCTCTATCTAAGTTGTCTCCTTGCAAGCTAAGGGAGGTAGACCCTAACAAAAATGAAGAAATAGAATTGGTTGCAAGGCAACCAACTCAGGAGACATAGTCAAATAACCAAGTACTTGATGAGATTAACGAGATTTCACAAATCCAATTATATAAAAACCAGTGCCTTATGGAGTTAAAAGATATCGTTATGCAATTAAAGCCAAGTAATTGATGTATAGTTGTTGCTATAAAAATCGACCACAATGATATTCGATGAAACACTCTCACAATTATGCATTAACCATTTTCGATAAAGATATGCGATTTATCATTACTTGAAATATTTCCAAAGTGAACTTTAAACAATTATATACCAATTTCAAGCAACTTGAAACCACAATTAAAGATAACTCAAAATCATCAACCATAGCTAAGTATTAAACTTTGAACCAACGATTTAAATTCGAGATAAGAATATTATCATGAGGGTACCATCAAAATTAAATGTCAGATATTATCAATATTTCCGAATTTATAATGTTTCAAATAATTCCAATTCGAAAATCAAAATCTCCTATAGTCAAACTTTGGATAAAAATTTAAAAGCTCATTTGACTATAAAAAAAATTTAGAATTTTTAAAATTTTTAAATTTTTAAATTTTTTTATTGATTTTTAAACAATATATATATATATATATATATATATATATATATATATATATATATATATATATATATATATATGAAATTAAGACTATGGATCTAAATTTAAATCTAAAACTAAAAAAAAAAAAAAACTGAAACTAACATTAAACTAAAATCTAAAAATTAAAAAAAAAAAAAAAACTATAAGCTAAAAACAAATTGAATTAAAATCTACAAATTAAATCTAAAACCTCTAAAGAACTAACGCTAGACTAAACTAACTAACACTAACAAAATCGAATTTAAATTAAAACCTAAAAATAAACTAAACTAATGTTAATGAATTTAAAAAATTAAAAATTAAAAATTAACGAAATTAAAACAAAAACAAAAAGCTAATAAACCAAAATCGAGTTTAAAAAAAAAATAACCTAAATGCTAACCCAACTTTACAAAAATGAATGCGGTAAAAAAAAATAAAATTAAACGAATAAATGTCGGTTTTCTGAGTTTAATGTATGCGTTTATTTTTTAATTGTATGCAGGTCGACGGCCAAGGGGGAGACACGACGTCAGAGGAGGAGGGTCGACGGCTTGCAGAGGTCAAGGGAGCTGGACAGTAGTAGGAGAAGAGAGGACGTCGGACGGGTAAGGAGACAGGTAGTGGAGGGGTCGAGGGTGTGTAAAGGAAGAAGACGAGGGAAGAGGCAGCAATATGCTTATTGAGGCAGTGAAG
Source organism: Pinus albicaulis (assembly GCA_034641835.2). NCBI lineage: Eukaryota > Viridiplantae > Streptophyta > Pinopsida > Pinales > Pinaceae > Pinus > Pinus albicaulis. The sequence goes on along the minus strand of CM076578.1, from coordinate 339,976,391 downwards.
GGAAGAAAGGCGTATGGAAAGAGGGATTAAGGGAGAAAATGACAGCGAGGGCAAGGGTTTTCGGATGCAGAGAATAAGAATTGACAGAATGCAGAAGCAAAGGGCAACGTATGAAGTGGATAAAGGAAATGGATGTAGAATTCGAAGAAAACGTGAGGAAGAAAACTCAGCCATACAAATTTCCTTATTCGCCAATATCACTCAAATTTTTTAAAATGTTGAATTCAAATACACATGAGATTATCCTTTGCAGCAATTAACACTTAGATATATCAGCAAAGCGATCTTGAGGCTAGATCTTGTCCTGTAGGGGTTAGATCTGGCTCGGATCTAAAAATCTGAAAACCCCCTGCAAATATGCACAAAACCAAATTAGATCTGAAGCTATACAGAAATAAACCCTGAAATCCAAAAAAAATACAAATTTAAAATGCTAATCTACAGATCAGAGGCCCTCATGGCCAGATTGAAACCCATTTCAACAAAATTTTTTAGAAATTCAAATTTTTAAAGAGAGGCACAAGTCCTAAAAGACTCTGCAAAACCACTAATTCCGAAATATAGCTTTGGGAATTTAGAAACAAGGGGATTTTTTCAGATTTACAAAATCTAAGAGTCGGCTGGTCCAACTGAAGACTTCCCCAGATGCTCAAACCTTTAAAAAAAATTCCCTGCACACTTAGATCTGAAATTTAGATTGATAGAGATTTAAGAAAATAAACATGAGACCTTTCAGAAAAATAGATAACTAGTTTTTCCGTTAAATCAAAGATGTCATTTTATGAACCCAGAAAACTGCACAAGATACCTGTATGCAGATTAATCCATGAAGGCCATCAACCATAAAAATGCAAAATAAAGTGGCAGAGTTTAGAGATAAATCACCACATAGATCTGGAAAAGGAACACCAAAGTTTGTAACCCCAAAGTCTTTATGCTTTATTCATTAAAAGGAATCACAAGAGCTTCCAAGACAAGTGCACGATCCAAAAATCAGATGATAATGTCCTATCAAGACCTCTAATTTATAAGACAAAATCTCCAACAGCTAGTTCGGTTGATCCATGTCAAAATAATCTCGACCGTCGAAAATATTTGATCATCTTTTAATCTGGACCGTCGAAATTATAAATTTGAGGAAAAAATGAATTTATCATTTAATTCCATTTTAATTAGCTCAAAAATAATTACCTCAAAATTTTGACTTTGACTTAACCACCTAGGCCCAAGGGTCCAAAATTTCTTGAAATTCTCAATATTCCCTTGGCCTGGGACCTTTAAAAATTTATTTTTTAAGGACCAACGAATTTTGCTTTTGAAGAATTTTAACTCACCTAGGACTTAAAATTAATTAAATTTCTGGCTTAGGATTTTTTAATTAATTTGGCTAGAAAATTTAATTAATTGACTGAGAGGGGATTTAATTATTTTTTCCAACCCTCTTTACATAAGATAAATACATTTAGACACATGAAGGGGGAATACCCATTCGTATAGACCCTCAAATAGATACCCAATTCTGCGACTCAAAACATGATCTAGTAGACCAAGTAGCTTGCAATAAAATAATCTAGCCAACTAGCTAGGATTATTCCCAAACTAATTTTACAAAAACTCGATAGAAAAAACTAGGACTCAGTTAGCAACTTGATGACAAAATTCACCCTAGCTTTGGGGTGAGGCTGGAGGGGAAAACTCTACCAATCACTTGTGTCGAAAAACACAAGTAAATCAGTGAGACAAAAAACCTCCTATGATAGAAATCGTCACCAACATACTAGGCTTACCTAGGTTGTTACATACATGACGATCTTACTTAGATCATTTGCATCATGAAAATTTAGAATGGGTTTACATTATTCATAAAACTATCGACTGATGATGGAATATGAATGGTGCGAACACGTCGAACATGATGAAACCCATTTGAAAAAATGGGGGTGTACTGCTATGGGGTCGTTGACAAAATGTGGTCAACATGTGGCACTACTTGGGGACATGTTGCTTCATCGGAGGAATGTGAGAATCCAGAATTTGTATCCAAGAAACACACAAGATTACATAAGTAGCGTCCATCCAAATATCATCATATAACATTAAGCACATGAAAAATAGAATCTCTTCTATCATTTATTATTCTACTTAACATGAAAAGTAAATATACTCTAACTGCAAAATGAAATGCTGAAATAACAAGGTGTAAGGTTAGAGATACAATACAAAGGATGCCCTGTGGCATCAGATGTGCTCAATATAGTGCATGTTGAGCATTTGCCTGCTTTCAGGCAAGTCTATAGGCTGCTTTTCAGATGTGCCATGTCCAATCTTGCTAATTGTAGGATTCTGTCTTATCCGAATGTTAAGCTACTCTCGGCCATCAGACGAATCAAACCGCTTACTTATTCCTTTATGCTTTTTTCTCTTCTTCTAAGTGGGCTGTGATGTCAGTAATGAGACCACTGTAGATTTCTTGTCCTTATCTTGAAATTGCTTGTACAAAACATCTGATGAACCTGTAGTGTGACCAATCTTATTCTGAATATACTCTGTCAAAGGTGACACATAAGCTTGGTATTTCTTAATGTCCTTTGAAACCATAATTAATTCTTCCTTAATGGGAAAAATGACCTCCGTGTGATGAGATGGAAATTGCTTCAGCAAACTGGGAGGCCTATGATCTGTTGACAAATCTGACTTGGGTTGGAAATTTTGCATGTGTGATCTTTCCATTTTTTCCAACTTATTTTGAATATTAGTCATTTGATTAGAGTGCTTAACATTTTTAGTACTGATTTACTTCGCATGACTCTCTTCAATAGTACTTATCCTATTTTGAATATTGATCTGGTTAGCTTCCATGTTTTGAATCATTTTATCATTATCTGCTTTCATGATCGTCATATTTTCCTCTAAGCCCAATAACTTGCTCTGCATAGAACCAACTTCCCTAGCATGATCCGTTATTATTTTTTCTTGATTAAGTTCCATATTCTTAATGATTTGAGCCTAGTTGGCCTCCATATTCTTGATTACCTGAGCTTGATTTAGCTGTATATCCTTAACCATCTGAATCAATTCGTTAACAAGATGCTTATCGTTGTCAAGACTAATTTGACAATTTGTTTCTGCTTCACCACTATCATGGATTTGTGTTGTTGTGGTACAAGTGGATTCATCTTGAGAATTGTCTGGAAATCTCCTACTGATAGTTGAGTTCTCTACAGGATCAATTTCATTATTTTGCATAATATTGGGAGCACAAGGCGAGTCATCTTGTTTTATATATTTATCTCTAAAAGCATTGATGATTTCTTGTAGACAATACTCCTCAGGACAATTTCGAAACCAATCGATAGCATCACCTTTTAAGGAATATCCAAAGATATGTATCTTGACATCTTCATGATTATATTGTGAAGGACGAAAATATTTGTTTATAAAAAAAGTGACCATCCATAGATGCTGTAGAGAAATGCCTGGATTACCACCTGAGAAAAAAGGCAGTTTAGAATTGACCTCTTCTGGCATGTCATGAAAGGTGTCATCCATGATGACTTGTTTAAAGGTTAAGTGGATGTTAGAGAAATAGATCCGTGTTCAAGAATATTCAAAAGGTCCTCAGGAAGCGAGCTTCTTAGCAGGAACTCTTGTAAGAAATGAAAGAATGGGAGTCGCCACTTGAACATGAAATTAATTCTAAAACAAAAGAAATAATCGAGAGTAGTAGATGGATATTAGGGGGGGATTCTTGTTTGGGAGTAAATAGATGAATAAGTGGAGTCTCCACCCAAACAAGAAGCCAACCGAAATGTCCAGGTGCTAAAGGTACGATGATGAAATTATTAGTGAGATGATGAAATGACGCCAAAAAATGTGATCCCTTGTGACAGGCTAATGAATGGCGAAATAAGATTAGAAGATTGGAAAATGTCATTAAGACCAAGGATAGAAAAAACTCTATCCCCGGCAAAGGCACCAAAAAATGTTGTCACACAAAATGTCTAGGCACCGCGACAACGACTCAGATCGGGGGTTGTCACCCTGATCCCCAATCTCTCTATCTAAGCTGTCTCCTTGCAAGCTAAGGGCAGTAGATCCTAATAGAAATGAAAAAATAGAATTGGTTGCAAGTCAACCAACTCAGGAGACACAGTCAAATAACCAAGTACTTGATGCGATTAACAAGATTTCACAGATCCAATTATATAAAAACTAGTGCCTTATGGAGTTAAAAGATCCTGTTATGCAATTAAAGCCAAGTAATTGATGTATAACTGCTGCTATAAAAATTGACCACAATGATATTCGATGAAACACTCTCACAATTATGCATTAACCATGTTCGATAAAGATATGTGATTTATCATTACTTGAAATATTTCCAAAGTGAACTTTAACAATTATATACCAATTTCAAGCAACTTAAAACTACAATTAAAGATAACTCAAAAATCATCAACCACAGCTAAGTATTAAACTTTGAACAAAAGATTTAAATTCAAGATAAGAATATATATATATATATATATATATATATTCTAAGTGAGACTAATTCTATTAAGAAGAAAAACATATGGTACAATCAGAGCTTTGCAAAAGTAGAGCATAGAAGCAGGGGGACCGAAAATGATGAAATATCAACCTCAGTCGCAGAAAGAAATCTTGGAATTAGCAGAAGATAGCAAGGATAATAAAAAGAGAGAATGAGACAAGGGGATCTACCCAGAGTTGGTAGAAACTTCCACACGAAATTTTTTCACTTTCTTCTTACTGACTTTGATCCAGTCATTATGACTTAGCTGAACAGGAACCAGTTGCAGATTGTTCTATGCTAAAGGAGGAGGCTCCTTATCTGAATCCGAGGAAGAGGTCTCGTGTGAGCGTTTCTGCGAGATCGGAGGTGTATGTGGATCCTCAGGGTTGGTCATGGGGGAGTCCTTCACGTTCTTGGCGTTTTATTCTTCCACTTCTATTTCCTCCTCATCCGAGCTGGAGGAGTCAAGATCATCCATGGGGGGTCGATCACAAGGCTTCCAGCTCTTCGATTTGGATTTACCTTTGTTGTTTTTCTTTTTTCCAAGGAACTTGGCACATGAGTTCTGGAGGTTCCCTGTCTGATGGCAATGACGACATCATAAGGCAATATTCTCATAGTCTAAGGGTTGGGTCCAATGGAAGTCCCCAACTTTGAGATTTATCTGATCGGCTAGCCCTTTGCTAATGTCTATTTCCGCACATATTCTGCCAAAGGTGTATAATCCTTTCTCCCCCCTTGAGGTATCCATTGCCAGGTAACGACCTAAGGTATCCCCAATCCCTTGGAAAACTGAGAAGTGCCAGAGATGTGTAGGGAGGTTTGGAAGTCTGACCGAAATGGGAAGCTTGGTGATGACAGCCGTAGAGGGGTCGAAGTCTGGAAACCACGGAGTAATAAAAAGCCCCTTCGATCCCCAAAACCAGGGTCCTTCCTGTAAGGCTTTCTGATAGTCTTTGTTGAATGCAAATGCCACAATGAAGAAGCCTTTTGAGAAGAAGAAGACCTTGCAGTTGTTGGTCCAGTTAGAATGGATCCACTGATATAGATCTGTTGTTCGAGGCCACAGTCTGTTAAACCTGCATATGATGGTTGTTTCTGCAAATGCCTGGGATTGGTCATCCAGCATTGGATAGGAGATTTCAATGGAAGATATTTCCTCCATTTTTTCCACCAGAAAAGGCTTGGGAGCCTCAGGTGGTTGAGCAACTTTCTTGGTTGTTTGTGCATGAACTGCATCTTTATAGGAGAAGGCAGGAGCCGAGGAGGTTTTCCCAGGTGCTCTACCTCTCAAGCGTAAGGATAGCACAACTAAAGCATCTTTCTCAATATTGTAGTAAGATAGGGGCAAATGGTCTTCAATTTGTTTACCTTCGTAAAGCAGTCTCAGGAGTTTTGAGGGGATCCCCAATCTGAGGTCGAGTTCTCGCAAAAGGTCCTGCACTAGATCCGTGGCATGCACCCATAGTAGCTTTGTTCCACTAGAAGGAAGAGAGATATGGATCTGGTATTGTGTCCCCAGATTTGGAAGGCCTTTGGCTATGAGAGCAGCTGGCTGAAGATCGAAACCCGCCTGAAGCAGCCTCCTTTCCGGTTTGCCCTGCTTCTCTGAGAGGCAGAGACAAAGCCTTTGTAGGGGCTCTGCATTGGTTGAGGCTACAATATTACTCGAGCCTACAATCGTGTTCTGGCCATCGTTGACGTCCACTCCTCTACTTTATTCTCGGTGAAAGGAGGCAGCAGAAACTAGTAAGCGCTTATAGAAATGGCCTGCATGATCTTCGTGAGCTCTTCCAAGAGATCTGTGACTTGGGCAAAGAAGACCTCCAGATGCAGCCACGGTGAAGGGCGAAAAGCATGTTGTGGAGTCGGCGGTAACTAGATTTTTGCAGGTGCTCCCGGGAATTCTGCAACTCGGGTTAAGTTGACCGCTTGGAGCAGTGGCTGAGGGAAGTGCAGAGCTTACTGTGAGGTCGACGGCTGTGACAGAGCCGAATAGGTCAGGGGCAGGGGTATAGTCTTTGTCGGCGGCGGCCATGCCTAAAACCCTAGTGGAAGCCATCGTTTCGGGAGATTGTGTAACAATTGCTACAAACCAGCATTATTCAAGATAAGAATATTATCATGAGGGTACCATCGAAAATAAATGTCAGATATTATCAATATTTCCGAATTTATAATGTTTCAAATAATTCCAATTCGAAAATCAAAATCTCCTACAGTCAAACTTAGGATAAAAATTTAAAAGCTCATTTGACTATAATTTTTTTTTAGAATTTTTAGAATTTTTAATTTTTTTATTGATTTAAAATATATATATATATATATATATATATATAAAACTAAAAAAAAATTAAAACAAAACTGAAACGAACATTAAACTAAAATCTAAAAGATAAAACTAAAAGCTAAAAACAAATTGAATTAAAATCTACAAATTAAATCTAAAATCTCTAAAGAACTAACGCTACACTAAACTAACTAACACTAACAAAATCGAATTTAAATTAAAACCTAAAACTAAACTAAACTAATGTTAATGAATTTAAAAAATTAAAAATTAAAAACTAATGAAATTAAACTAAAACAAAAAGCTAATAAACCAAAATCGAGTTTAAATAAAAAATAACCTAAATGCTAACCCAACTTTACAAAAATGAATCCGATCAAAAAAATAAAATTAAACGCATAAATGCCGGTTTTCTGAGTTTAATGTATGCATTTATTTTTTAATTGTGCGCAGATCGACGGCCAAGGGGGAGACACAACGACAGAGGAGGAGGGTCGATGGCTTGCAGAGGTCAAGGGAGCTAGACAGCGGCAGGAGAAGAGAGGATGTTAGACAGGTAAGGAGACAGGTAGTGGAGAGGTCGAGGGTGCGTAAAGGAAGAAGACGAGGGTAGAGGTAGCGATATGCTTATTGAGGCAGTGAAGGGAAGAAAGGCATACGGAAAGAGGGATTAAGGGAGAAAATAACAGCGAGGGAAAGGGTTTTCGAATGCAAAGAATAAGAATTAACAAAATGCAGAAGCAAAGGGCAACATATGATGTGGATGAAGGAAATGGATGCAGAATTCGAAGAAAACGTGAGGAAGAAAACTCAGCCATACAAATTTCCTTATTTGCCAATATCACTCAGATTTTTTAAAATGTTGAATTCAAATACACCTGAGATGATCCTTTGCAGCAATTAACACTTAGATCTGTCAGCAAAGCGATCCTGAGGCCAGATCTTGCCATCTGGGGGTTAGATCTGGCTTGGATCTAAAATTCTGAAAACCCCCTGCAAATCTGCACAAAACCAAATCAGATCTGAAGCTATACAGAAATAAACCCTGAAATCCTAAAAAAATACAAATTTACAATGCTAATCTACAGATCAGAGGCCCTCATGGCCAGATTGAAACCCATTTCAGCACAATTTTTTAGAAATTCAAATTTTAAAGAGAGGCACAAGTCCTAAAAGACTCTGCAAAACTAATAATACCGTAAGATAGCCTTGGGAATTTAGAAACAATGGGATTTTTCAGATTTACAAAATCTGAGAGTCGGCTGGTCCAACTGAAGACTTCCCCAAATGCTCAAACCTTTAAAAAATATTCCCTGCACACTTAGATCTGAAATTTAGATTGATAGAGATTTAAGAAAATAAGCATGAGACCTTTCAGAAAAATAGATAACTAGTTTTTTCGTTAAATAAAAAATGTCAATTTATGAACCCAGAAAACTGCACAAGATACCTGTATGCAGATTAATCCATGAAGGCCATCAACCATAAAAATGCAAAATAAAGTGGCAGAGTTTAGAGATAAATCACCACATAGATTCGGAAAATTAACACCAAAGTTTGTAACCCCAAAGTCTTTATGCTTTATTCATCAAAAGGAATCACAAGAGCTTCCAAGACAAGTGCACGATCCAAAGATTAGATGATAATGTCCTATCAAGACCTCTAATTTATAAGACAAAATCTCCAACAACTAGTTCGGTGGATCCATGTCAAAATAATCTCGACCGTCGAAAATATTTGATCTTTTAATCTAGACCGTCGAAATTATAAATTTGAGGAAAAAACGAATTTATCATTTAATTCCATTTTAATTAACTCAAAAATAATATTTTTGAGTTAATTACCTCAAAAATTTTACTTTGACTTAACCACCTAGGCCCAAGGGTCCAAAATTTCTTGAAATGCTCAAATTCCTTTGGCCTGGGGCCTTTAAAAATTCATTTTTTAAGGACCATTGAATTTTTCCTTTGAAGAATTTTAACTCACCTAGGACCTAAAATTAATTAAATTTCAGGCTTAAGATTTTTTAATTAATTTGACCAGAAAATTTAATTAATTGACTGAGAGGGGATTTTAATTATTTTTTCCAACCCTCTTTACATAAGATAAATAAAATTAGACACATGAAGGGGGAATACCCATTCGTATAGACTCTCAAATAGATACCCAATTCTGCGACTCAAAACATGATCTAGTAGACCAAGTAGCTTGCAATAAAATAATCTAGCCAACTAGCTAGGATTATTCCCAAACTATTTTTACAAAGACTCGATAGAAAACACTAGGACTCACTTAGCATCTTGATGAAAAAATCCACCCTAGCTTTGGGGTGAAGCTGGAGGGGAAAACTCTGTCGATCACTTGTGTTGAAAAACACAAGTAAATCAGTGAGACAAAAAACCTCCTATGATAGAAATCGTCACCAACATACTAGGCTTACCTAGGTTGTTACATACATGACAGACTTACTTAGATCATTTACATCATGAACATGCAGAATGTGTTTAAATTATTCATAAAACTGTCGACTGATGATGGAATCTGAATGGCACGAACACGTCGAACATGATGAAACCCATTTGAAAAAATGGGTGTGTACTGCTATGGTGTCGTTGACAAAGTGTGGTCAATAGGGCTCTAGGCCAGTAAAATGTTGAGTTGATTTAGGATTTAAGTACCTAGAAAGGTTGGTTGGATCCTATAGGTTTTGTAGGATGTGTGAATGGTCAGTTTTGTTATGTTCCGTAGATTACACTTCCTTAAGGTTACCTAGGAGGTTGAATCATATCATAGTGGCCTCTCGTCACATGTTTACCCCGGTGGACCAGTTAGATTGGGTAAATGTGGGAGGAGGGTGTTAGAGAGTGGTATCATAGCATGGTTCACCGTTTGGACTGGATGGGCGGTGTGTTGTTCATGCATATATTTTGATTTCATATGTGCTCCCTATGCTTGTGGTTTATGTGCTTGTTGCATATGCACGACATGGTCATACTTGCAGAGGTGTCACCATGTGAAATTTGATGGTGTTGATGTGGTGTATGGTCGCCATGGATGCATGTTTATGGTGCATTGGTCATATATGTAAGTGCATATGTCATTATCCATGAATTGTGCCTAGTTGGTGTGTGGTTTTTGCATCATCCATGAAAATTGAATAAGGATTGAGATGAATTCTATGTATTTTTCTGAATATGATTATGTTTATATATATATGTATTGCGTTAATATGGTTGACCTTGCAGCCGAGATATCCTCCCTTGAGCTAGACTGACGTATGTTGATTGTTTATGATTTTGCTTAGCTAGCATGATATACCTTACAAGAACAAAAGAACAAATATGGCTAACAAAGTGGTAGACCCTAGTTCAAGAATTTCTCCTTATGGATTAGATGAGAAGCATGTGAGGAATATTCGCCACACCTAGAAAACACTCTAATGATTAAATCATTCAATCACTAGTGAGACTTCCTAGGGAACATGAGAAGCAAGTTGAAGTCAATGCAATCAACTTTCAGAGATTGTTAGACTTGTAGAGATAGGGACCACTTCATATCATCCATGGATAGGAGGATAGAACTAATGGGGGATATGGAAGTAGATCTCATAGTGGGCACAGGTCAGATAGATATGATATGATAAAAGATGGCAGGTTCTTGGACACCCCGAATAGGAGAGGCGATGGACACATGTACTATTCTAGTTCTAGTTTTGACAAGTATCATGGTCATCATCATCATCATCCTTGCAAGAAGAGTGATAGGGGATATTTTCCAAATGAGTTCAAGAAAGAAAGGCCACCTACATTCAATGGGGAAATGAAGAAATCATAGGATGTCGAAGCATGGTTACTTGGGATGATTAAGTTCTCCATATTACACGATTACTCAGAGAGCATGAAGTCCATAATAGCTACATTCAATCTTAAAGGTAAAGAAAATATTTTGTTGGAAGATGTAAAGAATGCCATAGATATTTATGAAGAGGAGTTAGTTGGAGTGAGTTTGAGATACTATTCAGGAATATGTATCTATCATAGAGATACTATGATGATAGGGAAAAATAATTATATGAGCTAAATATGAGATCTATGACCGATGAGGAGTACACTAGAAGATTTTTGGAGTTGTTGAGATATGTACCTTACCTCAAGGAGGAGAAGGCCAAGATTCAAAGATTCATCAATGGGTTGCTGATAGCATTCAAGGACAATATTGACTTTGATGAGCCTAGATAATTGGATGAGGCCATTTGGAAGTTAAAGCATAGTTATAAGCAACAAAGGGAAGATTTGGGACTAAACTATAATGGAAAGGTAATGCAAGGAAAAAAGGAAAATGGGATAATAAATGAGAGAGGCCTCGGGACATAATTAACAAAGAGAATGCAGCGCTACATAAGAAGTCCAATGCATCTAACATAGGGCAAGAATTTAAATTTGAGCAGAACAAGGGTGAAGATAGGAAGCGTATACAGTGTTGGACTTGTGGCAAAGATCATCATCAGAGAGATTGTCCACAACATTGGGGTGGTAGACCGCAGATTTACAAATCTCAAGAGGCGCAAATAGTGGGGGATGTTGGATAGAGCTTTCCTCGAATTTATGTAGCATTGGATAAATGCCAGGCAGATCATCATGCATCTATCATTGAGATGGACGATAATCTTTGCGATAAAGTTGTTTCTATTTTGATTGAGCCCAGATATAATTATTCTTATGTTAATCCTGACTTGGTGGATAAGTGTGGTTTGAATAAAGAAGTGCATGCAAAATCTTGGTTAGTGTAGTTGGATACAAGTACAAAGAAGTGAGTTCATCATTGGGTAAGAGCTTGTGCATTTGATTTGAATGGTATTCCTACATGAACACATTTTAATGTATTGTCGTTGAGATCATTTAGTGTGTTTTTGGGTATGGATTGGTTGTATCTTCATAAGATCAAGGTGGATTTTTATGAAAAAGCTATTAAGTTTTTCGATGACAATGTGGAACATAAAGTCTTGTAGGGTATGTAGGCGACAACATTAGTGATCCAGGTCCGTCAGCTTCTGGATTTACCCATGATATTTTACTTATATGATGTGGTTAAAGTTTCACTGAAAAGAGAATTAAAAGAACTCATATGCATGTTTTAAGAAAGAGGAAACAAGACAACAATCAACAACATGAGAACAAGAGACGTTGATAATGGAGTTCACTCAGTGTGGGCTACGTCACCGGGATCGGTGTCAAGATGAGGTAGGCTGCTTCATATAGTGCTGGAAATGGTGATTATGTACATGGACTATGTTTTCTATCATAATGTTATTGCCTAAATCTACCTCAGGCTGAAGGAAGGCAGAGTTCAGGGTAACATCAAACCATGCTCAGTCTGGTAGCTAGCCCTACTAGATCAGGAGAGGGCTCTCTCCGAGTCAATCTCAGCAAAGATAATCAATAGGGCTTGAGATGACTTGAAATAAAATCTAATTTTAGGCTAGGTATATATGTAAATGAGTTTGATTTTTATTTTGGGGGTTTTGTTGGAATCAAAGGGAAAGGCAGTTTTGGGTTCGGGGATGAGGCCTAGTTTTTGCAGAGTTCTAAATGGGGCAAGGAAGGAAATTTTTTTGATGCTTTGGATTGAATGAATGGATAGTTCATACTAGTGAGGAGCTAAAGAGGGTAAGAGGCTTTCAATAATCCTCCTCAAATAGATGAAAACATGGAAAATTAAACAAAACTGAAGGTAGAGCAAAGCAATCTAATGAATTCCACCTTTATAAGTCATTTGTTTAATTTAAGAAGAAAGGAGAAGGGAAATGATACACATAAACATCAATGAACTTACAATCACATAGAGAAACACACCATCAAAAAACAGAGCCGCATGGATCCCAAAGAGTGCTGCAAACCCTGGTCTATTCCTTTGCCAAAATTGCAGAGATGAAATGTACAATGAAGTGCCAAGCAATCCCAAGTGTCCAACCTCTGAAAATGACTGAGAAAATACAAGATATAGACAAGCCTAACTCATTCCCATGCCTCTAGGGGTCGATCTCACCATTCTAGGAGCTGTTTCAACTATATCTAAACTAAGAACTGGAAAATAGGCAATGAAACAACTTGCCTCTATATGATAGGAAACTGATTCATTCACTTACATTTCACTTTTTGGTGAATGAATCTACTAAGATGAGTAAAAATGTGCCAAAATTACATCAAAGTCATGAAATTACATCAAGTTACATCAAGAGTTACATGAAAAATTCAAACTGGCCAAAACTAGGCGAAAAATTGAGCTATTGAGTGAAAAATATGCCAAATTTCCCAATGCGCCGCGCCTGAAATCTCTATGCGTAGCACAACTTTGAGGCTGATTTTGAGGGCCTTCCAAAAGTACAAATTGAGTGCAGGATAGATATTTGGAAATCCTTGCCTGTATACTTTCCAACCCAAGTGGAATTGCTGAATTTGGTTGCCATTTGCCCCTCCAAAATTCCAATCTCCCAAGACTGGTCAAAATGAGCAAAATGAGGCTGCCTCAAGGCAGAGTGCTGTTGCAGTCAACTTTTGAAGGTCTTCCTCAACTCCAAATTGAGCTCATGATAGCTCATTAGAAATATATTTGTGTCTAGTTATCATTTGACTCATCAAACAAGTCATTTTCCCAATCAAGCTAGGATAAATCTTGATTTTCCCAAGGTCACTTCAGAGGTGCATCAATTCTCCTGAGGCAATGGTATTTTTGACATTTCTCTAAAACCGTGACACCTGTGTAAAGATTGAAGGAGGTTTTTCTTCCTTGGCTTGTTTTAAACAAAAACCTCTCTCATTTGTCCCAAATTAATATTTTCTTTCTCAGAAACATCATTGGAGTAAAACATATCCCGATGTGTGGAACAAGGGATTTGTCGAAATGAAGCGAAATGAAGGGGATAAGGGGCTTATAAATTCTTGAGAAAATTTTGGGAAGTAGGGAGGGATTTTATAAATCAGGGGAAAGTGGAATTTCAGAGATTGAGTGAGGGGAAGGGGCCCAAAAGGGAAAAACAAAGGCCTAGCCTAGAAAATTGCCAAGTTATAGCAAGAAACTAGGGTTTGTGTGAAAATGAGGAATTTGGGGGATCTCGGTGATGGGAAGTGTTTAATAAGGTAAATTAAGGATAGGGGAAGGTGTATGAACATCAGGATACAAGTTTGGCTGATGATTTGACCATCCAAGAGAAATTACCTCCAAAACCCTAGGAGTGGGAAATGAACCTTACCTACGCACAACTGAAGCATGAACAAGGTGTAAAATGACCCAGTGGAACTTGACATGACGATGAAAACCTTCTGAAAGATGGTACACTCAGATGAATGGTGACATGGACTGACATTTGGACAACTCTGAAAGGAGTGAAAGCAAACCCTAGACCTAATACTTAGTGACCAAATTTTACTTGAAGACTCACTAAAATGACAAAATTTGACCTTGATACCTTAAAATCACCTTGTAAGAGCATATTTGATCACTGGAGGAAGGTTGCAAAGACTGACACTAACAACATGAGAACAAGAGACGTTGATAATGGAGTTCACCCAGTGTGGGCTACATCACCGGGATCAGTGTCAAGATGAGGTAGGTTGCTTCATATAGTGCTGGAAATGGTGATTATGTACATGGACTATGTTTTATATCATACAAGGATAGATTCCCTCAACATGAGTGGCTTGTCTATCCATGAGACGTTCTGCTAGAGGAAATCTCACTCACAATAGGCCTCCTATTAACATGACATAATCTCACACAAGGTGACGATGAGGATCCCTTCAACAAGGTTACATAGGGATCATAATAATCCATGGAAAATACATCTCACATGAGGTAGAAACATAGATCCTACAACATACATCAAGCAAGGATATAAAAAAATATTACATCACACAAAAAATGATAAAAGAGCCACATGATATCAATACTCCATATACCTCAACCCTTGAAGTTAGTTGAAGAAGTGGATGCTCAGCGATTGAATCTGGTTATACCATCGAATTTGTGACGTTGAGAGGCATAAAATCGATTGTCCATGCTTGGGAATTTGACAACGTCACTCCAATTTGGAAAATGGATGAAAATTGGGAATCTCTGCTGCTAAAATGGACATCACCATCGAATTCTTGTCGCCGAGTGGTGTAAAATCGACATAAATTTGTCGAATTCTAACTCCTACAACTTATGCACCTCGGGGAATATTTTGATGCTCCCCAAGATTCTTGGGGCATGGTTCCACACCTTTGTGGGGTTGTGGTTCCGCCCTCCTACACTCCGCTAGTCTGCCCTCTCCCCCATCGCTCTGTGGAACTATGGCTTATAAGGTTGAATGGGGATGGAGCTTTCAAAGCTCCATCATTTGGCTTGTTAGTAAAAATGGTAAATGGTTGGAGAGGGGTCAAGAGATCAAATCTCGCCCCTCTCGAAATAGTTGTTGTTTGTTTTATTTGGATTGTGGTTATGGTGTTGTAGTGTTGGGTTGCCACATCGGGCGGGCCGACGCGAGTTCAAATCCCGCTGACCTAGATTTGTTTGTTACATTTAATTCTTGTTGGGCGGGGTCCGCTCCACATGGCCCCGACCCAACCCACCTCACTTTATTTATACGTATTGTTTGGGCTTCGACTGGGGGTGGCAGGGTTCAGCGACCTACCACTCCGATTTTAATATATGTCTTTGTAATGAGTGGTGGGGTGGCGGGGGTGGTGGCCCTCCACCCTCTTTTTTTTTATATTTTTATAATTTTTTAAAAACAAATTGGTTATTTTCAATTTTTTCTAAAATAAGTTTTGTTGGGAAATTTATAGAGGCCACAATTTCTCCCACATACGGGTGCTGGTTTCCCTACTGGTTGACGGTGAAATTATAGGACATTTAAACCTGGCCCACTGCCCAACTTTGACCACAACTTTGACTTGCTCTAACTTATCCATACGAGCTTGGATTGGAGATCCGTTTGCACCGTTGAAATTAGGGAAATGAGCACTTCGATCTAAACCTAGTTCAAGAGCAATTCGAACACTTTGAATTTTGACCATTTATGAGCCCTCTTGGTCTCTTGAGGGTGTGTGGAGCCACCTGGATCAATCCTCCCCACAGAGGAGCTTTTGGTCCACCAAAATCATGAAAATAATCTGCAGCTTCTTTGCACCTTGTCTTCACCAAACGTGTCTTGAAAGGTCACCCTTAATTCTCCTTCACCTTTGTTCTTCAGAGCCATAAGTGATGAGCCGACATCTGCATCCTCTGCAAACTTGTAGTGCATTATTCTTACAAATTACATGCTTAATTACATGAACAACTATTTCCAAGCATCCCATGCTTTCCATGAGTTTATAACTCATACACCGTGGTCAATTTTACAACAAAATAGAATCAATACCCCAACTATCAATACAAAGCCAAAACATCACTGTTTCTTCATAAGTGTTTGAAAAAACATCATCACTTTTACATTTTAAATTGCAACACATGATTTAAAAAATAAGGCCATGACACACTACCACACCTAGAAAATCCATCTCTCACTTATCAAAGTGAATGGGTCATCTCTATGTGGCTCATTTGCTTGTCGAATAATTGTTTCAACTGGATCATGTATGGACACTTTTCCCTTGAGATGCTACTCTAGACGAAGCCTCCAACACGTGGCTCTTTGATGGCCACTTTTATCGCAATGAATGCAACGAGTCTTCTTCCTCTAGACCTGCTTTACCTTCTTCTTTCCCTATTGTGGAGAATTCCTTTGACGCCTCATCCTCTTTTGTGCTGCCATTCTCTCCCAACACTCAACAAATACATGGTTATGTAATACACAAAAAGTACATGTTTTTCGATGCCATGATTTATGTTCATTATTAGAGACATGATTATAATCAAAATGAACATTATAATACAAGACTTGTTATACCTTTCTTGTTGGTCTTTGGTGCAATCATGGTGATAAGAGCCTGCCTCAGCTCTTTCTTTGCAATGTGCACTGTCATAGGATGATGGTAAAGTGTTCCAATCATTCTCTTTCCTTCATGGTTTTAACCATGTATTGGAATATTCTGACACCTTCGAACACTATCCTTGTGTATCCCAAACACATGAATCGAGGTATTTTCACAACTTGCAATGGCTAAGTTATGCCTTGGCCATTCGCACCAAGTCCTCCTCCTTTGTACCCCATTTTGGTAAGGATTCTCATGCTAGTCCCTGTAATGGGTATATCCATGTTTCTAACAGAAATAATACCATGTGAAGATGAAAGTAAAGAGAAATCAACATTGTTTAGCTCAACTATTTATTCGGACACAGGTGGTGATGGCTTCTTCAAGCCTTAGGTGCGCTTCAATTCCTCCAAGTCCTCTTCCACGGCTCGCAACTGAAGCTGCAATCTCTGCTTCTCTTCTTTCTCTTCTTGTAGTAGCCTCCTTAATTCATCATTCTCTTCCTGAAGACTCTAGTTTATATCCTCAATCGAATGATGAGAAGACAATGAAGGTGACGAAGAAGATGCATAAGCACTGGAAGATGTGGATGAAGCATCGTTTTCTGATCTTTCTTTCTCCTCTTCCTCTATTCTCTTCTCATAAGTGTAATTCATTATGTCCACCATTTTGGACATCCTTAGCATGGCCTGGTACATGTCTTAGTCTTACTCCATTTCTACAAGTTCAATCATTTTTCATGCTCGCAATTCACATCAGCATGAAGACCGTTCTAATACCACTTGATCTGGGTCCGCCAGCTTCCAGATTTGCCCATGATCTTTTACTTCTGTGATGTGGTTAGAATTTCACTAAAAATATAATTAAAAGAACACATATGCATGCTTTAAGAAAGAGGAAACAAGACAAAAATCAGAAAGATAAGAACACGAGACGTTGATAATGAAGTTCACCCAGTGTGGGCTACATCTCCGAGCCCGGTGTCAAGATGGGGTAGGCCGCTTCATATAGTGTTGGAAATGGTGATGATGTACATGGACTATGTTTTCTATCATACAAGGATAGATGCCCTGAACATGAGTGGCTTGTCTCTCCACGAGACGTTTCGCTATAGGAACTCTCACTCACAATAGGCCTCCTATTAACATGACATAATATAACACAAGTTGACGATGAGGATCCCTTCAATAAGGTTAGATAGGGATCATAACCATCCATGGAGAATACATCTCACATGACGTAGAAACATAGATCCTGCAACATACATCAAGCAAGGATTTAAACAACATATTTCATCTCACAGCAAATGATAAAAGAGGCACATGATATCAATACTGCATATACCTCAACCCCTAAAGTTGGCTGAAGAATTGGATGCTCAATTGCTGAATTTGGTTGCACCATCGAATTCATGACGTCGAGAGGCATAAATCATCTGTCCATGCTTATGAATTTGACACCATCACTCCAATCTGGAAAATGGCCAAAAAATGGGAAGCTTTGCTACTGAAACAGACATCACCATCGAATTCTTGTCGCTGAGAGGTGTAAAATCGACATAAATTTTTTCGAATTCTAACTCCAGCAACTTATGCACCTCAGGGAATCTGTTGATGCTCCCCAATATTCCTAGGGTACGCTTCCGCACATTTTTGGGGTCGCGGTTCCTCCCTCCTACGTTCTATTGGTCCACCCTCTCCCTCATTGCTCTATGGAACTATGGCTTATAAGGTTAAATGGGGATGGAGCTTTCAAAGCTCCATCGTTTAGCTTGTTGGTAAAAATGGTAAAAGGTTGGAGAGGGGTCGGGGGATAAAATCCCACCCCTCTCGAATAGTCGTTGTTTGATTTATTTGGATTGTGGTTTTGGTGTTGTAGTGTTGGGTCGCCACATCGGGCGGGCCAGCGTGGGTTCAAATCCTGTCGGCCCAAATTTTGTTTTTACATTTAATGCTTGTTGTGCAAGGTCCGCTCCACATGGCCCCCGACCCAACCCATCTCACTTTATTTATACGTATTGTTTGGGCTTTGGCCAGCGGTGGCGGGGTTCGGCTACCTGCCACCTCGATTTTAATATATGTCTTTGTAATGAGTGGTGGGGTGGAAGGGGTGGTGGCTTGCCACCCTCTTTTTTATATTTTTTTCATTTTTTTTAAAACAAATTGGTTATTTTCAAAATTTTCCAAAATAATTTTTATTGGTAAATTTACATAGGCCACAATTTCGCCCGCTTTCAAGTGTTGGTTTCCCTACTGGTTGACGGTGAAATTATAGGACATTTAAACTTGGCCCACTGCCCAACTTTGATCGTAACTTCGACTTGCTCTAATTTCTCCATATAGGCTCGGATTGGAGATCCGTTCACACCGTTAGAGTCAGGGCGACGAGCAATTCGATCTAAACCTAGTTCAAGAGAAATTTGACCACTTTGAATTTTGACCATTTATGAGCCCTCTTGGGCTCCTGAGTGTGTCTAGAGACACCTGGATCAATCCTCCCCAAGGAGGAGCTTTTGTTCCACCAAAAGCATGAAAATAATCTGCAGCTGTTTTGTACCTTGTCTGCACCACACGTGTCTTAAAAGGTCACCCTTGATTCTCCTTCACCTTTGTTCTTTGGAGCCATAAGTGATGAGCCGACACCTACATCCTCTGCAAACCTGTAGTACATTCTTCTTAAAAATTACATGCTTATTTACATGATCAATTATGGCCCAAGCATCCCATTGCCATGAGTTTATAACTCATACAATGTGGTCAAGTTTACAACAAAATGGAATCAATACTTCCACTATCAATACAAGGCCAAAACATCATTGTTGCTTCATAAGTGATGTAAAACACATCATCACTTTTACATTTTAAATTGCAACACATGATTTACAAAATAATTCCATGACACACTACCACACCTAGAAAATCCATCTCTCACTTATCAAAGTGAATGGGTCATCTCTCTGTGGCTTATTTTCTTGTCGAATAATTGTTTCAATTGGTTCATGTATGGACACTTTTACCTTGAGACACTGCTCTAGATGGAGCCTCCAACACGTGGCTCTTTGATGGAAAATTTTGTCGCAATGACTGCAATGATTCTTCTTCCTCCAGACCTGCTTTACCCTCTTATTTCCCTGTTATGGAGAAATCCTTTCATGCCTCATCCTCTCATTAGGGTAATTTTGAGGTCTAAAATGGGCCTCCTAAGAAAAATGTACAACAAAAATAAACTTTATAACAACCAATAGGATTCAAGATGATGATGTCAACCATGGGGGATGATTTACCATTTTTTAAATAAAAGGGTAAAAATATTATAAAATAATAAAATAATAAAACTACTTTTTCAACTCATATTTTCAACTTATCTCCCACAATTTTTACTCAAATTTCGAGTGGGAGTACTCGTTGGATGCAAAATTTAATTCTTCATCCAAGCAGTACCCATTTTGCATACTTTCAATGAACCCTGCTACATGAAAAATGGGAAATACATAAAAAAACATGATTACAATCATGTTTTTATGCATTTCTCACTTTTCGTGTAGTAGGACTCATCAAAAGTATGCAACATGGGTACTCGTTGGATGAGGAATTAAATTTTGCATCCAACGAGTACTCCCGCTCGAACTTTGAGTAAAAACTTTGGGAGATAAGTTGAAAATATGAGTTGAAAAAGTAGTTTTTTCATTTTTCCCTCTAAAATTTGATGATGTCATCAAATCTTATTTGATTTTTTCCACTATCATTTTATAATTTCCTTAGGAGGCCCATTTTAGACCTCAAAATTCCCCCAATGTTTGTGTTGTCATTCTCTTCCAACACTGAACAAATACATGGTTATGTAATCCACAAAAAGTACATGTTTTTTGATGCCATGATTTATGTTGATTGTTAGTTAAATGATTATAATTAAAATGAACATTAGAATACAAGACTTGTTATACCTTTCTTGTTGGTCTCTGGTGCAATCATGATGATAAGAGCTTGCCTCATCTCTTTATCTGCAATGTGCATTGTCATAGGATGATGGTGAAGTGTTCCAATCATTCTCTTTCCTTAATGGTTTAAACCATGTATTGGAAGCTTCTAACACCTTCGAGAATTGTCCTTAAGTGTATCCCAAACCTGTGAATCGAGTTCTTTGCACAACTTGCAATGGTTGGGTTATGCCTTGGCCATTCGCACCAAGTCATCCTCCTTTGTACTCCATTTTGGTAAGGAGTATCATGCTAGTTCCTGTAATGGGTATCTCCACGTTTCCAACAGAAATAATAGCATGTGAAGATGAAACTGAAGAGAAATCAACATTGTTTACTTCAACTGTTGATTCAGACACAGGTGATAATGGCTTCTTTAAGCCTTAGGTGCGCTTCAATTCCTCCAAGGCCTCTTCTGTGGCTCGCAACTGAAGCTGCAATCTCTACTGCTCTTCTTTCTCTTCTCGTAGTAGCCTCCTTAAGTCAGCATTCTCTTCCCGAAGACTCTGGTTTATCTCCTCATTCGAATGATGAGAAGACGATGAAGGCATTGAAGCTACATAAGCACTAGAATATGTGGATGAAGCATCGTTCTCTGATATTTCTTTCTCATCTTCCTCTATTCTCTTCTCATAAGCGTCATACATTATGTACACCATTTTGGACATCCTTAGCATGACTTGGTACATGTCTTAGTCGTCCTCCATTTCTGCACGTTCAATTGTTGTTCATGCTCACAATTCACATCAGCAAGAAGACCTCTCTAATACCACTTGATCCGGGTTTTCCAACTTCTGAATTTCCCCATGATATTTTACTTCTGGGATGTGGTTAGAATTGCACTGAAAAGAGCATTAAAAGAACATAGTGCATGCTTTAATCAAGAGGAAACAAGACAACAATCATAAAGATAAGAACACGAGATGTTGATAAAGAAGTTCACCCAATGTGAGCTACATCTCTGGGCCCAGTGTCAAGATGGGGTAGGTCGCTTCATATAGTGTTGGAAATGGTGATGATGTACATGGAATATTTTTCTATCATACAAGGATATATTCCATAAACATGAGTGGCTTGTCTTTCCATGAGACGTTCCTCTATAGGAACTCTCACTCACAATAGGCCTCCTATTAACATGACATAATCTCACAAAAGGTGGCGATGAGGATCCCTTCAACAAGGTTACATATGGATCATAACAATCCATGGCGAATACATCTCACATGAGGTAGAAACATAGATCCTGCAACATACATCAGGCAAGGATCTAAACAACACATTACATCTCACAATAAATGATAAAAGAGGTACATGATATCAATACTGCATATACCTCAACCCCTGAAGTTGGCTGAAGAAGTGGATGCTCAGCTGCTGAATTTGGTCGCACCATAGAATTCGTGATGTCGAGAGGCATAAAATCGATTTTCCACGCTTGGAAATATGACACTGTCACTCCAATCTGGAAAATGAATGAAAAATGGGAAGCTTTGCTGTTGAAACATATATCACCATGGAATTCGTGTCGCTGAGAGGTGTAAAATCAACATAAATTTTGTCGAATTCTAACTCCTGTAGCTTCTGCACCTCAGGGAATTTTTTGATGCTCCCCAAGATTAATGGGGCACGGTCCCACACCTCTATGGGGTCATGGTTCTGCCCTCCTATACTACGTTGGTCTTCCCTCTTCCCCATCACTCTTCAGAACTATGGCTTATAAGGTTGAATGGGGGTGGAGCTTTCAAAGCTCCGCCGTTTGGTTTGTTGGTAAAAATGGTAAATGTTTGGAGAGGGGTCAGGGGATCAAATCATTCCCCTCTCAAAATAGTCATTGTTTTTTTATTTAGATTTGGTTTTTTAGTTGTAGTATTGAGCCACCACATCGGGTGGCCCAATCCTCCCTGCTAGTGCGGGTTCAAATCCCGTCGGCCTAGATTTGTTTGTTACATTTAATGCTTCATGGGCGGGGTCCACTCCATGCGGCCTCGACCCAACACACCTCACTTTATTTATACGTATTGTTTTGGCTGCGGTTGGGGGTGGAAATATTTTGCCACCCACCACCCCGATTTTAATATATGTGTTTGTAATGAGCGGTGGGGTGGTGGGGGTGGTGGCTTGCCACCCTATTTTTTTATATATTTTTTCATTTATTTTAAAACACATGGGTTATTTTCAATTTTTTCCAAAATAAGGGTTATTGGGAAATTTAAAGAGGCCACAATTTCCCCCGCTGTCAGGTGCTGGGTTCCCTGTCGGTTGATGGTGAATTGTAGGACATTTAAACCTGGTCCACTGCCCAACTTTGACCGCAACTTTGACTTGCTCTAACTTCTCCATACGGACTCAGATTGGAGATCCGTTCACACCATTGGAATCAAGAAAACGAGCACTTCAATTTGGACCCGATTCAAGAGCAATCCGACCACTTTGAATTTTGACCATTTTTTAGACCTCTTAGTCTCCTGAGGGTGTCTAGAGCCACCTCGATCAATTAGTTAGAATGGTGACATCTATTCAGGAAAAACACATTTTCAAGAAAGGGTGTGTGTTATTTGTAATGCATATTTCTAGTGGCATAGGTAAGGAAGTTGAGGATGCAGAGGTATTGAGCAGGTACCCGGTTTTACAACCATTTTAGGATGAATTTCCTGTTTATATTTCAGAGTTACTGCCTCATAGGAAAGTGGATTTTTCTATCGAGTTGGTACTAGTGGCAACACTATCATCAAAGGCACCATATAGGATGAGAACTCCAAAGTTGGTATAGTTGATGTTTCAGGTGAAGGAAATGCTTGACAAAGGATACATTAGGACAAGTGTATCACCTTCAGGTGCATCAGTATTGTTTGTGAAGAAGAAGGATGGTACTCTCAGGTTGTGCATCGATTACAGGTAGTTGAACAAGATGACCATCAAGAACAAGTATTCATTGTCGATGATTTATGACTTTATTGATCAGTTGAAGGGAGCAACAATGTTCTCAAACATTGATTTGAGAACATGATATCATAAGGTACACATCAAGGAAGAGGACATATATAATACAAATTTTAGGACTAGGTATGGGCATTATGATTTTGTTGTAGTTCCATTTGGTTTGACTAGTGATCCAACTACTTTTATGTGCTTGATGAACAACATGTTGTGTCCTTATCTAGACAAGCTTGTTATTGTATTCATTGATGATATATTGGTATATTCTAAAAATGAATAAGACCACGCCGAACACAAAAACATTATTAAGATTATTGAAAGAGAATCGGTTGTATGCTAAGCTCAATAAGTGCAGTTTATTTCAGACAAAGGTACATTAATTGGGACATGTAGTTTCCAAGGAAGGCATAATAATGGATCCATAGAATATAAGGGCTATCATGGACTGGGAAACTCCTTGGAATGTGGATGAGGTAAGGTCCTTTATGGGGTTAGCGATTTATTACAAGAGGTCCATCAATAACTTTTCATAGATTTCATATCCTATCACATCATTGCAAAGGAAAGGTAAGAAGTTTGAATGGGAAAAGGAAAGTGTAGCAATTTTTGAGCAGTTGAAACATTTGTTGACAAATGCTCCAGTGCTAAAGACTGCAGATTCAGACATAGAATTTTTGGCATGCACAAATGGTTGCAAGAGAGGACTTGGTGGATTTCTTATGCAGGAAGGAAATGTAGTGTGCTATGAGCAACCAAAACTGAATGAGCACGATCATAGTTATCCAACACATGATATCGAGTTGGCAACGATCATTCATGTGTTGAAGATGTGGAGGAACTATCTTCTTCTTGAAGGAGGTTTGTACTGATGAGTGATCATAGTGGGTTGAGATACTTGTTTAACCAACCGAATCTGAATTCTAGGAAATCTAGATGGTTGGCCATGATTAGTGAGTTCGAATTTGAGATTAGGTACATCAAGGGAAAAGAGAATAGGGTAGGAGATTCTCTTAGCAAGTGGCTACATGTAAATCACATTGCAACTCTGAGTTCTTATGGGACATATCTACAAGATCAAATCTTATAGGCAAGTTAGCAGGATAACAGGTACATGGAACACAAGCACAAGTTACAACATAGTACAAGTATAGGTACAGGTAAGGTTACAGGTGTATAGGATGTGGATTTTCATCTTATAGTAGATGTATTGGTCAGATTTAGGGACACGAGCTATGTACCAGATAACAGTGAGCTCAAAAATCTTATCTTGAGGCAATTTCATTCTAAGCCTTATTTAGGTCACCCAGGATATCATAAGACATTGAAAATAGTAAAGAATTTTTACTACTGGCCGAATTTGAAGAGAGAAGTGGTGGAATTTGTGGCTATGTACTTGAATTGTCAACAAGTAAAAGCAGAGTGCAAGCACCCAGGTGGATTACTACAACCGATTTTGATTCTAGAGTGGAAATGGGAGGTCATTTCCATGGATTCCATTGCAGGTTTGTTGAGGACATCTAGACATCATTATTCGATTATGGTTGTGATTGATAGGTTGACAAATGTAGCACACTTAATTCCAGTGAAGTCTACATATTCAGCTAATGACATAGCACAGGTCTTCATAAGAGATCTTCTTATGAAGAACATTGTGTCAGACAGGGATGCTAAGTTCACTTCTAGGTTCTAGAAAGAGTTATTCACAGGTTTGGGTACAAAGTTGGCTTTCAGTAAAACTTATCATTTTCATACAGACGGACATACAGAGAGGGTCAACAGGATTCTAGAGGAAATGTTGAGGATGTATTTGATGCATCAACAATGAAAGTGGGAGGAGTGCCTTTTGTTGGTTTAGTTTTCTTATAATAATGGGTATCAAAAGTATTTGAGGATGAGTCTATTTGAGGCACTCTATGGGAAAAGTTATAATACTCCTATCAGTTGGAGTGATCCAATTAATACGGTATTGATAGGACCAGATATTTTGGAAGAAATGGAGCAGGAAATTAAGGTAATCAAGATGAATTTGAAAGAAAAATAGGATAGACAGAAACATTATGCAGATCTGAACAGGTTGTTTAAGGAGTTTCAGGTTGGCTTCCAGGTGTACTTGCACATCAAGCCCAAGAAGAGCTCCTTGAGGATTGGATCATGTGCCAAGATGGCACCTCGGTTTTGTGGACCTTTCAAGATTCTTGAAAGGGTTGGACCAATAGCCTATCGACTTCCACAACCTCCAACAGTAAAATTCCATGATGTTTTCCATGTGTCATTGCTTAATATGTTAAATATGTTGATCATGTGATTTACTAGTCTGTATTGCAGGTGGAGGTAGGAGGATAATTCTAGTCAGAACCTCAATGTATTTTGCAGATAAAGATGATCATGATCCAAAATCGAGCAATCGATCAAGTTGAAGTGCAATGGAAGAACTTTGGACCCCATGAAGCTACATGGGAGATGGTGGATCAGATGCAGAGTATGTATCCTTCTCTATTTTCTAGTTGAGAGAATGCTTTTGGTATATGTTTTTTTATATGTATATATGTATATGAATGTAAATACCACCAAGAGTTGTGTTATAAATCTCTAATAAGCGGTATGGGTGTCATTTCATTATGATTGTTACGATTGTTATGGATTTCATGTTGGTATATTTTCAACAGGTTGATCATTGTAAATATTTCAACGAGCTAAGTTATAAAGTTCTATGGTGTAATATTCCTAAATTATCATATAGATGATTGGAATATTTAAATTTTGTTTTTCTTCTTATTTGGAGGAATAAGAGGGTATGGAGACCCATAAATCTCCTTAGTAGGAATAAAGACACTCCTAATGTGAATGGAGGTCATCTAAAAATATGGATTGAAGACCCTTAGGTGTGAAAAGGGGCTAGAGCATGAAGACTGGGTCAACTTTGACCAAATCAACAACGTTGTTATGGGGGAGTGGCATTCAATGAGGGACAGTGTAGTTTTGGTTGGAGAATCTTTGCATGGAAGTAGTGACTTAAATGAGTGGGGCCAAGGGTGAGGAAGCTAATCATTTATATAAGGAAGAGATGGAAGCCATATTCATTCATGTTTTAGATTATTATTTTGTATATGGTTTGTTTAGACTTGTGCTTTCTTCAGTTGTTTAGCTAAGATTGCAGTGTTGTTTAGCACAGGGTGTTCCCAGTCGGGAATCCCACCTCTTTCCTTGATAGGCCTCTTCGGAGAGTATTTCACTACATTTTCTACTATCCGACATTAGGCCAAGCTCCATATTTTTTCTACAACGCAGTTTTTGCAGGAAGCTGTCTTGTGTTGTAGGGTGTAGCAGTGGGGTGGGCTTGAGAAACCCAACTTCTGAGCTTGTTTTCCAGTGGAGGGAGCAACTCTTCATCCAGGATGCTTTTAAGGGAGATTCTTGAGCCTCATTTCATCATCCAGAAATAGGTTAAGGGACTGATATTAGTTACGGTGCAGTTTTCTGGAGAAACTGCGTTATTTTAGTGTGCATTTGCAGTAGAGGGTTTGGAGCCCTAGTTGGGGGAGATAGATTTTTAGTGAGGGGATCAACCTCTCATTTGGAGAATCTATAGGAGGAATTTTCATACATTTCCAGATCATATCAGTAACCTCCTATCATATATCCAGTTGCAGAGCTTATTCATCCCTAGGGCCATATTTGCATTTTCTACATTTTGTGTATTTCAGGAAACCCTTCCCGGGTTATCTTGGAAATGCGTTTGGGAGCTTAGATCTCTACTCCCGGAAATTTATGAGCCAAACATTAGCATATCTATATTTTTGTACATTTCCAGTAGCAGTGCACCTTCTAAGACTACACTTCACTTGTTCTCCGACATTCTGCTATGTAGCAGCATTTCATATTTGGCATATGTATTCATGGGAAGCTTGTTTGCCTTGATCATTAGAGTTGTGCCCATTTTTATTGTACTTATTTGTTTCTGATTTACATAATAAAATGGCTCCATGGTTGTCATACATTTTGGTGTAATGTTACTCACTGCTATTTCCAGCATTTTGTTCTATATTCCTGTCTTTTCCATTTTGGAATATTACAGTGGTATCAGAGCATAATCTTGGCTCAACATGTGGATCTCAGCCAATATGCTATAAGAAAAATAAGAGAAGAAGAAGGAGATCAGAATGATGGAAGGAATGAGTTTTATCTCATCTCTTTTCATATCTAAGAGGGACCTCACCAAGGAGGTCAAGCAAAGAAAAGTGAAGAAAAGAAATGAAACCACACTAGGGTTTCAAGATGAGGAAGTACCATGCACTTCCTATCAGCAATAGAGAAAAACGGTATTGCATAGATCTCCAAAGAAACATACTATGCCCTTTCCTTTTGAAGAAGAAGAAAAAAGGCATGGAGATGGAGTACACTTAGATCATGAGATTCTAAGTGAGTATCTTGCATAATACAAATCTCAATCAAAGGCTTTCAAAGAGAATCTAACTCTCCCACAGTTCATTTAGCTCAAAGAAGAAAGAAGACCTTGCAGCAATAGATTTCTATTGTCTACAATTAATTGGTCATCCACATGCACAGCAAGGGCTTGGGGAATGAAGTTGGATTCATTCTTCTTGCTACATCCAGTGGTAGAGAGAGAATTTGTTGAGATTGCAGTGTTGCACCTTGAGGGTGAATCAAAATTCATTCTTCTTGCCACATCCAGTGGTAGAGAGAGAAGTTGTTGAGATTGCAGTGTTGCACCTTGAGGGTGAAGAAAACATTTGGTAGTTCAGCCATTTGAGTCATGCAAGAGTGACTGCATATGCATATTTTACTCAAAGGTTGACCAAGTAGTTTGAAAAAATACATCTGGAAGGAGAACAACTTCCACCACAACTTTCTGCAGGAGTACTTGCATCAGGAGAAAGAACAATTGCACCTTTGCAAAGTGATCTTGATCTCTTGACATTTAGATTCCCATGCACTATTATGGAGATGCATGAGGAGGAGGAGACTTATACTAGTGTTGATATAGCCATAGAGGAACAACCATCATCATCAGTAGTTGGGGAAGTCATCACACCAAAGGAAGGAACCCTTGTAGCAGTACAAGATGTTCCCAAGATTTACCAAGCTATGCACATATTTCCATTTCCTATTATTTCAACACATCATATGGAGGATTGTGGAAACATGCTATCAGGGAAAATGCATGACTTAGGGTCAAAGCACATTGTTGATTTGGAGTAGAAGACTATCACTGCGCTGAGGACCCTTGATAGAATCAAGGAGGAGATATATAGTCATCCTAGTATGTAATTTTTGAGCTGCACACAACTCTTGGGGTTGGAGTGTAGATTTTTGGAGGATAGGATGAGTATTGTCCTAAACAATCCAATGCAGAACTATATGTTTAGCATTGAGCATGAGCATGAGACAACATATGCACCATCATGGAGATCAACGGTGCTGTCATTAAGCAACAGTGATGAGTTGGGGGCTCAAATAATATTGAGACATTCTGATGACCAACACACTTGTGTAGCAGTAGATAGGCATATGGTTGATGGAGGACATCTTCCATTATTATGATGGATACTTCTTGATGAGCACTTCAGATCTTAATGAGAAGTTTTTGCTTACATATTATTTGGATCCTTATGGGGTCAACTTGGTCATTGATGAGTGGTCTTCATTTGGAGATCTCCAGGAGATTGCATTTCAACATCCCATGAAATGAAAATATAGAAATTTTATTTGGGAGGATGGTATTCTCCATTTGAGAAATACCCATTGGGAGCATGATAATAGACACTCACCATTGGTTGGATGGGTGATGTTGATGAGAAAGAAGCTAAAGAGCCCCTTGCAGATCTATGACACAAGGCAGCAAGAGATTTTTTTGCTTTGGCTACTCTTCGGAGAGTATGGGATGAATTTCTCCCATACTTTGTATAATATTTCATAAGAGAAGAATGGCACAATCAGGGTGAAAAATGGCTACCCTTCAGCATGAAGGATAAGGAGGCACTTCCACATAGGAAGGAGTCTTCCACATATAGCAACATGATGGTGGATAAATTTTGCATATGGCATGTCAAATAATGGAGTCATGGAGTGGCAAGATCCTTTTCACCAAGGCCAACAACGCTGTCACTTGGGAGTATATATCTATTGATGGAGTGTTCCAAGGGGAGTATGCATCCCTTCATTTTGAAAACCACTATAATGAGATTCTCATGTGAGGGCTCATCCATGGACCTCACTTTCAGCCTACTCACAATGCATGGTAAGAAATGTATTTCCGTGCTTATTGATAATTTCACAAAGTATTTGCATTCTCTCACCATCTATGTACAATGCATTTCTCCACGAGAGGGCAAGATTATATTTGGGTTTCATGGTCATTCTAGGAACAACCTTTATGATGGAAATAGTCCTTCTTTGCATGAGTTTAGGCAAGTGTGGTGTTATTCTTGTTATGCTCAGTTGATATATAATTCCATTTTCTACTTCTTAGTAGATGAGCAAACATTCACAACTAGAAATTTTTTGAAAGATAACTTGCCACATGATGTTCTAAAAAAGCAGTTGGTAAAACTACGTTGTATGCACTGGAGAAACCATCAGTACCACCCAGAATTGCACATAACATTCAATATCTTTCTGATTTGGAAACCATATGGTGATGATGTACCATTCTCTTTTTATGTGATGGTGACACTAGATGAGGGGTCTTTTTAGATCCAGTTGTCCTTTTGTCTCTTAAGGGAAATATAATTGCAGCCCAGATTCTGCAGCAACTCTACACTTTTCATAAGTGGAGAGAGAGACAACATGGGGTAGGCCATTTGGTCTATCATGTTCATATATGCAACCCACCTACATTGCACGAGCTAAAGGTGGAGGAGATTTTCCATGAGTTACCATTTTGGAGGGTGACTCACTTTGTGTGGATGATAGCTTGGGGCTTGGAGATGCACATGGGGAGGAAGGTTCCCAATCATTTTATGATTCCATGCCTCAAGAAGGCCTCTAGACCACATATAGTTTCCTCCATGGATATCCCACTTGTTCATGATGAGAGCCATTTGGATTTTTCACCAAAGGCATACTTATACACTTGGGAGGAGTAACTTGGGGACATATTGATGAGAGAGCATCTTATTCATTGGAGGAACTTATCATATGAGGATGCTACAGGAGGAGGAGAGGAGGCTCTTCAATTATATCCTTGCGGTTGCTTGGGGACAAGAAAAATTTGGGAGGGGAGGATTGTATTATTCCTAAATTAGCATATAGCTAATTGGAATATTAAAATTTTGTTTTGCTTCTTATTTGGAGGAATAAGAGGGTATGGAAACCCATAAATATCATTAGTAGGAATTAAGACACTCCTAGTGTGAATGGAGGTCATCTAAAAAGATGGATTGAAGACCCTTAGCTGTGAAAAGGGTTTGGAGCATGAAGACTGGGTCAACTTTGACCAAATCAACAACGTTGTTATGGGGGAGTGGCATTCAATGAGGGACAACACAGTTTTGGTTGGAGACTCTTTGCATGGAAGTAGTGACTTAAATGAGTGGGGCCAAGGGTGAGGAACCTCAAAAATTATATAAGGAAGAGAATGGAAGTCATATTCATTCATGTTTTAGATTATTATTTTGTATATGGTTTGTTTAGACTTGTGCTTTCTTTAGTTGTTTAGCTAAGATTGCAGTGTTGTTTAGCACAGGGTGTTCCTGGTCGGGAATCCCACCTCTTTCCTAGAGAGGCCTCTTGGGAGAGTATTGCAGTACATTTTCCACTATCTAGCATCAGGCCAAGCTCCATCTTTGTTCTACATCGCAGTTTCTGCAGGAAGTTGTGTTGTGTTGCAGGGTGCAGCAGTGGGGGGTTTGAGAAACCCAACTTATGAGCTTGTTTTCTAGTGGAGGGAGCAACCCTTCATCTGGGAGGCTTTTAAGGGAGATTTTTGAGCCTCATTTCATCATACAAAAATAGGATAAGGGACTTCTATCAGTTACAATGTATTTTTTTGAAGAAACTACATTATTTCAGTGTGCAGTTGCAGTAGAGGGTTTGGAGCCCTAGTTGGGGGAGATAGATTTTTAGTGAGGGGATCAACCTCTTATTTGGAGAATATATAGGAGGAGTTTTCATACATTTCTAGATCAGATCAGAAACCTCCTATCATCTATCCAGTTGCAGAGATTATTCAGCCCTAGGGCCATATTTTTATTTTCTGCATTGTGTGTATTTCAGGAAACCCTTCCCGGGTTATCTTGGAAATTTGTTTGGGAGCTTAGATCTCTACTCCCGGCACTTTATGAGCCATACATTAGCAAATATATATTTTTGTACATTTCCAGTAGCAATGTACCTTCTAAGACTGTGTTTTACTTGTTCTTCGGCATTCTGATATGTAGCAGCATTTCATATTTGGCATATGTATTCATTGGAGGCTCGTTTGCCTTGATCATTAGAGTTGCACCCATTTTTTTTTTTTTCTAAGTGAGACTAATTCTATTAAGTGTAAAAATACTAGTACAAAACTGCCACAGCTGTTGCTATGAAATCTAGACAGCTGGGGTTGATCAGCAAACTGTTCTTTAGAGACCTGGATCGCCCATAGCGGGAAACCGACCCTTTAAACATAAATGTATGAGCCGCTCATGATAGGGAAACCGGCCATAAGTTTATACAAGACATAGAGACAGTAACATAAAAACTAAAAACATCTATCAGCCAAACTGGCTGGCTACTGAGACAGTAAAACACAAAAGCTCCAACAGTAATTGAGCAAGGAGACCTGGAGAGATTGTTGGATGCGCGCCTGGGGTCAGCCATCATGCTCTGAAGACATCGGCTCCTCAACAACTCTGCATCCATATTCATCATCGTCGCTGATGTCTGCCATGCCCGCTTGACTATCAATCTTCATGTCCTGGTTCTCAGCCTCAGAAAGTGGCCCAATTTGAAGAGGGAGGTTGGAGCAGGGGGCGCGGGGAGGAGAGGGAGGAGCAGGACGGTCGGGAGCAGAAAGAGGGATTTCTTCATGAAGGGAGACAGTTATGAAAGTTGTGACAATGGAGTCGACAGAGGTGCAGTGAAAGCATAGCTCAGCATTCTGGGTGGTTTGCCTGATGGTGGACCCCAAATGCCCTCTGCCAGGAGGGATGGGCTGACTAGGAGGAGCAGAAGGGCCGGGAGGAATGGGCTGACTAGGAGGAGCAGAAGGGCCGGGCGGAATGGGCTGACAGGAAGGCGCAGAAGGGTCAGAAGGAGTGGGCTGAACGGAAACGCAGCCGGATGCACGCGCGCGCCCACGTCCTCTGCTGACATTGCGCAAATTCGCAGCTCCATGCTCGCGTCCTCTGCCCCTGCCTCTGCGCGAAGCTGGCGGAGGAGCGGGTTCATCACTTTCAGAAGAAGAACTCAAATCAGAAGAGGGCGAGGGAGGGATGACAGAGACTTGACCCCGACTGACCCCACGCCGACAGCGCATCCGCTGCCTGAGGCGAGGCATGGAGAGGAGAAGGTGGCGCAAGCGAGGCCGGCCAAAGGAGGGGTCGGAGACTCTGAGAGAAGAGGGATAACAGCCGGGGTGGTGCGAGCTAGGCAAAGCGACAAAAGAGCTAGTGGCCCAGTGAGCGGAGGGACAACGACCATGGGAGAGCAAATTAAAATCGGAAGGAATCAAAGTACCTACAAGAAGCTCGACAGAGACGCCAGACGGAGCGGAGATGCTGCAAAAGGGGCTGTTGGTGAAGTGAATTCCCGGTAGCGTCTCCAAGCAGGCCAGAATGCAACATCTACGCCCAGTCTGCATTTTAAAGCTGGAATTGGCATAACCAGGAGGACAATCACTGCGCAGGGGAGTCAGAGCTCTCCCATGGCTTCCTTTGTCATGCTCTCCGTCCATAGTGAGGGCCATCAACCAAATGACCGCCATATACAGCAGCGCCGAGGTGCAATAACTGCAGAACTGGTCGACCCGAGGCGTATTAATAACGCCTTTAAGATTAATGCGCGAGGCCATATGGGCATACCATGCGGGCTCCGTTGGGAGCTGCGCAGGGGCCCGGGTCTTATCAACACTCCACCTCATCCGCATCCAAAGGAGTTGCACCCATTTTTATTGTACCTATTTGTTGTTGATTTACATAATAAAATGGCTCCATGGTTTTCATACATTTTGATGTAATGTTATTCATTGCTATTTCCAACATTTTGTTCTATATTCCTATCTTTTCCATTTTAGAATATTACACATGGGTAGTATTTTTTTCTTTCTGTAGTCTTGTTGGTTGTAGGTTTCATTGAACACCGAGGACAATGTTCCACCAACGGGGAGGGTTTTGTAACAACCCTAGTAAAAAATACATGTAATAAAGTTAATAAAGTAAAACTAATAACCATGGTCATGGGACACACATTACAAGCTAAATGTTGGGCAAAAGCATAGTGATGGGAATCAACTGTGATTAATTAAGGGCTATGGAGTTTTGAAAGTAAATGGCTACGACTTTGGAAAGGAAAAAATGAAATTTTTTGGAGATTTATTTATGAAAATAATGGAAATTTGGTTTAAAGGAAGGTGGAAGGTCACATGTTTCATGTGAGGAGGAAAATGAAGGAAAATAATGGAAAATTTAATAAAATAGAGGCCTCATTAATAAAAAGGATTCTAAGGATTAGTTGGTACCTTTTGCCAGTTAGGTTTTTGGAGCTCTCATTTTATTCTCTCTCTCTCATAATGTTGGAAACTTAGATTTTTCTTCGAGCACTCTTGGAGGAGTGTGGCATACTTGGAATTTGGAGAAACAAGGCAAAGGAGAAGTAGGAAAGCAGAAGAGGACATCAGGATCAATAACTACAATGGGTTTTGCTTCAAGTACCAAGTCGCATGTAGGATTTCCTGGTTATGATATGTCATTGGCATGGAGGATTTCCTGGATTGAAAATGGTTTTTCCTAGCCTTGTCATTTCCTAGATAGCCATGGTGTTGCGGGTTCTAATTTTGTTTTTGTTGGGTATGGAGCCTGATTATCTTGTTTATTTTGTATCACAGTGTTGGACCCATATACCTTAATGGGGTGACAACGCCACCCATAATTAAACGCTGCCTGGGGGATGTAAAATTGCCTTGTAAAAGTATATTAATTTCTAGTCAATCTGGGCCGTTCATTAGGCGGATGATATGATGGTAGAAGTTAGGTTTAGTTTAGGGTTTTTTTCCCTAGAAGGCAACCCCTCGCTTGTGTGAGGGTATTGTATTGCGGCTGTGTATTGTATGTGTATTCTTAGAGTGAGAAACATATAGGGAGACTGTGAGAGAGAATAGAGGATATTACAACGGATCTGATATAGGTTGTGTCTCTTCATTTTGCTGGATAATAGAAAGGAAGGACTGGTTGTTCGGGGTGTACGTAGCCCAAACTAGGTGAACCTCGCATATCTGTGTCTCTTTGGTTTTATGTGTTTCGTGTGCTTGTGTTTTGCAAATATTTTATGTGTTACATTACTCCGTAATATATAATTTTCTAACAATTTTTTGGTTGGTACTCATGTTCCTTTGGTTGGGCATTGAGTTATTAGTTCCTGGAACCTTGTTTGGACAAACGCTCTAGAGCCTTGTAATTGTTTTCCAAAAACATGTGATTTTTTATCTTGTTGGAATAATAATTTATATTTTAGGTCTTTTAGAGAAACTTCTTTGATTTGTTTATAAAATTTAAATTCTACTTGACTATAAAATATCTCATAGACACAATGTAATTTACTACTTAGCACATCAACCACACGATTCTCTTTTCCTTTAAGATTCTTTATGTCAAAGACAAATTCACTTAGAAAAGTGGTTCACCTGGCTTAGCATGCATTAAAATTAGGTTTCCTAAAGAAATTGGTCAAATTACTATGATTAGTCATTAAAAGGAACCTTTTTCCTAACAAATAATGTTTTCATACCTTTAGAGTGTCAACTATCACAGTTATTTCCATTCATAAGCAGGATATATTGGCTCATGATCCTTCAACTTATGTGATTCATAGGCTATCACTTTTCCTTCCTACATCATAACTCCTCGAACATGTTCTTGGCATGTGTTTGTGCACATCATTATTTTTTTGGATCTACAACTTTTAGCACAGTGGTTGTAGTCAATAAATGTTTCAATTCTTTAAAACTTTTTTGGCACTCTGTTGTCCATTTGAAAGTCCTTCCCTTTTTCTGGTAAGAAGTTATAGGGTAAGAAATCCTATAAAAAACTTCTATCAAACAATGATAATACCCGACTAAACCCATAAAAGAATGAATATCTGCAACATTTTTTTGGGTAGGCCACTCCATGATGGTTTTAATTTTCTCAAGATCCATAGTTATGCCTTCAGAGGAAATAATGTGTCCCAAGTATTGGATTTTTTCCTTATAAAAATAATAATATTTAGCATAAATTTGGTTTTCTCGTAAGGTTTGCGACACTATCCATAGATGCTCCTTATGCTCCTCCAAATTCCTCGAGTAAATCAGAATATCATCAATAAAAATCAAAACAAATTTGTCTAAGTACTGATCAAAAATTCCATTCATCAGACTCGTAAGTGTTTATGGGGCATCAGTGAGCCCAAACAGAAGAAAAAAAAATTCTTAATGACCATAGCGAGTCTTGAAAGTTGTCTTACATATGTCTTCCTCTTTTATCCTTATTTGATGCTGACCTGACCGTAAATCAATTCTATAAAATACGGTAGCACCTTTAACTTGATCGAATAAAGCATCAATTCTTGGCACAGGTACTTATTTTTTATATTTAATTTATTCAATTTCCTATAATCAATAAACAATCGTAAATTTACATCTTTTTTAATGATAAACAACATTGGGGCTCCCAAGGGTGACACACGTGGGCGAATGTACACATTGTCAAGCAACTCTTGCAACTGTATCTTAAGTTCTGTTAGTTTAGGCATACTCATATGGTAAGGATATTTTGACACTAGGGTTGCTCTTGGGATTAGTTCCATAGTAAAGTCAATATCCCTTTTAGGAGTCTACCTTGGAATCTCTTCTAGAAAGATGTTAACAAATTCCTAGACAACTAGTATATTTTCCAGGGTAGTTATTTGTAGCACCCCTGAAGCTAAAAATAGATGAAAAACTGCCTTGTAAAATATTGTAATTTCATAGTCAATCTGGGTCGTTCATAAGGAAGATGATCTAACAGTAGGAGTTATGTTAATTTATGGCTTTTTTACCTAGAAGGAAACCCTCGGTTTATATGAGGGAATTGTATTTCAGCTATGTATTATT
This sequence comes from Pinus albicaulis, assembly GCA_034641835.2. Lineage (NCBI taxonomy): Eukaryota > Viridiplantae > Streptophyta > Pinopsida > Pinales > Pinaceae > Pinus > Pinus albicaulis. The sequence goes on along the minus strand of CM076578.1, from coordinate 339,939,416 downwards.
ATTATGAGAGAGAAAGAGAGAGGATACTGTGTGAGAGCGAAGAGGAAATTACAACAGATTTTTTGTAGGTTGTATCTCTTCATTTTTTTGGATAATATAAAAGAAATGATTGGCTGTTTCTCGATGGACGTAACCCAAATTGGGTGAACCATGTATATCTGTTTCTCTCTTCTTTTATGCATTTGTGCAATATTGTAAGTGTTTCATTGCTCCATTAACTATTTTATAACATGTCCTTCTAGCAAATCCATATCGATTAGCACATCATAGGATCCTAAAGTAAACATGTTTAAATTCACCTTAATATGTTGTCTTGTTATTTCAGTAGGATAGCCTATACCTTAGCAGTCACCGTTCCTTTAGCCCAAGTGGCCAGCTGTAGTAACCAAGGATTTTTAAATTTGACATTGTGTAAATCACACAACTCAACTATTTTTGGACTAACATAACTCAATCTTGGACATGGGTCTATTAAAATATAGACAAGACAATTAGTTATTTTACCTTCAAATTCTATCACCACATGTTGGTATTCATCATGATTATCTTCCAACACGACATTAATTCTTGGTATGTTTCTTACCACCTCTCCAACTATAGAAGCTTCTTGAATATTAGTAGTCAGCTTTGTTCTGGTACGAAGAGGATATTTTTGTAATAATGAGGCTCCCAAAGCCCCAACATTATGAAGGGGGGTTTTGTGATTGGCTAGGCTCTAGCTTACTTGACACCTCAGCTTGTTTGGTTTCATTTTGTGATCTAAAATTTTGTTGATTTTTCCCCATAGGTCCATTCATTTGTTTTCCGTGTGCGGTCTTAACTCCAACAAATTTTGTATTCTTATTCTATAATTTCTTCCACGCCGCCTTTTTTAGCCACCCTCTTCCACTTTCTCCTTTTTTCTTCATTTGTTGATATCAAATTCAAGTTTTCAAATATATTCATCCATAGACTTCAATTTATCAAGTTCTAACCATTCCTTCATGAAAGTTGGTAAAGTACTGATGAAAAATTTCACCTTATCTTTCTCTTTATGAATATAGGGGACATATCTTAGTAGATAAGTAAACTTGGTTAGAAATTCATCCATGGACTATTGTCCTAATTTCAAATCATGCAACTATTTTTCTTTTTCATCATAGAACCATTATGTTAAATATTTATCCTTGAAATGATTATGAAAATTATCCCAAGTCACTTCTTGTTGATTAATTCCTTGAACAATTTTAATTTGTTCCCACCATAAGGTGGCTTTACCTTGAAACTGATAAATCACCAGCTTAGCCATTAAATTGTAATCATATTCATAAATTTGAAAGTATTTATTCATTGACCAACCAAGCTTCAACAAATTCTTCTACTTCTCCATTAAAATAGTGGGGTTTGATTTTTTTGAACTCCCCTTACAATTTGACCTTTTTCCTCTTGCTCCCTTTTCCACCAGAAGAATTTTCAAACTCTTCCTCATTATTGATTTGACCTCCCTCAAATTTTGTGTTTTCCTCTCTCTGACGATGCATCTCATCTCTATTTCCATCATCAGGACTGGGATTTGGATTTATTTGATTTTGTCTGTTGGAGAGGACTTTCATAATTCTCTCTTGTTCTAGCCTTAACCTCTCATTATTGGCTCTTAAATTTGTCATCCCAGCTCATGGCTGTTGAATTTTTTCCAAAAACATTTCATTTGTGTTGTGAGTTTTTTCTCCCAACTAAACCCACATTTCTAGAATATTTTCTCTATAAGGTACAAGTTCATATCTTACTGATGGTCTCCCAGGTGGAGTGATTCTAGCTTCTCTCCTCATGTTTATTTTTCTTCCTCTGTGCATCGTTAATACTTTTTTATTTTATTTCATATTTTCCAAACACAAGCCACATTGATGCAATCGTGACGCTCTGATACCACTTTTCACATGCACATACACTTTCGAAAACACTGAAAAAAATAATTCCTTTTACCATGCATATGAATTATGATTTAAATGTATGTTGTCATATTTTTTTCTTTCTACAACATTGTAATTATTAACCAGGTCTACTCATGTCCTTATGTTCATTATGATTGTCATACATCCGACCACCATGGGGAAAAACCTTTGAACTAAGTTGATTATAATGGTTGCGTTATACCTTAGTAAAGAGTAGTTTCCAAAAGGTTCTTACTTTAACACACCCTTACAATTTTTATCTTGGTATAAATCACACGTATATTCATAAATTCATTTACGATTTAGATGGCCCTACACACCCTTACAATTTTTATCTTGGTATAAATCACATGTATATTCATAAATTCATCTACGATTGAGATGGCCCTATTAAATTTGAATTAGTAACGTTGTAGTGTAACCAAGACTATATTATAATAAATTATTCTATGTATGGTACTCTGATTAAAAGGAATATGTCAATATATATTATTTGGCTAGCGGACTAGGTCTCAAAGATATGACTTGATTTATTTGGTTAATATTGTTGCACCAATTTATAATTTCTAAGGTTTGATGTATATAATGGCATTCATCTTGAACTCTCTTGAATCTCTACAACAATCAGCCACTTTGCAACTATAATAATGAAATTTCAAATCAATGGCTCTCGTCAGCTTTCAAATCAAATTTCAAATTTTTGATATAAGTTGTGCTTTACAACTTTGATTTCTCGTCTTCATCTAGAAGATTTGTAGTATAGGGTTTACCGGTTAGAGTCCTTCCAAAGTGCATATGTATGAGTACGATACTTTTCTCTATTATTATTAATTAACTCAGACTTGTGGCGGGAAAAAGCTTCCCTATATAATTTCTCCATTTTCTTGTAATGTTAGAAGGATATGGTTTCAAACTTTGACGTTAAACCCATATATTTTTTCAACGCTCCGAGTTCATTTGTATGATTGTTTGGGTCTCTCTCTATCTTTTACAATGTATATTTACAGAACAACATAAAGGACTCTTATCATTATTAATGTGCAAAAGTGTAAATTCTTATTTTTATTCCGCACTATATAATAGTTAGTTCCTAATTCATGCATATCTGGGTTTTGATTTTTGTTGCTGCATTATTTTATGTTGTACCTCTATAGTTTGTACTTTACTAAAATACAAGGTATTTACAGAAGTTTATATATATATATATATATTAATTATGACGGAAGGTACCTTTTCCTTCATAGGAAAGGCATTAGACTATGGTTTTTGTTATTGTACTGATTATACAATACTTCTTTAATAACTTTATATTACACATCGTCATAAATATATTAATTTTTTTTCCCAATATTTAAGAAATAAATCTCTTTTCAACCACGGTAAATTTATTCTACACCATTAACAGAATCTCATAAAATCAGAAATGAAAATAGATGCCATAGTACCAATCTTTTGCAACACCTTGTAAGGACCATAGTACTTTGGCGATAATTTATTATCCTTCTTAGCTTGCTTGAGGGACATTTGTTTGTATGGTTGTAGCCATAAAAATACCCAGTCTCCCACATCAAAAATTCTCTCACTGCGATGTTGATCTGCCTGTTGTTTCATTTGATTTGTGCCAAATTTAGGTTATCCTTTAAGAGTTGGAGAACTTCTTATTGATGATCGATGCGATCCTCCACTACTTGAACCCTAGAATTTCCCCTTAAAGAAGATGTGATGGATGGTGGATGATATCCATAAAGTGCCATAAATGGGGTCATTTTTGCAGCAGTATGGAAGGAAGTGTTATACCACCATTCAGCGAGAGGTAACCGCTTGACCCATTGTGCTTGCTTATTAGATACAAAACAACGAAGATATCCTTCCAAACATTTATTCACTATCTCTGTTTGACCATTGGATTGAGGATGATAAGATGAGCTATGAGCTATTTGAGTACCCAAACAAGAAAATAATTTTGTCCAAAATTTTCCTGTAAAAATGGGATCTCTGTCACTTACAATAATCTTCGGGTTTCCATGTACCTTTTGAATTTTTTCCATAAATTCCGTAGCAACTATCCTTACTTTAAATGGATGAGATAATGAACAAAAGTGTGCATACTTGGTAAGTCTATCAACTACCACCATGATGACACTCCTTCCTTCGGACTTAGGTAAAAATGTGATAAAATCCATTGAAATCTCCTGTCAACATTGGCTTGGAATGGATAAAGGTTGTAGAAGACCCGGGGTCTTAATTGTCTCAACTTTATTTTGTTGGTAAACCAAACATTCCGCCACAAAATTTTTAATATTAGATTTAAGACCATCCCAAAAAAATTATTTCTTCACCCTATGGTAAGTTTTTAAGAATCCCGAGTAACCTCCTAAAGGAGAAGTGTGCAATTCCAAAAGAATGTTTTGTTTTAGTTGGGAATTATTGCAAATATATAAGCAATCTTTGTACCATAAGGAATCATTTTTCCAACTATATGTATCAGATGTACTAGGATCTTGTTGCAAATTTTGAATGAGTGTCCACACTTCTTCGTCCTTATTCCATTCATCCCTTGCTTTGGTTAGCCAATCTGGTTGGATAATAGAAATGGCACAAAGCAATGCTTCCACCTCTTCATCCTTTCTGGAGAGTGCATCTGCAACAACACTTAGCTTCCATTTTTTGTAGATGATTTCAAAGTCATAACCCAACATCTTTGTAACCCATTTTTGCTGCTCTTCTGAAGATAGTCTTTGTTCCAAGAAGTGTTTAAGACTATCATGATCAGTTTTTACCTTGAAGTGTATTCCCATTAGGTAAGGTCTTCCTTCTTGCATTAAAACAACACCAATTCCATTTCATGAGGCATCACATTCCACAATAAAGGTTTTTGTGAAGTCTGGCGTAGCTAAGACTGGTGCTAGGAACATTGCCTCTTTAAGATGTTTGAAGGCCTTAGTTGCTTCAAGAGTCCATGAAAATGCATATTTCTTCAATAATGTTGTTAGAGGTTCTTCTATTCTCCCATAATTATTAACAAAGTTGTGATAATACCCTGTTAACCCGAGAAATTCGCGCAACTTCTTTATGGTTGTGGGGAATTTCCATTCCTTAATGGCTTTAATTTTGTTAGGGTCTTCCTTAACACCCTCGTGAGATACAATATGACCCAGATATTCCACCTCTTGTACTCCAAAGAAACATTTCGATGTTTTTTCATATAATTGTTTCTCCTCTAATAGTTTGAGCACCCTGTCAACATGTTGAACATGATCCTTCCAAGACCTGTTGTAGATTAGTATATCATCAAAAAATACTAGCACAAATTTTCTAAGGAAGGGTTTGAAAATGAAATTCATCAACCCTTGAAATGTAGAAGGTGCATTGGTAAGGCCAAAAGGCATGACTAAAAATTTATAATTACCCTCATGAGATCGAAATGTTGATTTCAGAATATCTTCAGTCTTCATTCTAATTTGATGATATCCTGAATGAAGATCCAACTTGGTAAAATAAATTTATCCATGTAATTCATCCAATAATTCATCAATCACAGGAATGGGAAATTTATCTTTAATATTGAGCTTATTGAGCTCTGTATAATCCGGACACATGCGCCATGATCCATCTTTCTTATGCACCAATACTACTAGAGTAGATAAAGAACTATGATTAGGTTTATTTAAACCAACCTCTAACATTTCTGCAATCATACGTTCAATTTCGCTCTTTTGGACATAAGGATATCTATAAGGCCTGATTTTTGGAAGAACACTTCCTGGAATCAAATGAATATCATGATCATGATCACGAATAGGTGGGAGTACTTTGGGAGTATCAAACACCTTGGAATGATTGTCCAAGACTTTTTGGAGATCTAGAGAAATAGATGATTTTGATGTTGGAACTTCTAGTGAGAATAATTGTGCAATTACACCCCGTTGTTATTTCTTAAGAAGCTTTGTCATGAAATTAGAGCTTATTATCTTTCATGGCTTCCCTGCGATACCCCGTAATTCGATTTCCTTTCCTCCTGAAAAAATTTTCAAGAAAAGTTCTTGAAAATTAAAAGCTGTCGTCCCCAAAGATTGTAACCATTGTACTCCTATTACAACATTAGCACCTCCCATTGGGATGGAAAGCATTGGACTATTCAATACATATTCCCCCATGGCTAGCTTGATATTATGGCATTTTCCAGAACAATTTATAGTTCCTCCATTTGCAACCATCACTTGACATTCTGGTGCTGGGTATGGGAAACAATTCAATTCCTTGGCTACCTTACAATGAATAAAATTATGGGTACTACCCGAATCAATCAACACTATTACCTTTTTCTTCTTGATATGTCCTTCTATCTTGAGATTTTGAGGAGTGGTAATTTCTACCAATGCATTACATGATATGGTTGGACCCATTTCTTCTTCTTCTAGGGTTTCTTCCTGGTGTATATCCTCTACTTTTGAAGTTTCTTCTTCATTTTCTTCCTCCTCTTCACAATCTATGTAAAATAATTTCTTCTCAGTCCACTTATGACCTTTAGTGTATTTTCTATCACAACTGTAGCAAATCCCTTTTGCTCTTTTTTCTTCCAATTGTTGTGGTGTCAACCTTGTAGGTTGTGGAAGTCTAGGATTAGCAACACTTCCATCTTTATAGATGTGAGTAGTAGGCTTCCTTGTCGCCATAATTTTACATTCAATTTTTCTTACCAACCTGAATGCCTTCTCCAATGAATCAGGCTCCCAAACGTGAACTTCATGTTGGATGTTATCCTTTAAAGTCCTTATGAAGACATCAATCTTGTGTTCCTCTGGAATATCAGTTACCCTTATATTCAATTTTTGGAATATCAGCCACTAAACCCTCTTGTTTGAGATTTATCAATTGGCTAAAGAAGGTGTTGCTCTTTGTATCTTCATAAAGTGCTATCATTTCCTCCGTAAAAAATTACCAAGTGAATTTTTTTGTGGGAGCAAAGCCATCGATACCATACAAATGTATTTTTTTCTAAATGTAAAGTTGCAATGCGTACCTTTTGTGTGTTTTGCACATTATTGAGATCAAAATATTGCTCCATCTGTAGTATCCATGTTACGGGATCCTTGCCATCAAATTTCCTCATATCCATCTTTGGAATATGGTGGTTCTTCAATCCAACATTAGAGTTTATGAAATCATGATTAACATTTGTTTTTTCCTCATCATGAGTTTCTTCTACTATCTTTTCGCCATTAGAAATCATTTCTTGTATCAACTTTGAAAAACCTTCCTTCAAACCTTCCATGTCTTCCTTCAAACCTTTCATTGTAGCTTCCATACCTTTCTTCAAACGATCCATCTTAGCTTCCACGCTTTTCTTCAAAACATCCATTTCATTTTTTGTTGCTCTTTGCGAGAGCGAAATTTGGTGGATTTGCTCTTGTAATTTTGTTATGTCATGTTGCATTTCTTCATCTTCATGAGCCATAGTAGAGCCTTATGAAGATCTAATGGGTGTTGAATTATTTTTAGGGGGCATTTTAGAACCCAATACTGATATCTATTCTAAAATATGCCCTTGGAATCAATTCAAATTGATTCTTCAAACAAGACTTATGCAATTCGGAAAAAAATACACACCTTTTTCTTGCTTTTGAGGAGCTCAATATTGAAATTCAAGTATCTCTGTGATTACGGATCTTCAATATCTAGAATTTGGCCCTGAGGTATCCCTCTGAATCCTCTTTCTGATGCCACAGTTCTGACCGGATTTGGATTCTTCAATACAAAGTTATCGCCAGTCTCCCACAATAACCTAATTATGGACTGGTTCAGTAGGGTGAACTTGTACGACTTTCCACATGTCACTGCTTGCTCCTTCGGCTCTGAAATTGATAGAGAAAAAAATATAGTCTGTGTAATTCCAACCTATTTTTACAGAATTCCAATCCGATGCTCAAAGAGAGAGTTATGAAGATTTTCCCACGATCACCTCTTTGAGATGAAATTCAGGAGCTTGAAAAATATATAACTTCCACAGATCATATCTCTCAAAATGTTACCAAACAATTTTTGAAATTTTGCGACGATGTTCCTCAGGATTTCGGCTTCGCACTCTAAAAATTTCAGCTTCTGAAACTTTGTAAAAAAAAAGTTATAGCGAAAATTCCACGATGACCTATTTACTGCAGCGAAACCCTAGAATCCAAAGCTCTGATACCAAACGTTGTGAAACCAGCTCCAAAAATAGAAGAAAAGAGATATCAACGCCTTATAAATAAGCCACTTTGAGGGGGAAACCTCCAATACATTACATTAATGAACAATTATTGGATGATACAATTGACAAAACCTCCTTTCTAAATATAGGAGTTCATGGGGCCACAATGTAATCCTAGTGGCGCCACAATGTAATCCTAGCCGACCTAACAATAATCATGTAAGGGCACAATAATAACAATATGGGGGTTACAGGGGTACAAAAATAACAATAAGGGGGTTACACTAACAACAATAAGGGACTATACTAGTAATATAGGGACCTAACATAAATATTTCATCCTCCCAGGTGGCCTCTTCTGGGCTAAAGTTCCTCCAATGCACTTTTATCTGGGTGATAGCTCACCTTAGTAACATTGTTTCTCTCTGATCGAGAATATATAGAGGGACTACCATGAACTCTTCATCTGGTTCAACCTGTTTCCAAATAAGAATGTTGCCATTAGTTTTATTTAATCATTGAATCAAAACATATATTCATAAAATTTTCAACATTACATTTTACCTGTACATATTGCCAATTTATGATATGTCTAGGATTATATATTTATTTATTTATATATATATATATATATATATAATAGTGAAACATGAAACACATTGTGGACTTGTATATGAATTGGTAGTGCAAGCTGGTATGCTACAGGTCTCACCCTTTCGAAAATCTGGAAGAGTCCACTTTCTCAAGTTGCTAATTTTTCACAGCCACCACACCTTAATGTGATTTTCTTGGGTTTAACTCCCACATATATATGGTCCCTCACATGGACTTATCTTTATGTCCTCTTACTGTCTGCTTAATCCTTCTTCCTATCTTGAGAAAACTTTAAATTTTGCAAAAAAAAATTCATTGTTTTTTCCATTTCCACTAGCATGTCGGGTCCTAATATTAAGTCATCCTCAGGACTACTCCAATTAATAGGTGTTCTACACCTTTTTCCATATAGTACCTCAAAAGGACTCATTTTTAATGATTAATGGTAGTTGTTATTATATGAAAACTCAAATAAGTGAAGCCATTCCTCCCATTTAATTGGTTGTTGCATTACATACATTCTTATCATATCGTCAAGTTCCTGATTCACCGTTTAGTTTTCCCATCTATTTGTGGGTGATATGCAGTATTAAATTGGATTTGAGTACACAATGTCGTAAAGAGGGCCTTAAAAAATGAAAAAGTAAACTTCACATCCCTTTTAGAAATGATCACTCTTAGCATACCATGTGATCGAAATATTTCTTTCCTAAATATATTTGCAATTTGAATAGTTTAGTATGCGGATTTGACAGGGATGAAATGGGATAATTTGGTCAATTTATCCACTACTACCATGATGGAATCATTTTTTTCTTAGATTTGGGTAAGCCAATTATAAAATATAAGGTAATAGTATCTCATTTCTATTTGGGTATAGGTAATGGGTGAAGAAAGCAAGTAGGATGTTGGCGCTCAGCCTTGACTTGTTGACACTCGAAGAATTTGTCTAATTATTCAACAAAATCCATCCTCATACAATGCCAACAACTGTATTTTTTGTTGCAAAAAATAGTTTCTGGTAACTAGGATGCGTAGCATAAGGGCTTCGATGAAATTAATCCAACATAAAAAAATTAATCGTTAATTGGTTAGGTACATAAATTCTTCCTCTAAAAGTCAACAAATTTTCATTGCTTATACCATATTCATATTGTTTTCCAGCATATTGTTGTTGTTTATCTTGTTTCCATAAGAATTTATATTCTGGGTCTTTTAGAGAAGCTTCTTTGATATGTTCAAAAATTTTAAATTCTACTTCACTATATAATATCTCATAGACACAATGTAATTTCATACTTAGCGCATTAACCACACGATTCTATTTTCCCTTAAGATGATTTACCTCAAAGTAAAATTTACTTAGAAATGTGGCCCACCTAGCTTGGTGTGTATTTAAATTAGATTTCTTAAAGAATTTGGTCAAACTACTATGATCAGTCATTAAAAGGAACATTTTTCCTAACGAATAATGTTACCATACCTTTAGAGCATGGACAACCTCAATTAGTTCCAAATCATAATTAGAAGGTATTTTCTCATGATCTTTCAAATTCGCAATTCATAGGCTATTACTCTTCCTTCCTACGTAAGAACTCCTCCAACGCCTTCTTGGCATGTGTTTGCGCACACAGTAAATTACTTTATTTTAGCACAAGGGACATAATAAAACAAATGAACACCCACTAGGATGTTTTTCCCCAACATTCAACTTGGAATAAGTGTCCCATGACCTTGGTATTATTTTTCCTTTATTAAAGTTATTACATGAACTTTTAACCCTGGGATGCTACATACCCCCCCCCCTTAGGGGAACATCGTCCTCGGTGTTCTATGACACCTACAACCAACAAAACCGTTAAAAACCAAAAACACATTGCCTATGGAAATTTATAACCCAGCTCGTTGAAGTATTTACAATGACATCCTGTTGAAAGCATGAAAACATACCATTTACTGGAGATTTATAACACAACTCATTAGGGTATTCATAATAACAACCACATATACACACGTATATTTGCTTCAACCAAAAAATAATCCTACTGGTTGTGGAGATTTATATATCCAACTTAATACAATATTTACAATAATATATCCATACACACATGTACACATTTTCTCAACCAATAAATAAAATGATATGGCTCCTACATCCACAACAAGGGAGTCCATAGGCTCACACCTCCACCCTAAAATTAATTGTAACACCCTCCTCCCACATTTACCCAAATTAATCGGTCCGTTGGGCTGAATATGTGACAATAGGTTACTATAATATGATTCAACCTACTGGGTTACCTTAAGGAAGTGTAACTGACAAAACACAACCAAACTAATCATCCACACAACCAACAGAACCTCCAAGAGCTACCCCACATTTCTAGGTGACCGACCCTTGAGGAAACTCAATAATTCAAGGACCTAGATCCCCAATCGCTCCCTTGTCAAGCCCTCCAAGTGCCCGAGAGTCCCAGTCACTCCCATGAGACTGCCTGAGTGTGACTATGGCCTTTTTCTGCCAGTGCTATGCTAGTGACTGCAATATTTAAGGATAAATTCTAGGGCTAGGACTCACTCACTACCCATAACTTACTGAGATTGATAGAAATGAAATGAAAAATAAAGAAAATTATGCCAGTGAAAATTATTGAAGATATAATTGACTAGACCCCTACTATCCATGACAGAAATTTCGTCAAACATTTCACAAAGATGCATTCTACAGGTCATAATAATAGATCTGAGCATAACAGTCTTATACTTATTTGGGAATCACTAATAAGCACTGATGCCTTATCAAAATAGCTGCATTATCATCTATTAAGTCATATATTCTTTGCACGTTCATTTAAAAATCAAAAGATGATGAGAAACATACATTTTTACTATCATAAAACACATTCATAACCCGCATATAAACAACAGAAATAATGAGGATACAACCGCCATAACTACCACGTATAATCCAATAAATTTACACATAAAATAACAAGGAAATAAGCTCTTATTCAGGAATGAAAAAGCCATCCTTGTATGGGACTACCACTTTCCACCTGACGATAGATTGGTTGAGCAAAATATCTCTTCAACCAATCACCCTTGTGCCATATTCTAAGAATGAATGTGGGATTGAAACCAAAAATAAACCAAGGGCCTCCCGAGGATAAACCAACTCACCCTCATCGATAGAAGTAGGCTTTACCACAATCCTCATAGGATCACTAGGCCATAAAAAAGCATGGATGCCATCGGATTTCTCCACCTACACCATAATTAATTTTCTTGTCTCCTAGTCTCTAGGATTTACCACAATCCACAGTCTGATCCAGGGATCACTAAGCCATAATCGAGATACCACCCTCCATTCTTTATCGTATATCCCACCATTCACCGGAGATTATTCCTAGGCCTGATAAAGGGCAACCACGTCCGACATTTAACGTATATCCAACATTCACCAGTCGAGGATTCCTAGGCCCACCTAGGCACACACTTCCTGGCTTTAACGGAACCCACAGTTCGGTTCATGGGTCACTAGGCCAGTTACTTTACTACAATCCATATCACTAGGCCATGTGTTCTTTCATTTAGAGATCCACCTCACTCAGTTTTGAATCCATCCGAAAATCAAGTTCGACCAAAAAATGAGAACCCCATCACACCATGACTATCTGGAAATGGCAAGGCAAGATTGAAAAACATTGTCACACGTGGAAAAACCCATGCCAATGATAATAAGAGAACCAATAACACACATGAAAAACCATGCATTCCAAATCTAGCAAGGAAATCACACATGAAAATTGATACCTACAAAAAAATTGATGTAGTTGCTTGATCCTGCTCTTCCTTGCTTGATCTTTGCTTCCTCTTTGACTTCTTTGCATTTCTTGAGCCAATGTTGAAGTGCTCCAAGAAAACTCTAATTTTCCAAGAGTGAGTCAAAGAGAGAGAGAATAGAGAGAGAGCTCCAAAATTGAATTGACAAAAGGTACTGACTAATCCTCAGAAGCATTTTTATCAATGAGACCTTGATTTTATTAATTTTCCATTATTTTCCTTCAAATCCTCCTGAAATGCAACCTGTGACCTTTCACCTTCATTTTTTCCTATTTTCCATTATTTCCATAATTAAAAAGCCAAAAGTGCCATTTTTCCTTTTCAAATCCTTTTCCATTTCCTTTGCTAATTTCCTTAGTCATAATAACTGAAATCAACACCCACACTACGATGTTTTTCCCAACGTTCAACTTGGAATAAGTGTCCCATAACGGTAGTTAGTATTTTACCTTTATAAACTTTTATTACATGGAATTTCCACCAGGGTTGTTACAGAACCCCCCCCCCTTGGGTGAACACCATTATCGGTGTTCAATGACACCTATAACCGAAATTAATGCTCAAAGAAAAACATACATCCCATGTAGCTTTATAAATTATCTCATCTCATTATTTACAATGATCAACCTGCTGAGAAGAAAACCAACATGAAAACATAACAACATAACAATATGACAACCATAATGACATGACCCCCATATCACATATTGGAGCTTTATAACACATCTCATGGCGGTATTTACATCCATATACATATCTATATATACCAATACATCATACCAAAGCATATACCAAAACATATATCAAGGACATTCCCTCAACCACCAAATAAAGAAGGATACATAGCTCGCATCTGATCCGCCATGTCCCATGTAGCTTCATCAGGCCCAAAGTGCTTCCTCTTCACTTTAAGTTGCTCGATTTCTTGGTTCCAAAGCATGAGAACCTTTCTATGCAATATAAGTTGAGGTTCCGGCTAGAATTATCCATCTTGCTCCACGTACAATACATACCAGTAAATCACATGATAAACATCTTTAACATACTTCTTATGAAATGACACATGGAAAACGTCATGCAATTTCACTGTTGGAGGCAATGCAAGTTGATAGGCTACTGGTCCAATCCTTTCAAGAACCTTGAAAGGTCAACAAAACTGAGGTGCCAACTTGGCACACAATCCAATCCGCAAGGAAATATTCTTGAGCTTGATGCGCAAGTACACTTGTTCCCCAACTTGAAACTCATTAAAAAACTTGTTTCGATGTGCATATTTTTTCTGTCTATATTATGTTTCCTTTAAATTATTCTTAATTACCTTCATTTCATGTTCCATTTCTTTTAACATGTCTAGTCTAATCAATGCCATATTTACCGAGTCACTCCAACAAATGGGAGTATTACAACTCCTCCCATACAATGCCTCAAACGAGCTGATCCTCAGTGACTCCTGGTAACCATTGTTGTAATAAAAATTGACCAATGGAAGGTACTCCTCTGATATCCTATTTTGGTGCATCACATACATCCTCAACATGTCCTCCAATATCCTATTGACCCTCTCAGTATATCCATCTATCCACCGAAGATAAGTTGTACTGAAGGAAACATTTTTACATAAACCTACAAACAACTACTTAAAAACTTGAAAGTGACCTTTGCATCCCTATATGACACAATATTCTTAGGAAAAACATGCAATTTGAATACATCTTTGATGAACACCTATGCCACATAACTATATAAATGTGTAGTCTTCACTAGAATGAAGTGAGCTACCTAAGTAAACATGTCCACCAAAATCATGATGGAATCATGCTGTCTAGATGTCCTTGGAAAACCTATAATGAAATCCATGGAAATGACCTCCCATTTCCACTCTAGAATCAAAATCAAATGTAGTAGTCCACCTGGATTCCTACACTCTTCCTTTACCTATTGACAGCCCAAACATCTAGCCACAAACTTTGCTACATCCTTCTTCATATTCAACGAATAATAAAACTTATTTACCGTTGTCAATGTCTTCTGGTAACCTGGGTGACCTGAATACAGTTTCGTATGAAAATTTGTCAAGATAATCTTCTTGAGCTCACTACTATTTTTCACATATATCTTGTCCCTAAGTCTAATGAATCCATATACTAAAAATATGATAGTCCACATCCTGAGCACTTGTACGTATACATGTACCACTACCTGTACCTGTACCTATACTCTGTTATAACATGTGCACGAGCCCACTATACCTGTCATCTTGCTAACCTGATTGTAAAATACGATCATGTAAGTCTGTACCATAGAAATTCATAGCTACAATGTGATTTACCTGTATCCACCTGCTAAAAGCATCTGCAACCATGTTCTCTTTATCCTTGATGTACCTGATCTTGAATTCACACTCACTAATCGTGGCCAACCATCTAGATTTCCTGGAATTCATATTTGGCTGGTCAAAAAAGTATCTCAACCGATTGTGATCACTCATCAATACAAACCTCCTGCTAAGAAGATGGTTCCCCCACATATTCAATGCATGAATGATCGCTTTCAACTCAAGATCATGTGCCAGATAGTCCTTCCCATGCTCATTCAATTTCCGCAACTCATAACGTACTACCTGTTGTTATAGGTCAATTTAGGCATCATTCCCAATGACCTGGTTAACTGGACATCATCTCCAGGACCAATGAATTGGGTCTATCATCCCCTATCATTTTAGTTGCTACATGCCCTAAGACAAAGAACAAGACAAATCATCCATGACTTTCATCTGCAAATGTTTCCAAGATTTGAAGTTTATAATATATCACATGAGAGCTCACCAACGCTGCCTCTAAAGAGACTAAGTGCATTGCATATGCAGGTAGCCCCATTCAAGGCTACTCTGCAAAGCACTTCCCGACACTCATAGGTGCGTTGGTCACATTGGGAGCGAAATTCTCATTGTTCCAGAATCTCCACTTGGCCAGTGCCTTCTAGAAGAGTTCACATGTGTCAAAATTTGAATCCATGTGTCCATTTGACCTCTAAAGGATTTGGAACATGCCTTGTCTATTATTAGAAATTCATTGATTATAAAACTACCTTCACCTCCTCTATAAATTGAGCACAGATCTTAGTGTTTGAGAAGGAATAATTTGAGTAGAGAAATGCTGGTGGATTTTCAATTGAGGAGTTGATTTGTGTAACATGCTGCTGGAGATATCTGCATTGTGATGAGGTTGGGATGCTGCTGGAGATGGTCACTTCAAATCAATCACTAGGTTGTAACCTCCCCTTCTGTCCATTAATAAAGATTGTTGCATACTTTCCCACATATCTATCTGTATAAGCTCATGTTTTCCATCTTATGAATTCTTATCTGATGTATATGGTTTATGTTTCATTGATTTAATAAATAACTTGAATAGATATCTGTATTATTGCTATATTTTTTTGTTTAGTGTTCATCTTTGCAGGACATATTTTCGGACATCTAGCTTGGATTTGAAGCTACAACAAGAGTGACAGAAGGAGAATAGGAAGCGCTTGGACTCCAAGTAAGTTCTTTGATCTGTTATGTGTGTCTATTTACAGTTACGAAAAGTAGTTGCAAAGTCTTTAATCTGTTGTTCTAGATAAGCACATGTCTAGGGAAGAATATTTTGTCTGTAATCCATAATTCCTCATAACAAATTGGCGACTCCACTGGGAAATTTACCCCTCATCCTAGGTGTATTTGCCTATGATTTTCTCTGTTTATTCACCCAATAGCATTTACTCAGAAATATTAGGCTTTTTGAAATCCAAATTCGCATTAGAAGTGTGTTAAAAAGTTGTTTTTTTCATTGTACACTACGCCCAACGCACTGTTGGACAGGACACAGTGCTTTGCATAGCACTGTCTCCCTTTCAGGGGTGCTTTGCAACACACTGTCTCCCCTTAGAGACTACGTTGACCCCAGAGGCCATCCAAATTCCATTGAATTTGTCATTGCATTTTGTTTTCAGTTTGTTCTCTGCTGTGTTTTGAAAAGCCTGAAGCCTCATATTGACTAGTGAACTTATCTACCTCTTCCTCATTTGAAAGAATATTTTGTTCAATGTTTGTTTAAAGCGTTTTTATTTATCATTGATGAATTAATTTCAAAGTATTTTCATTGTCGCATTAGATCCATTTGCTTTTGAAAATTAAATTGTCGTAAATTCTTCGTTTCCTGATGGGAGAAATTGTTGTTTAATTCCTCTTTTTTCCTTCAAAAGAGAAATTTTTGTTTAATTCTTCATTTCTCAAAAGTAAAAGGCATTTTTTTTTTGATTTGATGCACTTGGTTTCTTTTCTGCATTCATAACATTAAAGGAACTAAAAAGAAGAACCTGCATTTGCATGTAGTGGATTGTGTGTTTTGCAAAAGGAACAATTAGGAAAGGTGCATTTAGTTTGTGCTCTTTGATTTGTTTGCTCTCAAATTGATTGCTCTTTCCCTCTAGTAGCTAGGATTTTCATTGAAAAAATAAAAGTGAAAGATTGCTTATCATTCTTAGTTTGCATTTTATGAATTTATAATACAACATCGCGATTAACCTTGAAAGGAAAATTGATAAACAAGATCAACTTAAAATTTATCTCAATTTACATAACAAAGCATTGGAACCATAACGATAACATTTAAAAGGTCTAGGCTAGAGACGTGTTCCGGCGTCATAAAACATAGGAGTTGTCATTAATTATTTGCAATACATTCTGAGTGTGATACCTCACTCCACGTACGTAAGTATATCATAGCTCGTCCACGTACTTTTGGGTATATTGGGCGGTGTTATAGTACAAAAAGTATAAAGGGGTGCTCCCACTATGTGGTTTCGCCAGACAGTGCTAATACAGACTTGGGCCTCCACGTACCTTCGGGTATATTTGGGAGGACAAATTTTAGGTGCTATCCATCCATAGTGAACTGAGTCGGCCACCTTGTAAATTGTGATACACCGAACACAACATTTGGGGAGATTGCCTGCCTGTACTTCTTGGTTTGCCAAGAGGTAATTTTCAGTTCATAATTTCTTGGTAAACCTTTTTCCTAGCATTACCCTTTTATTTTGTTTATTTGTTTTTGGTTAAAATAAATCACTAATCATGGAAGAACAAAATCCTTTTCCCCATCATTCACGTAGGTTAGCATTGAAACCACCTTTACCACCAAAAGTTACTCCTGGTCGTCAAAGGCGATCACACTCTACCAAATCAAGTACAATTCGTACCTCTGGTGAAACATCACCTTACCATATACCAGAGTTAGCTCAATTTGTTTCTACACATCCTAGTTCATCTACTATTGTCAAGATGGAATCTTCACAACTACCCGTGGTCATGATCCATCCAATCAATGAGACCATACCTCCTGGATTCAAAGTTTTTCAACCAGAAGTTGATCCAGATCCTGTCTCTTATTTTCCAAAACATATGAATTCGAACAACCAGAAGTTGTTCCTGCCTTGGTCATCCCACAAATTTATGTAGCCATTGAGTCTCCTATATCACATAGTTAACCTCCTGAAATATACTTTGGGCCTGACAGTGAAATACTTCCACCTGGTTTAATTACGATTGAAGAAATCCCACAAGATGAAACACCTTTAAATCCAAACCATTTTGGGGAGGACCTTTACCTGTACAAGTCTTTTCCTAAATCATCACCATCTGATTTTGTTGATCATGTTCCTATTCAAACTCCCGTCGATTCAAAAGGGTATACATTTGGTCAAGTAACCATGCCTGAACCAACATCTTCGGTTGGGCCATATGTTCCAATTACGTCAACACCTTCCCTCGCTACCCCATCGATGTTTACAACTTCAACATAATCATATTTTCATGGTGGCCCTATGGTCCCATCAGGTTACAAATCATTATCTAGAATTTTCTCTGGTGTTAGTCATCAGTAATTTTCACTTGTTTAGATGACTATATGCTTTGTATAGGTTTTCTAGAAACCAAATTCAAAGAATCATTATGTCTTCTAGAAATCTCCTCAGAGAAAATTTTCCACTGTCCCTCCTCTCTTGTCTGCTATGATCGGATCAGTCATCCTTTCAAGACCCCTTCCTGGGCTAATCTACCCTACTCTATCCATAATTTTTACTTATGTTTATAACATTCTACCTCTGATGCCTAAGCCTTCTTATTTCACAAATTTGTCTGTCCAAGTTAAGCCAAGTTTTCCCTCTTACTCTCCAGCTTCCCAAATCACTGTTGTTGTCAAAGATATGTCTAGAAAGACCTTCAAAGTAACCTAAAGGTGTTTAGGTTTATAGGTGATGGTGCACAAGTAGAATATCTAAAAACCCTGTGTCTTGTTCAAAAAAAATGTTTTTTAACCATCAGTCAAAAGCCCTTTCCTAAAAAACCTTGCAGACAAGTCAATTAGGTTTCCTAAGGTCATGCACCATCATTTTTTATGCACTACTGTTTCTAAACTCATGAGAAACAGAGCTGAGGTTGTCATATTTCTAAAGAAGACGCTCAAAAAATCACCAAGGTGGCCCTCCTAGTCCAACAGTGAAATTTTCCAAGAATAAACCATCGTATCAAATGCATCTCTGCAGGGATGTCTTGATGTTTAATCTAAAGAAAAACAGAGCCAAAGAGAGGCACCAAAGAGAGTTTCAGTTAATTCAGTGACGGTTTGAATAAAAGGTACAGTGGGCTGGAGGTCACAAGGAAAATCAAGAGTTTCTCTACATAGATAATTCAAGGATACCTAAAAGGTCTCAAAAGGTCATCTACAGTGATTAAAAGGCACAACAGTGAGCTGGAGACTACTACAAAGGTATTGATGTCATTATAAGAGGTAAATTGCTGCTCATGCAAACCTCTGTGCAAAATCTCAGAAAGGTCAGTAATATATGAAAAGGCATGGTGCTTTTTGGAAAAAATTCATTAGGACAATTTTGGGCCTCAAAACATAACTAGAAGAGGGACAACTCCCCTTTTCCACCCCTACAAACAATACAAAGGCTGTCAGATGCGCCATCAGATGAAAGAAGAGACTAAGACCACTATAAAGTATAAAATCACATTGAAGAAGAAAAGCAACATGGTATGATTTGTGTAAAAAGGCCAATATCTGATTTTTTTACTCACAGTGGAAGATATTATAAAACAGTCTCAGAAAATTGGGATAATGAGCAAATAGGCATGACAAATCAAAGTGAACACCTCCTTCATCAGCAGCAAAGGGTGTAAACGGAATTCTTGAGTTATCTTCTAAAAGATAAGTGAAAAAGCAGAAACACTTCACTGGATCAAAGGATGTGATTTAAAAATCCCAAAAAATTAGAAAATTTGATGTTTAAGGCATTGAGGGCCATTTCACTGAACAATGAAAAATTCAAGTTTGATAGATAAGGTGTTACACAAAGGGCAGTCACAGACTTGATTCAAAGAAATGGAGGCAAAAGTAGTTGTAAAATTTGCCTTGCAAATGAAAAAATGCCATCATAAGCCTAATCATGTACTCAAAAGCTAAAGGTAGTGGTAAAGAGAAACAGCAAAAAGACTGGCTCCAAAAAGGTTGTTGCACTAAAAAGACAGTCAAAAGAAGACAATAGAAATGCGCAAATTAAACTATAGGAAAGGGGTTTTTGTTCTTAATCATTTCAAAAAGGGAATATAAATGACTTCAACAGTTTTCCCCTCCTTTATTTCAACTTCAGCAAAGCATAGTGAAAAATCTTGGCTTCACAGGCACCCTCTGGTAGAAATTCACAGACGCTACGTGCCTATAAGAAGATGGTGCGCGCCTGTAGGTGCGTTCAGTGCAGATTATTACTGGACGTTGTGCGCCTGAAGGACGACCCTGCGCGTTCCCCTTTCTGCCCAGCGTACAGAAGCTCCTGCCCGACACCGCCCAGATCACCATGTGAGCCTGCCCGCCATAAGTGTTGTGCGCCTGTCTTGAAGCCACCAATCGCTAGCTCTACGTGCAAAGATCGCCCGAGCCGAAAGGCGCTGCGTGCCTACCACTGCAGCCACCGCATGATTCACGTGCAGACAACACCCAGGCTGAAGGCGTTTCGCGCTCACCACTCAGCCTGCCGCACAACCTCGTGCAGACAGCACCTGGGCCGATGTTGCGTGCCTGGAGGAAAAGTGCAACACTGCCCAGAAAATTACAAAAAGTGATAGAAATAGCCAAATTTTGCCCAGAAGCTACATTTTTCTATGAGGACATGTTTTAAAAGGTATTCTTCATAAATTAGCATCTCCTCATCATGTTTTAAGTTATAAAAGTGCCAATTAGGGCTAAGGTTGTGTCAAAAGAAAGCTTGAGGAAAAAATTGAATATAAATACAACTTGTTTCTCTGATTGATCATCTAGCCCTGTTTAGAGGTCCAAAATTTCCTAAAAAACCTCTCCCCTCATCACTTCATTAGGAAAAAAGCCTTTTTGTTTAAAAATTGAAGGAAAGGGTGAAGTAACCACTATGTCTCAAGAGGAAAGTGATGAGCCTCAAAGACCAAGAAGACAATCTAAGAAAGGAGGGAAACCCAATAGGTTTGAGCCTATAAACACCAAAGAGCTGATAGCCTCCCCTTCTGTCTTATCTTATTTCCAAGAATTAGGATGTTTTGAGTTCTGCAACGAGGTACAAGAAATCAAAAGCCATGCTCAATTGACAGAGTTATTTTCCCTAAGGCTTCACAGGCATAAATTTCATCTAGCAAGGGTAAGTTTTGAGTTGACCCCTAAGGCTATCTCTAAAGCCACTAGGATTCCTTGCATAGGAGAGATATGGTTTAAACAAAAACATCTTGACTTGATCCATTATCATCCTTTTCTAAAACCTAGTTGTCAAGTTGTATGCAAAGCCATTTTTCCTTTTTCACATCTACTGGACAGGTATGCCCTCCTCATGAAGATTTTCATGAAATACTTTACCTATGAGGGTAGGTTCTCCAGAATATAATCCTATCATATTAGACTCCTCATGCACTTCACCAGGACCAAGCTAGTGAACATGCCTTATTTCCTCTGCAAAAGCATTGAAAAAATGTCCACCATCATGAAAAAGAAGCCCCCAGCCTAGTAGATGGCAAGCCTATTTCATCACTCTCTTCTCAAAATCATTGTAACTCACCAACTGCAGCAACAAGGCATTCCTTGGGAAGCCTTTATTTCCCATGATGACTTCACCACTTCATCCTCCATCCCACTATAAAATGTGCCATCCTCTTCTCAAAATCTTCCTCATACTCCTTCATCGCCCTCCACTGACCATGATTCACTTTCCTCCCTTGAATCACTCTCCCAAACAAACCTTCTTCAAACACCTTCCCCTGATAAAAGTGATCCTAAAGAAAAAAAAAGGTGGTCATGAATAAAACAATAGTGGCCTTGAAAAGAGCAATGTTGGCCTTGAAGAAAGCAGTAGTGGCCCTGAAGGAAGCACTAGTGAACATGAAGAAAGCAATACTGATCATAAGGAAGGCAGTAAAGAGGACAATGATGAGGATAAGGGAGAATCTGAAGAAGAAGAGGGAAATGGAGAAGATGAAGATAGCCAAGGGGAAGAAAACAAAAACAACAGAGAAAATGAAGACAACAAAGGGGAAGATAGTAAAAACAATACCAAAGAGGAAGTTATCCAAGGGGAAGACAGTAAAGACAGCAACAAAGAGGAAGATATCCAAAAGGGAGATAGTCGAAACATCAGCAGAGATAAAAGTACAAACTAGGAAGAGAACAGAGAATCAAGTGGTGATACCAATGGTGAGGAAAGAGGACAAGATGTTGGGACTCATAGTGGAGAAAAAGACACTAACATCCTTATAGCAGACAACGCCAAAAAAGAGGGAAGCAGTCATGACAATGACCAGATTAAGGAAGATAGTCCAGAGACAGTTTTCAGAGTTGTTTTGAATAAACAAGGAAGTGATCTGAAGGATCCAAGGGATGTTGACAGTCAAAACAACAGTGAAAAAGGTAAAGAAATGGACAGTCCTGAAGATGAAAATGTTTTAGACCCAGGTGCCTACCACAATGTAGAAACAAAGTATGACACTTTTGAAGGTCCTCCTGGTAATGAGAGCATAAAAGAGGTTGAAATTGATAGTCAAAGGGACTGCCAACAACAAAATAACAAGGAGATACACACAAAAAACATTCTTGAAGAGAAGGACAATCCTAGGGCTGTAAATGATCAAATTTTGCAAGCCCAGTTTGTAACACCTCTCATCATCCCTTATCAGAGAGGTAGGAGGCATGTGTTTGCTGTCTCCAAAAGGAAAGGGGCCATGCACTCCTCCTCAAAACCAATAAAAGACAAAATCACCAAAACTGTGAAAGACAAGGTCACTCAAACAGTGAAAAGAAAAGTCACTAGATCATTGAGGAGCAAGGGTAAACTGCCAAAGAAAGACAAGGGTAAGAAGCCCCTGAAGGATAAAGGCAAAAAGAAAATGAAAGAACAAGAAAGCAGTCATGAAGAACAAAGGGAATTTGAACTCATTCACTTGAGCAGTGATGAGGAAAATGAAACAAAGATACTTAATTCTCTCCTGCAGGACCAGAGTGCACAAATCAAAGATTTAGAGGTTGAGTTCGAATGATCAAAATATCTCATTCATTTACACAAAACACACAAATCAGTGGCCAACTTTCCATTTATGAAGCCCAGATGCTCAAATACAAAAGAGAAGCTCAGAAATGACAAGTACAGCTAGAGGAATACATGGGCGCCTATGAAGAAGATAATGAGGAAGAGATGCAAGCTAGGAAGAGGCCTAAGACTATGGGTCTTAGTAGAGCATTAGAGAAACAGAGAGAGGAAGAATCAGCCCAAGCACAACAATTCCCTCTCACTGAGCTCCTCGCCTTAGAAATTGATCATGACAAAGAATCATGGCTTGAAAGGGAAAACCTGCATTTGGAGGCTAAGTTGGAGAAGGCAAACAAGGATCTGGGCTTATAGAGAAAGATCACTGAGAATTATAAAAAGAGAAATCAGTTTGCTAGGAAAAAGCTCAAAACTGCCCAAAGGAGGTGCCCGGTGCTAAAATATGGAAATTACCAAGCTAGGCTTGGAATTTTGGCTCAATTTTTACTACAGGTCTCTAGGGACCCTTGAGGGATTCACTCACCAATTTTGAGCAAAATTGGACACTTTTCGGTTTTTTGTGAATTTTTAAGCCTAGGAGCGTAGCACCCTAGACCCTACGCTTTTTCTCAGAGCATATTCAATAGGAAAATTTTACATTTTTGGATTCCTTGGCATAATAGGAGCATGATCACAAAATTTTAGCTCATTTGGAGTTGTTTTGGTCCGTCAAAAGGGCCAAAAACACCCATTTTTTCACCTTTCTGCCACCTTTTCTGAGTAGGCGCTGCGCTCCTTGGAACCTTCACTGTTTCTACTTTTTGGGAAAATTTTAGAGATAATATTGAGAAAATAGAAGAATATTTGGAAATTAGACATCCATAGCTTTCCAACGGGCCATCACAGAGCCTTTTTCGACATCGGGAAGGCCTCCAAAACCTTGCTGCAAAAAGACCCTTTTTGGTGCTGCGTGCCTGGAAAATTTTCAAAAATCAAAGAAAGAGTGTTGTGTTCCTGTGTATGACTGGGAAGATGTGCGTTTGGCAAGTTTTCTTTGGCATGTCAGGCCTAAAAGTCAATTTTATTTCCATTTATAGTCGTAAAAGATATTTTTTTAGATATTTTTGTGCCTTGGGCTTTGTAAAGCCTCAAGGACAGGTTAGGATATTTCTCTTTTGCCAATAGGCTTCTAGATGCTCTAGTGGGCTCTCCTCTCCTTATTTGTTATATAAGGCTTGAGGATTTATTGTAAATAGTTGGGAATTGATGTGTTATAGAGAAATACATGGTTTATGAGCTTGGAGAAGATATTTGGTTTCATGAAGTAAATGAATGACTTGTGTGGCTTGATGTTGGAGAAGGTTGCTTGCAGGATTCCATAGCTTGGTGAATGGTGATGTTTTTCTAACTTGTTAGTGTTTTCTTGTCCTCATTTTGTTTCATTCTACTTGCTTGCTATAGATTAGAAAAGTATAGGTTTAGATATGCTCATGGAAGCACCTCAAACCTCCTGCATGCTATAGCTTTGATGTTTTCTTCTTTTAGTTCATATTAAGGAATTATTGACTGCTCCTTACGCCTACTAAACTTGTTCTTTGTTTCATAAATGATCAGTATGTTAGCTTATAAATATGATTCATGGTATGCCCTGTTTATTTAAAGTTTTCAAAAACTCATTGTGAAGCTTTCCTATGGAATACTGATTGATTAGGATAATGCAAAGAGGCCTTATTTCGATCTTTCCCTTTGCCCATGCTCATCAACTTGTTTCACAGTTCTCAATAGTTTTGATATATGATGTTTAGGAGTTCACTCTCCATATATTGAATTTTTTGTTTATCTTACATGTTTTTCTCAAAAACCTGAAGGTGGATTTCTAAAGTTAGGAGTTCTAATGCTTATATGTACCACTGGATTGTTCATCTTGTATTTTTATCAGTTTGAGTATTGTTCATAGAGATTAATGGTTTGCCCTACCTCATGAGTCATTTCTTTCAGATTATATACATTTAATATCTCTCAGTTTCTTCCCAAACTTAATGTTCATTACACCTCATCATCACTTTAAGGATCCACTCACCTTGCTAAATCGGCCCTGCAATACACTCTGCTTCAGTATTTAGACACCTTAGCCTTCATCTGACCCCATAGCCCTATTGATTTGATATTCTCTCATTCCACCTATCCTACTTGATCATCTTACCCCAACCCAAAACAAACAAACAAACCTACACTTAACAACTAGCCTAAAATCAATCACCCATAGCGAACAAGCTAACATCCTTCGCGCAATAGAGAGAGCCCTCTCTGAGTCCCGGAAGGCTAGGTCCTAGGACTCCAAAGACTGGTCTAATGTTACCCTGTCATTTGGTTAGCCAATCTGCCAAATCTCGGGACCCTAACATCTGGTACATCTTCAAAACCATGGAATTTACCAATTTCATCATTCGGTATTCTCACTGGTAATCCTAAGTGAGTACTGAACGGCTTGATTCTTTATACACGTCATCAAGGAAATATCAAGCATTCTGGGTCTATTCCTTCAAGTAACATATCAACTGGACTCCCAACATTTGGAGAGCAATATTTTCTGTCTTATTATCCTCCTCATGTTGGGGGGCAACCTTTGGTCACCCAATATGACAGTACTCCGTCACTTTTTGGTCAACCTATGTCGAAATGAATGCTTGTCAATGGCAACCCACACTGCCTATCCAACCAAAAATGGTTGAACACTCGTATCAACTAGTTCAACCTATTACACCCACATCATTTCCACTTGTTAATACATCTTTACCCCTGTTACAAAATCAAAATGTTGTACAAAAACCTTATCAAGCGGGTCCTTCAACTCAATACCCTCAAATATTGGGTCCACAGACTCCAAATCCTTCAGTTAATTTACAACAACCTATATCCTAAATCATTTATTCACAAGCTGGTTTACCATTTTATGGGATGTCACAGCCACAACAAGGTTATACTTATCCTCAACCGAATCCAAGTTATCCTAATTTGGGTTATAACATTAGTGGACAGACCCCTTGGTAGCCTCAGGCGCAAATGCCTCAAACTTCATTTCAACAAGTATCATATCTAGGTTTTGGTCAACAGAATCCTCAAGCATTTACTTTTCAAAAAAACCCCTATCTGGGTTACCAACATAAAATTCCTTATGTTGGTGCTCAAAGGCCTATTGCTCAAACAATTCCATCTTACCTTGGCTACGCTCAACCCGAATTTAATAGACAGTTGCCTTTTGTTTCAACTTTAGAGTTACCAGATTTAAATCGGCTAACCAATGATCCAATTAACTATGCTCCTTGGTGGCTGGTGATACCTCACAAATTACCCTCAGATATTCCTAAGTTCAATGGAAACCCTGGAGAAGATTCGTCGACTCATGTCATGACTTATCATTTATGGTGTTCATCAAACTCCCTAAATGATGATTCTATTTGACTACGTCTTTTCTAGTGTATGCTCACAGGTCCGGCTGCAAAATGGTACATTGAGTTACCTAGATTTTCTTTTGATAATTTCACTGCCCTAGCTATTGTCTTTTTCACTCACTTCCAGTTACCCATATGATATGAAACTGGAACGAAAATATTGACCAATTTCAAACAGACTAATGCCACTCACATTTCTGATCATACTCACGAGTGGCATTGTCGTCGTAGAATGGTTAAGACATTTGTTCCTGATCAGCTACTTGCTAAGTGGTTAATTAAGTCCTTGTTACCATCTATAACTGAGGATGTGGCTAAGGGTGGCGTCATCACTGAAGAGTAGGTTTTCTCTTGTGCCCAATATTTAGACTTGATTTATAATCATTCTGGCACGCTCTATGAAAAAATTCCTAATGTGTCGAGATCTAATTTTACTGTTCCTCCTCAATTAA
Source organism: Pinus albicaulis (assembly GCA_034641835.2). NCBI lineage: Eukaryota > Viridiplantae > Streptophyta > Pinopsida > Pinales > Pinaceae > Pinus > Pinus albicaulis. The sequence goes on along the minus strand of CM076578.1, from coordinate 339,912,376 downwards.
AAGACTCTCATACCGGAGATGGCTTGATTGGTACTACAAGCACACATCATATTACTACATCTGATCCTGCTCCTTCTTCCAAAATTAATGTCGTGTCGTTTGACAAAGTAAAAAGTGACAAGCAAACTGGAAGTAAGAAAAAATGGAAATCTAAGAAAAAGAAAACTTCTAACCCGCAGGAGAGATCATCTGATCAATCTTCTGGACCTAGGAAACCTCTTTATCCATGCATAATCTATAATGAGGAACACTTTGTTCGGGATTTTCCTCACCGCATTGAAGTCTCAAAGATCATTAAGACTTCCAATGTGTCAACTGCGTTGATAGATCTGTTTCCGAATCCAGACACAAATTTGGTTGCTATGGATCTAGCTTCTAGTTCCCAAATACTTATGTTATCCGTCACAAAACCTTCAACAAATATTTTGGTGTCAACACGTAATAAATATTATGGTAGTCAGGCCACTGATCAACCTACTACCTTGACTATGAATCTGTCTACAAAATCAGTACAAAATCAGTACCACCTATTGCTATTCCTGAATTGACAATCAACCCAAAAAAGAGAGTAATTCAAAAATCGACACATAATCCTCGAGCAAGAGCTGCACAAAATTATAATATAGTTAAAGATTTGGCTCAATCCCCTTCATCTATGTCTGCTCTTGAGGTATTACAAAATTTTCCCTCCCAAAAAAAAGCTTTATTGTCGGTTGTTGGTGGAATTGATCCGACTGACTCTAATCTTGTTGTCTTTAATCATAAGGGCTATGTGCCGCAACTACCAGTAGAATTGGCATTCTCCATACAAGTAAATGTTCTCAATCACCTTTTTCATCATACTATTATTGATGAGGGAGCATCTACATGCATTATGTCTCTAAATTTTTGGAAGTCACTTGGCTTGCCGCACTTATCACAATCATCAACGAAGTTGAATGATTTTGATGGACAAACATATAAGCCTTGTGGTATTATTAATAACCTGCACGTTGAACTAGGGGGAAAAACAATGAATGTTGATGTCGAGGTTGTTGACAAACCCCTTGACTATAATATTCTTCTTGGAAGGCCATGGGTATATGCAATGACGGCAATTGTTTCTACATATTTTAGAATGATTTCCTTTCCATATAAAGGTACTATCACAACCATTAATTAGCTATCCTTCTTTGCCTCTTCTTCGTAGGTAACGAGAAGTGTTTCGTTCGTTCACGCACCCCAACTAACACTTCAGAACATTGGTGTAGGACTCTTAAAGGATTCCATTCTCATGGGAACCCTTGCATTACCACCGCCAGATTCGGAAGAAATTGCAAGTATATATACATGCTACATGTTCTCTTCCACTCCATTTGGCTTAAGGGAGAGTACGGATGATTCTGAAATTTTTGTGTTGGATGAGTTTCTGCCGCCCAACCCTATTGAGCTAGCATAACAATCAATCTATCTGGCTCGGGCGGTGAATCTGAAATCAGCGTCGCCGATTTTTTAGGTTGATCATTCCTTAGAATTTGGTACTCCATCTGATCCATTTTCCTCAATTTTCTTAACAGATGAGAATATTTTGGAAGCCATGATGTCAAAAGGAGAACCATGGGAATATTATCATCATCGTTCCCATCTTCCTGATTAGGAAAAAAACTATCTTAGTGAACTATATCACCGATCGATCAAAAATTTATTTCCAAATTATTTACCTATTAATGCAATCGATTTCGAGTGAAATCTGTCAAATATTGAAGAAACCATTTCTATTGATATTTCGACCAAACCTGGCATTGTAGAAAATATTCATGTCGGTGTATATTTTTCTCCATCAGAACTTGAATCATATCGCTCTCTATTTCATGAATTTCGTGATGTATTTGCTTGGTCTTACGAGGAAATTCCAGGCATAGATACTAGTATTGTTGAACACATTATCAATATGTATCCTGAAGTCAAACCGGTGCATCAACAGCTTCGTCCTGTTCGTCCAAAGAAAGTCGTTGCCATCAAAGAAGAAGTTAAAAAAATTTTGCGCTCTGGTTTCATTTACCCTGTTCCGCTAACTGAGTGGGTTTCCAATATCGTTCCTATCATGAAAAAACAAGGAACCATTAGAGTGTGCATCGATTATCGGGACGTCAATATTGCTTGTCCAAAAGACAACTATCCTACTCCCTTTATCGACCAAATTGTTGACGATTGTGCTGGATGCAAAATATTTTCATTCATGGATGGATTTTCGGGCTACAATCAAATCAATATCCACCCAGAGGATCAACATAAGAAAGCATTCATCTGTCCCTGGGGCACATTCACTTATAGGAAACTATCATTTGGTTTAAAGAACGTTGGGGCAAATTTTTAGAGAGCAATGGATTATGCTTTCAATGACATCAAGCAAATTGTTAAACCGTATCTAGATGATTTACCAGTGCATTCACGAAATCAGACTAATCACCCGATGCAATGAGAGAAATCTTCTTACGTTGCCGACACTACAAAATACGCCTCAATCCACATAAATGTGTGTTTTGTGTTGGTTCTGGTCATTTTATTGGATTTGTAGTCTCAAAATAAGGACTTTGAATCGACCCATTGAAGGTTCAGGCCATTCTTAATTTTCCTGCATCATCAAATTTACTTCAGATACAGAAACTTCAAGGAAAGACTAACTTCCTAAGAAGGTTCATTCCAAACTACACCGAAATGGCTAAAGGATTTACTAAACTATTGAAAAATGGGGTTCCCTTCCATTGGGACAAAGTTGCACAAGCTTATTTTGATGTTGTCAAGGATACTCTTGTCCGAGTGTCATTAATGTATCGCCCTAATTATCAAAATGATTATTTCCTATATATTTTCATGGCTGAAACGACCATTGCTATGGCTTTGGTACAAGTAGAAGATGGAATTGAACATATGATCTATTATTTGAGTCATAATCTCAAAGATACGAAAGTTAAGTATTCATACGTAGAAAAGCTTGCCTTCGCAGCTGTTCAAGCTGTCCAAAGATTTCGCCACTATATCCTACTCCGAAAGACCACTGTCATTTCAGATTGCAACCTATGACTTATATCTTATCATGTCAATTACTGGGGGGAAAATATTCAAAATGGATTATCATTTTGCAGGAATTTGATTTGGAATTCATCAAATCCAAGTCAAAGAAGTCTTTAGTTTTGGTTGAGCTTCTATGTGACCTTCCCTCTGATAGTACTGCAACCACGCCGGAAGCATCAATTCCTGACGAGTCTCTGTTTATGATTGGATCATCTGATCCTTGGTATAGAGATTTCATCATTTATCTCCAAACTCAAACTTTTTGACCTGATACCTCTCGCTCTGAATGGCGATGTATTCGATACCAAGCCAAATATTATCTGATCGTTGGCGATACACTTTATCGTCATGGTTTCGATACAATTTTAAGGAGGTGGCTCACTCATGAGGAGGCCGAAAAGGTTTTAAATGATTGTCATGCTGGAGCTTGTGGTGGAAATTTATCTGGATATGCTACCGCGCAGAAGATACTTCACGCCAGTTACTTTTTTCCTACCGTATTTTGCAACTACATCCTTGCAGTCAAAATTTTTCATGCGTGCCACTTTTTTTTCATAAAATCTGCAAACTGCCAGTGCCAATGCATCCTGTTGTCTCTGTGGGACCATTTTCAAAATGGGGTATTGACTTCATGACCTGTAACCCTCATTCGTCTGGGGGGCATGGTTATATTATTGTCGCAGTCGACTACTTTTCCAAATGGGCCGAAGCGATGCCTAGATTCAAGAACACAGGACAGACAACTACATTGTTTTTATTTAATCATGTTATTGCACGGTTTGGGTTCCCATAGGCTATAGGTACAGATCATGGGAATCATTTTCACAACCACATGATGGATGAATTGACTGCCAAGTTAGGATTGTAACATGATAATTCTACTCCTTATTATCCACAATCAACTGGACAAGTTGAGGCTATCAAGAAGATTCTTAAATGTATGATTCAACGAATGGTAGGAGTTCATAAAAGAAACTGGCATTTGATCCTGTACTCCTCCTTGTGGGCATATCGAACCTTGGTGATAAATGCAACAACATTTACTCCTTTTCAATTACTGTATGGTCTGGAAGCTATCTTACCAATCCAATGTGAAATGCTGTCGTTAAAAATCGCAATCGACTTGTTACTTGACACCTCATAAGAAGAAGCGTGTCTCCTTAACCTCATTCATCTTGATGAAACATGTCGTGAAGCCCAATTGGCCAATGAAGTGCATAAGAGACGTATAAAGGTGCAATACGACAAAAATGTCTAGCCTCGCATTTTCTTAGAGGGCAACTTGGTCCTACTTTATGATCAAGAAGCTGATGTAATAGGTACAGTAAAATTTGAGCCATTATGGCATGGCCCCAATATTGTCAAAAGAGTTCTTACTAAGGGTGCCTATGAGTTGGTTCATTACGATGGAATTCTATTGGCAGAGCCTAGAAATGGGTTGTATTTGAAGCATTACTATGCTTAATCATGAGCGTAGTAATATTTTGTATTATATTGTATATATATTCTGTTGATTTGCATTCACTATCTTAGTTTTTTTTTATAGTTTTCTTGACGTTAGTAATCCACTTTACATTTCATCGCAGATTTCTGAATCTAATTCGGAGCCATTTTTTGGATATGCTAATGGTGCTAGTCATAGTACGCAGAATCTATCCTCTGCAGTGTGGGCCATTTTCGCTCCAAACGACGAGTTAGTGAGTTTTCAAGGGATTTGTATTGGTATACCGACGAACAATATCGTTGAGTATAGCACATTGATTGAATTTCTCTCTGATTCCATTTCATTTGGTAATAACCACATAATTATAAGGTTAGACCCGCAGCTTGTGGTATTACAACTTACTAGTGTTTATATTGTTAGAAATCCAACACTGCATCATTTTTTCCTAAGAGTTTGACTTTTGGAAAGACACTTTGATTTTATTCAATATCAACACATTTCCAGATATTTGAGCACATTGACTGATTCTTTCATTAGGGGAATTTTGAGGTCTAAAATGGGCCTCATAAGAAAAATTTACAACCAAAATACACTTTATAAGAACCAATAAGATTCAAGGTGATGATGTCAACCATGGGGGATTATTCACCATTTTTGGAGTAAAAAAGTACAAATATTAAAAAATAATAAAACAATAAAACTACTTTTTCAACTCTTATTTTCAACTTATCTCCCTAAGGTTTTACTCAAATTTTGAGCAGGAGTACTCGTTAGATGCAAAATTTAATTCCTCATCCAATGAGTACTGATGTTACATACTTTTGATGAACCCTGCTACATGAAAAATAAGAAATACATAAAAAACGTGATTGCAATCATGTTTTTCATGTATTTCTCATTTTTCGTGTAGCAGGGTTCATCGAAAGTATGCAACATGGGTACTCCTTGGATGAGGAATCAAATTATGCATCCAGCGTATGTTTCCGCTCAAAAATTGAGTAAACCCATAGGGAGATAAGTTGAAAATACGAGTTGAGAAATTAGTTTTTCCTTTTTTTCCCTCTAAAATTTGATGACGTAATCTAATCTTATTTTATTGTTTCCACTATCATTATATAATTTCCTTAGGAGGCCCATTTTAGACCTCAAAATTCCCCTAATGAGCTAATCAAGTTTTAGACATACATTTGCAACGTTTGTAAAGAAAACTTTCACATCATTGAATAGGATTGCACAATAAACATAGGAAAACGCTAAAATCATATAGATAGATAGTTATAGGTTTTTACAAAAGTTTGTGCCCAAGACACATTGGTCATCTGACCTAAAAATGTATGCAAAATGTCAAAAGTAAACTAGTGGTGCTGGTGGTAACATGATATAGATCTAGCTATCCTACGCAATAACCGCATCCAGCGGTTAGGAACCCCAATAGCATGTCACTGCAGTCGCATGGAAAAATCTTCGATCCGGCAATCCGGGATCCCTAAGGTCAAACCCTCTATGTGCTGCTAAAGCTCAGCCAAAGTCTTAGCCATATCAAGATCCTGAAGGACTGCTCTCCCAACAGTCCTCTCTGCTGGCGCATCTGCTTCATGCTCTGGTTCCTCCACCGGTTGAACTCGACCAACATCTGCATTACATCAAACATTTATTTTAGTCTTGGGAAAACATCAAAAATACAAAAACATTGTATAAACCTTAGAAAAATAAAAAAACATGGTCAAAACATTCTTACCTATTGCACCCCACTGAGCACCTTCTGGTAATGCTAAATCTGGATCTCCTCGGAAATCAACGCCTGCATATACATACTCATCGATGGCGACAATCTGTCGCCTGAACCAGGTGAAGAACGTAGTCGAGAGCACAATGGTCGATTGGCCTGCATGCCTACCCATGAGTTCTACCCATCTCTGCATCCATGGATCTCTAGGATTAGACACATCCAGTGTCACATGTTGTAGGTACATCAGTGCAATTTGTTCTAAGGAAAATGATATGAGGATTGAACCATAACTGAAATTCTTCTTCCTTCCTCCCTTTGCTTTGTTCAGTTGTTCTTTTATCTGAGAAAGTACAACTTTAGACCAGTTGAATAATATTGGCTCCATGCACTCTAGTGCATACTGCATCTATGAACTATTCGCTACATGTAGTGTAACGGTGCCAGAAAGTTTTACGATCATGAAAAGGATAGTTCTCAAAGGAAAATCTCTAACATCCCAGATGTTTATCTCTCCATCTTTGCTTGGCTCTGCCCCTAGATAAAAATGTTGCAAAACATAATATCTCACTGTCTCTCCTCCAAGAATATACCCTGAGAGTGAAATAGGCAAGCCTCTCCTCGACAAACCTATAAGAAAGTATACATCCTCGACTGTTATGGGAACCACTTGGTTCTTAATATGAAATGCCTCGACAGTTAGATACCATGCTCGAACTAAGAACTCCAATAGTTCTATTTTTTGCCTCATCCCTGACAACCTGAAGTACTTTAGTAGTCCACAATCTCTTAGGGATCTTACTATACTCGGATCATTTAGGACAATCATATCCTGTTATTCATGTTCTCTTTCCCTCCATGTAATCGTCATTATAATTTGATGGAAACCTGAAATACAACCATAAGAACCATTAGATTCCATTCAATGCAAAAAATTGGGCATAATGAAAAAAGAAAAAATGTAGATTGCACCCAACGCAGGCTCTAACAAGAGACAATGCATTGTGTATGCAAGGAACCTTCAATTTATTTTCTATGCAACGCAGGTTTCAACATCCAAGGGTGTGTTTCCCTCTTTTGGGGCAGAATTTACCCTAGGGACCTCAAAACCCTAAAAATTTGCAGAAATTGGAAATGAAATGATTACTCAAGGAAAGAGGAGGTTCATGGCATTAACCTGGATCAAACGGCAACAAAATCTGTCTACAGAAACGATCATAATAAGTAGCTGAAGTCCGGGGGCAAAATCAGGTTCAGAACTCCAAAATGCAAATGGTAACTATGGAATGGTAAAAATGAATAGCAAAACTACTTTTAATAGTCATTTAATTATTTGAAAAATACATTTATTGCTATGATTATGGTTTTATTATGTTTTTTATCATGAAACGGGTATTTTAATCCATTTGATGTTGTTCTAAACAAGATTTACAACTGATGAACATATTATTTGTGCAGATTCATTTCAAGAATGATTTGAACACAAAGCATAATTTTTCTCCTTATTTTTCGAGCTTTGTTAAAAACGAAAAAGGATTTGAAGCACACTTTTATCTCTTTTTCAAGCTTCAATAACAACGAAAAAGGAACCTCGGGAGTCTTATTTAAGCTCTTTTCAGACTCTGATAATGTGAAAAGATTACCGAGCACTTGTCTTTTTGAGCTCGTAAAAGTAAATGAATTGATATCTACTCAGTATAAGTTTAAACCTTTTCCAGACTGAGATAGATTATTCACGAAAAAGGAATACCTTGGTCAAACATGACTAAAGAGGTTCTCTCAGATATTATTTTACACTTTTTCGGATCTAAGCAACAACTTTACGAAAAAGTACTTACGGAGTTTTCTTTCGTCATCTTTTTCAAACTCTCTAAATATGAAAAAGGATTGGGCAATCACTGTCGTTAGGCTTGTTAAAACATAAAAGAGCGACGGGCTTGTCGATCATGGCAAGAATAGAGTTTCATTCATCGCTAGACTCATTAAATTATTAAATAGTGATACATTATTCGCCCGAAGGTTTGAATTATAGATCGAGAAAATTTTATCCTCCTCAAGCTTGTTAAAAAATAAAGAGGTACTAGTCGACAAATGACCAGGGAAAATTTGGGAAAGTGAACAGAAATTTTTACGGTAGCACGTCGCTCTTGAACATGACACTTCACTCCATCACCATGACTGTTTGGGTTGGGTAATCTTCTTGACGGTTCATTCATACCTATTTTTCATCATACCTTCACTTTGGTTTTGGGTCAATGCTTCCAACTCATCTCAGTGTCACTGATATGTTCAAGAGAAGTCATTCAGTGAATACTAATCCTTCTACAATAATCATAAACCTTTATTCTCATGACCGTCATCCCTGAACATTGCTATATCAAGTCATACCTTTGTCTCCGAAATCAGTAACTCCCATTTCGCAATAAGGTGGCTTCTTGTCGACGAAAAATCATTATCCAGGAAGTTCACTTAGAAAAATTATGTTCCATTACCATGAGGCTTGTTATAGTATCGACAAGATCCTCGCTTCTGGACTTTTGACCGAAAGATTTTGTTTAGCGTTTGACATCAAATCATCTATTCACGCCTTACGAAATGTACTGCAGTACCTTGAGGGCCATTGAAATTAATGGTGGTTCTCTCGCATTTGTTAACATCTCACATCATTTTCTGGTAATCAAACGATGTTTTTCCATGTTTGACTACAAATCATATATTTGCATGGCTAGACTTGCACCCGAATGATCGAGTGAATGAGATAAGATGACCCCGGATCTATTTTCAGCCATCTAGGCTACGATTTCAGGATTTTTGTACACATCATCTGTACGATGACCTTACATATAGATCATCATCCGAACATGGGCCTATATCTGTAGGCATGTCTGTATTGGGCAACATTCCAATGTAGATGACTTTCTTAATTATGTACATGTTAATAGATTGTTTATGTGCTGAACATGGGAATGAATACCCTCAGTAATTATGATCAAGAGGGTATATCATGATGTAATGTAAGATTGATGCAGGTTTCCACTCTGCTTCATCTCCAGCCCATCACAGTGTAAATCATCTCAATCAAAATATTGTTATTATTATTCTGACTTCATGCTTTAAGGGAAAATTTGTTATAGGTCAATTTGGGCATCATTCCCAATGAATTTGTTAACTGGACATCATCTCCATGACCAATGAATATGGTCTATCATCCCCTATCATTTCAGTTGCTACATGCCGCAAGACAAAGAACAAGAAAAATCATCCATGACTTTCATATGCAAAGGTTTCCAAGATTTAAAGTTTATAATATATCATATGAGAGCTCACCAACGTTGCCTCTAAAGGGACTAAGTGCATTGCATATGCAAGTAGCCCCATTCAAGGCTGCTCTGCAAAGCACTTCCCAACACTCATAGGTGCATTGGTCACATTGGGAGCGAAATTCTCATTGTTCTGGAATCTCCACTTGGCCAATGCCTTCTAGAAGAGTTCACATGTGTCAAACTTCGAATCCATGTGTCCATTTGACATTTACAAGATTGGGAACAAGCCTTGCCTATTATTAGAAATTCATTGATTGTAAAACTACCTTCAGCTTCTCTATAAATTGAGCACAGATCGTAGTGTTTGAGAAGGAAGAATTGGAGTAGAGAAATGCTGGTGGATTTTCAATTGAGGAGTTGATTTGTGTAACATGCTGCTAGAGAGATCTGCATTGTGATGAGGCTAGGATGTTTTTGGAGATGGTCACTTCAAATCAATCACTGGGTTTTAATCTCCCCTTCTATCCATTAATAAAGATTGCTGCTTACTTTCCCACATATGTATATGTATAAGCTCATGTTTTCCATATTATGAATTCTTATTTGATTTATATGGTTTATGTTTCATTGATTTAACTAAATAACTTTAATAGACATCTGTATTATTGCTATCTTTTGTTGTTTAGTGTTCATCTTTGCAGGAAATATTTTCGGACATCTAGCTTGGATTTGAAGCTACAACAAGAGTGACATAAGGAGAATAGGAAGCGCTTGGACTCCAAGTAAGTTCTTTGATCTGTTCTGTGTGTCTATTTACAATTAGGAAAATTAGTTGCAAAGTCTTTAATTGTTGTTATAGATAAGCACATGTCTAGAGAAGAATGTTTTATTCGTAATCCATAATTCCTCATAACACCTGTCCCTCTCACCTAAGGACTCCACCAAGCCCTCTCTTGTAAGAATTTGTACACATTACAAACTCTTTGTCCGAATCTGCAATCTTTAACACTCTAGTGTTTGTTAACAATTGCTTCAATTGTTCAAAACTTGTTGCACATTCCTCTTTCCATTAAAATTTCATACATTTCGTATGAAGTGACATAATACAATATGCAATGCGAAAGAGGTTCGTGATGAACCTCCTATAATAGCCTGCTAGCCCCATGAATGATATTACCTCATCCACATTTCTAGGAGCGTCCCACTCCTTGATATCTCTTCATTAGAGAAATTTTGAGGTCTAAAATGGGCCTCATAAGAAAAATGTACAGCCAAAAATAAAATTTATAAGAACCAATAGGATCCAAGATGATGATGTCAACCATGGGGGATGATTCACCATTTTTGGGGTAAAAAAGTAAAAATATTAAAAAATAACAAAATAATAAAACTACTTTTTCAACTTATCTCCCTAAGTTTTTACTCAAATTTGAAGCAGAAGTACTCGTTGGATGAAAATTTTAATTTCTTATCCAAGAAGTACCCATGTTGCATACTTTCGATGGACCCTACTACACACAAAAGGATAAATACATGAAAAAACGTGATTGCAATAACGTTTTTCATGTATTTCTGATTTTTTGTGTAGCAGGGTCCATTGAAAGTATGCAACATGGGTACTCCTTGGATGAAGAATCAAATTATGCATTCGACAAGTGTTCTCACTCGAAATTTGAGTAAACCCATAGGGAGATAAGTTGAAAATATGAGTTGAAATAGTAGTTTTTTCTTTTTTCCCTCTAAAATTTGTTAATGTAATCTAATCGTATTTTATTATTTCCACTATTATTTTATAATTTCCTTAGGAGGCCCATTTTAGACCTCAAAATTCCCCTAATGATATTTTTTGATCCACTGCTATGCTTTCCTTGGAGACCACTTGCCCTAAGTAATGTACCTATGTCTGAAAGAAACTGCATTTACTAAGCTTAGCATACAAATGATGCTCTCTTAGCAATTTCAATGCTACTTCTAAGTGTTCGGCATGCTCTTCCTCATTCTTAGAATATATCAAGATGTAATCAATTAATACAATAAAAAAATTGTCTAGATACAGATGCAACACACTATTCATTAAGCACATAAAGGTAGTTGGATCATTAGTTAAACCAAATGGAACTAAAAAAAACTCATAATGCCCATACCTGGTCCAGAAAGTTGTCTTGTAAAAATACTCTTCCTTGATCAGTACATAATGATATATGTATCTAAAATCAATATTTGAGAACAATGTTGCTCCCTTTAACTGATCAAATAAGTCATAAATCCTCAACAACAGATACTTGCTCTTGATGGTCACTTTGTTAAACTTCATGTAATAAATGCATAACTTGAGAGTGCCATCTTTCTTTTTCACAAACAAGACCGATGCACCCCACGATGATACACTTGGCCCATTGTATCCCTTTTCAAGCATTTCCTTTAACTGCAACTTCAACTCTACTAACTCTAGAGTGCTCATCCTATACAATTACTTTGATGTTGGTTCTTCCCCTGGTACCAACTCAATGGAGAATTCCACTTCTCTTTGAGAGTGAAATTATGAGATCAATGCTAGAAGCACATCCTGAAACTATTGTAAGATCGGTTACCTTCTCAATATCTCTGCATCCTCATCCTCCTTACCTTTATCACTATAAATTTGTACTACAAATAATACACACGCCTTTCCGTGACTTCTTTTTTCTTGCATAGTTGTCACCATCCTAACTGATTTTGATTTCTTCTTACCCTGTATGATTCTATGCTCCCCATTTTCATTCTAGCACTCAATGCATTTGTCACAAAATTACACTTTGGTCCTTTGAAGATATAGATAGTACATACCCAAAAACATACTATAAGAACTCAACGACAATACCTTCAAATTTTTTGAAGTAGGAATACCATTCAACTCAAATGCACAAGACCTTACCCAATGATGAACTCTCTTCTTGGTACCTATAGCCAACTGCACTAACTAATATTCAACACACACTTCTTTATTCAAACCACACGTATCCACCAAGTCATGGTTAACATAACTATAATTAGATCCAAGGTCAATCAAAATAGAAACAACATGTTCACACAGCTTACCATCCATCGCAATGATAGATGCCTGACGATTTGTCTGTCTATTACCCATTATTGCATAGATATGGGGAATTCTCTGCCCAACATCTCCAATGGTTTGTGCCTCCTATGCACTATAGATCTCAAGCCTACCACCCTGGTTATGCATAAAATCTCTTCTAAGATGCTACTTACCACATGTCCAACACTCCAACTGTCTTGTACCATCACTTCCATTTTGTTGATGTGTCCCATATGCCTGTCTAGCTACATTGAAATTATTATGCGGTGCAACATTATCTTTCTCTTCTTCATTCTAAGGCCTTGTTCTTTTTGGCTGCAATTTACCTTTACTTTTATCTTTATCTTTACCTTTGAATCCTTGCGAAGATTCATTCTTACACTTTGAATTCTCATAATAATGCTTCAGTTTCCCATTAAATTCCTCAAGTGACCAAGGCTCATCGTATTCAATTCGATCTCTAAATGCTAATGACAATCCATTGACAGACAGGGAAAATTTTAGGGGTGAATTTTAGCCCAAGGGAGAAATTTAAGGGGTTTTAGATTTTAGAGGGGTGAATTTTTTATATAAAACCTCTTTTGTATAGTTTTTTATAATTAGCCCCAAAATTATTTTAAAAATACTTAATTATTATTCTTTAGGACAAAAAAATAAGGGTGCATAAAACATGAAATGTTGGATTTGCCTCCGCATTTACTAGTCTGGACGGTTTTGGGTTGTATTCACCCCCGATTTACTAGGTTGGAGGGTTTTGGAACGACATTCGCCCCTAATATCCAGTATGGCTACAAAGTAAAGCTTGCCTGTGTTAGTTGGGTTGCAGATGTCGACATAATGGTGGCAAAGGGGCTGCAAAAAAAACTAGTCGATGACATAACCGCAAATATCCGAGCAATGGGTTTCAACTGTGTTCACTTGACTTGGTCCCTCTTCATGTTCACAGATTCTTCCCTTGGCGCCATGACAATTAGGAAATTATTGATAAAACTGAACCTCTCGGATGCCGAGGTAGGGGTTGCTACAAATAACCCGGATCTTCTTGATTTTCCTATCATTGAAGTATATAAAAGAGTATTTTCGAGCTTAGGCGCTGGTGGGGTTATGGCTATCCTCGATAATAATATCAGCAAGACAGGTTGGTGCTGCAACAATACATATGTCAATGGGTTCTTTGGAGATAGGGATTTTGATCCAGATACCTGGATTAAAGGCCTAATTTCAGTAGCTTCAATGTTTAATGGAACTGATCATGTTGTAGGGATGAGCCTGAGAAACAAATTGAGAGGTTCAAAGAAAAACCAAAATTATTGGTATACATTCATGTAGAAAGGAGCCGAGGCAATACACAGAACAAACCCTAAATTGCTTGGTATAGTCTTAGGCTTAAGCATGACAATATAAGATCAGGCGTCGACCAAGCAATTATCCCCTGTTCCTCGCTACCCGCGTCCTGTGTGCTGCCGCTCAAGGTCACGGGTTCGAAGATTCAAGTCGTACCTATGGATGTATTGGAGTTCGGTGCCTCCACTGGGACTATGCTCAATTTTGGGTCTGAAGCTCAGAATAAACTACAACTTGGAGGGGATAACGATCTGAGCATTGAGAAATCAACAATGGAGTCTTCTTCTAGGTCTGGAAAAGAGGCAACTGCTCATATCAATCCAGCAGCCCCTCGGCCACAGATGGATCTGCCACCAAATTGGTGAATGGGGCTGTGTTTTTTGGAGATGCCTAGTCATATGGGTGGAATTTTCCAAACCCAGAATGGAATTCCGCTGCTACTGCTGCTATTGTTGCCCCTAGTTAGCCTGGTTTGTCTTGGTCCATGGTTCTTGGATCCTACTTTCCTCCTCCTCCTCCTCCTACCAGATGGGGGCCTGGAACATGGGTTTCAGGACCTTGGTTCGTTGCCGCTACCACCACTGCTTCTAATAATCCCGCTACTATGGATTCTGGTTCTCCTACTCTGGGTAAGCGGCCATAGTTTGAAGATGGGTGTTTGTGGTTTCCAAAGACATTGAGGATTGATGATCCAGGGGAGGCTGCAAAGAGATAAATTTTGAAAGCATTAGGCCTAGGGGAAAATCCAAAATCTGCCATCACTAGTGGAGGTATTTTTAAGGCCTTCCAACCAAAGACATAGGGTGCGAAAGATTCAAGAAAGGCTTCGCAAGCTCTACAAGAAAATCATGCTACCTTTTCAAGATCGATAACCTTCCATGAGAGCAGCTAATTTGATTCAAACAACCCAATCCAACAAAAGAGTGAGTTTGTGCAAAAATACTGGTTTTGATTATAAGAACAGGGTTCAGACATATACTCATGTTCTTACTATGGCTTGGGAGGTCCATACTCTGGACTCTGCACTAGCACTAGCAATAGCAATAATTGGCTTATAATTGAGAGAGCCCTAATAGATTGCCTCTCCCTCCCTTTCAAGCTCCTAGGAAGGTGGTTGCAGAACAAAATCATAGAGAGCCTATATGAAGAGATATTTTCAGTTAATGCTGTTCAATCTACCCTTTAAAGTATTTTTTTCCTGTTCTACTCGCAAGAGCTGATTGGGAGATATAAAATCTATATATGCTTACAATTTTTGCTTCCTTTTGGGAGTCTATGCTTAACTTTTCTTTTTTTTTGGAGTCTAAATTGGATGTAAAAATTATGCGTATTGATGATGAATGAAGTTACCTCAAAGGTAACAGTAACTAGGACTAGTCTGAAGTAAAGCCAAACTTGTATATTAGATTAGACATGAGCGCAGGCGAGGTCCGAAGAGTTTTAATTCAACAGTCTCACCTGACTCAGGAGCATATTGTGCAGAAAAATTTGGACCAAGTCGAGTATATATATATTATATTTGTGTCTCTGTAATATGTTTAAAGATCCAGACCTGTTAACCTCGTATAGCTTGTCCTCCAATAAGTGCTAAAGAGCGGGTTATCTTTTTAATGGACACAAAATTTCAAACTTCTGAAGTATTTTTCTTGTTACTTTGCATTAAAGGCATAAGAGCAAGGGCATAAAAAATTTTGCTACTTGCTCTTCTTGTTACGATTCATAAAAGCTTTCTTATGCTCATTATCATTAGGTCTCCTATAATTGAAATTGATCTCTATGTTTTGAATGAACCTTGTCTTTCATGCTATATGATGTAAGTTTAGAATGGAAACAATACTTCTGAGAGTATAATCATGACAATATAAGACAAATGCATCCGAATGGCCAGTCCCTTACTAAGACAAATGCATTCGAATGGCAGGGACTGCCAGGGTGGAGAAAAAGCAGAGTGAACGAGAATCGCAGGTGGGGTGTTAAACGTCCGGAGGAGGCTACTGAACTCCCACTTTCCACTGCATGCCACAAGAAGAATTATGAGAACAACAATGAGAATATATGTTCTTCCCTTGCCGAGTGGGGAGCCCTGGTTCTCTCCTCTGCGGATCCTGTTCAAAAGGCCCATCTCTCCCACTACGCATATAAATAGTGGTGCAATGGAAAAATCCCCATTGGAACAACCAAGCCCACCGAAAAGCCCTCATGCCCAAACAAACTGGAGTCGTTATGTATATATGCAATTCTCTTCCTTCTCATCTTGACATTTTTATAATTTAATTACTGTCAGAAGATTATTTTACGACCCTGCTAGTGGGAGATCCATCAGCTTTTAATGTGTATTTTACGATGCATTTTAGTGCATTGAATATGGACACTAACTTACCCATTTAAATCTAGGTTTGTATGCACTTTGAATTTTTGAAGATGAACGATTTAAATCTTGATTTCACACCTTGATGTGCATACAAGACTCCGGTTTTGGTTTAAATAGGTATCGGTTAGTAATATTCTTGGCATGGATAATTTTTAGCAGCACCAATAATCTTATTTTCACAATTTATGTCCATCCCAGTGAGTGGATAACTTATAACATCAGCAAGAATCTTATATTTATAATTTTTATGTCTACATTGGTATCTTCAAGTAACATTCCCCTAATGGCTGCACTGTAAAGAACAAACTCCCTTCTACTGTGGTGCCAAGTCTTACTAGTATCT
The DNA here is from genome assembly GCA_034641835.2 of Pinus albicaulis. NCBI lineage: Eukaryota > Viridiplantae > Streptophyta > Pinopsida > Pinales > Pinaceae > Pinus > Pinus albicaulis. Next base: position 339,895,755 of record CM076578.1, on the reverse strand, counting down.
ACTCCATCAAGAGAATTGCATCAGTGTCATTCCCTTGAAACTCATGTCATGTTGGAGGGGGGCAGATCATAACCAGGAGAGAATCTCAGTGGGTATGTTAACATTCCATCTACCTCATCATTGAAACATCACGTAGTTTTATAGTTACCAGAATTTCCTTAGGTAAACCCACCTCTTGCATTGAAATATTTTCAAAATTGGGAAATCCTGGGTCGATATCGAATTCTTCGATTGTTTTTTTTCATTTTTTTGGGTCATCCATTTCCTGCAATCGAGTCCGTTTCCGTTAAAAGAGTTAGCACAATGAAACATTTATGCTTAAAAAACACATTTAAATTTGCATTTTTTTCACACTATCCTATTGTTTCATTGTAGTGTGCTTTCTTCACTCTATCCATTTTCTAAAATTTGAATATGAAGGCTATCTTAAATCTCCCCAACTACAAACACCTAATTATCTCACCTGCATCAGTTGCAAGTCCTATCTCTGCAATTATTGTGTGTTATTTAAATTTCTTATTGTTGCATTGTGGTGTTGCTATTTATGGGTCTTATTACTGCGTCTTATAGCATAGAAGAGCCGACACAGATTGTCAATGTTGTAGTGTGAAACAACATCCAGTCCACCTATCTTGTGTCATCTTGTCCTAAAATCTCTAAATATAAACTACATATTTTAATTTTCCTCAAAAATATGGTTGTCCACACTCCAAGATAATGTCTCAAACAACTAGAATCATGAATTTTTACTTGAAATATGATTTCCTAATCAAATGAAGAATGAATATGCAAAAAAAAATTCTCTTCTCTTCAGGTATGCTTCTAAATGGTCGGCCATAGCACCACAACGGGTTTTTTCGCAATGGTGGTAACTCAGAATGAGTCCTTTAAAGGATTTGGAAGCTGCAACATCTGCAGAGGCATCGGACATGAAAGCATCCCAAGAAAAAAAGTTCAACTATATACATTGAGTCCTAGTATAAATCATCAAGGGTGTTCAAATGAAGTTGGATCTGAAGATTTGGTTAAATTGGAAGCATCACAAATTTGTGACAAATAAATTGAAAATGATGGTAAAATATTTCCTATTATATCTCTTTAGAGACTTAATATTACAAGACCCCACTAGCATATCAGAGTTCTCTGGAGGACATGGAGCTAGACACAAGAAATTTTACTGAGCCACTTCCAAGCAACCAGTAGGTTGTATTCTCTTGATCTTGCATTGATTATGTCGAATGTATGCATGTACTACTTTTGTTTCCTTTATGTCTTAAATTTTACTTATTGGTAATGATATGCATGTAAGCAACAATACTACCATTTATTCTTGCTGATAGAAGCCAATATTCATCTATTTTTGGCATATAGAAGTCATCATCTTTATGTTCTTGAAAGATGGCTCACGAAATATCACACTTTATCCAAAGGGCCCTGTACTTGGTTTTTGTGTTGGACAACCAGTCTATCCTCGAACATATGTCCAAAGTCTGCACACATCAGAACGATGGCTACGAGAGGGATTGCAAATCAAGAAAGGTGAAACCCCTGTAAAGGTTTGAACAAACAATATTTTTTGCAGTGAAGGTTCATCCATTTATGATAATTTTAGATGGTTGAGTTTTGAGAATATTATTTCACATTGGTGATATTTGTGTAATAGTGTTTTCTTTTCAGGTTGTGAAGCCTTCATGAAATCAAGCCAATGAATGTTCTTCCAGTCCTACATTATTGGAAGATGACTGTTTAGAAGGGAGCAAAACTGCACTATTTGGGAAATGCAATACAAAGATGTTACAATTGCCCTCTGTTGTGATTGGGACTGTGCCAAAGTTGATTGTTAAACTCAAATATGCAACTAAGCGTATTTTTCATACCTATAATTGGAATATATTTGTGTGTGCGCCATATGTATTACCCCTTTCAAAAATTGGCATGTTTTGGTTGTGTATGCCTTGTGTATCAACTAAATTTTAAATTTGAAAGTTGCCAAAAAATGCCAGTAAGGGTGCACATCTATTTCAACAATTCCTATTAAGCCAGAGGAGTTCCCTTTCATATGATGGTTATCAGTTAGTGGCAAAACTTGAGAGGTGGCCTTTTCTTTGCTTTACCATAAATAAGACATGTTGAGAGGCCTGAGGTAGCCTAATAGTGAAAAATCTAAAGAAAAAAAAAGGCCACCTAGCATAGAAGAGCCGACATAGATTGTCAATGTTTTAGTGTGAAACAACAGCCAGTCCACCTATCTTGTGTCAGCTTGTCCTAAAATATATAAATATAAACTACATATACTAATTTTCCTCAACAATATGGTTGTCTGTACTCCAAGATAATATGTCTCAAACAGCTAGAATCATGACTTTTACTTGACATATGATTTCCTAATCAGATGAAGAATGAATATGCAAATAAAAATGCTCTTCTTTTCAGGTATGCTTCTAAATGGTCGGCCATAGCACCACATCGGGTTTCTTCGCAATGGTGGGAACTCACAATGAGTCCTTTAAAGGAGTTAGAAGCTGTAGCATCTGCAAAGGCATTGGACATGAAAGCATCCCAAGAAAAGAAATTCAACTATCTACATTGATTTCTGGTATAAATCATCAAGGGTGTTCAAATGAAGTTGGATCTGAAGATTTGGTTAAATTGGAAGCATCATAGATTTGTCACAAATCAATTGAAAATGATGGTAAAATATTTTCTATTGTATCTCTTTAGAGACTCAAGATTACAAGACCTCACTAGCAGATCAGAGTTCTCTAGAGGAAATGGAGCTAGAGACAAGAACTTTTACTGAGCCACTTCCAAACAACCTGCAGGTTGTATTCTCTTAATCTGGCATTGATTATGTCGAATGTACGCATGCACTACTTTTTTTTCCTTTCTGTCTTAAATTTTACTTATTGGTAATGATATGCATGTAAGAAACAATAATACCATTTATTCTTGCTGATAGAAGCCAATATTCATCTATTTTTGGCATATAGAAGTCATCATATTTATGCACTTGAAAGATGGCTCATGAAATATCACACTTTATCCAAAGGTCCATGTACTTTGTTTTTGTGCTGGACAACTAGTCTATCCTTGAACATGTGTCCAGAGTCTGCACACAGCAGAACGATGGCTACGAGAGGGATTGCAAATCAAGAAAGGAAAAACCCCTGCAAAGGTTTGAACAAGCAATCTTTTTTTCAGTGAAGGTTCATCCATTTATGATAACTTTAGATGGTTGAGTTTTAAGTATATTATTTCACATCGTTGATATTTGTGTAATAGTGTTTTCTTTCTAGGTTGTGAATCCTTCTCGAAATCTAGCCAAGGAATGTTCACGAAATCTAGCCAAGGAATGTTCTTCCAGTCCTACATTATTGGAAGATGATTGTTTGGAAGGGAACAACACTACACTGTTTAAGAAATGCAAGACAAAGACGTTACAATTGCCCTCTGTTGTGGTTGGGATTGTGCCAAAGTTGATTGTTAAACTCAAATATGTAACTAAGCATATTTGGCATACCTATAATTGGAATATATTTGTGTGTGCGCCATATGTATTACCCCTTTCAAAAATTGGCATGTTTTGGTTTTGTATGCCTTTTGTATCAACTAAATTTTATATTTGAAAGCTACCAAAAATTTCCAGTAAGGGTGCACATCTCTTTCAACAATTCCTATTAAGCCAGAGGAGTTCCCTTTCATTTGATGGTTATCAGTTAGTGGAAAAACTTGAGAGGTGGTCTTTTTTTAGCTTACCATAAATAAGGCATATTGAGAGGGAAGTCTGCAGGGTAGCTAATAATGCAAAATCTGAAGAAAAAAAACTTGAATAATGCAAAACCAAATCAGGAATTTTTGTTTCAGTGAATTCCAACAAGGACTACCTAGAAAGGAGCCCTTTGTCCATTTTTCAGCGGCATCTTTGTTTTGGTATTTTGTCTGTTAAATTAATCAAGGTGTTCCCATCTCTATTTTATTCAGTTTATTTTGGAGGCAGTTATAATATGTTGTGATATGAAATTGTATGTAAATTGTGAATTTCAAGGTTTGAATCTTTTAATTAACCAGTATCTACAAAAAAGGCACACCTAAAACCTTAGTTAAATCCATTGGAAATAAATTCCATACAAGAAAGAGGATGCATGTTCTGCTGAAATACTACCTAAACAAGAATCAAGAGATAATGGTGGTTGATCGTACATTATTTGTGAAAACGTAGGAAATTCCCGCAATTTCGAGCAGGTATTCATATCTAAATAAGACATAATGTTTACCATTTCTAACATGTCCTTCACTACAAGTCCAATGATTTTATGTTGTAATATCTATAGAATATAATTATCATTTTCTCCTCCCTTTGCAAAGATCAAGTTGCCTCTTCCTTGATTAATTAATTACCATGTTTTGTGGCTGCAGGTTCAGGTTTGTCTCAAAATTCTCCTTATCAAATGATATACCATCCCTCTATAAGATTGTGCCTCCAAAGATGTTCATTACTTGGGTTAGACATTACACTTGGCCCCTGTACAAAAGCTGAGTCATGGAATTATACTCCCCAAGGCAACATCGTCCTCAAAGGAAATATTTTCCGCGTGGAAGCCGTTGGACTAGGAAAGGCAGCGAGGTTGGGTATGTTCTGTATGGGTGACAATACCCAATGGAGCATGATGTCAGATTCTAAATTTCATTTATCTGCAAAGGTGGAAGATGGAACTACAGTGTGTCTTGATGGTTCATCCATGCCATCTGTTGTAACTAACAAATGCAATTGTTTGAGCTGAGATTCTAGTTGTGATCCAGCAAGTCAGTGGTTCAAGATCATCACCACAACCAGATCACTGTCACTTGTTTTCGATATATAATAATATCAATGACAGTAGTGCCGATACTATAACATAACATAACCATAAATGTTGAAGGAAATAACTGTATAATAACACATCACAAACCAACTGTTTTCTTTTCATTGAGTTGGCCTCCCTAAAATTGTAAGTGACCATGATCCATCCTCAAATGTAAATGCCCAAAAAACAAAAAACAATCAGAGGGAGGTATCAATATTCAAAAGAATGGACTTGATGAAATGTCATTGGATCTTCTGACTTTATACAGTATAGGAAATCCAAAGGGTATCCTTATCTCTATTGGAATCTGTTGTACACTATATGAACAATCAAAGGCATCCTTATTTGGATGGTGGATTTCAGATATTTAATTGGCATGAATCTAAGTCACATGGCATGGGGACACATGTAAATATGAGTATTCTACATGGGACACGTTATATATATAATACTGAAATATAGCATCTAATCCATATAGATATGAATCATAATGATATCTTTTTAGTATTCAATATACACTATTTGGTAATTTAGTAATTAGTTTATTAATTTATGTTTTCAAACTTCACTATTGACTAGAACGTTAATCGTGCTTTCCCTCCTTTTAGAACTAGAAGGTGTAGTGTGTAGTGAGCACATGACTTGGAGATGGGCTTTTTATTTCAACACACATCTATACGTGCTCACTGGTCATAAAATGTGGTCATTGGTGTATAATAAAATTAAGTTCCATAGGCTATACCATTACTAAGTTTCTTCACTATTTTATAGATCATTACACGTCAAACCGACTTTAATCCTTGACTGACATTGCATTCAACATTGTGAACAAGTATGATTTACATGTATCAATCAAAACTATGGTTTTATCTATATTTGATAATGCAAGTTGAATACATCATATAATAAATAGGAGTGCTATGGCTATGAAGTTCAATATGAAATAATATATTGATTGCTACTATTAATATTATATAAGGGGTGCTCTTCCAATGGCCATTTATTAGCTATGTGAATAAGGCTTTGTGGAATTTGTATTTACCTAAGATTATGTATAGCTGAGTTGCAAACAACTAAGTAGAATTTGGTAGGAAGTTTGGAGTATGTGTAATTCATAATGATATTGTCTTCTGTTCATTGACGACTTTTCAATGTGTGAGTTTTGACCAAAGCCATTGTATTATCAATGTGTCAAGGCTCAAAACTCGAACTATATGTCAACTACTTCTTATGATCGTTCCAAGGAACATGAATCCTAATTTTTTTAGGTTTAAAATTTATCACAAGTTTTCTCTATTGTGGTCAAATTTTTGGAGGTTATCTCAAAATTTATTGAAGGTACAATGGATCTAAATTTCTTATGAACTTTCAAAATGTTGTACGGTACAACAACCCTCCCCATTTCAAAATTTTAGAATAAATTTTTACTTTAGAAATAGGTCCCCTTTCCTTTTTAGATAGAAATAAAAGACTTTAAAGAAATCCGATTATTTTAAAATAAAAAAAATAAAAAGATTCATTGTTTAAAAGTCATACATCGCATATCGCATACCACATATGCATGTGACCTTGAATATTTCCGATCCGATTAAATTTAAGACTTGTATCGCATCGGCACAAAAGATAGAAGTATTCGTGTTAAAAAGTCTAATGTGATCGCAACCGCAAATCGGTAAAGTCTTATGATTTCACATTTGTTTTGAGAAACTCTGATGCGATGTAACCTATCACAATCGCATTTCAAAAAATTTATCCTTCATTCGGCCTATTTCATAAACGTCGATGCGATACGATTTATCACAATCACACTTCAAAGAAGCAACACCATATTGATTTGATTTATAAAATCCCGATGCGATACGACTTATCGGAAATCTCATTTCTAAAAGGATACATTTCATTCATTCTATTTCATAAATGCCAATGCGATGCGATTCATTGCAATCGCATTTCAGAGGAACAACATCACGTCTACTTATTCTGCAAAAATCCGATGCAATGGACCCCACCATCATTGCAATCGCAAATCGACAGAAATCGTATACAACTTAATTCCTTTGGGAATGTCTGATGCGATATACTATCATCGCAATCGCAAATTGGCAGAACATATGAGATGATATTTGATTCCCTTTCGAAACCTCTGATGCGATGGATAGTTAAGTCTTTGTTTATTGCTATTTGTGTCGCGCATATATTATTTATCAATCGCAATCAGAAAATCCAAAAGGAAATTTTTACGTTAACATTTCAAATAGTCGATATCCTATTGTACAATCATTATTAATTAGAAAATCAAATGATTTATGGTGATCGATCCTATATGAATGCGTGAATGTGACTCTTATGGAGGGCATTTAAGTTTAAGACGATTTAATCAATTTGGATCATTAATAAAAATATTTTCACACAGTTGTTCTTTTAACTTCATTTCTTCTCGTTCTGAAAGGTTTTTCTCATTTGCAGAGCCATAGAACATCCAACCCTTTTGTTCGCCGAGCCAGTGAAATGATACAAGACGAGAAAATATCTAAGAAATTTAAGAAAGAAATAACTGCTGCTACCGCAAAGATTATTCCTACTGCCACAGTACCAAAAGAAAAACCAACTAAAATCAAGTTCGTTACAGATACGACATGCCAGGGTCTCGGGAAACTTTCCTGGGAAGAAGTGTATAATTTGATTGAAGCAGAAAAACCCACTATAACAAAGGTAAAAGCAACAGTACCAGATGAAGAAGACTCAGATTCTGATTCTGAGAATCCTCTCAAAGCACTTGCAAATTCTTTTCTTCACAGAATTGTGGCTCGGGCGAATATGTTCCCCTATTATGATGTAGTGCGATGGGTGATAAAAAATATCACCATCACAAACAAAACCTTTGTCTCAGCTGCGGGAACAAATTTTGGGTCTTTTAGAGTGGAAGATATCAAAGCGATGTGCCATCTCCCAAATCCGAAAAAGGTATACAACAAAGCTTTCATAGAAAATTTCACTTCAAGAAATGAAGTTCAATCAGACCCCATTAAGGATTGGAGACGAGCTCCAGAGAAACATAAAAATGAAGCATCAGGTATGTACTCTGTGGAGTCTCTTGCACCCCCATATTGCAATGCTGCTGCAATGATGTGTAGACTCTTTGGGAATGACAATCCTACGAGGTTTTCAATTCATATGGTACCCCTTATTCATGCTTCTATAAATTCTGAAATTATGGATTGGTCGGTTATCCTTTCTGACAAGATAGCTAATAGAATTCTGGAATATAGAAAGGATAAAGACACTGGAAATACAACTCCTTTTCATTTCTGTGCCTATATCGTAGATGCCTTCCTATTCTAGGTTGGAGACGGACTCCACAGGAACTTGTTCTGATCCTCATTTATCATAAACTCTTGTGAAAGGTCGATTTTAAAAATCATGTATATAGGATTTGTCACGGTTTTTTGTTACCTGTCTATTAGACCATTTTTAACCAATTTCCTCCCTATCTCTCTAAAAACGAAAATAATGATGTATCCCTTATTGGAAATTGGTTTGGAGAAGAAATATTTACTTACATCAGAGTTTTTGAAAGCATTATGGAACCCCATATCTTACCTATATATGTCCCTGAAAAACTGTTAGCCCAAGAAATTTCTTACTAGTTGATAGAAAGAGGGATGTCAAGATGTTTAAAGAATGCCAAGAAATTGATGTGGCCTACCTTCCCCTTTCATTGTGGAAATTATACTCTGAATGATTTCAAGCATGCTGAGAAGGAAGTCATTAAAATAAGAGATCTTAAGCTTGCAACTGTCCCAGGGAGACAGTATGATCCAAATAAAATAGCTTTCAATTTCACAACTTTGGTTCGAATTGCTAGGTTTGAGCATGAACCTGATGAATTTGATGATTTATTTGTCTCTATTGAGAAATTTTCCCAATTTTATGACTTGGCCAAATCCAAGTTTCAAATAGAAGATATGAACAAATTTTTGCAGTTCAGAAGTAAGAGATTGTTGAAACCTCCCCTTGACCAGCTAAGGATTCCTTTGCAAGAAGCTGAAAATATAGAAACAAAACAAAAGAAAAAGGAAGACATAGCTAGCGAGACAGATAAAGAAGTGTCTACCAATAAATCTGATATGCATACTAAGAAGGAAAATACAGCTGGAAAACTTGATGTTCAGACAGAAAAGGAGAATACAGTTAACAAAAAAGATACGCAGTCTGAAGAAAGAAATACAGATGATAAACCCAATGATCAACTTGAAAGAGAAACAACCACAGAAAGAGTGGTAAATTTTGCTAAAATTATTGTTACTCCCCAATTGCTAAGACAATATGAGCAATTTGAACAGCAAATTGGAGGACAAAATAATCCTCAAGTTGATAGTTTGAATAATCAAGATATGGAGATTATCCTTGAACATCCATCAAAAGAAATTGTGCTGAAAGTTGAAGAAATCCCTCCTTTGGATATATTTTATAGTCCTAAGAAAAGGGTTGTTGTCAGGAAACAAAGGAAAAGAAGGAGGATAGATCAAGAATCACTCTCATCCCCATAGGTTGAATTCATGAATATTGCCTGGAATAATACTGAGGTAGATCCTTTAGAGGATCTTACCAAATTATCACAATATGTAGGTGCCTAGAGTGCAGCCACTATAGATAAAGTTGTTGAATTCAATCAAATGATCAAACAAAAAGACTCACAAGTAGAAATGCTAGAAGAAAAGACAACAAATTATGAGCAAAATATAATGCAGTTGGAGTAGCAGTTAGCAGAAGAAAAACTCAGAGACAAACAACTGGAAGAACAACTGAGTGTGGAAAAGAAAAAGCTTGATCAGCAAGCTTTGAATAAGCAACAACAGTTGTCCCAAGAGGTGTCCAAGTTACAAACCCTGTTGCAAAATGAGAAAACTGCCAAAGCAGAGCAAGGAAAAATATTTCAAGCAAGAATGGATAAATTTAAGCATTATCCTAAAATTGACCAATTTAAAACTGAAGCTCTGGAAACAAATAAGCTATTGTCTCAGCAGTTAGAGGATATTTGTCAAAAGATTTCACAAGCAGAGCCTTTATGTGAAATAACATCTTCCCTTATTGATGAATCAGTCAGCCTCAGACTTGAACTTGAGAATGCAGATGACAAGATATCAGAGTTTCTTTCATGGCAAAACTCAGAAGAAGGAAAGAATGCAAATCTTCCCAGGATCGAAGAAAGACATAAAGAAATTTTATTTGCTGAATGGGAAAAGCAGTTGATTAAAGAATAACAAGCTACATCAAGGGCCAGAGCTATGATGAACAATCTCACACAATTAGTTAATGATAGCTTATATGCTACTAATTTAATTTCAGATTGTATTCCGGGTAAATTACCAAAGGTGAAAGAAACTGATACCAGATGGAAGCAGGAATTAATCAACAAGAATAAAAAAATCAGCAAAATTCAGGAAATTACATGGGATGTCATGTGGACATATTTAATTAAACCACATAGTCAACAGATGACAATCAAATGCCTTTCAAACGCCATCAATTGCATCATTCTAGAGTTATCTAATGCCACTAATTATGAATGCGATGTGTTATTCTAACTCTGTTTAATTTCTTAAACAGAGTTATCATTATATGATACTGCATCTTTCTGTTGAATAATAATACATTTTCATGGTTATTAGTTTAATTGAAACCATCTTTAAGTCGTATTCATACTTAATACCCGGGTTAGTTTTAGAATTATTTGCAAGTTATAATTTAAGTTAGATAAATTATTTCAGTCAGTTAGTTCCATTATTCACCTACACAAACACTCCATCACCAATTCATTTATTATTAGGAAACTGGTCTTATAAATCCAGTTAGAGCCACCACACCAAACAGAAAAGGAGTTGTCCTAAGGTCCCAACCAGGTGGTTTTCCCCCAATGTTTGAAGCAACAATTTTCGAGGCTTCAACATTTTTGGCGCTAGAAGGAGGACCTAAGCTATGAATGGCAAGTAAATCCAAATCTACAGGCCATTCTAAGAGCAATTTACCCTCATCACCTTCTTCAATTTCCTCTACATCTCAAATCACTAGGGAAGAAATTGATAGAAATATTCAAACACCCGCTACCAAAGTCTCAAATCAACTAGATAATCAGCCTCTTGAGTCCCCTGAAATACAAGCTTTAGTTCATAAACTCCAAGGGTTCTCATTATCATTATAAGAGTCTGAAATATCCGAAGGTAGTGTTACTTCACAATTTGTTTCTTCCAGACCTCTCGCTAGGTCACAAAGTGAAAAAATTGGTATTCCTCCAAAGGAATTTCCTTTACCAAGTCGAGTTAAGATCAGAAAAACATCCTTAGAATCAGGTAGTGATATCATTTCTTCATTGCAAACCCACTCATCTGCTTCCCAGACTCAAACCCAGAAGAGCATAGTTATTCCAACAACCTCTACTCAAACCCCAGTTGTTTCTTCAAGTCCCTCAATTGTTATCCCAACAATGGCACAAATACCATGGACTAATCCAGGGGTTGTTGAAATGACTGCACCTTTGCATGATTTTCCAGATCATCCTGAAAAATGGCTGCCAAAATTTAATCCTGACCTTGGTATACAAGCAGAAGAACACATTAATAACTTTATGTTATCTGTAAATTTAAATGTAGTAGAACATGAAGATGTTGTGGTTAGGTTATTTCCTTATACTTTACAAGGGGCAACAGGATCTTGGTATTTTTCACTACCATCGGGATCTATTACAAGTTGGAACATTTTCCAGGAACATTTCTTAACCAAATTTGGAGATGATAGATCAATAGCAACCCTAATCAATGATCTCTCTAATTTGAGGACAGAACCAAAAGAACCCATCAAAGATTTTGATTCCTGATTCAATAAACTCTTGAATAAAATCCCTACAACATCAAAGCCGAGTGAGCAAGTCAGAAGTGAATGGTATATAACAGCTTTGCCCTCAAATATAGCAATTTTTGTAGATAGATCTGCTAAACCTACTTTGGCTGAAAACATGAAAGAAGCAATTGCAGTTGAAAGACAGATTGTTGCTTTGGATAAGAAGAGTGCGATTGAAGACAAAAAATCCAAAAAAATTAGCTTTAAAGATGATTCCAAGAAGAAAACACTAAGAGATCCATATGATATGGAAGGGTTGCAGAAAGTTCTCAAAACTATGTCTAATGAGATGGTTGAGATTAAAAAGCAAGTGGCAGAAACTTCTACCAAAAGGCCATTCAGAAATTTCAAAAGAAATCAAACTACTGAATCAAAACCACCCAATTCAATCTCTAACGCAGAGTCAGATCTAGAAGAAGACGAGGAAGATGATACACCTCCATTATCGGAAGAAGATGAAGAAGAAGAAATAGTTGAATTACATGGGATGTGGGATTTCATTCTTCCTAATTCAGATAGTGAAAAGGAATAAGAACCCATGCCAGTAAGTACAAGAAGTAAATCTGCAGCAGAGCCTGTTCAAACAATTCCCAAGAATAAAATTTCAACTTCGACTACTAAATACAAATCCCTTGTAAAGAAAACTTCCTCTTTACCAACTCAAAATCAACCATCATCTTCTAATCCTCCTACAACAACATCCAAAACTATGGTGGTGTCAGATCCTATGGATTATAACATTGTTGAAGACATGAATAAAACCAGAGCGAATATCTCTCTACATGAACTTAGCAAACTTAAACATCAACAGAATCTGTTATTGAAAGAATTAAATGCAACACCTATTGCTCCTCTACCAAGTGATGTTGTTTCCAAAGCAGCCAAAGAATCAGGTAAGCCACCAGATAAAGTAGATGCTACTGATACTGTTCTTATTGGAGAAAGATCAAATTCTCAGACACCTCCTTTTCTTTTGACTTATGAAATATATAACAAGAATTTGCATAAATACTTGATAGATTCAGGAGCATCATCTAACATAATGCCTACTTCAGTCTGCTCAAAATTAAACATCGAACTCCAGAAATATGCAGTTCATATTGTTCAATTAGATCGAACTAAAGTGAAAGTTGTTGGAGAAATTAATTCAGTCACCATTAGGTTAGCCTCTGATCCCAGGATAGTCCAGAGAATTGATATACTAATTGTAGATATTCCTGAGTTTTATGGACTAATATTAAGCAGGGATTGGTCTGCAAAGCTTAATGGTTATATCGCCACTGATTATTCTCACATGTGGCTTCCTCACAAAGGGAAACCAAATCAAATCAAGGTTGAGCAAGAAAAACATATGATGCATACTGTAACAGAATTTGAACAAGCAAATGAACCTGTAGCTTTTAATAACAACATTCTCAGAGGTTATTCTGCTGAATCATTTTTTGGAGATTTCACAGCACCGCAATCACCTTTTTCTGTAAATACTTTTATTTCGCAAATTGAAAATTTTTCACAAACTGATTCTTCAAGAGTTGTTAATGTTTCTGATCAATTTGTAGATAAACCTGTAGATAAGTCTTTATTTTGGTCTTTGTATTTTGATGGATCAAAATCCAATGATGGTGCAGGAGCAGGATGCATTTTATCTGATCCATATGGGGAAAAACTATGCTATCATGTAGATTAGAATTTGAGTGTACAAATAACACTGCAGAATATGAAGCCTTGATCCAAGGGCTTTATAAAGCAATAGGGTTGAATGTTAAGTACCTGAAAGTGTATGGTGATTTTGAAATTGTTATCAGACAAGTAAGAAACACTATCCATTGTATTTCAGATCATCTTCAACATTATAAATCCCTTGTTCAAAATCTTACCACTCAATTTTTAGCATTCAACATCTTTTCTATCCCTAGAACCCAGAATTCAACAGCTGATTTGTTAGATAATGTTGCTTCCAAGCTCCTCCCAGCTGAGTATTATAGTCCAGATAGGTTTTCAGTTGAATTAATCTTTAGACCTTCTGTGCCGGATAATGTCACCAATTGGAGAGTATTTTATCATGATGAAGATATCTTAAATTTCCTGACTTCAGAAAAATCTTATGATGGCCAAATAATTGATGAAAGTGATCACGATCTTCAAAACACATCAAAATACGATGAAAATCATATTCCCAAATCTGTAGTCAAACTTGAAGACTTATATGATATCAAAGATAGATTCAAAAATGTTACTAATGCTAAACTTCAAAGTTCTACTTTGAAGTTTGAATTAGTAAATCTTGGTACTGAGTCTAAACCACAAAATGTTAATTTAGGACTCGAGTTAACATAAGAGGAAAGGACAAATTTCATCAGACTTCTGAATAAGTACAAAAATGTCTTTGCTTGGAATTATGAGGATCTAAAAACTTATGATACTTCTGTTATCCAACATACTATTCCAATGCTTTCCGATGTAAAGCCAGTACAAAAGAAGTTAAGAAAAATTCATCCCAATTTGGAAGGACAAATAAAGTCAGAATTGAACAAAATTTTGAAGGCATAAATTATTTTTCCTATAAGACATTCTAGTTGGGTCTCAAACATGGTTCCTATAAGGAAGAAGAATGGAGATATCAGAATCTATATTGATTTTAGAAATCTGAATAAGGCATGTCAAAAGGATAACTTCCCATTGCCAACGATGGAACAAATACTTCAAAAATTAGCTGGTTCTGAACTCATGTCTTTTCTTGATGGTTTTTCAGGCTATAACCAAATATTGGTACATCCAGATGATAGGCTGAAAACTACTTTCAAAACCAAATGGGGAACTTATGCTTACCAAAGATGCCTTTTGGTTTAATAAATGTAGAAGCTACTTTCTAAAGAGCCATGGATATAGAATTTAAGGGTCTGATTAATAGGTCAGTTGTTATCTATCTTGATGACATAACAATATTTTCAAAGAAAAGAGCCAATCATCTGCATGATCTGAAACAAATATTTGAAAGATGTAGAAGGTTTGGTATTTCTCTAAATCCAAAGAAATCCTTCTTTGCTCTCAATGAAGGAAAACTCTTAGGATTTGTTGTGTCAAAAGATGGTATATATATTGACCCTGACAGAGTAAAAGAAATTTCTGACATTTATTTACCACATAATAAAAAATCCATGCAATCATTTCTAGGGAAAATCAATTTTGTAAAAAGATTCATTCCTGATTTTTATGAAATAGTTTTACCTTTGCAGAATATGATTAAGAAAAATTCAGTCTTCAAATGGTTACATAAAGAAAAAGAAGCCTTTGATTTAATCAAAAAGGAAATCATTAATGCACCGACATTGAATACTCTTGATTTTTCTAAACATTTTATTTTGTATACCTTGGCTACTGAAACAACATATGCTTTTGTTTTAACACAGCTCAATGATCAAAAAATAGAAGCACCAATTTCTTTCTTTAGCTAAAATCTGCAAGGAGTTGAGCTTAATTATTCTAATGTAGAAAAACAAGCCTTCGCTGTGTTTAAATCAATCAAACATTTTATACCTTTTCTCCTAAAGACACATCACAAATTATTGTCCCATTCTCTGTAGTGAGACAATTGTTAATTCAAAAGGAAGTAGGAGAAAAGAGAGCTAATTGGGTAACAACTTTACAAGAGTGTGATATTGATATTAAGCCAGCAAAGATTGTTAAAGGACAAGGTTTTTGCAGATTGTTAGCTGGACCTTCCAACATACCAGAAAATCAAGATCAAGATAATGTTGTTCAAGCAAATCAGATAAGTGTTATAGATTCTGAATCTCAGTATGTTGATCTGATCTTTTACTTGAAAAATGGGTATGCTCCTTCTAATATTAGCTATAAGAACAAGCATACTTTAAGATTAAAAGCTAAACATTATGAAATTATTGATGATGTGTTATTCAGAAGAAATTATGATTCAATTCTATTAAGATGCCTTGAAATTACTGAAGCAAAAAAGGTGTTGCAGGAATTACATGATGGACCAGCAAGTGGACATTTTGGAGGTGATACCACAGCTCACAAAATCATCCATGCTGGATATTATTGGCCTACCCTTTTCAAAGATACACATGATTATGTAAGGAAATGTGAGGTTTGTCAAACTGCTAGTGGAAGACAAAGGAAACCAACTTTTCCTTTATAACCAGTAAATATTGAGCAACCATTTGAGCAATGGGGGCTTGATATTATTGGAGAAATAGTACCACACTCTTCCAAACTACACAGATACATCCTTATAGCAACAGATTACTTCACAAAGTGGGTAGAATCAGTTCCTTTAAAGGTAGCCAATTCTGATGCAATCATTGTTTTCATTGATCAATTCATCATTACCAGGCTTGGTGTACCTAACACTCTTGTTTTTTATAATGCATCTTATTTCTATGGAAATAGTATAATAGAATTTGCAATTAAAAGAGGTTTCAAATTAAAATATTCAGCAAATTATTATCCACAAGGTAATGGTTTAGCTGAATCTACTAATAAAAATCTCATCAAAATCATAAAAAAGACCATTGATCAGAATCAAAAGAATTGGCATAAGTCTTTAATTTTTGCAGTATGGGCTGATCGTATTACTCATAAAGCTTCAATAGGTACTTCACCTTTTAATCTAGTTTATGGAAAAGAAGCTGTGATACCATCAAATCTAGTTCTTCCATCATTAGCCCTAGTTCAATTTATTGAAGAAAATCCTTCATCATCTATTCAATTGAGATTTGATCAAATTCTTAAGTTAGAAGAAGATAGAGAGAAAGAAAAAAGTATTCATGCTAAACACCAACAACTGGTAAAATCTTCTTTTGATTCAAGTTCCACCAGATCCAAAACTTTGCAAATTGGTGATCTTGTTTTGAAATGGGACAAAGCACATGAAGATAAGGGTAAGCATACCAAATTTCAAAAAATGTGGCTTGGACCATTTCAGATTGTTGAAAAGATAGGCTCATATACGTTCATATTGCAAGAATTATCAAGAAAGAGAGAATCTCTTCCTGTGAATGGGCTTGTCTTAAAGAAATTCTTTTCATAAGGAGGTAACCCCTTCTTACCTGTACATATTCCTTTCTGCAATATTGTTTATTTTTTGTAAATAAGGTTGTTGATAGTCTTTAATTGACCTTTTACTATTTGAAAATATCTTTGGCAAAATACTCTAAATACTTATTTTATGTAAATAAGATTTTTTATAGAAATGATTACAAGTTTTGGGTAGTTAAAATAAAATATTAAACTTTGGAAATTTATAAAAAAAAATTGCAAAATATTTTGAAACCTTGAGGAAATTGTAAATCATTATAAGTTTATTGAGCAGAGAAAGGTTATCCATAAAAAGTAAAGACTTTTTCAAGCTTTGGCATTCAAAACTCTAAAAAATTGTCATCCATTGATTCTTAAGGAGAACAATCAGTTCACCCCATCCATTAAGGTTGTGATTTTTTAGAATGTAATTCTAAGAAATTATATGTAAAATTAAAAGATAAGAGGTCTCATCACAAGCCTACTTACCACGATCATAAGAAGTAATAAAACTGACATTACCAACACTGCATACCAAAACAGGGTAATGGCTTATAATTATAAGACAAGGGGTCTCATCATGAGCTAGCTTGTTCAATTTAATTACAACTAGTGAGTGGCATTGTTATCAACTGGCTACCAAACCAGAACAATGGCTTTTAAATTAAAAACATAAAAGACAAAAAAAACATGAGATAATATGTCTTATGAATTTATCTTTTAAAGAGTCATAATCTTAGTTGGATGGGACAATGAATGATTGATGGTTAAAAGGTAACCTTGTCGAGACTATAAATGTTTGCGGGGAGCAGAGGCAATATCTATGACAATAGAGTATATTACAAAAGCTAAAATTGGAAAGGCCCCTTACTTCATTATTATCAACCAATCAAGGCTTAAGAAAACCCAAAAATGTTTTTATTCTTGAGAAATTAGAAAGAAATTGTAAGTGATTTTTATTCTTTTTCAGAGCTAGATTTTATTTAAATTCCTCTAAGATAGTTTTCATTATCTTTGAAACTTTTTACTTACTAAAAGTATAGTGTTCATTTTATTTTTTCAGAGATAACTGTTTCTTCCAGTGAATCACCAATTTTTGTACGGTACAACAACCCTCCCCATTTCAAAATTTTAGAATAAATTTTTACTTTAGAAATAGGTCCCCTTTCCATTTTAGATAGAAATAAAAGACTTTAAAGAAATCTGATTATTTTAAAATAAAACAATAAAAAGATTCATTGTTTAAAAGTCATACATCGCATATTGCATACCACAAATGCATGTGACCTTGAATATTTCTGATCTGATTAAATTTAATACTTGTATCGCATCGACACAAAAGATAGAAGTATTCATGTTAAAAAGTTCGATGCGATCGCAATCACAAATCGATAAATTCTTATGATTTCACATTTGTTTTGAGAAACTCTGATATGATGTAACCTATCGCAATTGCATTTCAAAAAAGTTATCCTTCATTCGGCCTATTTCATAAACGTCGATGCGATATGATTTATCGCAATCGCACTTCAAAGAAGCAACATCACATTTATTTGATTTATAAAATACCGATGCGATACGACTTATCGCAAATCGCATTTCTAAAAGGATGCATTTCATTCAGTCTATTTCATAAACGCCGATGCGATGCGATTCATCGCAATTGCATTTCAGAGGAACATCATCACATCTACTTATTCTGCAAAACTCCGATGCGATGGACCCCACCATCATCGCAATCGCAAATCGGCAGAAATCGTATACAACTTAATTACTTTGGGAATGTTTGATGCGATATAATATCATCGAAATCGCAAATCGGTGGAACATATGAGATGATATTTGATTCCCTTTCGAAACTTCAAATGCGATGGATAGTTAATTCTTTGTTTATTTCTATTTGCGCCGCACATATATTATTTATCAATCTCAATCGAAAAATCCAAAAGGAAATTTTTACGTTAACATTTCAAATCGTCGATATCCGATTGTACGATCATTATTAATTAGAAAATCAAACGATTTATGGTGATCGATCCTATATGAATGCGTGAATGTGACTCTTATGGAGGGCATTTAAGTTTAAGACGAGTTAATCAATTGGGATCATCAATAAAAATATTTTCACATAGTTGTTCTTTTAACTTCGTTTCTTCTCGTTCTGAAAGGTTTTTCTCATTTGCAGAGCCATAGAACATCTAACTCTTTTGTTCGCCAAGCTAGTGAAACAATACTAGACGATAAAAAGTATAAGAAATTTAATAAAGCAAGAACTGTTGCTGCCACAAATATTATTCCTACTACCAAAGTACCAAAAGAAAAACCAGCTAAAATCAAGCTGGTTACAGATACGGCATGCCAGGGTCTCAGGAAGCTTTCCTAGGAAGAAGTGTATAATTTGATTGAAGCAGAAAAACCCATTGTAACAGAGGTAAAAGAAATAGTACCATATGAAGAAGACTCAGATTCTGATTATGAGACTCCTCTCAAAGAACTTGCAAATTCTTTTCTTCACAGAATTGTAGCTCGGGTGAATATGTTCCCCTATTATGATGTAGTACGATGGGTGATAGACAATATCACCATCACAAACAGAACCTTTGTCTCAGCTGCGGGAACAATTTTTGGGTGTTTTAGAGTGGAAGATATCAAAGTGATGTACCATCTACCAAATCTGCAAAAGGTCTACAACAAATCTTTCATAGCAGATTTCACCGCAAGAAATGAAGTTAAATTAGACCCCATTAAGGATTGGAGATGAGCTCCAGAGAAACATAAAAATGAAGCATTAGGTATGTACTCCGTGGAGTCTCTTGCACCCCCATATTGCTATGCTGCTGCAATGATGTGTAGACTCTTTGGGAATGACAATTCTG
Source organism: Pinus albicaulis (assembly GCA_034641835.2). NCBI lineage: Eukaryota > Viridiplantae > Streptophyta > Pinopsida > Pinales > Pinaceae > Pinus > Pinus albicaulis. The sequence goes on along the minus strand of CM076578.1, from coordinate 339,876,098 downwards.
CAAGGTTTTCAATTCAGATGGTACCCATTATTCATGCTGCTATAAATTCTAAAATTATGGATTGGTCGGTTATCGTTTCTGACAATATAGCTAATAGAATTCTGGAATATAGAAAGGATAAAGACACTGGAAAAACAACTCCTTTTCATTTCTGTGCCTATATCTTAGATGCCCTATGTTTCAATTCAGAATTTCCTATTCTAGGTTGGAGAGGGACTCCACAGGAACATGTTCCGATCGACATTTATCATAAAATCTTGTGGAAGGTCCATTTTAAAAATCATGTATATAGGATTTGTCACGGTTTTTTGTCACCTATCTATCAGACCATTTTTAACCAATTTCCTCCCCGACTCTCTAAAAAAGCAAAGAATGATATATCCCTTATTGGCAATTGGTTTGGAGAAGAAATATTTACTTACATCAGAGTTTTTGAAAGCATTGTGGAACCCCATATCTTACCTCTATATGTCCCTGACAAACTGTTAGCCCAAGAAATTTCTTACCAGTTGACAGAAAGAGGGATGTCAAGATGTTTAAAGAATGCTAAGAAATTGATGTGGCCTACCTTCCCCTTTCATTGTGGAAATTATACTCTGAATGATTTCAAACATGTTGAGAAGGAAGTCATTAAAATAAGAGATCTTAAGCTTGCAACTGTCCCAGGGAGACAATATGATCCAAATAAATTAGCTTTCGATTTCACAACTTTGGTTCAAATTTCTAGGTTTGAGCATGAACCCGATGAATTTGATGATTTATTTGTCTCTATTGAGAAATTTTCCCAAGTTTATGACTTGGCCAAATCCAAGTTTAAAGTAGAAGATATGAACAAATTGTTGTAGTTCAGAAGTCAAATATTGCTGAAACCTCCCGTTGACCAGCTAAGGATTCCTTTGCAAGAAGCTGAAAATATAAAAATAGAACAAAAGAAAAAGAAAGACGCAGCTAGCAAGACAGATAAAGAAGTGTCTACCAATAAAGTCGATATGCATACTAAGAAGGACAATACAGCTGGAAAACTTGATGTTCAGATAGAAAAGGAGAATACTATTAACAAAAATGATATGCAGTCTAAATAAATAAATACAGATGATAAACCCAATGATCAACTTGAAAGAGAAACAACCACGAAAAGAGTGGTAAATTCTACTGAAATTATTGTTACTCCCCAATTGCTAAGACAATATGAGCAATTTGAACAGCAAATTGGAGGACAAAATAATCCTCAAGTTGATAGTTTGAATAATCAAGATATGGAGATTATCCCTGAACATACATAAGAAGAAATTGTGTTGAAATTTGAATAAATCCCTCCTTTGGATATCTTTTATAGTCCTAAGCATAGGGCTATTGTCAGTAAAAAAAGGAAAAGAAGGAGGACATATCAAGAATCACTCTCATCCCCATAGGTTGAATTCATGAATATTGTCTGGAAGAATACTGAGGTAGATCCTTCAGAGGATCTTACCAAATTATCACAATATGCAGGTGCCTACAATGCATCCACTATAGATAAAGCTGCTAGAGTCAATCAAATGATAAAAAAAAAAGACTCACGAATAGCAATGCTAGAAGAAAAGACAACAAATGATTAGCAAAAGATAATGCAGTTGGAGCAATAGTTAGCAGAAGAAAAAATCAGAGGCAAACAACTGGAAGAACAACTGAGTGTGGAAAAGAAAAAGCTTAATCAACAAGCTTTGAATAAGCAACAACAGTTGTCCCAAGAGGTGTCCAAGTTACAAACCCTGCTGCAAAATGAGAAAACTGCCAAAGCAGAGCAAGGAAAATATTTCAAGCAAGATTGGATAAATTTAAGGATTATCCTAAAATTGACCAATTTAAAACTGAAGCTCTGGAAACAAATAAGCTATTGTCTCAGCAGTTAGATGATCTCTGTCAAAAGATTGCACAAGCAGAGCCTTTATGTGAAATAACATCTTCCCTTATTGATGAATCAGTAAGCCTCAGACTTGAATTTGAGAATGCAAATGAAAATATATCAGAGTTTCTTTCATGGCAAAACACAGAAGAAGGAAAGAATGCAAATCTTCCCAGGATCGAAGAAAGACATAAGAAATTTTGTTTGCTGAATGGGAAAAACAGTTGATTAAAGAAGAACAAGCTACATCAAGGGCCAAAGCTATGATGAACAATCTCACACAATTATTTAATGATAGCTTATATGCTACTAATTTAATTTCAGATTGTATTCCAGGTAAATTACCATAGGTGAAGGAAACTAATACCAGATGGAAGCAGGAATTAATCAACAAGAATCAGAAAATCAACAAAATTCAGGAAATTATATGGGCTGTCATGTGGACATATTTAATTAAACCACACAGTCAACAGATGACAATCAAATTCCTTTGAAATGCCATCAATTTCATCATTCCAGAGTTATCTGATGCCACGTACATTGGTCAGTTGCATTCGAGGCTGAGTCATCCAACCGAAGTCAAGGATATTCTCAAAATCTGCCATCTGAGCACATTGAATATAGGAGAAAATAAATGAATATGTTTTATTTGGAGATCTCAAGTTTTTTTCAGGATCTCCGATGATAGTTTCTAGCATAAGTTATAGATAATCTATTTTGTTAATTTCCTATTTAAACCCCTTTCATGCATTTAGAAAGGGGTCTTGAATTTGTAATAATTTTGGCTTGGATGATACATTTCTGTACTCCATTGACTATTTTTTTTTTATAAAGGATCACATCCTGTGATTTATGGCGAATTATCTTTAAGAATTGCATTTATGTATCTTTGAGGTTGTTTTAAGTTAAAGCACGGGATCTGGGTATTGAGTTTCATCAAGAAAATATCTCAATGAATCTGATATTTCTATCGATTTACTGTTATTTTCTTTATGTTATGAAGTATTCTCTTTGAAATCTGCTATCATTTATATATGCTTGTTTTCAAAAATATTTCTTTATCATATCATTTCTAAAGATATAGAAATATTCATCTATCATAGTATATACAAATGATATATTGAATTATGAATGCGATGAGTTATTCTAAATCTGTTTAACTTCTTAAACAGATTTATCATTATATGATACTGCATATTTCTGTTGAATAATAATACATTTTCATGGTTATTTATTTAACTAAAACCATCTTTAAGTCGTATTCATACTTAATGCCCGGGTTAGTTTTAGAAATACTTGCAAGTTATAGTTTAAGTTAGATAGATTATATCAGTCAGTTAGTTCCATTATTCACCTACACAAACACTCCATCACCAATCCACTCATTATTAGTAAACTGATCCTATAAATCCAGTCAGAGCCACCACACCAAACAAAAAAGGAGTTGTTCTAAGGTCCCGACCCAGTGGTTTTCCCCCGATGTTTGAAGCAGCGATTTTCGAGGCTTCAACACAACACTATAACAAACTTTGGTGCAAATTTTTGATCAATTCTCACTTGGTTAGGGTTATAGATGTTAATGAAAATTTTGTGTGCATGCATGAGAGTTGGGTGCAAATGCTCAATGTTGTGTAGCATTAGTGTGATAAGTATGGGATAGTGCAAAGCATAGTTTTGAAGATTATTCTAAGTTGACTCGTACCTAATCAACTCTGTCAAGTTGATTGTTGGTTGAATGGTTAATTGTTGGTTCAATGGACAAAAGATCCTGCAGGCCCAAATACCAAAGTGAAAAATGGAGCCCATCGTAGGGTTCTCTTTGTAATTCTCCACCACTGCTACCTTCCATGCTTCCTCAAACTCCTCTCCAACCTAAATATTTGTGCTAGTAGTAGCATGAGCAGCAACACTATGCTTAGTAGAACTAGAACGCGTTTTCAAAACTGCACGAGAACTACTTCCCTCATGAGTCACCATGTGCCATGCTTGGTCTCAGTGGTTCGCTTCCTTCAGCTCTTGGTTCAACTACCATATCTTCATTGGAACCAACACCCCGAACTCCACTAGACAACGATTCACCATTTTTTACTAGTGATTCGCCATTTGTACTAGTGATTCGCCATGATTTTACAATATAATATAATCTCGTGAGAGATTCGCCAAAAAAATTATATATACATATTATATTATTAATAAAATTGCCTTCCATTTTTCCTATGTATCATGGGGATTCACCCATTTATTATACATATAAAATTAGGGGGGTTCTTAAAATTTTCCCTACTGAAAAATCTCTGAAATTTAGCCTTTTCATCTTTAAGATACAGTACATACCTCAAAATATCCAAGAACTTGGTCATATATTCCTCATTTGTCATTGATCCCATTTTAAGCTCATAAAATTCCTTGGCTTTGCTGTCGTAGTACCTTTCTGAAAATTACTTCTTTATGAAGAGTATTTTGAATTCATGCCAAATCAATTCCTTTGTCCTAATGTCCCTGACCTATTTTACATCTTCCCACCAAATATCCACTTTCCTTTTGAGGATGAAGATAGTTATTTTGACCTTCATATTCTCTATATACTCATGTATCTCAAAGAAATTATTCATGCCAAGTAACCAAGCCTCTCCTTCCTCAAGATTCTTCAACTCTCCATCATTATTATGTGGATTTTCTTTCTTAAATTCATCCAACAAGTATCCCCTATCACTCCTCCTGTAAGGATGATAATGTTGATGATAATAGTGCATGTCAGAATAAGAACTAGAATAGTACTTGTGTCCATCACCTCTCCTATTTGGAGTATCCAAGAATCTACCATATCTAATTGTGTCATATCTATCTAACATGTGGCCACCATGAGACCTACTGCCATATGCTCCATTAGTCCCATCCTCATGTCCATAGCTGATCCAGAGTGGTCCCTGTCTCTGCAATTATGATAAACTTTAAGGAGTTTATGCATTGACTTATGTTTGTTGTTGTTGTGCTTGCACGATTCTGCCATTATCTGGTTTGCAACTCTTTATTTCTTCCTTCAAACTCCTCAATGTATTTTTTAAGTTAGAAGAGTTCCCAACACCACGTTGCTCATCTAATTCATAGGGAAAATATTTTTATTCTACCATATTGCTAGTCATATTGATCTCTTCCTCCAAGGCATACTATGTCATCTAAACCAAATCATAAACAAACCAACGTACCTTTGTATAACTCGAGGAAGATATCTCATCTTCAAGACCGAACAAATTAACACAATATCTATATATATATGTATGTATGTATGTATGTATGTATGTATGTATGTATGTATGTATATATATATATATATATATATATATATCATCATTTAATCATTATCTCAACCACTATCCAATTACTATGCATGATACTACAACCATAACACCAATAGACACAATGCATGCACAATAACATATGTATGACATGCCTACATACAAAATACATACAAAATATAATATGCATAACCAGTGCATAATCGACATAAAATCATGATAAACACATCCAACAACAATGCCATTAACTTTCACATGGAAACACCACTACAACCATGACCAATGCCATGAATACAAAACAAACACATGGTTCAAAAACATAAGAACACATATGAAACCAACATGAATGCACGAACAACACACCGCCCATTCAATCCAAGTGGTGAAACATGCTCTGATACCACTCTATAACACCCTCCTCCCACATTTACCCAAGTTAACCAGTCTGCTAGGGTAAAGATGTGATGAGAGGTTACTATGATCTAATTCAACCTCCTAGGTCACTTTAAGGAATTGGAACCGATAAAACACAACCAAACTAATCATCTACACAACCACAGAACCTCCAGGAGCTACCCCACCTTTCCAAGTGACCAGCCCCTAAGGAAACTAAAAAATTCAAGGACCTAGAGCCCCAGTTGCTCCCTTGCTAAGCCCTCCAAGCGACTGAGAGTCCGAGTCACTCCCATGACCCTATCTGAGTGCATTTGTGGCCTTTTTATGCCAGTGCTATGCCAGCGACTGTGATATTTAAGGCTAAATTCCAAGGCTAGAACCCACTCACTGCCAAAAACTTCATGATATTGACAGAAATTAAATGAATAATAGAGAAAATGATGCCAATGCAAATTAATCAACAAATATTTGACTGGATCCCTACTATCCATGACAGGGATTTCGTCAAACATGTCACAAATATGCATTTTGCAGGTCATAATAACATATCTGAGCATAGGGGTCTTATAATTATTTGAGAATCTCTAAGAAGCATAGATTCCTTATTAAATTAGCTCCAAAATCATCTATTAGGTCATATATTCATTGCATATTCATTTACAAATCAAAACATGATGATAACCACACATTTTAACTATCATAAAACACATTCATAACTAGCATATAAACAACAGAAATAACGAGGATACAACAACCATAACTACCACATATAATCGAGTACATGTACACATAAAATATCAAGTAAAGGAACTCTTATTAAGGAATGAAAAATCCAACCCGGTAAGGGACTACGATGTTCCACCTGACCATATATTGACTAAGCTAAATCTCTCTTCAACCAATCACCCCTGTGCCATATTCCAAGCATGAATGTGGGACTCAAACCAAAAAAACCAGCCAGGGCTTCCCGAGGCTAAACCACCTCACCCTCATCAATAGAACAAGTTTTACCGCAATCATCATTAGATCATTAGGCCATAAGCAAGCATGGATGCCACCGGATTTCTCATCCTACACTGTGAGGAATTTTCCTATCTCCTGGTCTCTAGGTTTTACCACAATCCACAGTCTAATCCATGGATCACTAGGCCATAATCAAGACACCACCCTCTAGGCTTTACCATATATCCTGCCATTCACTGGCAAGGATTCCTAGGCCTGATCAAGGGAAAACACCTCTAAAATTTACCGTATATCCCACCATTCACAAGTCAAGGATTCCTAGTCCCACTGAGGCACATAATACTAGGTTTACTGCAACTGATAATTTGGTTCAAAGGTCACTAAGAAAATGGCTTTATTGCAATGCATGGTTTGGTTCAGGGATGACTAGGCCATGTGTTATTTCATTCAGAGATCCACCTCACTCAGTTTCAAATCCATCTGACAATCATTCTCAAGCAAAACATGAGAACCCCACCACACCATGGCTATCCAGAAATGGAAAGGCAAGGCTGAAGAACATTGTCACACCTTGAAAAACCCATGCCAATGACAACAAGAGAACCAAGAACAGACATTCATAACCATGCATGCAAAATATAGCAAGGAAATCACACATGAAAATCAACACCTACAATTAAACCCATTATAACTTCTTGATCCCACTCTTCCTTGCTTGATCTTTGCTTCCTCTTTTCCTTCATTTCCTTTCTTGATCCAAATGATGAAGTGCTCCAAGAAAAATCTAAGTGTGTAAGAGTGTAAAAGAGAGACAAAATAAAGAGAGAGCTCCAAAAATGAACTGACAAAAGGTACCAACTGATCCTTAGAAGATTTTTTATCAATGAGGCCTCTATTTTATTCATTTTCCATTATTTTCCTTCAATTTCCTCCTCACATGCAAACTATGACCTTTTACCTTCCTTTTCTCCTATTTTCCATTATTTCCATAAATAAATAACAAAAAATGCCATTTTTCCTTTCCAATGCCTTTGCCATTTCCTTTGCCAATATCCTTAGCCATAATAATGGAAATGAACACCCACACTAGGATGTTTTGCCTAACATTCAACTTGGAATTAATGTCCCATATCCATGGTTATTATTTTTCCTTTATTAACTTTTATTAAATGAAATATCACCAAGTTTGTTACAGTAACACCAGGATTCACCTCCTTCCCAGGAATTCTAATATCCACAGCCAAAGTCTAACCTGCATCCAATGTCCAGTGCTAGAACCCTTGCGCTACTTTTCCTCTCAGTGAACAATCACTGAATCATTGTTCTAGGGCATACTCCCAATGTGTATCTGATTCCACTAGAAATGTTAATGACTAAAAAAATCCATCCCTGACCTTCCCTTCTCTGCTACACAGTCCCCCAGGAAATATGGTCACCCCCTTCCATGCAGTCAATCACCTTCCAAGTTCCTCAACATCCCCTATCCTAGGCAATCCATCCCTTGGAAAGGTTTCCTCGCATCAGAAGATCCAAAAAGCAAGGCATATCCCTACCTTAAAACCATCATACCGGTCATATCATGTTCATGACAGGAAATGGACACTATTGGGTACCAGTGTCCCACAATGGCCCTACTCCTGAAGTGATTTACCAACATACTGCTGCATGTTCCAATTTATTTTACCACTGCTAATTCTTGCAATCAGTTTCAACCACCCCAAACTACTGCTGCCTGTTCCAATTTATTTTACCACTGTTAATTCTTGCAGTCAGTTTCAACCACCCCAAACTAGGTATTTTCATTATTTCCTGAAATAAGCACATAATTTCGATTATATTCAAAATAAATTGAAATAAATTCACGTCATACCTCATCGGTGGCCTATCAATAAGGTACAATTTCAATTATGCTCACTTCTTGTCACTTGCATATCAAATCAGCTCTTGATCAAATCATCATGTATACACATATCACATCTGGTTAGCTCAAGTACCAACCATAATAAATCAAAATCATAGAACACATGAAATCATCATAAGTCAAAATCATAGATCACATGTAATCATCATAATTAAAAATAATAGATCACATGCCTAATCAAAAACAGAAATCAAATATTGATACTTATCTTTCAAATGATTCTTTTCTTCTTCCTTGTTATTTATCCTTTCTGTGCACACATTAAATCAATTGCCAAACCTAGCAAGCACCCAATTCCTTCTCTTTACGCATCAAGGGAATCCAGAGACTAAACCTCCTCCTCCCTCAATATTAGCGACAAGGGTATCTAGAGGCTAAATCTTCATAACTATGATATTTTTCTCAATTTTCTTAATTATGAAATAATTATTATCTAATAGTTATAATAATTTTGAAAAATAATTATGAGAAATTGCTCAATTATGTAATTTCACCCTTTTATCATGGGATTTATCTGACATAAGTAAAAGAAAAGGTGAAAAGGGATGCATTTTAGCCAAACAACTAAGGTAAGTTTACATTGGGTTTCTCTCACTATAATGGAGTGAAAAATAGGGTTATAACAGGTTCCCCCTAATATATGAGGTCTGAATGAGAAGCTGATGGCCAAAATACATTATGAAAAAACTCAGAGGTCGAAACGGCAGTGGGGAAACAAAGCCAAGAAAACTTATCGGAAAACACTAAAGCTAAAGGCTCAACTGTGCTGATAACATCCGTGATACGGGCATGCCCATGCTTGATTGTAATAAGATATTGAACATGGACTCCAATCATACACTGCGGATCCATGACATAAAGGAATAAAACATGGCTACGAAAGACATACATAGTCAATCCATGTGACTCAATGAACATAGCATATCCACTAAGAAATATAATCATGGATCTATGTCACAATATACATCAGTAAAATTATGGACACATGACAGATAGAGAAATGTCCCATATAGCCCTCAAATTACATGAATGATACATAACTCCAATGAAAAATAGGAAGGATTTCATATAAGAGTGAGATGTCCCTAACCCAGGGTCTTCGACATAACCCCGATGGTACGAATCTACTCATGCAAATAGATGAGTTGAAGTCGAGCGATGGTAGAAACCGCATGATTAACGACCAATAAGGTAAACAAGTAATAGACGCGAGGGAATCCACCAATGAGGAAAAAGGGACCCCAAGGTACCTAGTACAGTCCACTAAGTGTAAATAGATGAGATAATGTCGAACACCAGTGAAATAAACCAATTAAAACTCAATGATGTAAACCCATTGTTGATCGCGAGGAAGCCTGCCACTGAGGTCTGCAAGTTGCAAGGTACTACCGGTTCCTACATCAAGCTCCTGGATAATGAGTTGAAGTTGACAGGATAAAATATATTGAAGGAGGGCCTTAATTTATCCCCCATCAATCGATATTGAATAGACTAGGATGATTTGATGTATGGATGAATTCATGAAGCGGTGAAGTACAACTGACATAGGAGTGGCCGACTCAAAAAGGTCAACAGGTTACTGTAGATGGCCAACATAGGCTGAGACTTCACTTGAATAAATAACATCGCAGCACAAGAGTGACTTGGAAGAATTACTAAATGAGCACCATGTGATATCATGCGACGATGTAGGAGGAATTGAGGCATGCTCCATATGACTGGAAGAGTAACCAGTCGGAGGAGTAAAGAGAATCATATGGATGGTACGTCTCCTAGGAAAGCTAAAACCCAACTGTAAAATAATGAAGCAGACATGTGTCGTGTTCAAGGGTGACGTGACTAACTTTGTCGTTTTGATTACTAATGGAAATAAATTTTCCCTGCCTTATCTTTTTATAAGTTTCTTTTTCGTAAAGTTTTCCCCCAAGCTTGAAAAAGAGGAAAACGTATACAAGGGGGAAACTACTAGCCACGATAGACTAGGGTACTCATTTTTCGTAACTATTATATCCCAGTATGGAAAAGGGTTAAACATATACTGGATAGATGAAACTTCAAATACTTTAATGAGCATGAAGTAGAAAATTTCACTTGGAAATATTTTCTAAGTTAAGGAGTCTGAAAAGAGCTTAAATAAAACCCATCCTGGAGGAACGAGTGGTATAAAGGGTAGAAATTTGTTCTGGTAATGGTGGAACTACTCGTTGACATAAGGCAGACAAAAGGTTGGCTAATAGGACCACTCATCTTAGGGGTTCCTCCAATAAATGGTAAAATACCAAGTGAGTGCAGACGATAGGCCAAGCAGGTGATGACAATGGATAAGAGAAACCAAGGCTCAAATTGAAAAAGTAGGCTAATAAAAGTGGAAATCACAAGGGATAGAGTGTGGAATCCTCCTGGGGTATGGCCAGAAAAGAGACAAAGAAGAGGACTTGAGGGCCTTATCTATGGGCACAAGAGTCCTAGGTCACAGCTGAAGGCCCTTAACCTCGGGCACAAGCCTGCTAGGCTGCGGTTAAAGGTAAAACTGGAAATATACTCACCTTGACTCAGGAAAAAAGAAAATGATCATGAGGGCTAAGAGTCGGTGATGTAGGGGTAGCAAAATAGGATGATAGTATATATCAGTATGAATAGTTCCATTTCGATTAATTAATATCAATATTCCAGTAATGGTGATTTCGATTGCAACACCACCTTTGTAGAACATTGGCCTTCGTGGAGCCATTGTGATGTAGCCGTAGCTTGATTGAAATTTCCATCTTTTGTTTCCATTTTGGCTTTCATTTTTTATTTCTTTGAGTATTTTTTATTGGGCTTTGTTTCCCTAGATTTTTCACTTTTGGAGTGCTTTTTGTTTTTTCTTGGGAGACTTGTTTGTGTCTCTTTTCTCGATTTGATTTTTGGTGTGTTTTTTGGTCATTAATTAAAATTCTTGGGATATTTTTCATTAAGGAATATTTAGTGAAAAGTGCATCTTAGTAGGCAATGGTGTTTTATATAATCTCTTTCCCTCTCGTATTTGGCATTCATCAAATTGAAAACGAAAAATTTCATATAACTGCATTAGGGTGACTAACTAAGGGTCCTACACACCATTTTAGTTTCACGACGCTTCCCTCTTGTGTAAAAAACAACCACTAAAATTAACACGATAATAAAATCAACTCGATTTGTATTTTATTTTTACTGATAGTACAACAACACTAGTTTAGGCGAGGGTCTTGGAGATAGGAATGTGAGTTAACCACTCCAAGACCACAAAATTAACTTAGCAGCTTGGGGTAGGGAGTAAAATCCATTTGCAGTAGTGTGGTCTGGGAAGCCCTCCTCACAAAAGGGTTAAGCACGAGGTCACACTTGGGCTAAGCGGGGTGACATGATCCATTTCGCTTAGTTTCAGGTGGCACGATATAGAAGAATGAGCACACATAAAAATTATGTTTTATCACTTGGCTGGGACCACTTGGGAGGTAACTCTCAAGGGGTGATGATCAATCTCTGCTTCAATAGCTCCGATACCATGTAGAAATTTGCTGAATAATGATTAATTATCCACCTAGACTATCCTGATCACATACAATTCGAATTTATATGCAACACATAATCTCTTCCACTCAGATCATCACACATGCGGAAATAAAACAAGCGATAACACATCAAATCATCATACACATTAACACAATATGTATGGGAAAAGCTTATAGCTGAAAACCCCGCAGCTATTGTGTATATTATAATGGAGAAATCATGTAACAAACTCAGTACAATACTCCTCACAAGTACTCAGTACTTTCTCATGAAGTTACACACAAACTAGCTCAGTTTTGAACAGGTTACTAGTTCAAAACTCACCGCCAATTGCCTTGCCTCTATTGCGCAATCCAGGCCTGTCTATATAGATATCCAAGGTTCGAATCTCCTTGGCTTGACAGCGCAATCATCATGGGAAATTCCTCCAAGTGTGGTGCAAATCTCATGCACAGCCGATGTCGCCACTGATAGCTAACTCCACCCTTTCATCTACCTCTTTCACTGGTCTCCACTGAACTGTCCATGCACTGTAGTGAACTGATGTGTTCTTGAGTTGAATAATGAGTTACTAATTAATGAATTAAATAATATTTAATTCACTCCACTCATTACCAGTTGATTAGCTAGTTAAACTAATCTCAACTAGTTCAACTAAGTTAAACCGAACACAACTCCACCAACTGTCTCATCAACTCCACCAAACTTCTGCCACTGAAGTCCTAACCGAAGTCAACCATGCATGAGCTCACCAAACCCTTAGGAATAGCATAATTCCTCTGTCGTATGCATGAGCCACTTCTGTAGCTCGAACTGAAGTGCTCCAAGAGAGTAACCTGAAGTTTAGAGTCCAAATATTATTAAGGGTAAATAATATTTGACTTCCCTATTTTTAGGATAGGCAGTCTAAAAATAGACTTCGACCTATAGGTCCAAAAATAGAGGTCCATCTATTTTTTACCAACATGACCAATACTCCAAGAATAACATACTGCAACCCCTGGACCATGCTCCATATGTCTAAAAATAGACATAGTCTAAAAATAGACTTTGCGCCAAAAATAGCCTGCGGGCCCACTTAGTGAAGGCGACTTATTTTCACTAAGCTCCATCATCTTGTTGCATTTTCAACACTCCCTCTCAACAATATATGGATTATCTGCAACCCCTATCCTGCCTCTGTGGTATTCGAATTTTCTCCTGGTGAGCGCCTTCGTCAAGATATCAGCATCCTGATCCTCCGTGGGAATGTATGAAAGTAACATGATTCTCCGCTGCACACAATCTTTGATATGATGGTACCTGATGTCGATGTGTTTGGATCTATCATGAAATACTGGATTAGCCGAGAGTTTAATGCAACTTTGGTTATCACAGTAAATCACAGTAGGCTCCAAATGCAACTCGAACAATCTGACGAGGATCTTCCTCATCCAAATAGCCTCACATGCAACCAAGCTAGCTGCCATGTACTCAGCCTCTGCTGAACTGAGTGCCACGGATCTCTGCTTCTTGCTGTACCAGGAAACTGCTGTCGACCCAATGCTGAAAACTCCTCTAGAAGTGCTCTTCCGGTCCGTTGGACTCCTTGCCCAATCTGCATCAGTGAAGCCAGAAAGCTTCGCTCCATCCTCCTGTCTGTACCATAGACCATATCCCGATGTGCCTCTGATATAGCGCAATACATGCTTGCCTGCCTTCCAAAAGAGCTTGGTAGGTTTAACCATAGCTTGCGAAAGCTGGTTAACTGCATAGCATATATCGGGTCGTGTATTGACCAGATACATAAGCGACCCCACCAACTGTCGATAGACAGTGGCATCCACTACCTCCGCTGAAGTAGCATCCTCCTTCCTCCAACCACCAGGAAGAGGAGTGTCAACAGCCTTGCAGCCTTGCATGTTGAACCTCTCCAGAATCTCCTGGGCATACTTGCCCTGAGAAACAAACAGTCCTCCGTTGCGCTGCCAAATCTCCAATCCCAGGAAATAATGAAGGATGCCCAAGTCCTTCATCTCAAACTCTCGTGAAAGATCCTCCTTGCATGAAAGTATCAACTGCTCATCGCCAGTCAAAATCAGATCATCTACATACAGTATGATGATCAACAGCTTCCCCTCCACCACAATCTGGTACAGGTTTGGATCTGCCTCACTCTTGGAGAATCCAAGCCCGGTGAAGTAGTTGTCTATCCGAGTGTACCAAGCACGAGGTGCTTGCTTCAGCCCGTACAGTGCTCTCTTGAGTCGGCACACATGCGACTCACTGTTGAAGATCTCAAAACCTTCAGGCTGCTCTATGTACACCTCTTCCTCAATAACTCCATTGAGGAACGCAATCTTCACATCCATCTGATGAATGTGCCACCCCATCTGCGCTGAGAGAGCAAGGATCGTCCGTATGGAAGAGTACCTTGCGACAAGTGCAAAGGTCTCCTCATAATCGATCCCCTCGATCTGTGAGAAGCCACGGGCGAAAAATCTCGCCTTGTACTTCTCCACACTCCCGTCAGCCGCCTGCTTCACTTTGTAGATCCATCGCGAACCCACCACTAATTTCCCCTCCGGTCTTGGGACAATCTCCCATGCACTGTTCCTGACGATCGAATCATATTCTTCGATCATGGCATCAACCCATGCGGGTTCCTCCACAGCTTCCTCAAAAGAGGATGGCTCTGTCACAACACATTGACTCACAAGAGCCATGTATCCGATTAATGCGATTCGGTGGCTTGCCTGCAGCCACGCATTTGTGTTGTAGGTGGTCACAGCCTTCATCATCAACCTTACTATTCTTTCAATCTCTATGTCCAATTAATATTCTAACTGGTACTTTGTCCATTCATCTTCAATTTCTACTTTTTCACTTGGAATTAATCCATTTACTTTTGAAAATATTGTTCTAGACATTATTGCCTCCAAAAATTCTTGAATATCTCTTAAGATATCTCCCTCTGCAACATCCCTCTTCTGCTCACTACCTGCAATTAATTTATTTTCAAAAAATAAATTGTCCTTCAATTCCCTTTGTATTTTTCTCATCTCGAACACATCATCAATATGTTGTTCATCAATTCCAACATATTTTTATTCCTCTTCCTTGACAACCCTCAGTGATTGTCCTTCACCTCCTTGACTGATTTTGATAGTCAATTCAGCTTCTTCAAGCATGGTATCTTCATACTTTACATCTTCCTCATCATTATGCCTTACCTGGCAACTTCCGGTCTTCACTGACTCTCCTTCAACTTGAGATATGTCTGCTTCATCTTCATCAAAATCTGTAATCATAAACCAATTTTCAGAATTAAAAATATAAGGCCTCATTTCCTTTTCCGTCTCTGGAAACATCTCAGTATGTTTCTCTGAGTTTTCCTCTAACTCCTTTGTCAGCACATCAGTATGTTGATTTAAATTCTCCAAAGAGCTCACGAGTCTTTTTATTTTAAATCTTCCGGGAAATCACATGAGAAATTTTGGAATCGACGCGTTTCGAACTACGAACTGTAGTTCATCATCAGGATAATGCAAAATGAAGATTGGTTGATCAGACTATCCATTTATATACCAGGAAGAGAGAAGCAACGGTCAAAAACCCAAAGACAATTAAAAATGCTAAAAAACGTTCAAAAATAAAATAAAAGCGTTCACAAATAAAATAAAAATAAATAAAAGTATAAAATAAATCAAAAAATACAAATCCCTCAACTTTAAAGGCTACGAATTAACCCAGAAAATTTATATAGGGACCAAGTCAAAAAATAAAAATATAGAACCACAAATAAAAACTAAAAAGCCAACTACCCCCAATAAATAAAAATGAAAATAAAACAAGAATTAAATCCAAAAAAGTCAAAAAGTCAAAAGTCAATAATAATAATAATAATAATAATAATAATAATAATAAAATAAAATATATATAATATAAAAATAAAATATATGAAATAAAATAAAATAAAATAAATAGCCAAAAAATAAATAAATAAATAAAATATAAAAATATAAATAAATAAATAAATAAAAATAAATAAAATAAAATAAAAGTAAAAATAAAAATAGAATATAAGGAAACATAATCGTAAATATACAAAAAGATAAATAGATAAATTAAAAAAAAAAAAAAAAAAAACACAGAGAAAGAACAGAAAGAGGAACGACCACTATAGGGAGTGAAGAGAAGGGATCCAACAACTGCTGACCTTCCATCCGTCATCCCTATTCAATGTGCAGGACCTCTTCTCAATCTCAATTGCCTCCCGAAATTTACGATGATGGAAATGATCAACCCTAGCAAAGATTCTAGCATTGATCATTTCCATCATCGTAAATTTAGGGAGGCGATTGAGATTGAGAAGAAGATCCCACTTACGATGGCAGATGAAGGTCGACGCTCTCTTCCTATGATGATAGTTCTTTTTTTTTCTTCTTTTTTTTCTATAATTTATCTATTTATCTTTTTGTATATTTACGATTATGTTTCCTTATATTCTATTTTTCTTTTTACTTTTATTTTTATTTATTTATTTATTTTTATTTTTATTTATTTAATGTATATATATATATATATATATATATATATATATATATATATTGTTATTTATTTTATTTTATTTTATTTCATATATTTTATTTATTTTATTTTATATCATATATATTTTATTTTATTTTTATAATTATTATTGACTTTTGACTTTTTGACTTTTTTGGATTTAATTCTTGTTTTATTTTCATTTTTATTTCTTGGGGGTAGTTGGCTTTTTAGTTTTTATTTGTGGTTCTATATTTGTGACTTGGTCCTTATATAAATTTTCTGGGTTAATTCGCAGCCTTTAAGGTTAAGGGATTTGTATTTTTTGATTTATTTTATACTTTTATTTATTTTTATTTTATTTGTGAACGTTTTTATTTTATTTTTGAACGTTTTTTAACATTTTTAATTGTCTTTGGGTTTTTTACCGTTGCTTCTCTCTTCCTGGTATATAAATGGATAGTCTGATCAGCCAATCTTCATTTTGCATTATCCTGATGATGAACTACAGTTGGTAGTTCGAAACGCGTCGGTTACAAAATTTCTCATGTGATTTCCCAGAAGATTTAGAATAAAATGTTATGGATCACAGAAGCTTGCACTCTCAAAGCTCACGAGTCTATCAGCTAGTCTCTCCTCCCTATCATCTGTTTCAAGGATGTATCCCTCCTCTAGTTCACAATAATGAACTCCTTCCTCTGTAATTTCGATGTGTTGAACTCTTATTATCATTATTACATCCTTACCCTCTTCTTCATGATTGTCATTCATGACAATTTCTTTGTCTTCCTTCTTCAACAATTTATCCTGAGTATATATCCTTTGTTTTTCCAACTTTCTTCTTTGAAGGTCTAACTTTCTATATAACTCAACAATTTCAATTAGAGTAGAATTTGGAAACTTTACACATTTTTCAATACCTTCACTTGTTGTTGACCAATCATCATACAACCTCTGCTAAATCTACACACATGTCTAAATCATCATGCTTAAAAATTCCAAACTCATTAAGCAAAGTAAATATTGTTTCTTCATCTTCATGTCTTAACTCATATCTGCTATTCCAATATTCATTGTTACTAGCTTCAATATTATGCTGCACATTTCCATGAGACCTCTTTGTCTCCTTTCGTTTCTGATATCTTGCTATCTCAGTCTTAATCTGAACATATTTCAGATTCTGCTCCTTCTTCTTAACAAACTCTAAATTTTCTTCATCACCCTGTGATGTACCTTCAATCATACACAAATCATAGTTTTAAAAATACAAGACCTTTCGGTCTCATTTCATGCTTCAGGCATCAATATTTCATACTCCAGTTTACAATGGACACTATGGATTTCAACAAATCCTCTTAGCTGTGACTCAACTCCTTTGAGTCTCTCCTTCTTCAACAAGTCAATATGTCTCTTCTCAAGTTCTCTGAACTTGTTTATCAGTTTGACATTCCATCTCTTTTGCAATAGGTTCCATCTAACTCGTTTCCTCATTCTCCATCCATGTCTTTGGTATTTGTTCTCTTTCTCTTGTAGTCATCCCTGTAGTACCTCCAACTGTACTCTCATCAATGCAAGATTTCTCTCTCGCTCCTCATTACTCATATTACCTTTATGGCATTCTCTAGAACCTCTTCTATGTCCCTCCATGGCCATCTTCCTCGTGAGCTCATCCATGCTCGATTGGTGATCTGCAACATAGCCTTCTCTTGTAGCAATCTCCTCTTGCTACTCAATCCCCTATCAAGATTCCTCTCTGAGCTTGATCTCTCTTTAGGTATTCTCTCTCTTGGTTCACTCTCTTGAACCTTTTAGAGCTTCATTTCTCCTCTTGCTGCTACACTCAGTCTCCTCTCTCATTTCTTCCAATCTCTAGTTGGATAGGTTCATTGCCATCATCATCAAAAACTCTACTTGTTCTTGGCTACAAACATAAAAAATATTCATAGTATTTCTTTCAATCAATAATTCATCATTAATTAACTAAAAACATGAAGACCATACCTCACTGTCCAATTTTCTGAACACATGTTGTTGTTGCAGTTTCTCTTTTTTGTCTGCTGAATTTACCTTCATTGTTTGCAGTTGTCACTATCCGTTCATAAACAATTTCCTCAATATGTCCTTCAATAATATGATCTACTTTCTCCCAAAGTAGATTTTTCTTCTATCTCTTTACTATTCTTTCAAAAATCGATTTATCAATCATCAATCTCAAAATCAATAAGAAAACCATTTTCTTTTTTACCTCAATCATATTCAGATCTGATTCTTCTCTTCGCCTCTGTTGCGCCACTCTGATTCTCTGAAAACTCTTCCTGTTATGTTCTCTTCAAAGAACTCTTGCTACCCTGATTTCTCCTCTGAAGATCAAACCTACTCTAACTTTCTCCCAAAATAGATTTTACTCACTTTGATACCAAATGATGCAGCCATAAGGCCGCAAATGCTCAACAATTTGCAGATCTAATTTTTTTTTCCCAAAACCCGATGGTAGTGTCATAATATCTCTAATAAATTTTACAAAACCCACTTTAATCAATACTAGTTCATATTATATCATGGAAGCTTATTTCTAAAGTGGTTTCGGTGTTTATAACTCATATAACCATAGAGTTTTTACCTTATGTCGCGGTTTCCTTCTTTATCTTCCCCAATGCATACATGGTATCGCACTTCGGAAAACTTAAGACTTCGACGCTTCGTACATCGGCTCCCCAAACTATATTGTGTACATCACAGATCGCAGATTATATCACTTCACACCTCGGCGAATATAACATTTCGCAAATCGCAACAAATACATTTTCCACATCGGCGATTATACCAAACGCGATATGCAATGAATTCTTCCGTTGACACGTGTCCTCATCATCGCATCGCATTGCCGGACCTTTTCCTTAGTGCTCCGTCGTAATCGGAATTTCACAAACTTAACTTCATGCCGTTAACTGTTAATCATATCTCATGCGCTATGCGATATGCACTCGGTTGCATCGCCCGACACTTGTCCACTTCGCAACTCTCCCAATTTATCTTGCAAAGTAATCTCTACCGTTAATATTCAAACTGATTTAATCCTCCTCGTCCATGGTTCTCCTTTCGGAAATATTCTAATGGTTCACTGCCTTAAAATTTTCCCCTGTTCCTTCGACTAATATTGCTCTGTACCTTTGTTTCCTTCACGCGCTACTTCCTCCTGAGCTTACTTCTATCATTAATTCCGACTTGGAATTTTCACGCTTGCTGCACACCTTGCACGTTGTCTCAATCCCAAATACATAACACCCTTCTGTATTACTTCTTTGAATCCAAAATTCGACTTTATTTCCTTATATTGACCTGCACACAATTGTTATCTGCACTTATTTGTTCTCATCAACTTCACACACAGTTGTTTAATTCTTAAACTGCAATCAATACAAATTCTACCCAACCACAAAGTATATTATCACTCAGAAAGACTTATAGATTCAAATTGAATTTATTATAGGGAATTATTACACATATATCGAATTTGTTCTATTATGGATCACTCAGCACATAACAAAAATGGCACATAGTCACAATGAAATTTGATTTCTCATTAATCAAATAAATGTACAGATAAAATAAAAACTTGCTTACAATCTAACTTTGGCCCGATGTGCCTTTACATGGCCCTTTTATCTTCCTCTCTCTCTATGTATGTGGGCTTACAATTAAGTTTCCTCTCTAAGAATATGTTTTTTTCTTTTTTCTTTTTTGACTTTGAGCCTTTACAAATATATACAAAAGCTTCTGTAACCGAACATAGATTGTAAACGTGATACACTGAACATAGCATTCAGGGAAATTGTTTGTAGTACGTTAAATCCTTGGTCATTTTTTCTATCATTTATCACCAAGGTGTATATTACCGTTCACTAATACTTGGTAAACCTTTATGCATAGTACACCCTTTTTTATTTTTATTTTGTTAATTCTAAAAGTAACTACCCATGAAAACATCTTACACATGCAGTTCTCCAGCCTCATTATTGCTTGGTAAATTGTTAATTTTTTCACCTCTTCCTTCCTTGATCTTGTTTTGAAAGGTCATCGTGGTTGAATCATCGAATTCACCTCATCCCTCCTCTAATTGATCTCAAGAACCTCCTCATCAGGTCCCTATGTTTCCAGTTAGACCCCTTGAAGCTCAATTTGCCAAACTCGGGAATGTCATCAGTGTACAACCCATATCATCTTGACCACCGCTTAACAATTCTCCTTAAACGACATTGGAAGACTCTGAGCCAGAAATCCTTGAACCATCTGCACAGTTTACGATCTGTCCTAAATATCTGCTCTTTGATCCGATTGTGATCTCGCCTCAAGATGCTTATAGCCCTTTTGATCAACCCGGAGTTCCCCTTCCTGCTTCTCCAATAGCATCTCACTCTACTTTCCATCAGTTATTTCCTAGCGAAATGGCATCCAATGCTGACGATGTTCCATTCGCGAGTACTCCTCAGGGTACTCTACAGGAAACCACTGGCACCTATATTCTTGAAGCTTCCTCATCCGTATTCCCCTCTAAGGGAAAAATTTTATACTCCACACCTCACGATTTAGGCAGTGGGACTAAAGTATCCTTTAGTAAAGTTGCATATTTACTTCCACAAAGGTATACCTCTATGGAAAATATTATTTATGGTGCTTCCGATCCTACATATTTATTTCCAAATCCCGTTTGGTCAACGAGTATTCCTCCATCTTCTGACCCGTTCATCTCGAATGTGGTCACCACGTCTCAATCTGTTGTTCGACCAATAGTCATTATTGGTCAAATGATTGTTTCGATTGGATCCTCTACCCCCTTTTCGTCATCTACGACTACTGCAGTTCCACCATTGAGTGGATAATCTATGGTTTTGTCCGTGCCTGGAGGGAAATCTAATCCTCTTTACGTACCTCCCCTCTCGGGTGGTGGGCCACTGAACTTTGGGCTAGTTCCTGGGGCAGTACATCCTAATGCTAGTCTAGGTGGGGCATGGTCTTCATGACATACGAACACTATCATATGCCCCATTCCTTTGGGTGGTCAACCCACTTCCGCTACATTAGTCTTTCACCAACCCCACACTTCGTATTCTCAGGTTCAACAAACCCTTCAGCAACTGAAGGTACCCTATTCGTATGTTCAACAACCTAACATCCCTCATCATCATGTTCAACAACTGATCATATAATATCAATATGTTCCTCGACCAAGCGACTCTCGACAGTATGTCCAACAGCCCCAGCTTCCCGTCGATGTTATTGCGACTAACCCTAGGTTTGGTCTGTACACCCAAAATGGTCTAAATCTCCCTCTGGGTCAATCTAGTGCTCAGTACCAGCCACTTCCTCATGGTCAGTACCAGAAACCCCAGCTTAGGCCTCAATCTGGTGCTCAATATCAGCAGATTCCTCAGTGCCAACAGGCCCAAATGGGACCTCAAGCTGGACCTTATGTTCAGCAAGGACCACAGGCTAGATCCATCTTCAACAGGGACCACAGGCTAGACCTCATGTTTAGTAAGGACCTTATATCCCTCAAGGTCCGCAACCTTAAATCCAACAGGTGATTTATCAGCAGCCCCAACAGGGTCCTTATGTTCAGTAGTTGTTGCAGCAAGGTCCTTACCAACAATGGGGGAAATAAGCGTATTCAGGACAAAATCCGCCCAATTGGGGGCATAATATGTATCAACTAGGTTTTAACCCCCCCCCCCCCCCCCCCAACATTTTTCTCCTCATCATCCTCCCTTGTCATTTTTGGCTACATTGGAATTGACAGATGTGTCAAATCTTACGAATGACCCCATCCAACATTAATTGCATTGGCCTCCAATTCCAACTAAGATCCCAGAATATTGTCCTAAATTTGAAGGCAAGTCTAGGGAAGACCCCCAAACACATGTCATGACGTACCACTTATGATTCTCTTATAATTCTTGGGTTGACGATTCTATTTGTCTTCGTCTTTTCCAACGTATTTTGACTAGTACTACGACCAAGTGGTATATTGAGCTCCCTCGAGGAATTTTCTTCGATTTCAATTCTTTGGGTATTACTTTCCTCACTCATTTGTAGTTACCTTTCTGGTACGAAATCGACACCCAACTCCTCATCTCGTTGAAGCAGTCAACTACTACTCACATTTCAGATCACATCACGAATAGCAACATCGTCATCACCTCATAAAATTCGAGATCCACGATTAGTTGTTGACTGAATGGTTTACAAAATCATTTATTTCCAAGATTGCTAAATATATTTCCATGGGTTGATGTGTCATGGAAGAGGAAGTCATTTCCAGAGTCCAATACCTCGATTTGGTTTATTCCCAATATGGGACTCTATATGAGCTCTTGCCTACGCTTCACGACCTTTAACTCATCTCGCATCATCTCAGTCTCTTGCTACGTCTTCGGTTGATGGCGTTACCGGGATAGGGCTCATATTGATAGTATTGCACCTAAAACTTCTTTGAATTCTAAGTCTACTACTGCCATTGCACCCTCCACTCTTTCTACTAACTAGAAGAATCCTAGTAAAACCTTTGAGGTAAATGTTGTCCAATCTACCGCAACAGACAAATCCTCGAAGGGTAAAAGAAAATCCAAATCCAACAACCCTAAACAAGATTCGAAAAAGTCATATGTTGATGATTATTCCATGTGCAAGCCTAAATATCCTTTCCTAATATGTGATGATGATCATTACACAAGGGATTGTCCTTGGCATGCCAAAGTTACCCGTCTTTTGAAGGGCGCAAGCGGGACTCAGGCTGTCTTGAAACAACCTTGCCCTTCTCAACAGACAAAAATGGTAGATCAACCTCAATCTTCTAGAAACTCTTAGGTTTTCATGTCTGGAATGGAACCTATCGCTATTACCACAAGATCAAAAGACTACCCTAATCCATCCAAGGCTCCTATGGAACTGGAAGTGACAGATCACGCTTCCTCTTCCACGCCTCCTACTTCTGGTCCTCTCCAGATTGAGAGGCCTAGTAGTGACTCCATCGTCCGACCAACCCCAAAAGGTGTTCTTCGGAAATTGTCCTATAATATAAATGCAAGAGTTTCACAACACTACAATATTGTAGAAGATCTAGCTTAAGCGCCTTCGACGATGTCGGCTTTGGAGGTCCTTCAGTCGTGTTCATAACAATGGAAGGCACTACTTTCCGCTATTGGAGGGATTGATCCCGTAGATTCTAATCTTATTACTTTCGATCTCGAGAAATTCATTCCTCGCCTCCCATCTTAGGTAGCTTTTCTAATTCAAGTTACCTTGATGGGAAAAAAAATTCATAGGACTATGGTTGATGAAGGTGCTTCGACCTACATCATGTTTTTCGCATGTTGGAAAGCCATCGTCTCTCCTCCGTTGAGTCAATCCCCGAATACCTTGGAAGCTTTTGATGGTAGAGGTTCTCGATCGTACGGTATCCTCAAAGCATTGCCCATCCTATTGGAGGGAAACAAAAAAAGGTAACTTTATAAGTTCAAGTGGTGGACGCTAACTTGAATTACAATCTCCTTCTTGGAAGTAGTTGGACTCATGCCGTGGTTTGCGTGGTCTCCATACTTTTTCTGTGTCCTCTGTTTTCCTCATCAGGGAAAAATCGTGACTGTCGATCAGTTAGCTTTATTTTCCTCTGGTTCTTCAACAGGAAACATTCCATATGTTGGGAAGACTGCTCCCCTATGAGAACATTGGGTCAGGTCTGTTCAAATACTTGTACCTTATGGGAATTTTTCCACTCCCACCTCTGAATGTTTCCACCGTCAATATGGTATCGTCTAGTCAGGATCAATGGATTGTTCCCAATCCCGACCAGCTCAAAATTTTTGATGATGTTATGCCTTTGAGCCCTGCTGAACAAATGTATCAAAGTATTCCCATGGCTTCTGAGGCTGCATCTGAAACCAACAATCATTTTGTTTCCTCTTTGGAAACTTATGTGCAGTCTCCCTGGTTTGGTTCTTGGGAATTTGATGATCCCTTGAATGAGACTTTCCCCATCGACGAAATTATCATGGAGGCAATGTATCTTGAAGAAACTCCATGGGATGATGGACATCATCGTTCCTCATTTCTCCATATCCCAGGTGACATCTCCACCTATCTGGAATCCCATCCTTTGTTTGTACCGGCTGACCCATTTCAGAATCTGATATTGATTCATGAAGTGTTGTTTGAAGGGAACATGGGAAATATTACTCCAACCATTCTGATCGACATCTTTGTCAAACCAAGGATTATTGAGAATATTCAAATCAATGCATCTTGTTTTGCCGACGAGATTAAGATCTACACTGATATTTTTCAGGAATTTCGTGATGTCTTCACGTGGTCATACAAAGATATGCTTGGCATTGATTTGAGTATTTTTGTGCACGAAATTATGTTGGGTGTGGAGCCTGATTATCTTCTTTATTTATATGTATCGCCACATTGGACCCATGTTCTTAATGGGGCAGCAACGTTTCCCATCGTTTGATCGTCGTCAGGGGGGTCCAAGGGGGGCGGCAATGACCTTTTGGAGCCCCCCCTTAGCGGTGAGTTTCGGGGGCAGTGCCCCCAAAGCTAAAAATAAATGTAAAATTGCCTTGTAAAATATTGTAATTTTGTAGTCAATCTAGGCCGTTCATTAGGCGCATGATCTGACGAGAGAATTTATGTTTAATTTAGGTTTTTTTTCTCTAGAAAGCAAGCCCTCTGTTGTATGAGGGTATTACATTGCGTAGGTGTATGGTGTGTATACTTTGAGCGAGAAATAGCAAGGAGGAATATGTGAGAGAGTAAAGGATATTACAGTGAGAGAGTAAAGGATATTACAGCAAATCTCACAGTTGGATAATAGAAAGGAAGGACTGGTTGTTTCTGTGGACGTAGCCCGAGTTGGGTGAACCACATATATCCATGTCTCTCTTGTTTTATATGTTATTTATGAGTTTTTGTTTCCGCATATTTTATGTGTTCCATTGCTCTATAATATATAATTTTCTAACAAATTCCTACCTATCCATATTCGAAGCTTATTCGTCAACGACTTCTTCCTATGCACTCGAGAAAGGTTGCTTCCATAAAGGGTGAAGTTGAAAAAATTCTTAGAGTCGGTTTTATTTATCCTATACCATTAATAGATTGGATCTCGAATATTGTTCCCATTAATAAGAAACAAGGGAACATCTAGGTTTTCATTGATTACTGTGATATCAATCGAGCATGTCCTAAGGACAATTACCCCACTCCTTTTATCGACCATATCAGTGAAGAATGTGTCGGGAGTGAGATTTTTTCCTTTATGGATGGTTTTTCTAGCTACAACCAAATTCATATTGCTCTAGCTGATCAACACAAAATCGTGTTTATCTGTCCGTGGGGGACATTTTCCTATAAAAATCTCCCTTTTGGCTTGAAGAATGTCGAGGCCACCTTCCAGAAAGCTATGTCATGTGCTTTTCATGACATCAAGCACATATTTCAGCCATATCTCGATGACCTTCCTACTCATTCTGTGAAACATCGAGATCACCTGGAACACCTCAGAGCTATATTCCTTCGTTGTCGACACTATGATATCAGGTTGAATCCTCATAAGCGTGTCTTTTGCGTCGAATCTGGTTAGCTCTGGGGTTTTTTGTTGTACAAAGAAGGCATCTGCATCAATCCTCTTAAAGTCGAGGCAATCATCCATTTGCCTCCTCCCGCTTTTGTTCATAAACTGCAAAGTTTGCAGAGGAAAGGCAATTTCCTCCGTCACTTTGTATTGAATCATGCTGAGCTTGCCAAAGGCTTCACTCACTTATTGAAGGGAATCCCGTTTATATGGGACGAAATTGCCCAAAGATCTTTCGATGCATTGAAACGAGCCCTCATCAACGCTCCTCTATTGCATCCTCCTAATTATCTCCATGATTACTGCCCGTATTTGGCTTCCGCTGACAGCACTATCGATATGGTGCTGGTTCAGGATGATGATGATGGTTAAAAACATGTTGTGTACTACTTGGAACGCAATCTCTTTGATACTAAGACCCATTATGCTCATGTAGAGAAACTTGCATTGGCTGCTTTCCATGTTGTTCAACGTTTTCGTCACTACATTCTCCTACACAAAAATTTGGTGATTTCTGATTGCAACCCCATGACTTACATTATCACACGTCAGTTTCTTGGGGGAAAGTACTCCAATTGGATTGTCATCCTTCAAGAGTTCGACTTAGAATTCACTCTTGCTAAGTCTAAGAAATCCCTGGTCTTTGCTGAGTTTATTTGTGATCTTCCTACCGCAGATTATCCCACTCCTCTTGATGAGTCCATTCCAAATGAGACTCTCTTTCTCATCAGTACTCTTGATCCATGGTATCGATATATCATTGTTTATCTATAGACCCAAACTTTTCAGCCAGAGCTATCGCACTCTGAGAGATGAAGGATTATCTACCAGTCCCAACCTTACTGTACCGTTGGAGACACTCTATATCGCATTGGTATTCACCATGTCCTCCATTGATGTTTGACTCTCGATGAAGCTGAGAAAGCTCTCAATGACTGCCACTCCGGGGCTTGTGGTGGTCACATGTCTGGTTATGCTACTGCGCAAAATATCCTTCGCTCATGGTATTTTTGGTCATCTATTTTTAAAGACTACATTGTTGCAGTATGAAATTTCCATGACTTCCAATTCTACACTCAGAAAGAGCGTGCCCCACCCTCACCATTGCACCCAGTTGTGACCATCTAACCTTTTGTGAAATGGGGTATTAATTTCATGACTTGTAACCCTCGCTCGGTCGGGGGGCATGGTTATATCATCATTGTTGTTAATAATTTCACTAAATGGGCCGAAGCAATGCCTACATACGATAATGAAGGTCTAACTGTGGCACAATTCCTATTCAATCATGTCATAGCTCAGTTTGGTGTCCCGAAAGTGATTGTCATTGATCATGGCTCTCATTTTCGCAATCATATGATGATAGAGCTTGCTGCTCAGTTGGGGTTACATCACAATAGCTCCACCCCTTAGAATCCACAAGTCAATGGCCAGGTTGAGGTTGTCAACAAAGTCTTGGTGACTATGCTTCAACGCACCATTGGGAAGCACAAACGATATTGGCATCTGATGCTCTTTCAGCTCTGTGGGCATACCAAACCTCTGATAAGATTTCCACTAGATTCACACCATTCCAATTGGTGTATGGTCTAGAGGCCACACTCTTGATCGAGTGTGAGATTCCTTCTCTGAAGCTAGATGTCGAACTACTTCCTGGTACTACACTTGAAGAGGAAAATCTGCTTTACCTCGAGCGTCTCGATGAGACCCGTAGGCTTGCTAATTTAGTTATTGAAGCACTAAAAAGATGAGTTAAAGCTCAATATGACAAATCCGTTCACCCTCGCGTTTTCTCCGAAGGTGACTTGGTCTTGATTTATGACCAAGCCCGTGATAATTTGGGAGTAGTAAAACCTGAGCCAATGTGGCATGGGACCTATATCATTCAATGAGTATTGGAACGAGGAGCCTATGAGCTATCACTTTACGAAGGAAATATATTGGCTGAGCCCCAAAACGGGCTCTATCTAAAAAAATATTACACTTAATCATGAGTGTGATACTTTGTACATTATTGTTTTATTTATTAGTATGCTTTGATTGGATTTTTGGTGTGATTGTTTGCTCTGCAGACATGTTTCCTCTGCTTACCTTTTATTCCACTTGGTTTTCAAACATCATCGAATCACTACGTCAGTTTTACTGATGGCGCTTTTCGTAGCACACAGAACTTGTCTTTTGCAACATCTGCCCTTTTTTCCTCTGACGGCGAGTTGATTAATTTACAAGGTATTTGTTTGGTTCAAACAGCTAACAATATTGTCGAATATAGTGCGGTTATCGAGCTATTATCGGATCTTATTGATCTCATAATTAGAGATTTGGTTGTTAAATTAGACTCACATATCGTTGTGTTACAGTTAAATGGCCATTATCCAATGCGAAATCCTCAAATTACGTGAATGTATTTGCGTGTTTGATTATTGGAAAGGCATTTTGATTTTATCCCATATCAACATATTCCAAGACATTTAAACACATTAACTTATACATTAGAAAATCATGTATTAGATAGACATTTGCGCAATATGTAGAAAACCAACACATCATTATGATACACAAGTAGTTGTAAGAACATGCATGTGTGTGTGTGTGTGTGTGTGTGTGTGTCGGGTTTGTGAAGTTTGTTACATTCAAAATCTCAAAAATATGTGTTATGTTACAAAAATGGCTCTTCGAGCCTACATCAGTACAAAAATGTAAAAACAGGGTTGTTATTCGCCCATATGGTTCTCGTGATAATAGGTGATTGCTCGAATCACTCGCCAGAGTAGTCGACGCGATCTGCATGGAACCCCAACCGTATGCCTCTGAAAGCGAAGAGGAATGTCATTAAAGTTAGCATACTTTAGGATGCCTCTCGTAAGCCCCACCAAGTTCTGCCCTTACTCTATTGGTGTGTTTTCTCCCTCCTCATAAGGGACATCCTCCTCTGGGCGAGCTACCCTCCTCGCGATCGATGACATTTGGAGCAGTCTCTATGGACCCATATATGTAAAAACATCATAATTTTACATCTCATAATACATAACAAAAAAAATAAAAAAGTAAAAAATGTTTAAAAACAATTTTTACCTACATCAGTCCACTGTGTGCCTGGTGGAATGGGTAGATCTGGTTCTCCCCTGAATTCGATGCCTCATATGCAAAGTCCTCAACCATGATGAGTTGACAACGCAGCGAGCAGAAAAACGTTGTAGGAAAATTCATCTGTTGGCCGCCACCATGTCAGGGCATGATCTCACACCATCTCGTCAGTCTCAGGTCCCTCGAGGCTGGATCATGGATCTCCAACCGGTGGTACTGAAACAATGATACTCTCCCTAAGAAAAAGGTCACCAAAATGGACTCATACCCGAATTGTTTCAGCCACCCTGTCTTGAAATTGGTTAATTGGCTCTTCATGTTGGCCAATAACCCCTCACACCAGTTGAACATCGTCAAGGCTAGACAGTCCACCGTGTACTAGAATTGGGATTTTTTTGCCTCATGCAACGCCTCGGCTCCCGCCAATCGAGTTATACAATGAAGGATTGTGCACAAGGGAAGCACTTTGATAGAGGATATCTCTATATTCCCGCTCTTATTCTTTCAAGCCCCGAGACAGTGTCTCTCAATGAGCATACTGGTACTCTTACCCCCTGCACAAGCTCCAGAGAATTGGATTCTCTCCCCTCTCCTGTACAAGCCTGTAATGAAATAGATGTCCATGACATCTAATTCTAGTTCCTTGTCCCTGATGATGAAGATATGTCGATCCACATCCCAAAGTCCAATCAAATACTAGAGCAGCTCTAGCTGAGCTCTCAGCCCAGATGTCTGAAAGAATTTCAGTAACCCGTAATTGCGCAATGCATTCACGCAATTTTGGTCTTGTAATGCTTGGTGATCTTCCACCTCATGGCCTATTTCTTTCCATTCGATGACCATATCTACTGAAAAAACCTGCAAAACATGTTCAAAATACATTTTAGGAGATTTCATCGGAGTATTTTTAGAAATCATCCATGGAAATGGGTGGATTTCTTGTTTCAAAATCTTCCCCGTAGCCAGCGCGACTGTCTGAATTAATTCGGCGTTGGCAGTACGTTGCACTAATGGGCTAAACGTGATTTTTAGGTTTTCCTCCCCCCGTTTCTCTATTTATAAGGCTAAATGATAAAAGAATGGAATTCAAATGAAGAGGAGGCTTTGGGCTCTTACTTGGCGCTGACTGAACGCTGAATTGTGTCCTGGACCAGCGGCATCACTGATCTAAATTTCAGAGGGAAAATGGGTAAAATGCACTTCTCCAAATAGAAAGGTGAAAATGAATTTACTTTTTGGTCTATTTATAGTTTTTTGAAATAGTTTTGACATTATTTTATTATTTTTTCCTCGATATAAATGATGTTTGTTGTTTTTGTGTAGTGACAGTACCTTTACATTTTTGGTGATTATATATGATGCAAACGAGTTTTATTTTATCTATTTTCGAACTCGGTAAACATTTATGAAAAAGGAACCCCCCTAGAGTCAACTTTTAGCTCTTTTCTGACTCTCAAAAAATGAAAAGATTACTAAGTACTTGTCATTTCAAACTCGTTAAAGTGAATGAATTGATGTGGTATCAGTATACGTTTACCCCTTTTTTGGGCTGAGATTTACTATTTACGAAAAAGGAATACCTTGATCGAACATGATCAAGAGGTTCTCTCAGATATTTTTTTCTACCTTTTTGGATTTGAAAGACAACTTAACAAAAGTGACATGATGTAGTTTCCTTTTTGTTTCTTTTCAAACTCCTTAAACATGAAAATTCACCGAGTTACTCTTTCGTTGGACTCATTAAAGATTAAATGATGAAAGACTTGTCATCATGATGATACTGAGTTCCTCCTTCATAGGGCTCGTTAAAATTACTAGGATGGATTCATTCGAAGAATGAACTTACATGCTTAGCATATGTTATCCTCTTCACGTTGGCTATAAAAAATAAAGAGGTACTCGTCAACAATAACGAGGGAAAATTGAAAGTGAACATCCTATGTGTATTTTGGGCAGCTTGTCGCTCTTGAACATGACACTCATCTGTAGTTCATGTCAAATTGGGGATATCCTACATTCATCACTTTGCCTCCGCGTGTTTGGAAATTCCATTTGCCTCCTATTTTATCACCATTTTTTGTCATCGTGACCTCTTATCCCATTTGAGTCAAATGCTGCCACACTCCGAAGTTGTGTTGCCAATATGTTCAAGAGAAGTTTTTTTTGTCGAACATCCTTTGCTTATCTGACCTCCTCTATCACAATATCGAATCACTCATATCATATTGAGATATTTTTTGTTTCGTTTCCATGATGTGGAAATCATTATGGCCCTCCTTCGACGAATCACTTCTTATTGACTTCAGGTCATTATCCGGGAAGCTGGTTTGTAAAATTATTTTCAGTACCTTTGAGCTTGCATGCCTCAATGGAAATTTCTTCGTGTTCGACGATAGGTTCACATCATTTGCCTTCGATCGAATGATTCTACAAGTGTTCGACTTCAACACATTCATTCGAACTTGTAGATTGTGGTGTTGTACCTTGAGGTCCATCATCATTATTGGTGGTCTCTCTCGTGCCTGATAATGGTTTTCATCATTGACCAGTAATCAGGTGGTTTATACCATGTTCGACACCAACACATCTATTCACATGGCTAGATTCGTACATTAGGTTGATTGAGATCGCGGTGAAGACCCTGGGTCACATATGATTTGATCCGAGTTGCGAGGAGTTATTGAGTATTCATGATTGTATACATGATCCTATCTATACTAATGGCTACGTCCACACCGCAGATCCATTTCTATGATCCCTTTATATGGATGGTTGTGACCATGCCTTAGGTTCATGTGTTATTTGATGCCTAGTGCAGATTCATGTGGTTAGGCATATTCACACTAGAGATGTCATATATTGTAAAATGTTTTATTTGGCAGGTTTCCTGGTGGTGATATGAGTTATTTCGCCTTAGTTCATAAATAATTTCAGCCATCACTCCCCATTCTTCCTTCATGCTTTAGGGGGCATCTGTTACACAATAATTTATCACCATGCTCATTTCCCATCCTTGATCCCGAAATTCCCCGTGACAAACCATGTGCAATGTTTCCACCATGAAAAAATATGTTAAGACATCGCTTGAAGATTCAAAGAAAACTGCATTGGAATATTATTGAAGAAACTTGGTCAAAATCCTAGTTTCCC
Organism: Pinus albicaulis; assembly: GCA_034641835.2. Lineage (NCBI taxonomy): Eukaryota > Viridiplantae > Streptophyta > Pinopsida > Pinales > Pinaceae > Pinus > Pinus albicaulis. The sequence goes on along the minus strand of CM076578.1, from coordinate 339,843,705 downwards.
GGGTCAGCGCCTCTCCTAGTTTCATGCCCACGCTGATGTAAAATTGACAGTTTTGGCTTAGCGCTTCCAGCGCCCTTATTTATTGGAAAACCGTGTTGATCCCTTTCTGGAAGTGTTTCCTCAAATGGAGGAGAAGCTTCGACCTCTAGAAGTTCCAGGGCGGAGAGTTAGTTGTTAAACGGTGGTGATAGAGTCGAGCTCCCTAATTTTAGAGATTTGATCTCATTGATGGGGGTTTATCCCTTAGAAAGTGGACCTTCCTCCTCCTTTCATGGGATCCCAACCTCTTCTCCCTTCCTATAAATTCATGCCCCTCCTTCCACTAATGGTTGGTCATTGTTGGGCTAGTATGAACTCTTGTTCCATTTACATTCTTGCATTGTGATAACACCTAACTGTTCGAGAGAAGGAATGATTTAGAGCTTTAGTGAAGGACTCGGATTTTCACCAAAGGGAGGCCTCAGACATCAAGGGCTGGGTTGTAAGGTCTTACTTTCATATTTATCAATAAAACATCTGATGTTTGCTTTCTATATTTGTCTAATATTTTGTGCAAATATTATGGTACTCATTGATTTGCTAGATAGCTAATGTTCATGATGATTATGTATTGGATTATGTTTGTAGTTGCCTCTTGATCATTCGCAGGTATTCGTGTGCCACCAGTAGAAAGGAGCGAGCCTAAAGGATTATGGATCAAGGTCATCGTCAACGGGTTCGAACGTAGCGTTGGGAAAAAGGTACCTTTATCGCTTTTCTTGTTGCATACCAAATATTAGTTAAGAAAGATTTGCATTAGAAAGTATCTCAATTTGCTAGACCCACTCTAGGGTTAGAGAGATCGCCTCTGTCCATAGAGGGGATTTATCTTGACGACAATAGGCCTTCATGTCGGCCTAGAAGGAGGTTTTTCCAGTATATATAAGGATATGTCTACGGCTCATTTGGAGACAGAAATTTGGACATCTAGAAGAAACAGTGCGGATAATAACCTCAGGAAAAATCGAAGTATAACCACTGAGATTTTTTATATTAATTCAAGGGCATAATCGTGTGACAATATATTGTTGTGTGGGCTTCAATATATATACAGTTTCGAATATATCTCTATCTGAACAGTAGAATCATGTGAAGATAAGAAGAAAAAATTCAAAGTATATAAGGATAACTCTGATATGATAAATACCACAACAAGGTAAGGAATCCTTACTCGGATATCTGTCACACAGTGAAGATAAGGAATCATCTTCATATCATTGTTTAAAATATATCTCTGTCTTGGAATATGAAAGATATATCACAGGTTGGAAAGGCGGCCATAGTAACACAATATAATAACAATAATAAGGAAGAAGAACAGTTCCTAGAGTCAAGAAGGAAGAAGGAACTGAGATTTCCAAGAGTCAAGAAGAGAAGAAGGATCATTCAATTGATAGACTAAGTTATCCAGTTCTGGTGCAAAAAGGTGCAGGACGGTGTAGAGAAGAAGGATCATCTTAAGGATTCAAGTAAGAAGCAGTGACAAGGTATCGAAGGCATACAAGGGTCAAGGTCTATGTCATGGTCATAGTACTTCTCATTTGAAATTCTATAAGAAGAATTTATTGTGGGTTTCCCCTCCAGGAAGGGTAGGTTTTGGCCCTGGCTAGAAGAGCCTAAATTTGTGTCTCTTGTGTTTTGGTAATTGACTTGATGAAATACATAATAAGATAAGAAAAGAAGACATAAGTAAAAGAAGAAATCTCACAAGTAGTTATCAATAAGAGAATTTGAATTAAAATTAGCCCTACCTAATTCTCAACATGATGGGGGGGGAGAGAGATAGAGGGAGGTGGGAGGGAGGGAGAGAGAGAGAGAGAGAGAGAGAGAGAGAGGAGGGAAAGAGAGATAGAAGGATATGGAGAGAGAGTGTGTATGTGATCTAAAAGGAGTGTAATAGTTTGTTGTGCTAAGTGTCCTTTCAGTATTAAAAACATGTACAATTTGTCTCCATTTGTTTGCATAAGGAATGAGTATTTAAACCATGAAACATAGATGAATTTGTGAGTTTTAAGCATGAAAATAAGCCTAAATAACATTGTACAATAGTTTATAACATAGAAATAACATCACACATAAGTTTTACACAGTAGGCATGATGAAGCAGTTCACCCCTCCTGGGCTACAACTGTTGGTCCAGCTCCCAATGGCATGTCCCTCTTTGTCATTATGCTCAAAATTGTAAATTCATATGTTTACAAGCCTCTAATGGCTATTGTATCTACACCAGTGGCTCTAGAATGCTCAAATTAGTCTAGGTAGACTCTTGTTTCACCCAAATTGATCAAAAATTGACCTCCCAAGGCTTTTTCCCAATCTCAGCGAGAAATACTCCACTAATTGTGGAGAATTGTAGTTAACTGCAGTTAATTTGGCAACAATCCCAAATTTTTAGCTGGCGCTAAAGACTCCGCCAGAATAAACTGTTTGTATTAATGTCTAGTGGTTAGGGCGGGATGGTCATAAGCCGACCCCCCGCCTTAAACCCTGCAGTTTATGGTTTTAAAACTCTACAGAAATGGAGTGGAACCCGGAGTCATCAAAGTTTCGAAGACCGTGGCATTCATTACAACAAAAACTACGCTATTTGATGAGTTTTGGAGTGATACCCATCGCGGAACCATCGGAGCAACGTGTGATAACCGTCGACAATAATTTATTTAAACCGTGCCTTGTGAACCTGTTTAAAACCACCGCAAGTTACGTTATAGTAAACTGCCACATTGAAGTTTTATGTCATGGCGTGACATGTGACCACGACCCCGAAGCCGCCATAATGGTGATTTGATTAGCCGTCACTTGGAGGTTTGATGATGCAATTTATAAATCATATGTGACCACATACCATGGGGCCATCGGCAGGTTGGGACTGCCGGTGGTCCCCCCCAACTTAGAAAACCAATACAATTTAAATTTATGCAGCATGCTTATAGGTTAAGAATCATGTGATAGGAGAGATAGTGGAGGTATTTTCTGGTGTGCCAGATATTGCGGGGTCGAACCCCCCAGACCTCACATAAACTTTACACAAACCTCTTGGGAACACGTGGCAGCTTTCGGGCTTGCCACGTGTCACCCATCCAACGGTGCTCAATAAAAGACGTACACCTCCAAATATTTGACCCTGGATGCGCCACATGGAAAAATATGATTGGATTTAAGAAAAGGGAATATTCCCAGTATATGCCACCTGCTGACTGTACCTGTATGCTGACTGGGCATCCTAGTCACTCCTGTCACAAAAAATTTAGATGTTTAGGAAAACGAATAGAATGCGATATCTTCCTCATACGACATTGGTTTTTTGAACCGTTCACGGTGTCAGAATCGCAACGACGAGACCTATCCGATCGCTTAGGTTCAGTACAGTTTCGATCACTTTCAATTTTGAGCAAAAAACATCATCTCCTGATCACACCTCCCCATTGGGAAGATTTTGGACCCCAAAAGACTTTAATTAACTATTTAGAAGATGAGGGTATAGCTCCCTCACATTTTCAACTTCCATCCACCTTGCCTTATTTGTTTTGCTGCCCTTGAGCCAAATTTGAAGATAATCGACACTTCCCCTCTTAGAAGTGTGTGTCCTTCTGTCAAGGATGGTATCCTCCTTGAGCTCATCCAGAAATTTTCGCGAGAAATCTTCTATAGATTGCAGTTGAATATCACTCCTTTGATCATCAATCAAAGGAGGCTCATACAATGTAAATTTTCCACATTGACGATAGAATACATTTGCATATATGAAGGCAATTCAAGTTTAAATGCATTATTACCAACTTGTTTGATGATCTTGAATGGACCATAGCGAATGGGCTTGAGATTTTTACCTTCTCCTTCCATCCTTTCTTTGCTTATGTGCAACCATACCTCCTTCTTGAAACTTTTGATCAACTCTATGTTTGTCATGCCTCTCCTTGTGTTTGCTTTGACTCTTCTCAACCTATTCTTAAACTTGTTGATGAATAATTTGAATTTTCTCAATGAACTTTCACGCCTTGTCAATATCATTACGCCCATCAATTGCAACATATTTCTCAAACATGAAATCTAATGGCGATTTCGACAAATACCCAAAGCAAGCTTCAAAAGGTTAATTATTTGTAGAAGAGTGCTTTGCCCGGTTGTAAGCGTGTTGAATGTAATGCAGTTTTTCATCCCACAACTTGGGATGTTTGTTGTAATATCCTCTAAAAAAATGCACAACGGTTATGTTCATCACCTCGGTTTGGCCATCAGTTTGCGCATTAAAAGTAGTACTATTTTTCAACTTTGTGTCCATCATCTTCCAAAGATTGGACCAAAAATTCCAAACGAACCTAGAATCGTTGTCACTAACAATAGAAGTTGGCAATCCATAATGAACCCATACATGTTGAAAATAAAGTTCAACAGTTTGTTCAACAATAATGGTTTTCTTACATGGCATAAGTATACACATTTTACTGAATCTATCCACAAGTACATAAAGATATTCATGTTGTTTTCTTGACATAGGTAGACCTCCAACAAAGTCCATGGAGACACTCTCCCATGGCCTTGATGGTACCGGTAGTGGCGTGTACAACCCAAGCTTCCTATTGATAGGCTTGCTTGTTTCACACATAGAACATCCTCTTATGAAACATGACACACTATCTATCATGCGAGGCCAATAGCAATACCTCTATAGATGCGCCACTATTTTTATTACTCCAAAATTTCCAGCAATAAGAGATGAATGAGCCTCTCTCATGACACTAAGTCTATCTCCTTGTGGTATACACAACTTGCTTAAATGAAACAGCAAATTTTTATGCATGTCATAATCATTTTCCTCAACTTGATTCCATTTACTCAAACTAGCATACAAATCTTGAAAATCAGCATCAGATGCATACTGTTCTATGTAACTCTCATGTAAAATAGAATCATTTTTAACTAAAGCAGAAGCGCTTATAATTGTCCTTGAAATAATATCAGCAAATTTATTGAAAATATCTTTCTTGTACCTTATAACCAAGTGAAATTGTTGAAGAAATCCCATCCATCTGAAATGTTGTGATTGCTGCAATTTTGTTTGCGACTACAAGTACTGTAATGGTTGGTGATCGATATGTATAATCGTCTCTTTACCCATCAAGTAGTGTTTCCACTTCTTGACGCTTTGAACCAATGCATACAACTCTTTGTCATATGTAGGATAATTAGTTACAACACCATTTAATGTTTCAGAATGAACAGCGATAGGCTTACCATGCTGCAAAAGTACTGCGCCCATGGCATAATCACTAGCATTGGTTTGTATCTCAAATGGTTGTCTTAAATTCGGTAATGCAAGGACCAAAGTTGAACTGATCTTGTCTTTTAAAGCTTCAAAATCTTGTTGTTGTTTTCCTCCCCATTGGAAGCCTTTCTTCATGCTTGTCACTGCATGCATAGGAGCTGCTATGGCAGAAAAGTTAGCAATAAACTTTCTCCAATACTGAAATGCGCCTAAGAAACTTCTTACCTCAATTATTATTTTGGGATTGGGTCAATTCAAAATGGATTCCACTTTAGAAGGATCAATTCTCAACTTGCCTCCTCCTACAATATGTCCCAAATAAACCAGAGATGTCTTTCCAAATTCACACTTTGACATCTTAAGAAATAATTGCTCTTTCTTCAAAACATCAAGCACCCTTTTCACATGCAAGACATGTTCTTGTCTTGTTTTGCTGAAAAATAATATATCCTCTAAATACACAATCACAAAGTCATCAAGAAATGGACGCAAAACATTATCCATAACACTCATGAAAGTCGTCGGTGTATTACACAAACCAAACGACATAACCAACCACTCAAAGAGTCCTTGTTTGGTTTTGAATGCAGTCTTCCATATATCACTTCCTGAAATTCTTACTTGATGATATCCACTTCGTAAATCTAACTTAGAGAAAAAAATTTGCTTCTTTCAGCTGATCTAGCAAATCATCTATCCTTGGGAGTGGGTATCAATTCTTTACTGTTATCTTGTTCAAAGCTCTGAAGTCTACACACATGCGCCAAGTCCCATCTTTCTTTGGAATCAAGACTATGGGTGAACCGCATTGAAAAGTGCTTGGCCTTATGAGTCCCTTGTACAACATGTCCTTGATTTTCCTCTTTATTTCAGCATTCTCCATTATTGACATGCGATATATGCCAACATTTGGAAAAGGACAATCTTGTTGCAACTAAATCTCATGTTGAATCTCCCTTTTGGGAGGCAATCCTGTTGGCTCCTGAAACATCTCATGATGTGAATCAACTACATCATATAAATTTGATTTCAACTTAGGATCAAAATCCTCAAATGATTCCTGATTAGCATCAACTTTAGGCTTAATCATTAGAAGAATAAAATTCTTACTTGAATTCACCAGCCCCTTTACCTGTCCAGCATTTACCATTGCAATATTTTTCTTCTTGCGATGTGCTCTAACAATGAAATCATTTCCATCTTTGAATAAATGGTATTTTTTCTCATGGCGATAGAAGATCGTTTTCCTGTCATACAAGTAAGGACTGCCCAACACAATACCTGTAATATCAAACGAAACCACATCTAATTCAATTGTGTCAACAAAATGTGCAGTTATTGCAAAGCGCAATATGCACTTCTCTGAAACCTGTAAATTTGCATCCTTACAAATCCACCCAAGTGGATATGGTTTTGGATGTGGAATGGACTCAAGATTAATTTTCTTGACCAAGTCTTCAGAGATTAATTTTGCTTGTGACCCACTATCAAACAGTCTGTCAATCTTGGTATGTTTGGATATGATCCTCACATGAAACAGTTCAATTCTCTTTTCTTCATTTGGAGCTTGTATGTGACAGTTTGATGTACTAGTACTAGTTTTTGTTTCAATTTCTTTCCCCTTCATGTTCTTCAATCCCATGGCTATAATTTTTTATTCATCACTTGAATCCTCTCCTAAGTCGTGTTGAGTTGTAGCTGCAGTTTTCTGCTTCCCTTTGTTATTGTTATACTTGGGCCTCTTTTCGGGATGTAATTTCCAACAATTTTTCTCTTCATGGCCTTCTCTTGAAAAATGTTTACAAACCACTTTTTCTCCCTCTTTCTTGACAAATGCATTCTTTTTTCTCTTAACTTTTGAGGTCTTCTATTTGTTTTTCCCCTTAAAAGTTTTATTCCTACTCTCATCAGTACTGTTTTTCCCTCTAGCTTCTAGATGTGTGGCCTGAACACATACTTCATCTAGATTTGTAGGGTTAAACATGAGAATAGTATGTTTTAGGTGCTTATGCCAGCCTCCTATGTACTTGAGAAAAGTATCTTGGCTCTACAAATCTACCCCTAATAAGGGAGCTCTTATCCTAAATTATTGGGTGTACTCTTGCACATTTTGTCCTTTCAATTGACTAAAATTTTGCCAGTTCATTATGGCTTTCTGCAGGTGAGATAATGGATAAAACTGTTGTTTTATTGCAATATGAAATTAGTCCATGATAGGCTAATATTACCATGCTTTTTGATCTCCTCCTTTGTCTTTGCTTCCCACCAAACAAGTGTTGCACCTTCCACCCTCAATGAAGCTAGTTGGATTTTGGTATCATCATCATGAACGTTCTGAATTCTCAAATAGACCTCCAATTTCCTAATCCAATTATCAAGATTTTCTGCATTGACTTCACCATTAAATATTGGGAATTCAAATTTAACATCAATTTTTAGAAAAGGAATTTTACCAGTGCTCTTTGACTTGTGTGACTGGTGTACTGAAGATGAAGTAGAGGATGATGATGATGAGGGTGAGGATGGTGACTTTCCACAACCTCCATTTCCTCCATTGCCCTTCTTTGATTTATCTTAATCATTGTGACCTCCTGATGATCCCTGACCTTCCTTGTGAATTTTGGATCCTTCTCCTTCTAGTCTCTCATTCCTTTCTTGATAAAGGACTCTCACCATCTCAGTGATGTCAAGGAATGCTTTCCTGAACACTCTTTCTCCTTCTTTGGGATCCACCTCTTCATGGATTTTTTCTTCCTTTAGAGGCATGCTTAATGCCTCTTATGCTTCTTTTGGAGGCGAAATAGGTGGTGGAGAATGTGGCAATCTTGCCCTCCTTTGTTGTGGCTCACTTTGAGAACCTCTTGCTTCCACAAATTTGCCTTCTCCTCTCTTAAGCTTGAGCCTAATAAGCAAGAAGACCCTTGCAAATAGTTAAACAAATCTTTGCACACAAAAACACCAGAGATTAAACTCTAGCTCCAATACCAACCTGATCTGAAAGGAGTGTATTAGTTTGTTGTGCTAAGTGTCCTTTCAGTATTAAAAACATGTACAATTTGTCTCCATTTGTTTGCTTAAGGAATGAGTATTTAAACCATGAAACATAGATGAATTTGTGAGTTTTAAGGATGAAAATAAGCCTTAATAACATTGTACAGTAGTGTATAACAGAGAAATAACATTAGACATAAGTTTTACACAGTAGGCATGATGAAGCAGTTCACCCCTCCTAGGCTACATCTACTGGTCCAGCTCCCAATGGCATGTCCCTCTTTGTAATTATGCTCAAAATTGAAAATGCATGTGTTTACAAGCCTCTAATGGTTGTTTTCTCTACACCAGTGGCTCCAAAATTCTCAAATTAGTCTAGTTAGACTCCTGTTTCACCCAAATTGGTCAAAAATTGACCTCCCGGGGCTTTTTCCCAATCTCAGCTAGAAATCCTCCACTAATTGTGGAGAATTGCAGTTAACTGCAGTTAATTTGGCAAAAATCCTGAATTTTTAGATGGTGCTAAAGACTCTGCCAGAATAAACTGTTTGTATTAATGTCTAGTGGTTAGGGCGGGGTGGTCACAAGTCGACCCCCCACCTTAAACCCCGTAGTTTATGGTTTTAAAACTCTGCAACAATGGAGCGGAAACCGGAGTCATCAAAGTTCCGAAGACCGTGGCTTTCATTACCATGAAAACTGCACTATGTGATGATTTTTGGAGTGATACTCGATGCGGAACCGTCAAAGCAATGTGTGATAACCATCGACAAACATTTATTTAAACCATGCCTTGTGAACCTATTTAAAACCGCCGGAAGTTACGTTATAGTAAACCGCCACATTGAAGTTTTATGTCATGGTGTGACATGTGACCACAACCCCAAAGTCGTCAGAATGGTGGTTTGATTAGCCGCTGGTTGGAGGTTTTATGCTACAGTTTATAAGCCATATGCAACCACAAACCATGGGGCCTCTGGCGGGTTGGGACCGTCGGCGGTCCCCCCCCCCCCTCCCCCCCAAACTTGAAAAACCAATACAATTTAAATTTATGTGGCATGCTTATAGGTTAAGAATCATGTGATAGGAGAGATGGTGAAGGTATTTTCTGGCATACCGGAGGTCGCGGGGTCAAACCCCCCGAACCTCACATAAATTTTGCACAAACCTCCTAGGGACATGTGGCAGCCTCTGGGCTTGCCACGTGTCACCCATCCAACGGTGCTCAATAAAAGACGTACACCTCCAAATCTTCGGCCCTAGATGCGCCACGTGGAAAAATTTGATTGGGATTAAGAAAAGGGAATATTCACAGTACATGCCACCTGTTGATTGTACCTACATGCTCACTGGGCATCCCAGTCACTCCTGTCACAAAAATTTTAGCTGTTTAGAAAAATGAACAGAACGCTATATCTTCTTCATATGACATCAGTTTTTCAAACCGTTTGCGGTGCCGAAATCGCAATGAAGAGACCTATCCAGTCGCTCAGGATTGGTGCAGTTTCTAGCACTTTCAATTTTGATCAAAACACATGATCTCCTGATCAGTATGTTTGGGGATGAGATAGAGAGACAACGAAGGAGAGACATGTGGAGATAGAGATATAGATGGAGGAGGAAGAGAGGAAAGAAGAGAGAGGGAGGGAGGGAGATATAGATAGATACAGAGAGACTGTGTGTGTGTGTGTGTGTTTGGAGGGGGTAAGATATAGAAATAAAGAAGGAGAGACAGAGGGAGATATATATATGTGTGTGTGTGTGTGTGTGTAGAATGCGGGGGAAAGAGAGAGAATAAGATAGAGGCAAAGATAGGGAGGGAGAGGAGGAGAGAGAGAGAGATGGGGGAGAGAGAAGGAGAGAGGGATGGAGATAGTCATAGAGATGGAGGGGGGAGAGAGGTGGAAGAAGAAAGAGTCACATAGAGACAAATATAGATATTATATAGTGTTACGTAATATAGAACATCATTAACCACATAGGAAGAGGAAGTAAGGCTTTTACAAAAGGTAAAAGAAGTTGGATTTATAAATCCACAAATATTTTGGGTTTTCATTGAAATTAATACATTGATTTCAGTGTATATTTTGATTCCTAATCCTATTGCACTAGATTCATCAATTTCAATGTAGTTGGTGATTTATAATCCCATTTGGTTGCTCACACTAAGTGCATTGATTTTAGTGTAGATGTTGAGTTCTAATCATGTTTTATTGCTTGCACTTCATGCATTGATTTCAATGTAGATGTTCATTTTTAATCATATTTTACTTCTTGCACTATATGCATTGATTTTAGTGTAGATGTTGATTTCTAATCCTATTTGATTGCTTGCACCATATGCATTGATTTCAATGTATATGTTGATTTCTAATTTGATGTAACTAGATGTATGATGTACATTAATTTCAAAGTAATTATATTAATTGTGTGAATTGATTCCAATGTAAGCACAAGAAAATTATTGACGATGTACATTGATTTATGTGTTACAATGATTTAATGATCAATAAAATACTAAAATTTTTCATCTTAACTAAAATGTTCACTTACGTCAAATGTTTGCTTCTTGAAACTGTAGACTATTTGTAATTGACTACATTCTTATTATTCCCATTTTCCATTATTCAACATTGTTAGTGTAACAACACCACATTAAAGTTCATGTAATAAAGTTAATAAAGGAAAAATAAGACCACGATCAAGGAACACTTATTCCAAGTTGAATGTTGGGCAAAATATCCTAGTCAACATCACTTGTTGTGTTTATGGCTAAGGAGAAATTGGCAAAGGCAATGACAAAGGATTTGAAAAGTAAAAAAAAGTATTTTTGGCACTTTATTTACGAAAATAAAGGAAATTAGGAGAAAAGGAAGGTAGAAGGTAACATGTTGCATGTGAGGAGGAGTTTTAAGGAAAATTGAGGAAAATGAAGAAATTAGAGGCATCAATAATAAAAAAGCCTCAGAGCATCAGTTGGTAGCCTTTTTTGTCAGTTTAGTTTTGGAATTGGTTTTAGAGAGGAGAAGAGAACCAAGAGGAGAACGAAAGCAAGCAAGCCAAGCAAGGACGAGGAAAGCAAAGGGAAGCAAGTATCAAGCAAGGAAAATTTGGATCAAACAACTTCAATAGGAATTCTTGTAGGTAACAGTTTTCATGTATTATTTCCTAGCTAGTTTTGATATGCATGGTATATGCATGTTGGTATTTGGTTCTTTTCTTATCATTGGCATGTATTCTATCAGGTTTTGATAGTGGATTGTAGCCTTTCCTTGTCATTTCTGGATAGCCATGGTTTGATGGGATTCTTTCTCGATTGAGATTTGGATTGTCGAAAGGTTTTGGATCGGGTGAGGCAGTCTCAGGAAAATCCCAAGGGTTGGGGGGGAGATGGTTTTCTCCAAGAAGCGCTCAACAGGTGTGGTGGAGACAAGAAAATTCCTCAAGGGATGGGAAGCAATTATGAAGCATCCAAGCTCGGCTTGGTTTTGTAATCTCGACGCCAGTTTGGATTCCCTTGGGTTTTTATGGATTGGTTTATCCCATGAGATCCCACATTCATTCTTGGAATATGGCACGGAGGTGATTGTTTTAAAGAAAGTTTTGGTTCAACCCAATCTATTGTCGGGTGGTACATGGAAGTCACAGATCTGGTTGGATCTTGTTTATGTTTATTAAGAGCTAATTTTATCTTGCTTTGATGAGTAAATGTACTTGTTATTATGTGGATTTAATGGATGTTGTATAATTGTTATTTATTTGGTTATTATTATTTTTATTATCCAATTTTAAGGTCACGGCCAAGCCAGACACCAAATTGGTATATGAGGCCCCCTTGTTTGTGGGACAAGGGACCCACCTTCGCGCAACGATTTGACTGCTAAGTCTATGAAGGCATACATACTCTACCACCCTCTGGTTTTGAGCCTGTGACCTCTTAGGAGGAAACACATGCTCTTAACCATTAGGCCCACTCAAGATGTAAATGATGGTTATAAGCATGGTTATTTAACATATCTAAGTATGGCTCTTATCACATTTTCATTAATGAATTTCCAGTTCATGAATGTATGACCTAATTGGTGTTATGACAACTATTATGAGGAGGCATTGGTTGTTCTCGTTAAACCCCAAATAATTTTCCAAATACTTATGTTTAGATATGCATTCATGACCTATAGGTTGCATGTTTACCAAGTGGTTGATGGAATGTCAGTTTCGGTTGGGAAAGGCTAGGTCAATTATTGGCTGAATTTTTGGTCTATAAGCCCTGTTTCTATGTCATTCATCATTCCTGGAAGTTTCACTGAGTTGTGGGCAAAGGCTTGAGTCCTAGCCCCAAAAACATGGCTCATAATTTGGGGTCGCTGGCATAGAATTGACTGGAAAAGTCCACAGTGACTGGCAGGCAAACCTATGGAGTGACTAGAGGGTTATAGTTTCTTGCATGCCTTGGAAAGGGAGCAGTTGAGTCCCTATTTAAGTGAAAAAGAGAGTAATATTAAGGAGTTGTACACCTAGAGGTGTTGGGTTACTCCTGGAGTTCTTGTAGCACCTAAGGGAAGTCAGTAAGGTCTTAAGTTGTTGGATCCATTTCCTTAAGGTAATATAGGAGGTTGAGTCTTATCATAGTGACCCTCGGCTCATGTTTACCTCGGGTAAACCGGTGAAAGTGGGTAAATGTGGGAGGAGTGGCGTTACAGTTAGTCACTTTGCATTCAAACAAGGTAATAGAAAACAAATAGCATTGAAGCTTACTTGGGGTTTAACATTTTATGAGTTAGAATGATTGAATTTTAATGAAGATACTATTAATACTAGAGAGTAAGAAAGACATGGTATGATGTTTACTACAATAGCTTGAGTTAAATATTTGAATGGTCTAAGATTTCAACCACCTTTTTCATATGATCAATATGAAAATATGACGAAACTAATATGTGTGACAATGAGAAAAGTGGAAAAAATAGTTTGAGGTTGATCACAATGAAGACTGTTTATAATTGACTTCATTCTTATTATTCACATTTCTATCATTCAACATTGTTACAATGTCATTTTGCATTCCAAATTTTTATTTAATCATTTTTCATCATTCAAGTTATTAACAGTCTCTATCATTTCAACAAACTCAGGTAATTAAGCAAATTTAAAATTAAAATGACTAGAATATATTCAGACATATTTTTCATATCTAAAATGATGAGGATAATTAAATGTTCAACAAATTGTGTGTGACCACACACGACTAAAACCAACCTAGATCCATATTAACCTCAGATCTATCAAGCACTAAGAGGGATCAAATCTCTTGAGGTGCAAATCTTTCCTCAAGTTTAATATTTACTTTACATTGATCTCGTTATTTAATTTATTTATTTTTAATTTTATTTCATTTTTATTTTTATGTAATTTGACGTAGTCAAAATGTTAAACGTTACATTACAACATCTCTACCATACTAGGCTCAAGAGCACCTCTTAGCTCAATAATTAATAATTTTATTTTATTTTATTTTATGTAATTTAACCGAGTCAAAATATTTACATAACATAACCAAACGAGACATGACATTATAACATATCTTCCATAAAACCAACCTATATCCTTCTTAACTCCAGATCTACCAAGCGTCGAGAGGGATCAAATATATTTCACTCTAAAAGAGGTTAAAATGTAAAGAGTTTTGATCCCTCTCTATTAGAAAATCATAAAGCAAAGAATAATTTCTTATTCTTTATAATTACTTGTGATGTTTCTTGTTATTACGATTCTTTATATCTTCTTTCTTTTAGTTCATCAAGCAATTACCAAAGCAACAACACATAAAACAATAGACACCAGATGTAGGCATTATGCGATTGAAAAACCCCCCTTCGAGGGGAAAACCCAGTAAATATAATTCTTCCTTTCAATAGTATTCTTTGAGACTCTTCACCCTAGACATATACCATACCTTCCCTCCACACAAAGTCAGCCTCCCAGATATTCGACCTCTTTCCATCAACTTCAACTAGGCAGCAACTCCAATAACAACAAAACTTGGAAGACTTAGAACTCCCAATCTAGGGTACGAAATAAAGAGAGAGAGGCACCGAAATTTCATTTTTCTTCTTCTCCTTAGACTTCCCCAAACTCGCACTTATTTTGGCTTCCTGAAAATAGACTTTAAACTTTTCCCAGCTACAAGAGATATCGAACTTGCTGTGAGAGAGTGTGCTCCAAATGAATTCGATTTCCTTCTTTTTATAGGCTCTAGGTGAGGTCGAATATGTGTCTCTTAGGCTCACATGATACCCTTTAGGCCAACTTGGTGTGGAGGTCACATAATTCATATTTTACTCAATATTAAACATTTTTACATGATTAAAAAGACCAAGAAGGGTCTCTTTAAATGTACAATGACTATATTAAATCAGAATAAATCCTAGAATTACTCAATGGGGACTTTGACCTAAAACATGTTGACCCAAGCGTGAAACCTGTGCTTTAATAAGTAACAATAATAATAATAATAATAAATATTTTCTTTATTCTTTAGTCAAGTATATTACAAGATGACTCAAGTACATTAAATGAAGACTGAACCTAGTTACATTTTCTAACACTCCCTCTTGACTAGGGAGGTATTCATCATATACAAATATAATGGAGGGTCTCATGTTATATGAAAAATGAAGAAATTTAGGCACCACAATGCCATGGACTAGATTCCTCACCAGGCTAATCTATCCATTCGTCTCTCAACAATTTAGGCACCACAATCCCACGGACTAGATTCTTGACCAAGGAAATATATCCACGTGGGACTAATATGGACTCAAGCTTTTAGCCCATTTAGGTACCATCGGGCTTACTTTCTAACCATAAACCCAAAAACCTAGGCGTGTATCCATGGTCAGAGCTCTATGACCCACGCCACCCTCCCTACTTTGGGAACTAGACATCAACACAAAGTGTCGACCATGTGTCTTCCCAGGCAATACTTCACTCACAAAGCCTCAACACGCCTTGATCCAACATATCATGGATGACCAATCTCTCCCAATCAAATTAACTGGTGGTGAGCCCTAGTATTGCACCAAGAGTGCTGTAACTCCCAAGGGTTGCCCTACTTTACTTTATCAACTCAGGGTTCGTACAAAATTGGAGGTGACAGTGTTATATACAAAGCAGATGCATTTTTTTCATGTCATCCTCTTCCGCTTTACGAAAGGGTGTTATTTCTAAGGGTTCTCAATGAAGTCTGTCACACTTCAATGAAACTAAACTAA
Source organism: Pinus albicaulis (assembly GCA_034641835.2). Classification (NCBI taxonomy): domain Eukaryota; kingdom Viridiplantae; phylum Streptophyta; class Pinopsida; order Pinales; family Pinaceae; genus Pinus; species Pinus albicaulis. The sequence continues at coordinate 339,828,135 of CM076578.1, read as the reverse complement.
GTTGCAGAAAGGAAATGACAGAACGAAAACTAAATTAAATTGTTGAAAATAAATGACAGGAAGGAAACTAAACTAAATTGCAGAACGAAAATGACAGAAAAGAAACTAAACTAAATTGCATTGAGTTGGTCAAACGACTAAACACTCTCTCCTTATCCTATGATCTATCTACCATGCAACTATTCATGATCTAATTCTAACTGAAAAAGTGTTGATTGCAGTTCGGAGGAAAAATGGCTAAAGGTGCTCATGGAAGGCTTAACGTGTGAAACAGGGCTTAGAAGTGGAAAGAGAGGGTTAAACCTTATCAAAACTTTGTTATAGCACAAAAATGCTTCATAGCGGAATGGATTGAAAAGTGCGATGGCGGAGAAGCGGGAGTCCAGTTCGGGAGCGAGAGCGAAATGCAATTTGTGAAAAGGGCAAAGGTTCGGATATGCGATATGTGATATCACAATACCGCAATCAGCAAAAACAAGTGGTAAGTGTTAACAGGGAGCGGATAAAGATTGCAAAATGCGATTTGCGACGGGATAAAGATTGTGATTGGCGATGGGTGACGTGGCGGTAGGACCGGCGGCGGAGTGCGATAACAATATCGCAATCAGCGGATAAGAAGCGGCAAGTCTTAAAAGAAAACAATAGAAACTGCGATTTTGCAATATCACAATATCGCGACGTTGGTGGAAAAGTGATATTGCAATCGGAAGGAGAGTGCAAAGTGCGATTGCGTTGTATGGTAGTTATCGCAATCGATATATATATATACATATATATATATATATATATATATACATATATATACATATATACATATATATATATATATATATATATATATATATATATATATATATATATATATATATATATATATCGATTGCGATAACTACCATACAACGCAATCGCACTTTGCACTCTCCTCCCAATTGCGATAATAAATAAAATTTCGATGTACGGTAGCGAGAAGTTCGAGGAGGAAAGGCAGAGGTAAAATTCAAGTGGGTTCCAAGAGTTTTGCTTTAAAAGGTAAAGGTGAGGTGAAAAAGGGAAAATCGCTGAGATGTTGAAGAATGAAAAAGGAAAGGGAAGGGGTTATGCAATGGCTGGGATGTGATAATCGGGAAAGTCCAAGGTAAAAGATTTCATGCGAAGCTTTAATGGTTTCTGTGAAAAAAAAGGTGCGGGCGCTAATAGGAAGAGAAACTAAGGAGGGAAATGGAGCGTAACAGAGGTGTTTGGAAGCGTAACACATGGATGGAAAATGAAGCGGGAAGGTGAGGGTGAACTTATCCATAATTTTAATACTAATTCCTGCAAACAAACTTGCGGATTTATGCACGGGAATTTATTTTAAAAATAATAATAATAATAAATAAATAAATAAATAATAAAAAATAAAAAATAAAATAAAATGGTGTGATAAAAATAGTGAACGGAAAGCAGTTTTTGGGTTTGTGGGAAGGTTCGTCCTCCACGAGCTCTATTGACAGAGATGAGAAGGGGGTCTCAATCCACAGATTTTTGGTCTTCCTCTATTCTATTACTCTCGTAAGCAAATGAAAAACTACAACAACACACTGAAAGCAAAACTAAGCAGCAGTGAAACTATTAGAAACTAGCTAATTGTTCAAGAATAAAACTAAATAAATGGCATAAACAAAACTAGCTAAATGACAGAAAGGAAAGAATGAAAACAACAGAGAAGCTGAGGCACATGGGTTGGGCCCTAACCCACGAGCCCAGCTCTCTGGAATTAAATCAGTAAAATGGAGTTTGTCTACTCATTGCACTACAAATGAAATATGATTACATCCCGAAGGTCTTATACAGCAAAAGCCTAATAGAATGGAAAATGAATGGCATGGGATGGAATGGAATGGACTGCATCGAATGGACCAGAATGGAATCAAAGAATGGATTAGTATAATCAACTAACTCTTCCTAGCTCTAGCTTTGATCTATTTATTCTACCGGGCAGCTACCAATAGCTCCCTAGAAAATAGTGATCGAGTCCACTTTACTCCAAGTGAAGTGTGGATTGAGTGCACTTGGTCTTAAGTTGTTTGGCTACCTCTAGAATTCGAGTTGCTGGAGACTCCAAGTAAACATAGATTGAGTGCTCTCCTCTTTGAGTTGCTTGGCTGCCTCTGGAACTCGAATTGTTGGAGAGAATCTTTGGGATGATTGATTCCACTTGACTCCAAGTCAGAAAATATTGAGTGCACTCCTCTTGGAGTTGCTTGGCTGCCTTTGATAGTTAAGGAGGGTGGACAACCCCCTTGAATCTCTCCAATATTTCTCCATAATTTCCTAACATTGTGCTAATTTATTCTCCAATCTTGATCTTCCAATGGTAGGGAGCAAGTCCCTACATTATCTCCTTCTCCAATTCTGCATAATCTGCCAAATATTCTCACAATATTCTACAAAAATAACTAATATTAGGAAAAAATATGCAATTACCTTTAAACCTTCCTAAGAAAATATTGAAGCATAAGAAAACATTATAAGTGCAGAAGGAGAGATTTAATATATAATTTTATGTGCATAAGAGAGGTAGATGGGCCTAAGAAAGGTTATATGGGCCTTATTTTATGTCTAGTTTATATGCCCATCATCACCCCCCTACAGAAACGGTTGCTCATCCTCTGAGCAGCCTATTCATCCTCCCTGCCTTATGTTTTTTCCTGCATGCTGGCTTATTTCATTTTCTGTTTATTGGCCCATGCGTTGCTCCTCCTGCTAATCTTCTTGCTATTCTCTTGAATTTCTTCTTGTAGGTGCTTCATGGAGGTCCTTAGATGCTTTAATCAAATATGTTTTGCATGCCAAGAGGTGGTGGATCCACCTTTTATTTGTTTTTTTTTTTGTTTTTTTGTTCTCTTTTTTTTTGCATGCAAAGTAAACTAACAGTTCTTTTTTCTATGAACTGAGTTCACCCTTGGTTATCCCTTGGCACTCCTTATCTTCTATTACAATGAATTGCTTACTGCCCACTTTCTCAAGTCCTTTTTACTTTTGTCTTGTTCCTTTTCTTGGTGGAAAAAGTGAGGCTAGTTGCTAGATAAGGTTGAGGTTGCTCTACTACTGATTTTGGCTATATAAAAAAAATTTCCTTTTCACACTTTTTAATGTTTTATTAAGCTAAAATAGATTCGAAGAAAGGGTTAGATGATTTCATACCTGAGCCTTACCATTGATTTGTTTTTGCAAGTGATATTGAAGTTGTTGATATGGCTGTTGAAGCTGTCTTCGGTGGTTCTGAAGTTGCATGTGATAATCTGCTTGAGGTCCTTTTGGAGCTTTTGAGCACAGGAGGAGGAAGTCCAAGTTTGACTACCTTTAACCAGGGTGTTGACCGAATTTTCTTTTTGTGCCAACTTGTTGTTTTCCGGCTTGCAAAGGTTGGAGAGCACCTGCATTCATTAGAGAGAGATACATGTAGAAATGCAATTTTTTTTTTTTTTAAGGCCTACTAGCTGCCTCAATGGGGTTTTCCACTAATAGGTATGCCTAAGCGCCTCAAAGGACGTTTTCACCTAGGATATTTTATTTTTCTCTTCTTTTTTTCAACACAATGACCGCCTCATGGAGGTTTTCAATCAGTGAGCCGACCTAAAACGCCTCAAAAGAGGTTTTCACTTGAGATTTTATCCTTTCCCTCTCTTTCTTTTTTATTTATTTTTACTTTTTCACTTTCCTACTCTACTTGAAAAAAACAAAACCTTTTTCAAGTATAGGAATACTTCCAATGGAGCCATGTACACATCAAGGTGATAGATAAAATCATGTGCGCACTTGGAATACATGCTTTGACATGTACCTGAATATGAGAGATGGATTTCTTTGACTGGCATTGTATCAAGCACTGTTGGAGAAGAGTGTGTTGTTGCAACTTAATGACTGTTTGGAACCATATGTCAATATAGTTGTGATGCCCCTGGTTCACTTGCTGATTTGGATCACCTTGGATGTCCTTTTCTATAATGGCAGTCAAATATTCCTCTTTTTTCTGATTCTTCTCTTGAACACATGGAGGAAATGTTGGTAAACATGAGGGGAATTTCTCAACATCTGATTCTGATTTCTAATCTTCATCAAGTGCAGCCCTCGATCTTTTGATCTTCTCATTTGGATCTTCTTCCTCTTGATGTTGTCCTTCAATGACATTAAGAAAATCCCTTCTTTGCAATACCTTTCTTGAACTAAGATGCAGAACATTTAGATCAAGAGGATATCTTTGGCAGTGTTGTACCTCAGCATTGTAAGTGAGCTGAGATACTTCATTGTATGGGTTTGGAAATGGTGTTATAGGTAGTTGAGTGGGGGTGGATATATGAGATGTATGTGGTTGAGGTTGTGGTTGTGGTGGAGGTGGATGGTATGGATAGCATGGATTCGAGTATGGAGGATATTGAGGGAAATATTGAGGATGTGGAGGATTTTACCAATAAGGACCTTGCCAACCATGTTGCCAAGATTGGTTTTGGGGTTGAGATGGCCAAGGTTGTTAAGGACGGAGTGTGTCCCAATTAGTTTGAGATGGATGTGAATAAGCTTGAAATTGTGAAGTGGGTCCTTGCATCATATCAAGTTGACTAGGTTGCTGGGGTCTCCTTGGAGCTACATAACATAACTTCTTTGGTGATTTCCTTGCTCCATTGTCTTCCTGGTAAACTTCTTTAAACCTAGGGAATGATGAACAACATTTAGTAGCATATGATTCTGCATGGCTAACAAAAATATCAGCATCTTCTTTTTTCTCATTTTTCATTCTTAACATTTCTACTTGTTCACTTAGATTGCTGAGAATTTATGTTTTAAAGTTTTCAAGCAAATTTCCAAGTTCATCTTGCCTTACCAATGTTGATGTTGACTTAATTACTCTTTCTCTTCCTCTTGATATGCGATTACATGTTTCACAAATTTGTTCAAATGACAGTTGGTATACATCTCCTCTACTCATGATATTAAGGAGATCAATCCACTCATCCCTAATTGTTCTAAGTAAGAGGGTTTTTAGTGTGTCAAATCATAGATGATGCAATTTTTCCCTCTTACAATTATACATGAACCTCTCTATTAGATCCTTAAGGCTCTCATCTTCTTCTTGGTTCATTCTAAAAAATTATTCTCTAAGATCATGATCTTTATATTTTTCTAGAAATATCTTTTGCATATCATTCCATGATATTATTGAATTAGTACCTATAATCATGAACCATATAAGATCTCTATCCTTCAATGTTGCAGGAAACAATCTCACTTTTTGAGTATGTGATAAGTAGCCATAAGATCTACAAAGTATCTCAAATTCAAAGAGAAATGTTTATGAATCCTCTATCCTCATACCATGGAAGTTGGGAAGGAAAGACGGAGGGATGTTCTTCATAGGTACACTGATGTCCATATCTTGAATGGGAAACTCAATAAGATATTCTTCATTTTCATCATATCCATCCATCCCTTCTTCCTTCAAAAATGTATGGTGATGTGGTTCTTACTGCACCACGTGGTCAAGTGGGGGGTTGGTATTGAAGAATTATTTAACCAAAAAATAAATAAATAAATATGAGTATCCCTACTCTTACGAGGCATGAAAATCATATTTGTTTTGTATTTTTCAATATTTCAAAAAAAACAAAAACAAAACAAAAAAAACAAAACAAAACAAAAACAAAACAAAAAAACAAACAAACAAACAAACAAACAAAAAACAACAACAACAACAAAACAAAAACAAAAAACAAAAAACAAAATCAAAGCATCTACTAGACACCGCCCCAGCAACGACACCAAAAAGTGGTGAGCCCTGGTATTGCACCAAGACTGCTGCAACTCCCAAGGGCTACCATGCTTTACTTTATCAACCCGGGGTTCGTACGAACTTGGAGGTGATAGTGCTATATACACAACAGATGCATTCTGTTCATGTCATCCTCTTCCGCTTTACGAAAGGGTGTTATTTCTAAGGGTTCTCAGTGAAGTCTGTCACACTTCAATGAAACTAAACTAAGTTGTAGAAAGGAAACTAAATTAAATTGCTGAAAAAAAATGATAGGAAGGAAAATAAACTAAATTAAATTGCTGAAAAGAAATGACAGGAAAGAAACTAAACTAAATTAAATTGCTGAAAAGAAATGACAGGAAGGAAACTAAACTAAATTGCAGAAAGGAGATGACAAAAAAGAAACTAAACTAAATTGCATTGAGCTGGAAAAATGGCTAAACACACCCTACTTATCCTATGATCTATCTACCATGCTTCTAACCATGCAGCTATTCATGATCTAATTCTAACTGAAAAAGTGTAGATTGCAGTTCAGAGGAAAAAGGGCTAAAGGTGCTCATGGAAGGCTTAACACATGAAACAGGGCTTAGAAGTGGAAAGACTGGGTTAAACCTTATTAAAAATTTGTTATAGCGCAAAAATGCTTTGGAGCGGAATGAATTGAAAAGTGCGATGGCGGAGAAGCGGGAGCGAAATGCAATTTGCGAAAAGGGCAAAGGTTGCGATATGCAATATCACAATATCGCAATAAGGAAAAACGAGTGGTAAGTGTTAGCAAGGAGCAGATAAAGATCACAAAATGTGATTTGTGACGGGATAAAGATTGTGATTGGCGATGGGTGACATGGTGGTAGGACCGGCGGCGGAGTGCGATGACAATATCGCAGTCGACGGATAAGAAGCGTTAAGTGCTAAAAGAAAACAACAAAAACTGTGATTTGTGATTTGCGATTTCGCAATAACACAATATTACGAGGTTGGCAGAAAAGCGATAGTGTAGTCGGGAGGAGAGTGCGAAGTGCGATTGTGATGTATAGTAGTTATATCAATTGAAAAAAAAACACTAAGATGTGTGATTTGAGATGTACGATAGTGGGAAATTCGAGGAGGAAAGCCTGAAATTAAACTCCAATGGGTTCCAAGCATTTTGCATTAAAAACGTAAAGGTGAGGTGAAAAATGGAAAATCGCTGAGATGTTGAAGAACGACAAAGGAAAGAGGAAAGGGAAGGGATTCTGCAATGACCAAGATGTGATAATTTGGAAAGTCCAAGGTAAAAGATCTCATGCAAAACTTTAATGGTTTCTATGAAAAAAAAAGGTGTGTCAGCTGATAGGAAGAGAAAAGAAGAAGGGAAATAGAGCATAACAGAGGTGTTTGGAAGCGTAACACAGAGATGGAAAATGAAGCAGGAAGGTGAGGGTGAACTTCTCCAGAATTTTAATACTGATTCTTGCGAACAAACCTGTGAATTCATGCACAGGAAAACATAACAAATGCGTGATAAAAACAATGAACGGAAAGCAATTTTTAGCTCTGTGGCAAGGTTTGCCCTCCTCGAGCTCTATTGGCAAAGATGAGAAGGGGGTCTCAATCCACATATTTTTGGTCTTCCTCTATTACATTACTCTCATAAGAAAATGAAAAACTACAGCAGCACGTTGATAGCAAAACTAAGCAGCAGTGAAACTGTTAGAAACTAGCTAATTTTTCAAGAATAAAACTAAATAAATAGCAGAAACAAAACTAGCTAAATGATAGAAAGGAAAGAATGAAAACAATAGAGAAGTCGAGGCACATGGGTTGGGACCTAACCTGCGAGCCCAACTCTCTGGAATTAAATCAGTAAAATGGAGTCCGTCTACTAATTGCATTAAAAATGAAATCTTATTACATCCCGAAGGTCTTAAACAACAAAAGCCTAATAGAACGGAAAATGAATGACATGGGATGGAATGGAATGGACGGCATCGAATGGACCAGAATGGAATCAAATAATGGAATAGAAGAATTGAATAACTCTTCCTAGCTCTAGCTCTGATCTATTTATTCTATAGGGCAGCTACCAACAACTCCCTAGAAAATAGAGATCGAGTCCACTTGACTCCAAGTGAAGTATGGCTTGAGTGCACTTGGTCTTGAGTTGGTTGGCTGCCTCTGGAATTCGAATTTCTAGAGACTCCAAGTAAACATAGATTGAGTGCTCTCCTCTTTGAGTTGCTTGGCTTCCTCTAGAACTTGAATTTCTGGAGAGAATCTTTGGGGTGATTGAGTCCACTTGAATCCAAGTCAACAAATATTGAGTGCACTCCTCTTGGAGTTGCTTGGTTGCCTTTGATAGTAATCGGGAAAAACGAGTGGTAAGTGTTAAAAGAAAACAACAAAAACTGTGATTTGCGATTTGTGATTTCGCAATAACACAATAACGCAATATTACGAGGTTGGCAGAAAAGCGATAGTGCAGTCGGGAGGAGAGTGCGAAGTGCGATTGTGATGTATAGTAGTTATCGCAATTGAAAAAAAAAGGTGTTGAAGGAAGAGACTAAACACTGCAATGTGCGATTTGAGATGTATGATAGTGGGAAATTCGAGGAGGAAAGCTTGAAATTAAACTCTGATGGGTTCCAAGCATTTTGCATTAAAAATGTAAAGGTGGGGTGAAAAATGAAAAATTTCTGAGATGTTGAAGAACGACAAAGGAAAGGGAAGGGGTTCTACAATGGCCAAGATGTGATAATTTGGAAATTCCAAGGTAAAATATCTCATGCAGAACTTTAATGGTTTCTATGAAAAAAAATGGTATGCTCTCCCTCTCAACCAGGGAGCATATTTATCCAGACTCCCTCTTAATCTTACAGAGATCTCTTCTATTCAAGCTTCCTTAGGGAGATCAACTTCTTCTTTTCGTCATCGAAGAATATTTCTGGCTTCCAACCATGTTATTAGAGTTATTATCATCCTTATCATGATTATCACATCAACGATCATCTTCACCATATTGAAGATTTCGTACTTGCACAACTTAGGTATCAAGTACAACCAAATCTATAGAAGCATGAAGTTAGCCATATCAGAATCACAGAAGCATTTCAACTTTATACATATTAGATATCCAAATGTAATTACAAACAATAGACATTTACTCTTCATCATTTTGCTAGGACCTTTGTCATAAACCCTAAACTACATCGTAACAACTTTCATTCTATCTAGGGTTTTAATGTCTCTTTCAAAGGTGTAATACACCCTACTACAACATATAGCAAACCCTATAAACAAAAATATATTTAACAACTTTTAGAATTCAAGATGACAAAAGTTTAGTTCTGTCATATAGCGATCCCTAAAAATAAGTCAAAAGAAAAAGAAAAATATCTAATAAATTTTAGAAGTCATATATATTAGACTTCCCACTGGGATTTTATACAAACCGTGGATTTCATACAGGAGAATCAATCAAATCCAATCACATCTTGGTCATTAATATGAACAACTTTCACTAGAGTTAGTTCCAAACCCTAGATTTTCAATCAACCATCAAATCCAATCAAAACTCATATTTCATCAATCTTACACAAATCTCAAATCATCATATTGTCATTATTCATCATAGATTTTCACTTCTACTAAGGTTCAACTTCAAAACCCTAGAATTTCATTCTCACAACCTCAATAATCATTATATAAATAAATCTAAGATTGTTATATCGCACATACTATAGAATTTAACTACTACTATGGTTTAGATACAAAACCCTAGATTTCCAAATATGATCATCTTAGAATCTCAAACAAGGATTTATATTAAATCCTAAGACCTATGACCATCAATAGCTAGGTCAACACATGTAACTAGGAATTCATTATCATGCAAAGGCATATGTCTGACCACATTAATACATTGGACACACACTGACCTAGACCAAGCTAGGGTTTCAACCAAAAATGACATATCTTCGTATACCTAGGGTTTCCTACAAAGGTATTGCCTATCATAGTCAAACCTAACTTCACAACATATTAATAACAAATTTGATTAGACTAGGGTTTGATCAAACATACCAAGGAAAACATTTATAATAAATTATAATGGTCTTTCTTACACATTCCACCAAACCCTAATGAGTTAGGATTTTAATATATGAACATAGCAAACCCAATATTACCAACATTTCAAAGGTTAGGGATTTTAGACCTTATCATTCAACCCTAACAAGTTAGGTTTTCATGATCATGCCAAAATCCTAAACATGACATTATCAATAAAAAAATTCAACTAGTGTTTCACAATATCCCTAAGCAATTTAAGGTTTCAGACATTATCATTAGCATACCCTTTGGTTAGGGTTTTCAATAACCTATTTAGGGTTCTACAAAATCAGTTAAGAATACAGGTGGGGTAGATTTATCAAGTGACGAATCACCCAAAATAAGAATCATTATGATTCAATATAGCTAGACATAAAAATGTTAGTAATAGAGTGTCAAATTAATAAACCTTTAATATAAATAAATCAATGTTATAAACCATACCTTTGTTTCTTGACAAACCTTGTCTTGAGAGGTCCTTCTTGAGAATATAGCAGATGCTTTCCTAATCAAGACCATAGAGGGGGAGATGTAATTAGTATTAATATAATCAAAACTTAAATAAGTATAAAAAACCAAAATCGAGAGGGAATGAGATACTTACCTTGAGGAGTTATTGAGGGCTCCCTCCAAAGCTTTGAGGGATACCTAAAACTTATAAAACAAGAAACTGTCTTTTCCAAAAATATGATAAAGACCTGTAAATTCTAAAACATCAAAAATATAAAATAAGATATCTAAGGCTACAAGCAAAGGACTTAGTAGTGTAAGTACTTAATGCCAAATTCTTCAAGCTTGACTTTCTTTGAGTCTCCTTCTTCAACAATGTTGGCTTGATCTCTTTCTCAATTCTTGTTTCTTGGATTTTCGGGAAAATCACTCCTATAATGACCCTTCTTATGGCATTGATAACATTCTACCTTAGACATGTCAAATTTCTTCCTCAGTTCCTTTATTTCTATCCTTTATGTTGAGCAATGTACGCATTTGATACTTGTTCAAAATTTGCAGCTAATGAGATCCTTAATTCTTACTGACTGCAGGAAGTCCATAGTTCTTCAAAGGTGAGAGCTCCCTTTCAACTGTTAAGTCCTATAGCAAATGCACCCCAAGTAGGTGGCAATCCTAACAGGGTAGTGATCATGAGTTCTTTATCTGGAACAATTTTATCAATGGCCAAAAGCTCATCTCTGGTTCTTTCTATCTTCATAAATAAGGAGGACATTGTGTCTTGTTTAGTCATATTTGTAGTCCTTAGCTCATTTTCAAAGTAGCCACTTGACCAATGTTCTTAACAGTGAATAACTTTGACAAGGATTCATACATTTCCTGAGCATGGTTGATGTTGGCTATGAATGGGACAAGGTTGTCCTTTATTCCTTCTACCATTAAAGTCATGGCCACCAATTTTAGTTCCCTATATTTCACTTTGTCACCATCACTGGAATCCTCTTTAGGCTTCTTTACTTTTCCTTTGACCAAGTCTAGTACCTTATTATTTTCAAGGACGAGGTCAATTCTCTTCTTCCATGACCTATAGTTTGAGGTTCCTTCAAGTTTGTTTTCTCCCTTGATTGTGTTAGACATCTTCCTAGAATGTAATAGATTCCTTTTTCTTCCTTCTTCACAAAAGCTCTTATTCCATGTTAGAAAATAATAAAGGAAGAAAGATTTTCTTATTATTGATAGTTACTTGTGACGTTTATTGTTATTACGATTATTTATATCTTCTTTCTTTTAGTTCATCAAGTAATTACCAAAGCAACAACACATAAAACAACAAACACCAAATGTAGGCACTATGCCAGGGAAAACCCCCCCTCGAGGGGAAAACCCAGTCAAGATAATTCTTCCTTTCAATAGTATTCATTGAGACTCTTCACCCTAGACATATACTAGACCTTCCCTCCACACAAAGTCAACCTCCCATATCTTCGACCCCTTTCCAACAACTTCAACTAGGCAACAACTTCCAACAGGATACGGTTTTCGGTAGCAACAAAACTTGGAAGACTTCGACCTGCCAATCTAGGGCATGAAACAAAGAGACAGAGGAAACCAATTTTGTTTTTCTTCTTCTCCTTAGACATCCCAAAACTTGCACTTATTTTGGCTTCCCGATAACGAAACTTCAAACTTTTCCCAGCTACAAGAGATATCAAACTTGTTGCGAGAGAGCGTGCTCCAAATGAATTTGATTTCCTTCCTTTTATAGGTTCCCTGTGAGGTCGAATAGGTGTCTCTTAGGTTGACATGATCCCCTTTGGGCCGACTTGGTGTGGAGGTCACATAATTCATATTTTACTCAATATTAAACCTTTTTACAAGATTAAAAATCCCAAGAAGGGTCTCTTTAAATGTACAATGACTCTATTAACTCGGACTAAATCCTAGAAGTCCTCAATGGGGACTTTGACGTAAAACATGGTGACTTGAGCATGAAACCCATGTTTTAATAAGTCACAATAATAATAATAATATTTTTCTTTATTCTTTAGTCAAGTACATTCCAAGATGACTCAAGTACATTAAATGAAGATCGAACCTAGTTACATTTTCCAACACTCTCGACACTTGCTAGATCATATTTAAGATGGATCTAGACTAGTTTAATTTCCTCCTTTAAATAGGTTATATTCCACATGAATACCATGGGTTATCATAAACTTGGAGCTCAAAAACCACCAATAACTTGACCAAGTCAAGTTTATGTTATTATTTTAGTTTAAAGTTATTTTAGTTTTAATGTAGAGTGTTTTTTTTTTTGGCCAAATAAACAATAAATCCATTGTCACAAAAACTTGTGAATATGAGAGTATATAAAAGTCTAATAATCTACTAATATATTGAGTTCTACCATCTCCTACGATGCAATCTTATTGCTTTTATATTGAAAAAAAAATTATATATGAGAAAGCATTTAGGTGAATGAGGAATCCGCCCAAATAATATTAGGTGCTTCTATGTCTTCCTCAAAGTTGGAGAATTCAAATCAACTCTCTTCTTACCCAGTATTGAGACATTGTCATTAAGTTTCCTCAACATGTACACATCATTAATACTAAGCAAGATTTCATGTTGAGCTTCCAATTATTCAGTAGTACTTCACCCATGGTTGTTTTTACCTTATAATATAGGTTCATAGTTTAAATGTGTCTGGTCTGTCTAGTGGGAGTATTATGTGTTTTAGGAATCCAATTTCCAACCTCTTCCTCTTCTTCAACATTTATAATAAATATTTGCTCCACCCTTGCTTCTCACTTTTCATTTTTGCTTTCCTTGTGAATCTAATTAGGCCATCGGAGACCATTCTGCCATTTGGTGTGCCCTCAAATAAAGAGGGTGCCTAATGCCTCAACAATTTGTAGAGATATTGATTGTTAACATCTAAGAATAGAGGAAGAGAGACAAGGTCAAGTTATAAGGAGAGGGAGGAATAAAAGACACATGCACCTACTTACAGACATGTGTTTTCAATAAGCATTGAGTTCCATAGGTGTGGAACCAAAGGATATTGTTGGTTTGCTAGAGTAGAGCTAGAGACTATATCAAAAAATTCCCCACAATGAAAAGCAAAAGGAAAAATAAGAAGCTTTGTCTATAGCTAATATGGTTGTTAGTAGGTACCAACAAAATGTAAATTCTAAATATGAAAGCCATGGAGGAATTATAACTATGAGAATAAGCTAGTGGGCACCCATGAACCAAAATATAAAAACACAAACTCAGAAAGACTCTAGCTTTGCAACCATTTAAGAAAAACTTGTCAACACTTAAATAAATTTGAGTATAAAAAAGCCATAAATATTGAGTGATAATAAAAGAAATAATCCCAAAACATTGAATGTTCTCTTACTAGAACCCCCTTGATGTTAACAACTTCCTAGACATTTGCCACATTCTTTGTCATTAGAGCCAATCCATCATGTCTATAGCATGCATGATGATGATTCGTTGAGGGAGAGGTAATCAAACCATGTCTCTTGAAGAAAACTAGTGTGAAGAATAACATAATCTCATGTACATGCACCTTCCATTTAGCCAACTACTAAATGGGTGGATCTTTAATTGCCTAATCCATCTTGCAACCATCTTCATTAATGATCGAAGATGCTCCCATTGTTTGACACCCGCGGTGGGGATTACAAACATAATAACAATGTGACAATATTGATAAGTAAACACTATTACACATATTTGAAAAACTATAATACATATCTAACATCCAAATTGTTATTATTTATTATGAATATTTTTAAAGTTAACATGCGATAATTATTCATCTAATAAATTTCAATAATCAATAATCTTTTAATCATAGGATGTAGTAAATTGATTTCACTATTCTCCATATAATTATCTCACAAGACAAAGATCACTCACAAAACATAACAAATGTTTCATGACAAAACATAACATAATTATTGTATGTTAACTTTAAAAATATTCAAAATAAATAATAACAATTTGGATGTTAGATATGTATTATAGTTTTTCAAATATGTGTAATAGGAGGTCATCAACCCCACCTTAGAAGATCAAAAGTATCTCTGTTTTAACTAGCTCAAAGAAGATAATTAATATAGCCAAGTTTAGAATGAACTCTCATGAGCTCCATAGTGAAACAGGTCGTTGGACAGTTCCTAAAACACCATGGATGGAAAGGATCTGCCATTTCTGTGAGAATATGAACATCGAGGATTAAAATCACTTCCTCTTAGAGTGCCCCACGTACAACCACATTAGAGCTCAATTTCATAATCTTTGTTGCAATACTGACCTTCCTAGCCTTTTAAGATGTCAAAATTATAGTGAGCTCGGGAGGCTTCTCTCCAAGCTTTTTGAGCATAGGAATAAAATCTTAAATCAAATTAAATAACTCTTTTCTTTAGGTCCGATAGACCAAAGATTGGTCTCAATGGACGTTAACCATCATCATCATCATCAAGTTAGTCCCTTTCGAAAAATTGTTGAAACATTGAGTAGAGTTGATAGATAAATACACTACCATGTCAATCCATGCACCCACATGATCAAATATTGACAAATAATAATTAGCACTAGATGGGTTAGTTCTTCTTTCAATCCCTTGCTAACATGAACTAACAAAGCTTTCTAAACGAAACAAAAAGGCATCACTATAAAATAACCATTTGAATGTTTTAAGAGATATACGTTATTTTTTTTTAAAATTTAAAACACAAAACCCATATAGATCATGCGTATAAGAATGCACGACAAGAATACCTTGAATCCAAGTTGCTTCTTAAGAACATGCGAAGTAAGAAATTAATTAGCATGTATCTTCACTCCAACTCGAATATGATAACATAATGGTGGAGACACCTTTATCGATGACATCAAAGTAAAGTAATTGTAAGATCCACAACATGCGGAAGCATGCAAACACGGGGTGTCAATTTCCAAGTTTAGCTCTTAAGATAGAGCGCTGCTAAATATTAAAATTATAAAAATATAAAGACAAATGTAGCCCTAAATCCATCACAATCCATGATATTTGAATTCCTTAAATCTAAGTTGTTTACCTTGATCAAGTTGACCAAGTGTCAGTTGTCGTTTCAGAGCCAATTGAAGGACCAAGACCAATAACATACTTTGTGGATTGTATTTTTCTGCTACTCTAGAGTATTTTACGTATTTCAATATATAAAAATATGCTTCAACATTATTATTTTTTTCACAATGGTTGAGAATTTATATTATTTTTTTAAATAATTGCACTTGGGGCTCAATGAGAGTACAACATATTCATATACATCGTAACAGGTTCCAAGAACATGGCCAAAATATATAAATACTCTTCAACCATTTCCAAGGTTTTATAAATATTTTCTCCAAATATATTGGAGAGGTTTCAAGAATTTCTCATTTACACACTCTCTAAAAGTTACCTATAAAAAAAAAAAAATTGCACAACATTCTTTTAACTTTTTGCATTACCCATTTGGAGGTTGATCCTCCCCCTTATTGTTCTGGAAACCTCCAAATCACCTCCTCCAGTTGAGGTCCGAGCAACCTAACTTTGTCTTCCAATATTTGAAAATTGAACTTAAGATTTAATATATTATCCACGAGCATCGAAAGATTTAATATGTAGAGACAATATTCCTACCTCTAAATTTCTTCTTGTGCCTCCCTTGGTCATATATTTAGTGCAATCCAAATCATAAGAAAATTCCATTCTTAGGGGACCTCCAAAGGGGGTCCCCCAATTCCAACTTAAAGTTGTTGTTGAAACCAAACCCCCCAAGACTAAAGAACAATTGCTTCTTAGTGTTCTAACACTCCACAAAAGTATACCTTCCTGTGTCAATACGACAAGCAAGACGAGGGCCAAGACCAATTTTTCAATTGACATAAATTTTAGGTTGGTGAAACTAATTGCAATACTCTGGGTGACAGAAGGGATGGCCCAAATGATAATGACGTGCCACTGATGACTAGAGATTCCATTGCATGGAGCACTGCCCATCGCAAGTGAATATAAAAGATATCTATCTTCCCTAATAGAATTGATTGATAAGGAAGAAAATGACCCCCCTTGGTCCCTTGAGATAAAACCAATTAAACTAGTTACCTAAAGGCGAAAACTGAGCAAGATGTAGAAGTTATACAAACAAACCACATGAGAGAAATGGAAGGAGACTTTTGGAACTCCCCCTTCTAACTAAACAAAGTTGTACCCCAAATTGTTACAAAGAAATGAAAAATAAAATCTTTCTTCCTCCTAGTAGTCTAATGACCATTCTCTCCTCTAGACTTCATAAGTTTCACACACAACGAAACATATTCACCCTAGATTGCATAAATAAAACACTAAGGCCCAACACCCATTGTAATAACCGTGATCAAAACAACATGCTTAATAGTAAACTTGGATACCACTGGCCACCACGAGGCAATATACACAGGTGTAGAGAATGCCAATATACACCATCAATTTCAAGACTTTGACAAGGTGAGGGATTAAGAAAAATTAGAGAACACTATGTGTGAACAAAGAGCATCGAGAGACTTGCCTTGGCCCTATCTCATGGAATAAAGAGTAGACGATCAAATGCACACTTGCACCAACCTAGCCAGGTCGTTGCTTGGACAAAATGAGAAACTTCAAACTTATTGCAAAAACAAACAACCATCATAGCGATATTAATTGAATGGATTGACAACCTGATGGAACATAGTTTGCTTGAAATAGTTCTCTACTTAGAGTCATTAAACTTTGATGTAATGACTCCTGCGAGACGGATCATGACATGACCATCTCTTAGCCTGAAACCAACTACATTGTAAGCCAATCTTAAATTCTTGCTCTTTGGTGTCAAATCCTCCAAGTACTCCATAATCATGATCCCAATTACTTCACTGATTACACCTTTCTACCTCAAGATTAAGTGCCTGATCCAGGTGGATATTGGTGGCCACCCACCTATTCCACTTGGACCCCCACCATCGTTTCTTTCAATTTTTCAATTTCAGCACAATTTACTATTTTTAGCAGCTTTTTCGGGTCCTGAACTTTCAGAGCCATTTTGAGGCCATAAACAATGTTTTTTGGGAAACTAGGAGAAAATTGGAAGTTATTTCATGTTTCTCACTCAAAAGTTGTAGTCGTAGGATATATGTTTCTAACGAGGTATTGAGCACGTCAAATAGAGATCATATGCCAAAGTTACATCCCCGGAAAGTTGATGTGCCAATTTACCCAAATGGGGCCCACAATTTTGGCGCTTCATCTCCCAGGGTTAGGATTTTCGATGTTTAGGGTTTTCCATTGTTTCTTAAAAATAAATATGCCTTTGAGCCTCATTGTAACACAATTCGAAGGCTTGCAGCTGCCACATCTCTTCTCAGAGATAAGCTACCAGTGCCCTAGCCAGTTTATTTCCATTATGTATTTAAGCATATTTTTGTTATTTGATATTAATGAAATGAAGTTTTATTTCCATTGCATATCCGTGTTTATGTTTATTTCTGTATATTATTGCGTTCTTGCATACATCCATATCAGTGGTATTAGAGCGGTATGCTCTTTCTCTTTTTTTTTCTTTGCATGTCCCCAACGAGGCTAGGGTATAAGGAGTTAGGGCTTGATCTGGTTGAACCCTTGCATGATCAGCCTCGCAAACCCCGAAGATCTCCCATGGAAGAAGAAAAGAAAGATGAGGGAGCAGGAGATCCTACCAAAATGTTGCTCGAGGAGGCCTTCGAGAAAAAAAGGAACATGATGATGGATAACTTTGCCCAGATCCTTCAACGGCTACCCACCGATGACACATCTACATCTAGCAGCGACTATGGAGGCACCACTCCTTTCAAGGTACATGTCAACTTTGACATTCCTGTATTTGAAGGTCAGATAGATGCAGACGTTGTAGATAGATGGTTGAATTTGTTGGAAGGGTATTTCTCTGTCCATGATTTCTTTGACCGATAAAAGATTACTTTTGCACTCCTCAAAGTCGCCCCCCATGTTAAAGACAGGTGGGAAACCTACTGTGAACAAAAGGATGAGAGGGAACCCTCTCTGTTCTCGGCCACACCCACTTGGAATTCGTTTCGAGACGACATCAAGGAACAATATTACCCCACGGGGAGCTATGAGGATAAGTACATCCAATGGACCACACTGCGACAACAAAGGGATCAAGATGTGCACGAACTGACAAATTTGTTCAATACCCTGTGCACAAAGTTGGGTATTAAAGATCCAAAGAGACATTTGGTGCTCAATTACAGCAGTTGTTTGCACAGATACATTCAGGAGGAAATAGAGTTCTTCGACATTACTTCGCTTGGCACGGCATATCGCTATGCCACCAAGATCGAGCAAAAATTTAAGTAGAAGAAGCGAGACTCTGGATCCGCGAATCCGAAGCCAGGGAAAGGCGCCCATGAAACACAAAACAAGGGGCAAAGCCAAAGTGGGGCAACTAAAACAACACCACAAATCCAAAGAAGGACACAGGGAAGTGGTGTGAATTTCATAATAACCCCACTCACTGCACAAATGAGTGTCGGGCCAAACAGTCGCTGGTGGCCGAACTGAAGACACCCGAATTAGATGCATGTTCTGATCGTGAGTCAGAACCAGACAAGGGTAATGACAAAGGGAAATAAATAATTAATGGGGAACCCATTACCACCACCAAACTCTAGAGGGAGGAGCCTGACGATCTAGAGGAGGGGGAGCGCCTCTTCCATTCACAGATGTGGGTGAAGGGTTCTCCACTACAATTCCTTGTCGATAGCAAAAGACAAAAGAACCTCATTTCAGCAAAGGCCGTGAAGCGGCTCGGCCTATCGACTACAACACACCTGCAACTATATACCATTAGGTGGCTTCACCAAGGAAGAGATCTCTGTGTCCACCAGCAGTGCCTCCTCCTGTACAACATCAAACCATTCACGGATGAGGTATTGTGTGATGTTGCTCCTCTTGATGTATTATTGGGCCAACCATACTTGTGGAAGCAACATGTTGTGTATGAGTCCATGCCTTGTTCTGTTGTTATTACTTTGGGAAATAAATTGTACAGGATACCATAGGTAGTACTGCCTCCTGCCATCTCTTTGACTACTACAAAACAATGCAGTAAGATTGTTTCCCAAGCTAGAAAATTTATTTTCATTACAATTCGCCCACAAGGAAAGAAGAAGATTATGGCCACAACCTCGAAACAGGGCTCCCCTGCACAACAACAATAGATGGACAAAGTCGTGGAGGAATACAAGGACATTTTCTCCTCGCCCACAAAGTTTCCTCTACACTGTCAGGTTAAGCACTCCATTGATCTCACCCCAGGTGCGCCGTCGTGTGATGTTGCCATACCTCATGTGACCACACAGACCAAATCCACACATGTACTGGCTGAAGCTGATAAAGCAACCAAATTTATTGAATGCATCCAACACATCCGCTAGCAGATCCATGACACCTTGGACAAATCCAATGCTAAGTACAAGCAGCGCCATGATCAACATCAGGTGCCACACAAGTTCCAGGTGGGTGACAAAGTGTGGCTACATTTGCAAAAGTAATGCCTCGCTGGACCCCACCGCAAGCTTCGCCCACTCTAATATGGGACATACATCATCACCAAGGCAAGTGTCTCACTGGGGACCAAGTTCAACAGAATTTTCCTCATCTCATGGAGGAACTCAATGCAATGGGGGCCATTGCTTCCTAAGGGGGGAGGAATGATCCATATGGATATTGGTGGCCACCCAAATATTCCACTTGGACCCCCACCATCATTTATTTTAGTTTTTCAGTTTCAACACAATTTACTATTTTTAGCAGTTTTTGTGGGTTCTGAACTTCCGGAGCCGTTTTGAGGCCCTAAACGACGTTTTTTGGGAAAATCGAGAGCAACATCAAATTTCAACTCAAAAGTTGTAGTCCTCAAATAGATATTTCTAACGAGGTATTAAGCATGTCAAACAGAGATCGTATGCCAAACTGACGTCCTCGAGCAGTCGATGCACCAATTTACCCAAATGGGGCCCACAATTTTGGCATTTCAACTCCTAGGGTTACACTTTTGGATGTTTAGGGATTTCCATTGTTTATCAACAATAAATTGGCATTCGAGCCTCATTGTAACACAGTTCAGAGGCCTGTAGCCACCACAAATCTTCTCAGAGATAAGCTACCAACACCCTAGCTAGTTTATTTCCATTATGTCTGTAAGCATATTTATGTTATTTGATATTAATGAAATGAAGCTTTATTTCCGCTGCATCTCTATGTTTATGTTTATTTTTGTATATTATTGCGTTCCTGCATAAATTCGGACCAGTGCCTCGAAGAATCAAGATCCTAGTGTTGGGGAGATCAACTCAATGACTCACTTTCACACATAATGCTAAAGAGAGGGAGCCACCAATTATAAATCAATCGATACATAGTCTTGATTAAAGATTAAGGGAGTGGATCAAATTCCCTCCTCCCTTGCCACCTTATTTCACCCTTGTTAAGCTTGACTAACAAATTTTCCACCTAGTCAACCTTAATGTTATTGTTTCTCATAATGTGGAAGCAAAGGTTCTTTACAATGCCTCGATACAGATGGAAAATTCATTTAAAAATTTGATTTAATTTTAAGTCCAAAGGGAAGGTCTCAAAAAGAAAATGTTAAATCATGTTTGTCAAATATTCAATGATAGTCACCGCTTGGATTCTAAGGTTTACAATTTGCTTTAGCCCTTGGTAGATAGCATAGGCCTTTGCCACATTGTAAGAGGCATTAACAAGATCCCAAGCATACCAAAATTCTTGTTTTTCACGATGAAAGATCGCCCACCCCGCTCCTGTCACTCCTTAAAAGATATGCTTCAACTTAAACAACGTCAAGAGTTTGGAGTTCCAGTGCACATAACTTGGTTAGAGTGCTTTAGGGCTAGTGAAAACTATCAAGGTAGGTAGGTAAGATTGTTGGATAACTCTATAATTGCTCACCACAGTGACGATATTTATGCTTCCCTTTGGTAGATACACAATTACCATATCGACGTTATTTATGTTGCTTATTGGTAGATACATGATTGCCAGCTTAGCAATATTTATGTTGCCTGCTAGTAAATACGTGATAACTACATACACTATGTGTATAATGGTAGAACAATTTGTAGATACATGATAACTAAATGTACAATGCATTTATTGGTAGAATAATTTGTAAAAAACAAATAAAACAAATAGCATACACTATGTGTGTATTGGCCATTAAAACAAATAGTTGTCCAAACAACTTTACCCATAAATAACCCCACAACATATTGCTTATCCTTGAAATCATTACATACATAATGTTGTATTATGAAAAAGTTGCAATATAACTCTCAAATTATTATCCAATTTTTTTTATTAAATTATATATATATATAAAACATTTTATATAACCCTATATTTCTATACACCATAGATAAATTTAATTGCTATTTTTCTATTTGAGTAAAAACCAATAATATATAGTATTTCACTACTCTCTATAATCATCTCACAAAGACAAACATCACCTACAAAACATAATATAACATTGCGACAATATGAATAAATGAACACTATTCCATAAACTTTGATAATTATGATCCATATTCTACATACAAATTGACATGGCTTTTAGTATCATCGATGTTAAGTAATAAGTGAATCCTACTCCATGCTAATCCGATTTTGTGGACACAAAAGACAAATTCAATCACCGTTAAAATCCCTTAAAAATTAATAATTGCAGCTTCGTACACCTTACATTTCCAAATTTTCTCAAAAACCGCACTCCCGTTTACTCTAATCATTATATCGGAAAAACAAAATTAGAAACATTTAGAAAAACAAAATCTCAAAAAAAAAAAATTAAAAATAGATAAAAAAGCATTTAGAAAAACAAAATCTCAAAGAAAAAAAATTAAAAATAGATTAAAAACATTTAGAAAATCAAATTCTGAAAAATAAAAACAAATTAAAAATATGAGTTTCCCTCTCGGAGGCGCTTTACTCTACTTTCGTATCAAAATGTCTTATTTTCGCATTGACGGATCACAGAGAGCTGCGTCGAACTCATTCTCAGGCGGTCATACCCTAGCTCACTTCGATCTCCGCCATACATGCATTTTTTCCCTCCATTTTGTCAAATTTTCATGGCGGGAGGCCTCGTACGTTCCAAATTATGAACAGCCGCATCCAAATCTCGCCGAATCGACCCCAAATTTGGCGGATTCGGCAAAAGCTGCAGTCAATTCGAGTCTCGGGACCTCAATTTAGACGCATCTAGGGCCTCTTGTGCTGAGGCTTTTCTCAGCGCTTCCAGAAGAAGTTTTTTAACCACGGGAAACCCTCACTGAAGGAAGCGCTCATGGAATACGGCAGAACGATGTACTATATACGTTGAGCTCGAACCAGGGCGTTTTCGAGAGGCGAAATTTTCTGATCATGAATACGAATACGTATAGGCTGTCGAATACTACGTATTCGGAGGTTGCGCCGTGTTTGCCGTTGCCAAATTTGCCGATATACTTAGGAGCCAGCAGCCAGGATATTTCTTTGTTCGAAGATGTGAACGCTGGTGCACGCAACAGCTCGGCCGTGCTATCACAGGCCGGGAAAATAGCAGAGTTGCTGAAAATTACGGACATTAGCTACTTGTACGTATATTTATGATTTTGTTAGGTTTTTGCTTAAATTTTGTGTTTTCTTTGTGAGCATAATTAAAATGGAAGCAGAATTGTCTAAATGCAAATTTGTAGGAATTGTTTTAATTCTGTTGAATTTGGTATATTATTTTCCTTGACTTCTCTAAATATTGGTGAAACTGCGTGTAATGTAAAATTAAGTTTGCAATCAACGAAGTAAGCAAATCGATACCGGAGTACCTCAGAGGTCCATATATGATACAAATATGGCATAAAGAAACTAATTGAATAACCACCTTCTAGTCAGAATGTACAAAATGGGCAGAAAAAAGTTTTTTAGTGGGCAAGGAACCCAGTCATCTGATTCACGCACATGATCGACTTCTGCGACAATGAAATGTAGAAAAAAATGGTGTAAAATGCGAATGAAGCTAATTTTGCTATCATTTCATTTTTCAAATTAAAAACAAACAGAACTAATTTCTATAGCTTCAAGTTTGATTCATAAATATAGCTAACTAAATATTGTGATTGAAATAACGTATATATCTGCTCAGCTCCCCACTTTTTTTTCAAGTACGACGAAAAAGAATTTTAACGACATTTTAACGGTTCTTTTAAAGAACTTTTCCTAGCTGCATCGATTCGATTCAATCTGATCGTTGGTGATTAATTTGCCAAATTTGGTAATTTTAATCTTGGTGTTTCAGCGAATTTTGAAAAATTTCGAATATTTCACCAAAATTGGTGACTAAAGGCAAGAATACCAGGTATTGAGACATCGAGCTGTAGTGGAAAGTGTGATCTTGACTTACCTAGCACGAAAACAAAGCCTTTTCAGCCTGGGATCAACATATGGTAATATATATGAGCTAATTTTTACATGATTTAAGTCCTACCTTATTTATACGACTATCTTTGCCCCGTGCTTTATCAACACTAATTTCAGTGTTGAGTTAAAATGCCAGTGATTGAGATTCGATGAATTTCAAATTTTTCCAAAATGCTTTTTCAAATTTGCCAAGGGTAGGAATGTTAGGAATTGAGACATGGAGTTGTTGTAGAAAGTATCATCATGACAATGAAAACAAAGCCTTTCTAGCTGTCGATCAATTCATAGTGATATTTATGAGCTATGTTTTACAAAAAATTCTTTCATCCAATCACTATTCTATGTCACTTGCTTTTGCAATTTATTTATTTATTAAATCAAATAATTAATCTGTGTCTTGTGCTTTGTCAACATTATCCTTCATTGGCGAATTTATCCTTAGTGATTGACATTTGGTTAATTTAAAAAGCTTCCAAGATATTTTGCCAAATGTGGTGCCTAAGGGTAAGAATATTGGGCATTGAGAGATGGAGATGTAGTGGTGAGTATCATCTTGACTAACTAGTGTTGAAAACAGTCTTTTCTGGTGGGGATTGACTCACGTTGAAATCTATGAGCTATATTTTACAAATTTTCTTTCCACCCAACAACTATTCCTTTTTTTCTCCCAGGAAAGAATTGTAACATGAAAGAAGAAAAAATGTTCCATTTCACAGGTGCTTAGAGCATCCGACAACTATTCCATGTCGCATGCTTTTGCAATTTCTTTTTCCAATCAAGCGAGTATTTGATGTTCCATGCTTTCTCAGCATTATCATTCATTAAGCAAATACTTATACCATGTGATGTGGATAAAGTGTATTATTTTCTTTCAAAAGAAGTTTGTTGTTTCCTCTCGAGCAACCAATTTTTCTCCCATATATGCTTGAAAAAAAGAAAAAGAAAAACTAAAACACGAATTACATTGTCAAATTCATTTTGTGCAAGGAAAAGGCATTATATAACAAGCTTAGACCCCCTTTCTCTTTATTATATATGTAGAGCTAACAAAAAACTTGATGTGACACAGTAAATGCTTTGGAATTTATAATGGATTGAATGTGCCTTAAAACATTAGAGAACATAATTGTTATCATATGAACTATGGAAATTGAGGCAAACTAATGAAGTAATAACAATAAGAGTATTTGGAGTATATGCATAATAAATAAGGTGAAACCAATGTTGCATGAAGCGGGGACATATTTTTAGAAGCGGTGATGTTTTTTGGAAGCAGGGACGCGGAAGCGTCATTTCCCAAAAATCTAGGAGGCGAAGCGTCTCAGGCACGTCTACTATATATATATATATATATATATATATTTTTTTTTTTTGCATCTATATTCAAAAGAAACATCCAAAATACTAAATTAGTTGTAGAAGACATGAAAACATGCATATTTGTATATAAATCAAGATAGATATGGCATCCATTGTACATCAATGATTAATTAATCCAACATCAGCCATCTAGAATCTAGATTCCCCTTCTCTTGTCTAGCCTTTGCCTCTACTTCGATTCTCTAGGGATATTAGTCAACATTGCTCAATTTTGATCAAACAACCTAATCCAAGCCTTATAATATGGTAGAGAAAGCTTAACATGCCTGATCAATGATTGACTTGAGTGAAGGGTACATTGTTAATGTTTGGGCATCTAGGTCCAAATGACATGTTGCACTGCTCATATGATGATGGTCATATTTTTGTTGGATTCCTCTTTCGGAGAGGTGCAAGATTGATCGAAAGATCATCTTGATCGGATGAGCAGAACATTGATTTTGAATTTATTTTCCACATGTGCAAGGTCGGCCAGATTTATCCCACATGCCTAAGAGATGTGTCACACACCCTCTTTGATGAATATAAATTGGAGAGACTTGGAGGTCATTTTCTCATCATATCATCACACATTCTCTCATTGTGATTTGATTGGTTCGATAGCCTTTGGAGGCCTTTTTCCCTTCACATGTGTGGAGCGAAGCTGCTGTCTTTTGCACTGATCTGTTTAGGGCTTTATGTTTTCTGCGCTGATCTGTTTAGGCCTTTCGGTTTTCTGCGTTGATCTGTTTAGGGCTTTTCTACTACAGCGTTGACTAACGTTGACCATGGTCAACCCTTGGTCGTTTGACCTCAATCTCGTGCAGAAATTTCGATTTTAGGAGGCCGTACATCCAGGCACTAAAATCGAGGAATTTCAGGCTGTTTGACCGAAGCCTTAGTTTGCTGCGTTGACTTTTCTGAAGCTGCATGCGTTGACTTTTCTGCGCTGTCCCTGGCTTGACTTGCATTGACTCGTGATGAGTTGTCTTTGAGGGTTGTGAGTGTGACACATGAAAGTGCTGGTTGACCGAGAAAGACTTTGCTGGTTGAAGCATCCTGCTAACCGCCGTAACACAACAATATCTAATATCTTTGCTGGACATAAGGAATTGTAAATCTGATCTATATTTGGCTTGTCTTCTATTAATCTGTTATTGTGTTCTATCAGCATTTTACTTTCAAGTTTATATGATTGTTATTTTGTATTGGGCCTAAGAAAGATTGAAGTAAAAGTGCATCAAGCATAGAACACCATTGTTATCCAAAATTAACATGGAATCAGAGCTGAGGTGAAGACAAAGTCCAAGAGTTCAAGCTGGTGTTAGAAGCTATCTCTGAAGGAAGAAATCCTATCAAGGACAAATGGCTTCCTCAACCTACAAGGGTTTCAAGGCTGATGATAAATTGACTGATTAACATGCATGGAAGATGTCCTTGGATTTGGCGCTAGAAGATCAAGATGTCATGGACTATGTATAGGGGAATATTCAAGAGCCTTCATCAAATGCAACTGCTGCCACGAAGGCGAAGTATAGAAAAGGGGAAATCAAAGCAAAGATGATTATCCGAGATTCTATTCATAAGCACTTGGTTGCTTACATTTCTGAGCTGAAGACATCTAAGGAGATGTGTGATAAGTTGGTGAGCATGTTCAGGGCTAACAATGCTAATCAAATCCTCTTCTTCAAGAATCAATTGAAGAATATCAAGAAGGGTAAGGATGAATCTATTCAATCCTATTTTATGAGGCTCACTGAAATCATGAATAACCTCCTAGCTACTGGGGAAGCAATATCTGATCGAGAGATGGTTCTTATTGCACTTGAAGGTCTCCCCCATGATTGGCATGTATTCAATACCACTATTCTCAATAATAATGTGATTCCTGATTTTGATGAAATATTGACGAGATGCACTCAAGAGGGAACATGAATGATGGAGTATGCCTCTAATGGTAATGGAAGTGACCCTACTGCCTTCGCCGCTCATGCAAAGAAGAAGAACAATGGTTGCCTGAGAAATCAAAACCATGGTAGAGCAAGGCCCAAAGGAAGGAAGGGAAGATGTTACGCTTTTAACAAGACTGGTCGCTATGCAAGAGAGTGCCTTAATAGAAGGGACTGTCCCAGGGATGATTACAACAACAACTCGAGAAGGAATGGCAGGAACAAAAAGTTCCAAGGAAAAAGGAAGGCTCCCTCTGATCATAATGGAAATGGGCAACCTTTCAAGAGGTTAAGAAATCCCAGGTACGATGAGTCTAATGTTGTTGATAATAAGAGAAATGAATTTATTCTTGTATCTGCCCTCTCTGCTGCATCTCCACCCGACACCCTGGATGTCTGGTTGATTGATAGTGGTGCTTCAAGGCACCTCACTGGTTATAAAGAAGCCCTTTCTGATCTGGTCGAGAAGGATACTAATCTGGAAATTATTCTTGGAGATAATGCCACCTATCCTGTGAAAGGGACAGGGAGTGTGTCCCTCCATTTATCTCAAGGTCAAGTCATCCAATTACAAGATGTGTTGTATGTACCTGATTTGAAGAAGAATGTTGTGTAACCAGCTCCAAAGAGAGAAGAAAAGAGATATTCACGCCTTATAAATGAGCCACTTCGAGGGGGCAACCTCCAATACATTACATGAATGAACAATTCTTGGATGATACAAATGAACAAAACTCCTTCTATATATAGGAGTCCATGGGGCCACAATATAATCCTAGTGGGGCCACAATGTAATCCTAGCCGACCTAACAATAATAATGTAAGGGCACAATAATAACAATATGGGGGTTACAGGGGTACAATAATAACAATAAGGGGGGCTGCACTAACATAATAAGGGGCTACACTATTAATATAGGGACTTAACATGCCCCTCTCCTTCAAAAAAGTGTTGTCCTCAACGCTTGAGTAGCTCTGGGTGCTTCTGTATAAAATTCTCATCCTCCCATGTAGAATATTCAGTGGGTAAGTTCTTCCACTTGATGAGATACTCTGAAATTGATCGATTCCGTAGTTGTTGAGTTCTTGTTTCCGTGACCGCTTCCGGTTCCAATATGATTTTTCCTTCCTCATCAAGTTCTGGCAATATTGTTTGAACTGGAAGATTTTCACCTATAACCTTCTTTAAGCATGAAACATGGAAAACTGGATGTACTCGCGAAGAAGCAGGAAGCTCCAATTTGTATGCCATAGTACCAATCTTTTGCAACACCTCGTAAGGACCATAGTACTTTGGCGATAATTTATTATCCTTCTTAGCTTGCTTGAGGGACATTTGTTTGTATGGTTGTAGCCTTAAAAATACCCAATCTCCTACATCAAAACTTCTCTCGCCGCGATGTTGACCTGCCTGTTGTTTCATTCGATTTTGTGCCAAATTCAGGTTATCCTTTAAGAGTTGGAGAACTTCTTGCTGATGCTCGATGTGATCTTCCACTGCCTGAACCTTCGAATTTTCCCTTAAAGATGATGTGATGGATGGTGGATGATATCCATAAAGTGCCATAAATGGGGTCATTTTTGCTGCAGCATGGAAGGAAGTGTTATACCACCATTCAGCAAGAGGTAACCACTTGACCCATTGTGTTTGTTTATCAGATACAAAACAACGAAGATATCCTTCCAAACATTTATTTACTATCTCAGTTTGACCATCAGATTGAGGATGATAAGATGAGCTATGAGCTAATTTAGTACCCAAAGAAGAAAATAACTCTGTCCAAAAATTTCCCGTAAAAATGGGATCTCCGTCGCTCACAATAACCCTTGGGCTTCCATGTAGCTTTTGAATTCTGTCCACAAATGTAGTAGCAACTGTACTTGCTTTAAATGGATGAGATAATGCACAAAAGTGTGCATACTTGGTAAGTCTATCAACTACCACCATGATGACATTCTTTCCTTCAGACTTAGGTAAACCTGTGATAAAATCCATTGAAATCTCCTCAAATATTAGAACCAAGGTGCATTTTAGACAACCTTCACTCATAATTTCGACTTCGCACCTAGAAATTCAGCTTCGGCTTCGTGGCTTTGGGTCTCATGAAAATTCCACATTATTTTGTTGGAGCGGCGAAACCCTAGAATCCCAAAGCTCACGATACCAAATGTTGTGTAACCGGCTCAAGAGAGAAAGAGATATTCACGCCTTATAAATGAGCCACTTGAGGGCAACCTCAACATTACATGAATGAACAATGGAGGAGTGATACAAATGAACATACCTCCTTCTATATAGGAGTCCATGGGGCCATAATATAATCCTAGTGGGGCCACAATGTAATCCTAGCCGACCTAACAATAATAATGTAAGGGCACAATAATAACAATATGGGGGTTACAGTGGTACAATAATAACAATAAGGGGGGCTACACTAACATAATAAGGGGCTACACTATTAATATAGGGACTTAACCCTTGTGCCCATTTCGGCAATGGAAGACAAAGGGTTCAAGGTGGCATTCGTTGATGGAAAGGTACTTATCTGGAAGAAGAACTTCAAGGAAGCTCTTTCTATTGGTTTTAGAGTTGATACACTCTAGCAGGTTGGAGGAAGTCCATTGGGGGCTATGTCATGTGATACAACTCTTCAAACAGAGTTATGGCACCAAAGGTTTGCACACCTTCATTACAAAGCCCTTCTCGAAGCAAGGAAGGTGGTGACAGGGATGCCTGAATTTAGAGATGATCATGAAGGCATATGTCAGGGTTGTGCTAAAGGGAAGCATACAAGGGGACCATGCCCCTCTAGTGTTACAAAGACAACTGATATCTTTTAGTTGATACATTCTTACTTATCTGGTATGCTGCCTGTGACATCCTTGGGAGGATGTTCCTATTACATGACTTTTAAAGATGACTTCTCTCACAAGACCTGGATATATTTTTTGAAGAAGAAGGACAAAGCATTCAAATGGTTCCGTACCTTCAAGGACTAAGTGGAAAATCAAACTGAGAAGAAAATCAAAGCTTTGAGAATCGGCAATGGGACCGAGTATGAGTCAAATGAGTTTAATGACTTTTGTAGAGAAGCTGGCATTAAGAGGGAGACCACAACTGTGTACACTCCTGAGCAAAATGGTGTTGCTGAAAGAAAGAATAGGACCATTGTGGAAGCTGCTCGCGCCATGCTATGTGACCAAGGTCTTCTGAAGTTTCTATGGGGAGAAGCTGCGAACACTGTTGTGTATGCATCAAAATAGATGCTCGCATTCTGCTCTGGACTCCAAAACACTAGAAGAAGTCTTCTCTAGTAAGAAACTTGATGTTTCTCATTTTAAAGTTTTTGGTTGTCCTGTTTACTTTCATGTGTCGAAAGAAAAGAGAAGCAAGCTCGAAATGGCTCTATAAGATCAAGCATGGATCTGATGGAAGTGCTGAAAAGTACAAGGCAAGATTCGTTGCCCGAGGCTTCTCTCAAAAAGAAGGCATAGATTATGATGATATATTTGCACCTGTGGCCCGCTATAACACCATCCGATCTATTATTGCCCTTGCTGCTACACAAGGATGGAGTCTACATCAGATGGATGTGAAGACCACTTTTTTGCATGGATCTATAAAGGAAGAGGTGTATGTGGAGCAACCTCTGGGGTTCGAAGTCCGAGATAGAGACACCCATGTATGCAGGTTGAAGAAAGCCCTCTATGGGTTGAAGCAAGCCCCCAGGGCTTGGTGCGAGAGGATGGATAGCTACTTGATGAAGCTGGGGTTCACTCGAAGTAATGCTGATTTGAACCTTTATTTTAAGGTTGATAGAGAAAGGCCTCTCATTTTGGTTCTCTATTTGGATGATCTCTTCCTAACAGGTGCGGACCCTCTCATTCATCAGTGTAAGAGGGAGCTAGCTTTCGAGTTTGAGATGAAAGACCTAGGGCTGACGCGCTACTTCATAGGCTTGGAGGTCTGGCAGAGGCTGCTGGAGAGATTTGGTATGGTGGACTGTAAGTCTGTATTGACACCGATGGAACTCAACTTTAAGAAGTTGAGTGGAAACGCTGTTGGGCCCGTGCTAGCAAATTCTACCGAGTATCGACAACTCGTAGGGGCCCTGATGTTCTTAGTGAACTCTCGTTCGGACGTATGTTTTGCAGTGAGCACTTTGAGTCAACATATGGTTGATCGTCATCGCATTCACTAGATTGGTACCAAGAATCTGTTGAGATATCTTCGGGGCACAATCAACCATGGGTTGAGATGCACTATCGAGAGTTTGAGACTCCATGGATATACTGATGCCGATTGGGCTGGTAGTGTGGTGGATCGCAAGAGCACATTTGGATGTTGCTTCACCTTGGGTTCTGCTTCGATATCTTGGATGAGCAGGAAGCAAAAGTTGGTGGCTTTGAGCATTGCTAAGGTTGAATACATTGCAACGAGTATGGCTTGTTGTGAAGCTATTTGGTTGCGAAAGCTCTTCAGTGAGCTATTCGGGCATGTGCTAGATACCACCGTTGTCCTTTTTGATAACCAGAGTGGGATTTGTCTTTATCAAAATCCCGTGTTCCACGATCGATCCAAGCATATTGATATCAGGTACCACTTTATCCGGGATATGGTACAGCGAGGCACCGTAAGGCTCGATCATATAGGAACTGATGAGCAGGTCGCAAATATTCTCACGAAGACCCTGGGGAAGGTCAAGTACCTAACCTTCTGTGAGAAGCATGGAATCGTGGAAAGTCCCTATTCTGAGGGTCCTGCATGAGTTGGACTATGAGCTCTGGGAGCTCCTGGGGGCTTGGGGATAACTTCTTGGAGCTATAAGCACATGCGGGGCTAGGCTTGTCGAACCTTGTTGTGCTTCTGCCCCACCGTCATGATATTGAGTTGGTTCGCCTCTTGTTTGATTTGTGCCTCACACGCATCCTACCGATGGAGTTTCAGACTCATGGGAAGTACCTCTCATTTGGCCAATGAGGTGGGAAATGTGGATAGAGACCATAGCAAGACCGATGGATGCATTGGAGATTGCTGTTCTCTCTATGTCTAGGATGGCACGTGTCCAACACCTTGATTTGGGATCAAGTGTGATGAGGTTTTATCCTTTAAACTGACTTCGGGTCAGTAAACTAACTTCGGGTTAGTATGAGACTCTTTTGAGTCCAAGAGAGCTTTTTACCTCTAAGCTGACTTCGGGTCAGCCATGTGTGATGTCTTTGTGACTCACCTTTTGTTCTGAAATAAAGAGCCAACAATGCAAGTTACGGTGGGATCACGCACAATGTTTGGTTTGGTACATGATGGATGGCACTTGTGGACAGATGGAGTTCTCCCTAGTTGAGAGGGAGTGTTAATTTTTGGGCAACTAGGTTCAAACTCCATGTTGCACTACTCATATGACGATGGTCATATTTTTGTTGGATTCCTCTTTCGGAGAGGTGCAAGATTGATTTAAAGATCATCTTGATTGGATGAGTAGAACATTGATTTTGAATTTATTTTCCACATGTGCAAGGTCGGCCAGATTTATCCCACATGCCCAAGAGATGTGTCACACACCCTCATTTATGAATATTAATTGGAGAGACTTTGAGGTCATGTTCTCATCATCTCATCACACATTCTCTCATTGTGATTTGATTGGTTCGACAACCTTTGGAGGCCCTTTTCCCCACACATGTGGAGCGAAGCTGCTGTTTTCTGCGTTGATCTGTTTAGGGCTTTTTTGTTGCAGCGTTGACCGTGGTCAACCCTTGGTCGTTTGATTTCAATCTTTTGCAGGAATTCCGTTTTTAGGAGGCCGTACAATTGGGCACTAAAATAGAGGAATTCTGGGTTGTTTGACTGAAGCCCTAGTTTGCTGCGTGGACTTTTCTGAAGCTGTCTGTGTTGACTTTTATGTGCTGTCCTTGGTTTGACTTGTGTTGACTTGTGATGAGCTGTCTTTGAGGGTTGTGGGTGTGACACATGAAAGTGCTGGCTGACCGAGAAAGACTTTACTGGTTGAAGCATCCTGCTGACTGACGTAACGTAACAATATCTCATATCTTTGCTGGACATAAGGAATTGTTAATTTGAACTATATTTGGCTCGTCTTTTATTGATCTATTACTGTGTTCTATCAACATTTTACTTTCAAGTTTATATGATTGCTATTTTGTATTGGGCCTAAGAAAGATTGAAGTAAAAGTGCATCAAGCATAGAACACGATTGTTATCCAAAATTAACATACATTTTTGCTAAGGCCATGACAAAGGAGTTCAACAATCAACAACACCAACACTGGGGTACATATAGGGTTCAATGCTCTTGATTAAATTCCAATCACATGCCCTCATACATGATAAAATCCTTTGAAACGCCACAATCCCATTGATCCTGAAAACTGTTAAGTTTGCTCAATTTTGAATGGGATATGAAATTCTATTTTCTCCGTATGAAGTTTGATGAGGTTGGAACCACTTTCAAACATCCAGAGTCATTTCATGGTAATGTTAAAAATTTAAGTAGAAGGATGGAAATGAAAGATAAAGGAGAGTGTCACTTTTACCTTAAGAATTTAACATTACCATTAGAGAGCATCTAGGAAGCGTCGTCTAGGGAGCATCAAGGGGCACCTTGGGAGTATTTGGAAAGCGTATTTGCTCATATAACAGTTCGAAATTTTCGGGGAAGGAAAAAAAAAAAAAACCTTAAGGAACTGTGTGAATCGTTCACCTTCTCTTGGATCCACTCATGATTCGTTGCAGATACATGCCCAAATCTCCACAGATCTGCGCTCAATCCTTTCTGGATCTGCGGATCGGGCATCCGGAATCGCGGTTTAGGTCCCTGCGGATCCTATTTTCTAAGAATTACCAAAAAATGGCGGAATCACGAATCCGATTTTCAGATCCGCAGTTCCCCCGAAGGATCGGTGTGGATCCGTACGGAACGCGGTTCATTCTCATGATCCTAGGGGGTACATGTTGAAAAGTGTAACTAGGTCGATCTTCATGTTGACTATGTAATTATGTAAAGAAGAAGACAATAATAATAAAATATATTTTTGTACTTTGCTTCATGGGTTTCATGAGTAAGATTTATTATGTAGATAGACTTCTTCTTGATGCCTATTAGGTTTTCTCTTCTTGGTTTAAATAGAATTAAGTGTCACATTCATGAAGGATCTAGTCTAGAAATTCATGCTCCAAGACCTTGTGGAAGAATGGAAGACAAGCTCACAACAACCCTCAAACATCGATGAAAGACTAGCTCTACATACAGTGAAGAAAGCCCTCATCAATGCTGGAATAAACTCATTTAAGTCGGCCTTAAAGTCTGTAAGGAAGTCGGCTCATTAGTTGATTGTGTGGTCGGCTTAGAGGCTGGAACACTGTTGCATAGATACCTTTGTTCTGCGGCCATTTGAGGGACAGAAAATGCGGATCTATCTGAACTTCAGTGCGGACTTGAGACAAAACTTCAGTGCGGACTTGAGACATGATTTAGTGCAGACTTGAGACAAGATTAAGTGCGAATACCAGAGGTACATAAGAGCGGGTTTCTATAAATATAAAATTGCGGATTTCAGGAAGTTGGTATAAGGTGTCAATTGCAGATTTATCACAACATCGATCTCGGATCTTACAACTAGAAGAAATTGCAGACATAATACTGTTGTACTATATATATTGATTTATGAGTTGAGCAAAGATAACATTTAGGGCAGTCTGGTTGAAGGCTACAGTTCAATACATTCCTATAGTTCACGAAGTGAAGACAGTGACAAAAAGAGGAAAGCAGTCTCAAAGGAAAGTAAGAGTGAGAAAGGTAAATCTGTGATTTACCTTCCTAACTTATAATACAATTGCAGGTGAATATAATTCAGTTCCAACATTTGAATGAGCAATAAGAAGTGAATCTTGGAGACCGAGTTCTCTAGTGCTGAACAATGCAGAGTGTTGAAGAAGAGAAGAATCAAGTTCGAAGAAGTTGTGTCAAGGTCTTGGAAGCATATCTAGGTCAAGGGTCTGAGTCTTGGTCATGGTACTTGTCA
Organism: Pinus albicaulis; assembly: GCA_034641835.2. Lineage (NCBI taxonomy): Eukaryota > Viridiplantae > Streptophyta > Pinopsida > Pinales > Pinaceae > Pinus > Pinus albicaulis. The sequence continues at coordinate 339,792,914 of CM076578.1, read as the reverse complement.
TTTGAAGATCTGTAAGAATAATTCTTTGCTGGTTTTCCTCTCCATGAGGGAGTGGTTTTTCCCTGGCTCTAGGAGCCTAATTTTTTGTCTTGTTTATTTCGATAATTGAGTTGATGAAAGACTAAACAAGATAACGAAGAGAAGACATAAGTAACTCACAAGTAATTATCAAGAAGGGAATTTGAATTAATCTCCAGCCCTCCAAATTCTCAACATGGTATCAGAGCTAAGGTGCTAATCTCAAGGGCTGCTTGACAAAGGAGACACTCCAGGAAGCGAAGATCAAAGTTTGGGTTGAAAAATGAAATCAGTTTGCAAAGGAAGACTCTCTAGCTACTTCAAGAAAGATCTCCTATCTCATTTAAAGGATCAACTCGATCAAGAAAGTAATCTTTGACCATCAAAGATTCACATTCAAAACTTTGTTAGAAGAAGGACCTCAACTTCTGAAGATATCCTTCATCAAGGATTCAAGAACACCTACATTGAAGATTTCTATCTTAGAAGAAACTCTTGATTTCATTTTTAAACATCATCAAGGAAGCTGCAAGCCACTCTATTCAAGTAAGTATCTATGACCTTACTTAAATCTGTCAAGGTGACTTATTGTAAAGAAAGCAACAAGCTGGTTGGGTCATCAAACTTTAGCGCATGGAAGAAGAGGACAGATTTAAATCTAATTGAAGACGAAGTTATGGACTGCATTAATGGATCAACAATTCAACCATGAAAAGAAGATGCTCCAGCTCATACCAAATACATGAAGGGAGAAATCTAAGCCAGAGGATTCTCATAGAATCCATCAAGGACTCACTCATTCCCTATGTGTCAAAACTAAAGTCTGCTAAAGAAATATATGAGAAACTGGTGGAGCTATTCTCTGTGAGTACTGCAGGAGAAGCAATCTCTCTGAGACAAGAACTATATAAAATGAAATTGTCAAGGGAAGAAAGAATCACTCCATACTCTATGAGGATTTCTGAAATAAGAGATCAACTGCAGGAAATGGGAGAAGTAATGTCCGACACTGAGATGACTACAGTGGTGCTGAATGCTCTACTAGAGGAATGGGGCAACTTCACTTCAAGTTTATACAAAAAGAAAGAAACCACTCCATTCCATGATTTATCGTCTCTATGTAAAATAGAGGAAACAAGACTAAAAGCCAAAGCTGATACATGACCAAGTGAAGGGAATCAAGCCTTTGCAGCCACATACAGGAAGAAAGGAAGATTCAGAAAATTTGGCCCTTAGAATAAAAGAAGAAACATGGATAACGTACAATGCTTTGGATGTAATGAACTTGGGCATTACAAAATAGATTGTCCTAAATCTGACAAAGACAAGAGGAAAAGGAAAGAAGCCCATATCTCAGATGTGAGGTGTAGGACCTGATGCAAAGAAATCTAAGAAAGAAGAAGCAATGGATCTCTACTATGATTGAGATCATCTTCTCCTTTAAGTGATTTTTGTTAGTTGTAAAATAGTATGATAGGAAGCAATGTATATTATAGCATCATGATAAAAAGCGTGTTAGGAGCTCTTGGTGAATGAGCTCCGAGAAAACCTCTCTGATAACATTACTAATGGAAAGCAGTCATCAAGATCAAGGGTCATCATGGAAACATAATTCTGGGATGTGATGACATATTGATGAAGTAGTCCAAGGGAATGAAGCTCTTCATTCTAGAGAAATTGCTACAGGATGACTCAAGAGAACAAGGTATGAGGTATGTATATATTTATATGTTGACACTGGATGCTGTAAAGTCCTGTCATAAGGTTGCAGGTAATAGACTTCTATATTTAGAAGTATGATCTATGGAGAAGGATCTCTCGGTGCACTGTCAGATGAAATCAACATAATATGTCCTCATGAAATATAAGGTGGTTGTATATGAAAGAGAAACTGGAAAATTTGTAAGTTCTCTAGGAATAGAGAATGTGCATAAAGGAAGAGATCATGAAATGCAACCATGTCAAGAGGCAGTTATCATTCGGAAGCCAAGAAGATGTGACTAGGAGATCTCCTGGTAGGATATGTAGAATCTGACAGAAATTTGGTAAAGAAGAAGACCCTTGACAAAACATATGATTAGGAGATGTGTCAATTTGAATAGAGGATGTCGATGCCTACAGGAAGATGTCATGGTGAAAGATCATCACTGAGGTAACTTTTGTTTTGAAAGGTTCATATGTATATGTTTATCTAGATGAATTTGTGCAGAGCTGCTAATCATGAGAAAGGACACATGATCCTTGGAGATGATTTGAAGGAAAGCAACATGGCATAACAATGGACCAGATAAGAAAGACTGATGAGTCACTTTCTGATAGTGGACATGACTCATGACTGAAAGTGATGGATGATCTGTGCCCTATGAAGCCAAAAGTTGAAGATTCCTCAATATCGAAATCCATGACATCAAGGGGAGGAATTCTTCATGAGTAGCTGGATTGTTGGTGCAGGACCCTGGTTAAGAGGGAGCCTGGTGGTGAGTTTCTTACTTGGAAGAAACTTGAAGTATGTCCTTTCTGTGCTGAGAGGGAGTGACATATGTGATTCTTTAATACATGTGTCATGCACTAGACCAGGACTAACAACCATAAGTCTTAGTGAAGGTGATGTGGAGAGAATGGATAAACACAACATTCTGGTCTTCACCTGGAAGACAAAATGGATGATTGGGTAATCATCTGGCATGCGATACTCTTTGAGAATGAGATAGGGCATTCAAGATAAGAGTAGTCGAGGACCGATATTCTTTAAGGGCTGGCTACCCAAGAGAAGAATAGTCCAAGAAGGTCATACTTTGGGAACACCTGGGCGGATTATGTACCTTGGAGAGACAATGACTACGGTGTCTATTAGTCACGTGTCTCGCCAGCATTGTAGCCCATTGTCTCGTTGAGAGATGGGGCTGTTAGTCAAGGCCTTGCACTAAGACAATGCTGGTTGATATGATGCTATACAGATGCGATTAGCAATTTGATTCTTCTTATGAGATTCTTCAATTTCAAAGTGACCATGTACGTGTATGAAGACCTCCCTAGTTAAGAGGGAGTGTTGAAAAGTGTAACTAGGTCGATCTTCATGTTGACTATGTAATTATGTAAAGAAGAAGACAATAATAACAAAATACATTTTTGTACTTGCTTCATGGGTTTCGTGAGCAAGATTTATTATGTAGATGGACTTCTTCTTGATGTCTATTAGGTTTTGTCTTCTTGGTTTAAATAGAATTAAGTGTCACATTCATGAAGGATCTAGTCTAGAAATTCATGCTCCAAGACCTTGTGGAAGAATGGAAGACAAGTTGGAAGAAAAGCTCACAACAACCCTCAAACATCGATGAAAGACTAGCTCTACATATAGTGAAGAAAGCCCTCATCAACGCTGGAATAATCTCACTTAAATCGGCCTTAAACTCTGTAAGGAAGTCAGCTCATTAGTTGATTGTGTGGTCGGCTTAGAGGCTGGAACAATGCCGTATATATACCTCTGTTCTGCGGCCATTTGAGGGACAAAAAATGCGGAACTATCTGAACTTCAATGCGGACTTGAGACAGGATTCAATGTGGACTTGAGACAAGATTAAGTGCGGATACCAGAGGTACATAAGAGCGGGTTTCTATAAGTATAAAATTGCGGATTTTAGGAAGTTGGTATAAGGTGTCAATTGCAGATTTATCACAGCTTCGATCTCGGATCTTACAACTAGAAGAAATGCAGACATAATACTGCTGTACTATATATATTGATTTATGAGTTGAGCAAAGATAACATTCAGGGCAGTTTGGTTGAAGGCTACAGTTCAATACATTCCTATAGTTCATGAAGTGAAGACAGTGACAAAAAGAAGAAAGCAGTCTCAAACGAAAGTAAGAGTGAGGAAGGTAAATCTGTGATTTAACTTCCTAACTATAATACAGTTGCAAGTGAATGCAAGGTGAATATAATTCAGTTCCAACATTTGACTGAGTAATAAGAAGTGAATCTTGGAGACTGCGTTCTCTAGTGCAGAACAGTGCAGAGTGTTGAAGAAGAGAAGAATCAAGTTCGAAGAAGCTGTGTTAAGGTCTTGGAAGCAGATCTAGGTCAAGGGTTTGAGCCTTGGTCACGATACTTGTCATTTGAAGATCTCTAAGAAGAATTCTTTGTTGGTTTTCCTCTCCAAGAGGGAGAGGTTTTTTGCCCTGGCTCTAGGAGCCTAATTTTTTGTCTCGTTTATTTTGATAATTGACTTGATGATAGACTAAACAAGATAACAAAGAGAAGACATAAGTAACTCACAAGTAATTATCAAGAAGAGAATTTGAATTAATCTCCAACCGTCCAAATTCTCAACAGGACGGTTCCTGCAACATTGGGTGAAACCATCAGTAAAGGTACCTTTGCAAGGATATTGAAGGGGCCGTCGAAGTCAAACTAAGCTCCTATCCAAGTAGAGATAGAAGTGCATACATTGTTAGATTCGCCTCAACACTCATTGCACCTGGAGCTACTCTATCCCTAAGTTGGTTTGTGTTCATTGCAGAAAAATGTGATTATCTTCTACAGACTACACATCTTGATTTGGGGCTTTGACCCATACACAAAACCCCTTTACACACAAATATGGATCACATTACTTGATCTAGGAAATGAGATCATCAGATTTAGACAGAAATATGGATCAGACTACTTGATCTAGGAAATGGGATCATAAGATTCTTTCTTTTTGTGCTAGCCTTCTTGTGTAATTCTTGTATTAGTGATTAGGAATGTAAAGATCATCCCATTAATGTTTAGGAATGCAGGGACTACCACATTGGTTGGTTTCAGTGGTAAAGCTTAACTAATTGTTAAGCTGAGGTAGAATTGAAACTCAAATAGTCATAAATCTTAAACAATCATGGGACTAGATAGATGTAAATCTTAAACAGTCATGGAACTGGATCTTGCTCCATCCCTATAATGCTTTATGTCCACTATAGAAATATGTGATCATCTTCTATTAGCTACCTAGGGATGGGGTCTTAACCCACACCCAAAATCCACTTATACATATATGTATCTCAGACTACTTAATTTTCAATCTAGAAAACGGGATCATATGTGCTAGCCTTATTGTGTAATTCTTGTATTGATGTCTAGGAATGAAGGGATTACCTTATTGGACTCGAGTAGGTTTGAGAGAGTTGTAAAGGCCAGGTAGCATATGATTCTTGTATTAGTGATTAGGAATGTGAAGATCATCCCATTGATGTTTAGGAATGCAGGGACTACTGCATTGGTTGGTTTCAGTGGTAAATCTTAACTAATTGTTAAGTTGAGGTAGGCTGGAAACTTATAGTCATAAATCTTAAACAATCATGGGACTAGACAGATGTAAATCTTAAACACTCATGGAACTGGATCTTGCTCCATCCCTAAATTGCTTTATGTCCACTGTAGAAATATGTGATCATATTCTATTAGCTACCTAGGGATGGGGTCTTAACCTACACCCAAAATCCACTTATACATGTATGTATCTCAGACTAATTAATTTTCAATCTAGAAAACGGGATCATATGTGCTAGCCTTATTGTGTAATTCTTGTATCGATGTCTAGGAATGAAGGGATTACCCCATTGGACTCGAGTAGGTGTGAGATAGTTGTAAAGGCCAGGTAGCATATGATTTTTGGTACACCTATGATTGGAAATTTTCATGTTTATGTAGATGTAATAGTGGATTGTCCTTGTGGATTATTGCTAAATGCTTGCTTTCCATTATGTTAAGATGTCTAGAAACTAGCTGCTTTTTGTTTTTCAAGGGAAATCATCCTCTCTCCGAGCCCGAGGGTGAGAGTGAGGGTCAATACAACAATATTCATAGGCACGTAGCCATTACATCAATATTTCTCTTCGTTATGTCATTCGCATGGAATTGAACCTGGGTGGAGGAGATAACAACCATTCTGCCCGACCACCAGAGATAACCGCATTTGACTGAAATTAGCCACTTTGTCATAATACCACCTGGGAGAATCTTTTATTTATGCATGCCAATGACTTGAGTAGGGATGATATAGTTATAAAGACCAGCTAGCATATAATCTTTGATATTTGCATGGTGGGAATTTTTCATGTTTATGTAGATGTATTAGTGGATTGTCCTTGTAGATTATTGCTAGACGCTCACTTTCCATTATGTTAAGATGTCTAGAAATTAGCCAGTTTGTGATAATATCACCTGGGAGAATCTTTTACTAATGCATACTCATGTTGATGAGAACTGTTATGTGTGCTCACATTATGGCTGCTGTTATGCATGCTCACGTTTATGCCCCTCTCACTCATGAGATCTTTTGTAACTTCACTTATATTTAGGGTTTAGTAACTCCCAATCAGTTGCCGCTCATCAAGGATTTTAATTTATCTTTTCTGTAAAATGTGGGATCACTAGCTATAAAATGGCTCTTAGGTGTTAGTAGTGGTCTTCAGTGGAGTGTGCTATTGCAGGTAGTCTGGAAGAGACTATTTGGTCCAAGAGCAACGCCCATATTGCCTTTAATTTGGCCTGTGTTGGTATGCATACCTACTTAGGAAATTTCAGTCTTTCTGCATGAGGATTTTGAGCATGTAGGTGTTGTTACTAGTAGCTACTATTGGTTTTTCTCCTCCCGTTAATGGTATAAAGTATGCTCTTAAATCTACAGCTAGAAAATTGCTAGAATTTCTGTTGTCACTGTTGAATAATGAATCTGTTGTCATTTTTTATGATTATTCCTATGTTTTTGTTTCTGTTGTTTGCTGGTGTTAGAACCTATCAATTTTCAGGTTTTCAAAAAAAAAAAAAGATTCCAAGTTTTGTCTCATAACACATTCCATGGCATAAGGTGTCTATTGTAACATGGAAGGTATCTGTTTGATATTCCATGAAATTATTGATACTGGAAAAAAGTTAAAACATATTTAACAAATCTAGACAAATCTGTGTTTTTCCCACAAGTTGTTTGAGCATTTGATTGTTTCACTTAGTGATATAATATATTAAATAATCACACATTTGTTGAGGTAACTGTATATACAGGGGGTTAATCATGAAAAGCAGATCTCCACTTCTCTTTGGATAAAACTATCCATTTATTTCAGTTGATAAATGACGTGCATGAATGAAGAAACTAACCATACTTTTGGTTGGGCACTAAAGAATAGGTACTGGCAGTGCTTGATTCTCTCTCCCCCATATTCCCCCTCTCCAAGAAAGGCAACTGTGTTGGACACAGAAACCATATGGAGTCATATTTTCTATATTTACATCCGATTAGGTAGGTGGGAAGGTAGTTGAACATATAATATGATGTGGTTATACCCTTTTTTTTTCCTGAAAACAGAAACGCGTACTTTCATTTATATAATAAAAGAAAATACATTTTGTATATACATCCAAAGTATATTCTTCAAGGATCAACTCAATCCTTGCGTCACAAAATTTTGAAAAATACTAACCAGCAGTCCAAAATATTGTTCAGTACATTCTGTAGCAGATCAAAAATATATTCATAAACCCAAGTTCACGATGCATCAAAACAGTAGCATAATATAATGTCATACAAAAAGCTGATAAATAGCCATACAAAAACTGAAAACAGAAAATAGTAAGGAGCCATGTATAATAAGTCAAATATCAACCACAGCCAGCCCATCCATATAGGGCCGATGGTAAAACTGAAACTGATCAGACCCTCGAACTTCAGTTACCGACCAGAGTCCCTGAGCCAAGAGCAAGCCATCTTTAGAAAGTGCGTCAGCTAGCCTATTCCTCTCCCTCAGCCTGTACTTCCTCGCCTCGCTCCACTTCTCCCCCATAATATACGTGTCTGGTTATGCCCGTAAAGGGTCTAAGAAGCTTATTAGGAGGACAAACTAAATTTAAATCCAACATCCATTATTGGAGGAGTTTTCTGTGTTGTTGGAGTCAACTTAATGTTGATGTTCTAGTTTTGGAAGGTCTTCTGCATAGGCTAGTGTCTTACATGCAGGAGAAGTCCTCTTTAGGTGGATGCTTGAGAGGAACAACTGATATGATTTCTTATCTGAGTGTAACTTAGGAAAAACACATTAATTAATTTAATTGATTTATGTTGGCTAATTGAGCAAATTTCTAAGGACAAATATTTTATTATTCAAGTTACTTAGATCTAATCTTAGCCATTAATCTAAGTGTGTGAGGATTTAATCCTAGCTGTCCGGCGTCCATCACTTTGGAGATTGAGGGTCAGGGATTTTGCTCAATTTGAAATTATAAAAGAAGCCCAAGGGAGAGGATGAAGACCCAATTGTTTTGGAGATATTTTAGCGCATTGAAGAAATCAGAAGGTGAATAGCAAGGGACAACAAGGGTTTTTTGGAAGGGAAATTAATGGAGGTTGAGATTTAGAGAGAGGCTGAATTTGTGGAGTGAGGCTGAGTTTCTAGCCAGGGGCCATGTGGAGCAAGGGAGGTCGAATTCTTGTAGTGCGTAGGTCATGTAGGTGAGGGGGCCGAAATTCACTGGTGGAGGTCGAGAGCTGCCATGGTTGAATTGATTCTAGAGGGGATTGAAATTCACTGGTGGAGGTCGAGATCTACTAGGGTCGAGTTTATTCCAGGGGGGCTGAATTTTCTTAAGTCAAATATCTCTTGGGCCGAAAATCCAGTGGGATTTTTACAGTTTCTATTGTTGCTGTTTTTCTAGGTATTTATGAGTGCCATTTCTCCCTGTTAGGGGAGCCTTGAATTTTCCAGAGAAAATTTAATGAAGGACAAGTTGTTTTGGGCAAATTTTCTGTGTTTTTAACTGGCTGTTTGTGATTGATTTTCTGAATATTTCCACTGCAAAATTATTGAGTTAAAAGTATTAGAGTATTTCTATTTTGTATTTTTCATAATTTATTACAACATAGAATCATTTAGATGAGTTAAAAATTTTCTTGGCATAAAATAACTACAAGAAAGAAAAATCTGAACTTGGTACTTAGAAATTAACATGGTGTCAGAGCACTAGAAACCATGAAGAAGAGAAGATCAATAGCACAAAGGTTATACCAACAAAGCTTATTTAGCAAATTTTTATTTTCGGCAAGGGTTTTGTGGCTAAAAGCTTGATTTGGACAAAATGATCTTGAGTCAGTTGAGATTTGAAGATCTGCTGGAAAAGGCATCTAATTCTGGCCCATGGAAGGAGAGGATTATGCGAATTCTCATGAAGAACAGCTTATGGAAGTTTGCTGAGACCGATATCCAATCTTCTTCGGTTGCTACAACATAGGCTGCTCATAACTTGAAGGATGTGGAGGATAGACATATCATTTTGGATGATGTGAAAGATCATGTGATCCATCACATATCAAGAAAGAAGACAACCCATAGTGTGTGGATAGCCTTGGCAATGCTATAACATAGCAATAGCCAAAATTGGTAGATGGTGTTAAGAGACAAGTTGAGAAACACTAAAATGAACAGATTAAACACAATGGCTTCATACCTCACCAAGATTCAACGAGTTTGAGATGAGCTTGTAGCTGTTGGGGAAGTTGTGCAAGAGGATGAGCTTGTTAAGATTGTCTTGATTGGTTTTTTTAAACAATGGGCTACCTTTGTGACAAGAATCCTTGCACATGACAAGCTTCCTAATTGGACTAGGCTATGGGATGATTTCATCCAAAATGAGATTTGGGAGCAGTCATTGAATGTTGGACAACATAGGGGTGGGGATGAGGAGAACCTTGCTCTTCTTGGGTAAGCAAAGAAGGGCAAGGTGAAGGCCAAGTAGAACTCTAAGTGGAGGGGCATCTTCAAACAAGGAGGACATTAGTAAAGTTAAGTGCCTTGCATGTGATAACTATGGACACTGTAGGTCAATGTCCAAAAAAGGAGGGCAAGGGAAAGACACCTATGGCTACATCTGCGCAGATGGATGAGTTAGCCAATAAGTTTGAGAAGTTTCCTTGATGTCTTGTCTTTTTGACACTATTATCGCATAGAATGTCTAGACACTGCGACAATGACTCAGATCGGGCGCTGCCACCCTATAACAGACTAAGGGGGGTAGAGCCTATGAAGATTGAATGAAGGAGAACTCGTTGGGAACCAACCAGTTCGGGAGACACGGTTAAGAGACCAAAGACTTGTATTAGACCTAGCAAGATTAAAGGATTCAATTAGATTTGAATGATTGATACCAGTGTCTTATGGAGTCAACTTTTTTGCTAAGGAAATTAGAACGAAGTACTTGATGAGAAGATGTTGCTTGTATGAATGACTATCCTATATGTAATGCAGATCTTAAGACTAATGTGAAGTGCAGGAATCTTGGTTAATTTTAATTAAATGCCTATTCTAAGTTTAAGCCCTTCTATCCTTTCTATATTGAGCCTGACTTCATAGTAAGTGGCAGAGAGAAGTTAAAGTGAAGCACACTAAGGTGTGATTAACGATACCTCTCCTGAAAATCTAACGTACTCGTTGCCTCCTGCGCTGCAGAGAGCTATGGCTCTGACGATTGCAAGGTCATCGTTTTAAGTACTACTAAAACCAAACTGAGTTTTAAGTATTGAGAATTTTTAGTGAATTATGATGTTAAAACCCAAAGCACTTAGGTTACAAATTATCTGATTTAACCACCAAGTACTTAAGCGAAAATGCTGATTATGAAGATGCCAAAAATTACCCAATTGAAAGATATACAATTTGTTACAGATCCACAATAGAGTGCTCAATAAAAATATCGATCTCAGTTAGTTGAAAGTTTCCCAAACTTAAATATTCAATAAAGATCCAATATTACAAGTAAATGAAACAAGAGTTAATTAAACATTATGTGATTTTAATCGATAACAAACATTTAAAAATCTCATGCCAATAATCATCAAATTTAGCTGAAGCACATGCAAGTATTCAATACTTAAATCTCAGTAATAATCATCAAGAAATACCATGAAATTTCAATGCTAAATAAACACTTCGTTAAGTAATTTATAGATTAAATGATCTTCTAAAATAATGCAAATCCAATAAATTTTATTTTCTTATAGTCAAACTTAAGATTTTAAAAATTAAATCACGTCAACTATAAGAATTCTTCTACAATTAAATAGTTTCCTTGAGGCTTAAGACTTTTACTAGTTTAACAATGTCCCCAAAACCAAAGATCGAAAAACCGCCTTCAAATTTTTACATTTCATATAAAAAGAATGAAAGTTATTAAAAAAAATAGATTATTGTTAAAAGTAAAAAAAAAAATTGATTTTTTGTTTTTTTTTTTGAAAGCTACAAGTTAAGTAAAATTTTTGATTTTAGAATTTTATCAAAGCCTAAGGGCCAAACTTTGGAACTAAAATAAAATTATAAATCAAAGGCAAAAAAAAAAATGAAAATCGAAAATACTTAGAGCTAGGTCGAAATGCTTTGTTATTTTTTTATGCCTTTAGGTTCAAGGAGTGGGAAGATGAGGAGCTGGCAGTGGCAAGGGAGCGGGAGAACTTGCAGGCAAAGGGAGAAGAGCAGCCAGCAGGATGCGATGTGAGCTTAGGGAAGAAGCACATCGAGGGAGACAGATGGGAAACGCATGAGGCACACAGGTAGCAAACACACACACGAAAATGAATATGGGACTGCAGGAGGTTTGAGCAGCGAGAAGGAAACACTGCTTTGAGCTACGTGAAATGGAAGGCAAGGGTGCGCGAAGGAAAAGGAGCTGCAAGACGAGGACGAGCAGGAATACGCAAGGAGCAAAGGAGCTCGGGTTAGAGCAACGATTGCAGGTAGACGAAGAAAATAGAGCAACAACATAGCAGAGAATGGTTGTGTGCAGAGAAAGGATGGGCAAAAAAGCGAGCAGGAGGTAGCAATGGCACACGCAGAAGGACACAACTAGGGCTGCGAAATGAGGCTCGATGAGGGCAAAACGTAGAGTGAAGAAGAAGAGCTACGGATTACAGCAAAAGGACCCAGAAAAGTGTAGGCATGTTAGGGCACTTAAAAAAATTTCGAATTTTTCCCGTGCCCAACAAATTAATTCACCCAGTAAACTTAGATTAAAAAAATTGTATTTGAATAACCCTGCAAAAATTATGATCTTGAGAATAGATCTTACCCTCTAGGGCCTAGATCTGTCTCAGAGCTAAATTTTTTTTCTATGAAAGCCCTCAAATATCACCTGCACAAACCAGAAACAAGAAAACCCAGAAACCCAAGACATGCACAAAAATCTAAAAATGAAACCTCGATCCCGAGTTAGAAATAAAAAAAACTAAAGAAATTTCTAAATATTTACACATTTAAAATTGCCGAACTATGCAATATATCTACAGATCTGTCAAACCTGAGGAGTGCAAGTTCGACTCGACTCCCAGATCTGAACATCTAAGGCTCTTACTAGCCAGATCTAACTTTAAATTCGATAAATAAAAGTTAAGATACATTTTTTTATTTAGGCACAAGCTCTAGAAAACCCTGCAAGAAGAGAGCTTAAGATAAGCTTGGAGAATTATATTCGAATGGCTCTTCAGATCTTATTTCCTTGTGTGTCAGTTGGTCCAACCAAATACTTCCCCAAATGCCCAATTTTAAATCCGAGATATTTCTCCACACTTAAAGTTAAATTGTTAAATCAATAGAGAAATAACATAAAAATAAAATTTTCAAGAATTATAGATACCTGCTAATTCAATCCAATTAAAATTCTTATCCTAAATCCAGTAACCTAAGCAAGATACCTGTGCAATAGATTACTCTACAAGAGCTATTAATCAACAATTCATTAAAATAATTACCGATCGAATATTAAGAACAAGATTACCATAAAATGTCGAAGAGAAACACCACCATCAAGTAAAACCCCAAAGACTTCGTTTGTATTATTCCAGAAAGTAGTACACGAGAGCTTCAAGAGCTAGTACACTATCTAAAAGATCGGTTGAAAGGAAAGACTGACATTGACCTCTAATTTATAGATAAATTCTCCAACGACTAGTTCGCTTGATCTCCGTCAAAGCAATCTCGACCGTAAAAAAATATTTGATTATCTTTTAATCTCGCCCATCGAAATTATTATTTTTTGAGGAATTTTGAATACTTCATTTAATTCCTTTTTAATTAACTCAAAAATAATATTTTTGAGTTAATTATCTCAAAAAATTGACTTTGACTTAACTACCAAGGCCCAAGGGTTCAAAATTTCTCAAAATTTTCAATATTTCCTTGGCCCGGGACCTTAAAATTTTTTTTTTTAGAGACCCACGAATTTGTTTTTGAAGAATTTAAATTTACCTAGGACATAAAATTAATTAAACTTCTGGATTATGATTTTTAATTTAATTTGGCCAGAAAATTTAATTATTTGACTTATGAGGGGATTAATTATTTTTCCAACCCTCTTGATATAAGATTAATACATTAAACCCACGAGGGGGAACTCTCGTTTGTAAAAGACCTTCAATAATCTACCCAATTTTGCAACTCAAAATATGATCTAGTAGACCCATCAATCTGTAATAAAATGATCTAGCCAATTAGCTAGGATCATTCTCAAATTACTTTTACGAAGACTCGATAAAAAACGCTAGGACTCACTTAATATCTTAACATCAAAGTCCACCCTAGCTTTGGGGTGAGGCTGGAGGGGAAAAACTCTGCCGATCATTTGTGTCTAGAGACACAGATGAATTAGTGAGACGAAAAACTTCATAAGTTAGAAATCGTCACCAAAATACTAGGCTTACCTAGGTTATTACATACATGATGGTCCTACTAAGACCATTTACATTATAAATATACAGAATGGGTTTACATCTTTTACAAAATTGTCGACTGAATGATGAAATCTGAATGGCACGAACACTTGAACTTGCTAGATCCCTTTTGCGAAAAAAAGGGTGTACTGCTATGGGGTCGTTGACACAGAGTGGTCAACAGACACCATTACAGCTGATGTGTGGTTTGTGGATAGTGCGACATCTTGTCACATGATATGGTTTTGTGACCTATTCACTAGTATGGCTAAGGAGCACAAAGACCTACATGTGGAGCTTGTTAACAATGGCAGGTATGCAATAGAGGTTGTGGGTAGCATACAATTCTAGTTGGATTTTGGGTGTCCTATGGAGGTGAATGAAGTGTTGTATGAACCAAGGTTTCTTGGGAGTGGGAACATAAGCGAGAGTGGGGAGCAACATTTTCAAAAGCTCTCGAATCGAGAGATTTTTTTTATATAATATATATTTTGATATATTTTGATACATATATGTCAACAAAAGCATGTAGAATGATGAATTCGATATAAAAAGCATAAAAACATGGATTGAACCATATAACATCAATCATCTAGAAGTTATAATCTTCATCAAGCACGTCCACAAGTTAGTAACATACAACATATCGAGTCTCATGATTCATCAATCTTAAAGTTTCAAGTTTTCAAAATTGGATATATAACATTTATCATAATTGATCACTAAAGTTGTAACTTGTACTCGTAACCATTACCATTACCAAATAACCAAACGATAACAAAGAATATCTAACATGAAATGAAATGTTTCAACTTTCACGAAGCATCATATAATTACACCGAAGGTGTTTACTTTTGAATCATTCCACTACTCACCATAGTCGACCTTTTTATTTTCTGCCGTTGATTCAAGTAAACAACTGTCACATTGTCCATCGTTGGATTTGTATAATAAATATTTAAAAAATATATGAAATCCCAAAAATAGTCACTCTTTTTAAAATTAGCAATGTATTACATATTTACATAGACAAATTCTTTTATTTTCCATTTAAAAAGCTTTTTAGGCCTTTGAAAGCAAACATTAAATTAGAAAATGGTAAAATTTCTTATTCCATTATGATTTTCCATTTTTTTTTTGTATTTTCTTATTTTCTATTTCCCATTTTCTAAGCTTTTCAAGTCTTTGAAAGGAAAAATGAAATTAGAAAATGGTAAACTTTCTTGTTAGAAAATTAGAAAATGGTAAGTTCTAACCATTTATTTTATAAATACTGTTGTGATACAGTACTTCCTGAAGATGACTAGCTTCCTCCAGGTTGTTATTTTGTACAGATCTCAACTAGTCATGGCTTCCCCAACACCCAGATCTCAATGGCTTCCCTAACACCCAAATCTCAACTATTGTAGCATAGATAGTGACCTAGTTTTACGTGTTGGAGAATCATGGATTTTCCAAGAAATCCCCATTGTGCTAAAACACTAGTGCTCATTTCCTTAACTACTGGCTGCTAGCAATGTTAGAAGACGTTAATTGACTTACGATGCTTGCGTGTGGTTTTTGTAAAGATAACACTTTGAACGTTCTTATTTCAATTTATTTTCTTTTGTATTGTAGACTTACGATGATTTTCCTGGGTTATTAATTACAAGTTGTGTTAACAACCATACAAATTCTATGGATTATAATAATAATAATAGTAGAGAGAGATTGAAGTCTTTGGATCGTGTCAAAATATTATTGAAAGAAATTAGAGAAAAAAAATTGACATTATACATCCTAAAAAACTGTTTTTTTGGTGAAAATAATACCTTTCTTTTACTATTTTTAAATTTATTTTGAATTAAAAACCACACTTATCATTTCTTTTTAAAACTTATATTCTTTTCTAAACTTGAATTTAAAATACTCTTCTAATTTAAAAACTTATGTATCTAAAATTCTTCATAATAAATATAACCATATTTAAAAAATATATAAAATCCCAAAAATAGTCAATCCTTTTAAAATTAGCAATGTATTACATATTTACACAGAGAAATTCTTTCCTTTTCCATTTAAAAAGCTTTTTAGGCCTTTGAAAGCAAAAATTAAATTAGAAAATGGCAAACTTTCTTATTCCATTATGATTTTCCATTTGTTTTTGTATTTTCTTACTTTCTCTTTCCCATTTTCTAAGCTTTTCAAGTCTTTGAAAGGAAAAATGGTAAACTTTCTTATTCCAATACCATTTTTCATTTTCATTTTTATTTTTTTACTTTCCCTTTCCCATTTTCTAAGTTTTTTAATTATTTGGAAGCAAAAATGAAATTAGAAAATGGTAAACTTTCTTATTCCATTATGATTTTTCATTTTCTTTTCTATTTTTTTACTTTTCCTTTCTCATTTTCTAAGCTTTTTTTAAAGCAAAACTGAAATTAAAAAATGGTAAATTTTCTTATTCCATTATAATTTTCCGTTTTCTTTTGTATTTTCTTACCTTTATGTGTAAATATTTCCATTAATATCATCTATTATTGAATATTTCTAAGCCTCTCACGGATCACTAAATTCGATTCATATGCAATTCTTCATTTCAAAATGAATGTTTTTTGTATTTTATTAATTTCGGGCCACATGATGAAATATTATTAAATTAAAATGAGATTGTACATTGAAAGAGCAATCGATTTCAGACTCAGTCGCACTCGAAATTATTATATAATCTTTATCACTATGTTATTATCATCACGGTTGCAAGTTGGCATTATATATATATATATATATAATTTAAGTTTTGTAATTTGTTTTATACAAATTTTATATAATATATTATTTTAAAATTTAAAATTTGAAAAAAAATTGGTGCACCTTAAAATTTTAAATTTGAAGAGTTTTTGTTGCCCTGCAGTTTGATTTGGTAAAATTATTTAACAATAAATTTTTAAATTAGAAAATGGTAAACTTTCTTATTCCATTATGATTTTCCATTTTTTTTTTGTATTTTCTTACTTTCTCTTTCTCATTTTCTAAGCTTTTCAAGTCTTTGAAAGGAAAAATGAAATTAGAAAATGGTAAACTTTCTTATTCCAATACCATGTGTAAATATTTTATGTGGTTACATTTTATGTTTTTATTTATTGGATTGTTTATTTTGTAAAGTTGTAAACATACGTATTCATGTCCTCACAATCACATGTTGTTCTAGCCAATTTCCAATATTTACATGATTAGCATATGGCTTTTAGCCTTTTGATATTTGCATTAGCGGGATTATGTGCAGGTCCCATATGGTTGTGGTTAAAATTTACATTAGCAGATTTTTGGGGTGCTGCACTCCCAATCCTTAAATTTGGGACGCGCCCAATTGACATATTTTGGTGATAATTCATTCAGGATGTTGTATGCATAACCACAAGACAAAATTGCTACTTCAAGCACAACAATGAAAGACAAATCTTCCCAAATCTTGATGGGATGAACTATCTTCAGTGTATCTTTGCACCTTTAGGGGCAACTGCTAGTATATTCATAATTCATTGCCAATGAGTTATAATTGCCAACTTCAAACTTAAATTGTCACATATTGTTTACAAAAAATATCATAATAAATATGAAAGAGTCAACAATTATAAAAACTACTAGAAACTAGAAAAGTCAAGTAAATTCGTTATCTAATGCTAATGCTTGGGTCTCTTGCCACGAGAAATGTCTAATTTCTGAGAAGGCCGCAATGGTCTACTCGGGGTCTCCTCTCACATAGTCGGATGACCATAACTAGAAGGCACATGACCTCCACGTGAGGATGTAGGCACATGACCTCCATGTGGGATGTAGATGGAGGTGGCGACAATAATGGCAAAGATTGTGGAACTTGATTACTGCTACTGGATGTTGAAAAGTGTAACTAGGTTCGGTCTTCATAATGACATGTAATTATGATTTTATGTAACGAAGAGACAAAGATAATAAAATGTATTTATTGTAATGCTTGCACCATGGGTTTCATGAGCAAGAGTTTTTATTATAGGTCAAAGACTTTTTCTTGATGTCTTTAGGATTTTTTCATCTTGTCATAAAGATAATTAGAGTCGTGTAAATGAAGTCATGTTACACTTGTAAAATGACATATTGTTAATGTAAAAGTATACTCCAAGGCCTTGTCACTAGGCCTCCTGAAGTCGGCTCAAAGTATGGCAAATACTCCTTGATGAAGTCAGCCTAACCTCCACAACTCATGTCGACCTACAAGCTTGAGACAACCTCTATAAATGAGATGACTGCGGCCTCATTGTCACCACAAGAATTCGGAAAAAAGGTCTGCAATAGAAGTGCGAGATAAGGTCTGAAATTGGTGGGTAGAAGGGAGGTCAATCATCGAAGAAGAGAAGGGACATATCTGGCTTTGTCTTTGGGTCTATCCTACCTCACATATCTAGGCAGGCCGAGGGCTATCATAACGAAGGTCAAGTTTGTAATTGGTGCGGAATGCAGTGCGTAAGGAACAGGAATATTCAACAGAAAGAAGAGGCTACAAGGCATGTGAAGAAGAGGACAAGTTTGAAGCAAAAGTGCGAGAATAAGGTCTACAATCAGTGCGAAGAAAGGACAATCATCGAAGAAGGAGGGACATACACATCTTTGTTTTGGGGTCTCCTCAAATACATTTCAGGAAGGCCGAGGCCTATCACAACAAGAGAAGTCCCCACTATTTGGTCTAGGGTTGCAACAATAAGGAGACCAAAATATCAGTCTAGGATTGCAGCAACAAGGAGACCAAGAAGTGTGGTGCAGTGCAGTGTAGAAAGGAAGATCGAAGAAGAAGCCGAGAAGAGCAAGAGAAGGATAATGACAAGGGTTTGGGAGGAATACTTGTGTCAAGGGTCTGTCATTGTCTTGGTACTCGTCAATTGAAGGTCTATAAGAAGAGTTTTGATTGGGTTTTCCTCCCAAAGAGTGAGAGGTTTTGGCCCTGGCTTGCAAGCCTAAATATTGTGTCTCTTGTGCATTTTATAATTGACTTGATGAAGAACATAATAATCTAACGAAGACAAGATCTAAGAGAAATAAGTTTAAAGTAAATCACAAGTAATTATTAAGAAGATAAATTGTAATAAAAGCCCTAATTTCTCAACTTGGTATTAGAGCTAAGGTGTTGAAGACAATAAAGGGCAGTTTAGCAAGAAGACACACAAGGATCAAGCTTCGAAGAAGACATCAAGGATTAGTTTTCTAGAATGCATCAAAGCATAGTGAAGGATCTACACTAAAGAGGGATCTACATCGAAGAGTCAAAACCTAGATCTAAGAAAGAAGATCTTCATTCAAGAAGTAGTCTGCAAGAAGTTGGTGAAACCCTCGAGCCATCTCAAGAAACCACATAGGTCCTATCTCAAAGTTAAAGGACTTATACATCAAGATCCTTCCAAGGAAAAAGGCAAGATCAAGAAGGTGATCTCCATCTTCTGAAACTCAAAAAGGTTCTGAAGCTATCTAGCTTGTTGAAGCCAAGTCAACATTATTGAAGACATCATCAAGCCATCATTTTGCTGAAGCCATCATCAAGCCATCTTTGATCTCCGTCATCATCAAAGAAGAAGCTAGTGGAGAAAAGCATCTACACCAAACCAAATATATTTGACAGAAATAAATACCATCCAGAGCTATGTTTTACTAGAAAGCAATAAATTAATTAGTTCATGACATGGAAGAAAAGGACGGAGTTTAAATCTTATTGAGAATGAAGTCATGGACCATATCAAAGGGTCATCAACTCTACCTTCAAAAGAAGATACTCAAGCTCATGTCAAATACATGAAGGGAGAAGTGAGAGCCTAAAGGATTCTTATAGAATCTATAAAAGACTCTCTCATCCCATATGTATCAAAACGAGAAACTTCAAAAGAAATATATGAAAAATTGGTGAAGTGACCTCTTTATTAGACTGTGGAAAGTAATTCAAGTAATCTCTACAAGGCAAGAGCCAAGAACTATACAAGTTAAAGTTGTTAAGAGAGGAAGGAATAACTTCATATTTTATGAAGGTTTCTGAAATATGAGACCAACTACATGAATTAGGAGAAGTTATGTCTGATAGATAAATGACCATAGTGGTGCTGAATGCTCTATCAAAGGGATGGGGAAACTTCACTTAAGTATATATGGGAAGAAAGAAGCCACACCATTCCAAGATCTATGGTCTCTATGTAAGATAGAGGAAACTGGGTTGAAAGCAAAAGTTGATATAGGATCAAATGAACATGTTCAGGTCTATGTTCCTCAAAAGAAAATAAAGAACGTTGACAAGATAAGATGCTATGGATGTAATGAACTTGGGCATTATAAAATGGATTGTCCTAAACATAATAAGGACAATAAGCCGATATCGCTGAAGAAAAGGAAGAACCTGAGTCAAAGAATCCTAAGAAAGAAGAAGTGAGAGATCTCTACTATGATTGAGATCATTTTCGTTTTTAAGAGGTACCTGTCGGTTGTAAAATAGTAAGATAGGAAGCATTGTAAATTAGATAGATGCATCACATTACAATTGGAATCATGATAGAAGCATTGAAGTATGAGCACTTATCATAGTAAAATGTCTGAAACAACTTTATGTGACAATCATGAAACAAGTGGCTCTTGGGAACCTCACAGAAAATAACATTTATGAAAGGCAGTAATCTAGTTCAAGGTTCATCATTCATTAATCAATATGGAAACATGTGCTGATATTTTCCATTGGAATCCCCTTTCGATTCACTGTTTTAGAAAAGGAAGCATAAAGTTTCATCGAGAATTCTAACTTGCAAAATTCTGGGATTAGGATATTATGACATATTGATAAAGCAAGTCAAGGGAATGAAGCTCTTTCATTCCAAGGAAAATTGCTGCAAATTTTAGATGACTCGAAAGAAAGGATAAGGTATATATATATGCTTACTCTAGATATCATGAAGTCATTGCATATGGTTGCAGGTAGTATACTTCTATCTTTAGAAGTATGATTAAAGGAAAAGAGAATCTCCTCCGATGTACAGGTTGCCAAAAGACATGTTCCACACCAGATGATATCAACATAATATGTCCTCATATGGAGTATGAGGTGGTTATATACAATTAAGGAACTATATATCAAAAGCTCCTGGGAATGAAATAAAATAAAGAAAGAAAGGAAGAGATTGTAAGAAGGACAACCATGGTAAAGGAAATCAACATCCTTGAAGACCAAGAAGACTTGACTGGAAAATCTCTCGAAAGATACGAAGAATTTGATGGAAGTTTGAAATAGATGGAGACCCTTGTCAATGCATATCTTTAGGAGATGTTTTAACATATGTGAAGGATGCTAATACCTACAGGAAGATGTCATGATGAAAGACCATCACTAAGGTAATTTTTGATTTAAGTGTTCATATTTATAATTTAATAATATCTAGATGAGCTTATGCGGGGTTTCCAAAGGGAAGTACCAAGATCATGACTTAGACCCTTGACACAAGTAAACCTCCAAAGACCCTTGTCACTATTCCTTGTTGCTCTTCTTTGCTCCTTATGTTGATCCTCCTTTTCTGCACTGTACTGCACCTTTATTAGGGAAGCTCGGTCCCTAATCTAGCAGCCCCAAACAGTGTGTTTCCTCTCGGCTTCCTTTAGTCTGTTCCTCGATTGCCTTTGATCTCCATTTCTACCTTCTTGCTGAACCCTGGTAACCCTCGGGCAATTCGAGATATGCGAGGTATAGTGCAGCCCCAAGACTGAATTGTGGTGACCTAGAAACCTTGTAGACCCGCTGCCTCCCTTGCACTGAATGCAGACCTTATTCTCGCACTTCTGCTTCAGACTTGTCCTCTTCTTCACATGCTTTGTAGCCTCTTTCTTTACTGTGTATCCCTCTCCCTTACACACTGCTTCTTCGCACCAATTACAGACTTGTCCTTTACTATGACAACCCTCGGCTTGCCTAAAACATGCAAGGTAGAATAGACCAGAACTAGAGGTATGTATACTGCTCTTTCCTTCGCAGATCAACCTTCTATCTTTGCTCCAATTACAGTCCCTCTCTCACACTTTTATTGCAGACCCTTGACCGAATTGCTTGTGTGATAATGAGGCTGCAGTCCTCCTTATATAGGGACTGTCTTCTAGCATGTAGGCCGACATGAGATACGGAGGGTAGGCCGACTTCATCAAGGAGTATCTTTACCATACTTTGAGCCGACTCCAAGGAGCCTAGTGACAAGGTCTTGGAGTATACTTTTACATCAACAATGTGTCCTTTTACAAGTGTAACTTGACTTCATTTACATGACTCTAATTATCTTTATGACAAGACGACAAAATCCTAAAGACATCAAGAAGAAGTATTTGACCTATAATAAAATCTTCTTGCTCATAAAACGCATGATGCAAGCATTACAATAAATACATTTTATTATCTTTGTCTTTTCATTACATAAAATCACAATTACATGTCATTATGAAGACTGAACCTAGTTACACTTTTCAGCACAGTCATGCCTTCTAACAAGCTTCTCAACACTTCTTTGTCTGATACTGTCCAAACTTCAAAACTTCTTCACTACTGTCAAAGCTTCAAATGCTTCTTCATTGTCTAAACTTCAATGCTTCTTCATTGTCCAACTTTCAAAGCGTCTTTACTGTCCAATATCGTCCAATCTTCAAAGCTTCTTCAATGTTCTTTATATAGCTTCAAGACTGCTTTCAAAGGTGTCTTCAACAATTGTCTTCAAATTATTTCATTGATGTTTGTTCAAATACTTCAAAGATGTTGCTCCCAAGGTGGTCTGAATAATGCCTCAACAGTTCTACAATCAATGAGAATACATGAAATTATGCTTCAGTTACAAGGAATCCATTGTTACGTCCGCTACATAATGAATTAGAAGACTGTTTCAAGAGATTCTTCTTTAGGTTGAGATGCACTACTTCAATATAGGCCAAGATGTGTTGCTTCAATACAACTGTAGTTTAATGCTTCAACAGGACCAGGAGTATTATTTTAATGCTTCAACAGGGTCGACATTAGCCTCCATACAATCTGTCCTAAAACATACAGGTCTGAAGTGCAAATGTAATTTATGTTCTGCACTGAATCTTCAACGAAGATTTACCCAAGTCGTATGATTCCCATAGATTGCCCAAGTTTGAATTAAAATTTTAGGTAATTGGTATGAGATCCTTTTTTAATGGAACTAAGCCTTCATCTACGACTCTGAGACTTCTTTTATAATTGCCCCGAGCCTTTGTCAACAGATCAATGCTTTGAGAAGGAGAAACGAGGCAAATAAAAATTCTGCAATCAAAACATCTGAAAATTAACCCACAAAAGCTTCTAGAATTCTCTACGAAATTCGCTTATCCTATTTCTTCGTATTTTATTGACCTCCTTCCTCAGGTTCATGAGATGTGAAACCTTTTTCTTTGTTTTTCTTCCATATTTTCACTGAGATCCATGTTTAAACAAAGTCGATACACCTTATATTTATGTGTTGATAAATGTAAGCGTCACACTTGTGGAGTCGACTTGTAGGTTCTTAATAAGTGTTATCATAAGCAAGGGAGGTCGTATAATAATGTTTGTAATGCGTATGATAATTTTGAAGTAGGTAATGTATGTAATATGTAAAGTGAAGATGCATGTAATATGTAAAGTGAAAAGTAATGTAATGTGTGGGATAAGTATGTCGTATATAATGTTTGTACTGCGTAGGATAATTATGAAGTAGGTAATGTATGTGACATGTAAAGTGAAGGATAAAGTAATGTGTAGTATAAGTATATGTAATGTATGTAATATGTAATGTGAAGGACAATGTAATGTGTAGGTAAGTATATATATTTCTTGTAATGCTTATTATACGATTTGCTTATAATGCAAATTTTTATAATTTTATTGAATGGTTTAGGAAATTAATGTAGAGTTAGGGTTAGGGCATGAATTAGGATTAGGGTTTGATTAAGCATACCATTCTAGAAATGTAGCTAGAGTTTTATCAAGGATATTTAGGGATTTCAAGGTAAGGACAAGGTGTGTATGGTCATTTAGTAAAGCTAGGGATAGGGTTTAGATCTTCATCATCTCTAATGAGGGCTAGGACGCCTTCAATAATGCTTGTGGTGCTTTTGGTTTACAATTATGGTTCCATCATATGGCTCCTTTACTAGGGTTTTGCATCATCTAGGGTTCATGCATCATGCTTCAACAATCATATTGACATCAATGACAAATTTATCTAACAATCTCCTCCTTTGTCATTGATGGCAATATTCTCGCCCTTTAAGCGTTCTCTCCCCCTTTTACTTTTCTTGTCAATGTCTTCCCAGTAAGTGCTCCCTCTATCATGCTTCTTCTTGTCATACTGCTCCCCCTATCATGCTTGTCATGCTGCTCCTTTTTGTCATTTTCATGCAACTCTCCCTGTCATCATGCTTTCATGGAAAGGAGTGAAGTAGATGATGTCTTTATGCAAGAGAGACCAACTTGTCAAACAAGATTTCTTGCAAAATTTTTGAGAGGTGATCCATTAGGAGATATATTTGTGTCTTATAGCATGATTGTCCATGTGTGACTCATCAAGGGTTTCACAGAGCCGTTCACGGATAACCTCTGCAAGAATGGTCAAGAATCACAAGCTCTCCCTAACAATATGCATGGTTTCATTTTTGTCAAAATCTCGTCATCAAAACATGGAATATCATATCTACCAAAGATGTACTCATCAGATCAACACCATGAGTTGATGCCTTGAGTGTCCAAGACACTTTCTGATTTAGTTTTCTTCGTTCTACAAACTTGTGTAACTTTTTTTTCTTGCTTGCTAGTCATGTTTTTAACTTGTTTAGGAACCCAAGTAAAGTAACAATCATGAGCCACATGTCCAATGTTATGACATTTGAAGCATTCTATCTTGTTCATCGATGAGGAAGGATGGATTCTTCTTGCAAAGTTGCTTCTAGGAGACTGATGGGGACCATTATATTTGTTCTTGTGGTATGCCCTACAATCCTTTGCCATATGCCCAAAATTTGTACAAGAATAGCAATAACCAAAAAATATACTTTGGTACCTGGAGGATGGAAGTTGCCTTGATGAATTTATGAAGTCTTTCTCCCTGAGATCCTTTGATGATATCCATTGCTTCTTGCATTCTTGACACCATCTACACATCTTGTTGGAATATGATTTCTTTTAAGGCCATCTAGATTAATCTCCTTGTTGTTGCTGGAAATGGGGGTATCAATATTTCTTCCAAGCTTCTCCACATCCTTGTTGTTGATGGAACTGGGGGTATCAATATTTCTTCCAAGCTTCTCCATATCCTTGTTGTTTGATCCAGTGGGGTTTGCATCATTTTTGTTTGAGGGTTCACTTGCATAACCAAGACCTGATTTATCAAACGAGGATCTTTGATGACTTAGAATGTCATCTAGGGTTTGAGAGCTGATCAACTTCTTTCCTTAGGATATCAATTTCTTCTCATTCTTCATCCTTTTTTGCTAGATGGTTCTCCATTTCTTCCTTTATCCTTGTCGCTTCACATGATTGGGCCTTAAGTGAGGTGACATCTAATTTTAATTTGGAGATATCTTCATCCTTTTCTTCTAGTTGGCATGTCATGGCATTTCTTTCCTTTTCTGCTTCATCAACTTGTCCTTTCAGGAGGGCCAAAATTCCATCACCTTTTCAACTCCTTGTCCTTGTTTCTTTGCTTCTTTCATCTGAGATTTAAGGGAAAAGACCTCTCCCTTGTATTGACCAATCTTTGCTTCAAGTTTGTTCAAGTCCTTATGTTTTTGTTCAAGATGACTTGACAAAATGTCTTCCCTTTCTTTGCTTTATCCAACGGATTTTCATGGATATGACTTCTTCATGATGTCTTTTCTTGTTTTGATGCAATTCCTCCTTAAGGTTTATGAGCTCCTTATTTTCATTTTTCAAACTGCTTATCTCTTCTAGGTCAACTACAAGTTTTTCCTTGAGATCTTCTTTGAGGTTTTCTTCATCTTCATCATCATATAGGTCTTCCTTGCTCTTGGTGTCTTCAACTTTGCTTTTGGCTATCTTTTCTAATTTTGGATCATCCTTGTGCTCTTGGCTTTCATCATTTGAGGTTATGAGCAAATGTCCTTTTGAATGACGATCTTGAAGATTTTCCCAAGGTTCTTTTGTTGATGAACATTTCTCCATTTTGGCCTTTATAGGATTTGGGATGCCACTCAAGATTGCCTTAATTGCTCTTGCATTAAATTCCTTAGACTCATCTTCCATTGTGCTTCTAGTAATCACTGATTCCCAAACTTGAAAACCTTGAGCCATAAAAAGAATTTCATTCTACCCTTCCATACTTCAAAATTTGTTTCATTCAACATAGGGCCTTTGTCAACCCAGTTTTCATCTGAATGCTTGATTGAGGAAGATACATCTTTAGACGGTTTGGAGCCTTTCTTCCTTGACTTTGCCATTTTGTGTTCGAAGGATCTACCTTCTAGCTGTAAGGTTGAGACTGAATGTACTGACTCTGATCCCAATTGTTGGAAGTACTGAGATAGGGGGAGGGGGTGAATCAATATTTCTTCTACAATTGTTATTTTTTATGCAAGTTAAGATCACTTATAACTATAACACAAAATGAACAATGATATAAATAATTTTATTAATCAATGATGAGGAGTCTAATCCTCTTTTTACAATAAATCAAGTATAACAATAGTTTAGGCCCTAGGGCTCTAACCCTAGATGAAGACACCAACCTTCAATCAACCAGGCTCCGACCTGTATGATGCCAAGCTCCAACTTGGCCTTTATAAGGCTCCAACCCTATCTTCTCAAGGCTACAACCTTGTCTTTATGAGGCTCCAATCCATTGATGAGTATGCTTCAAGAGATTCTTCTTTAGGCCAAGATGTACTCCTTCAATATAGGCTGAGATGTGTTGCTTCAATAGGAATGTAGTTTAATGCTTCAACAGGACCAAGAGTATTACTTTAATGCTTCAACAAGGTCGAGAAATTGTTTCTACAAATCTACAGATTAGCCTCCATACAATTTGTCCCGACTCCCAACACATACAGGTATGAAGTGCAAATGTAATTTATGTTTTGAACTGAATCTTCTATGGAGATTTGCCTAATAGTCTCGGTTTACAATTTATGAAGTTGCAAGTTGTATTATTCCAATAGGTTGCCTAGGTTCGAATTAAAATTTTAGGTAACTGGTTTGAGATCCCTTTTTAATGGAACTGAGACTTCATTAGCGACTCTGAGGCTTATTTTATAATTGCTTTGAGCCTTTGTCAACATATCAATGCTTTCAGAAGGAGAAACGAGGCAAATAAAAATTCTGCAATCAAAAAGTTTGAAAATTAACCCATAGAAGCTTCCAGAATTCTCTACGAAATTTGCTTATCTTATCTCTTTGTATTTTCTTGACCTCCTTCCCTAGGTTCACGAGATGTGAAACCTTTTTCTTCGTTTTTGTCCTATATCTTCACCGAGAACTATGTTTAATCAAAGTCAATACACCTTATATTTATATGTGTTGAGAAATGTAAGCATCACACTTGTGGAGCTGACTTATAAGAGCTGAAGCCGACCTGTAGGTTCTTAATAAGTGCTATCATAAGCAAGGGAAGTCGTTTTATAATGTTTGTAATGCGTAGGATAATTATGAAGTAGGTAATGTATGTAATATTTAAAGTGAGGATGCATGTAATGTGTAAAGTGAAAAGTAATGTAATGTGTAGGATAAGTAAGTCGTATATAATGTTTGTGATACGTAGGATAATTATGAAGTAGGTAATGTATGTAATACGTAAAGTGAAGGGTAAAGTAATGTGTAGTATAAGTATAGGTAATGTATGTAATGTGTAATGTGAAGGATAAGTATATATATTTCTTGTACTGCTTATTATATGATTTTCTTATAATGCAATTTTTTATAATTTTATTGAATGGTTTAGGAAATTAATGTAGAGTTAGGGTTAGGGTTTGATCAAACATACCATTCTAGGAATGCAACTAGAGTTTTATCAAGGATATTTAGGGATTTCAAGGCAAGGACAAGGTTTGTATGGTCATTTAGCCAAGCTAGGGATAAGGTTTAGATTTTCATCATCTCTAATGAGGGTTAGGACTCCTTCAATAATGCTTGTGGTGCTTGTGGTTTAAACTTTACAATTAGGGTTCCATCATATGGCTTCTTTACTAGGGTTTTGAATCACATACATTTCATGCTTCATGCTTCAACAATCATATTGACATTAATGACAAGTTTATCCAACAAGATGCTTGATCGATCTTGACTATATTTTTGTTCACTCACTTCAGTTGGTAGGTTAGAACTTAGTCTTTGATCCTAGTCTTGTGGGACCTCCTCTGAAGCATTATGGTTATAGGAAGGACACTACTGGGGAGATTTTGATTGATGTAGCATGCCCATGATACTCCATACTAACCAATTTCGATCATTCCCTCTATTCCATATCCATTCTTCGGGTTGGTGGTCATTGGTGATGGGGATTGCCACCTTATCATCCTCATCCTTGGGCCCGGGTCGGAAGACATTGCCCAAACGTTGATGTATCTAAAAGAAAAGATAAAATCAAAGAAAAAGCATAACATGAGATCTATCCCCCCATTAGCCATCACTCGGATCCTAGAGCACTTAATGCTCCATCCATAAAGAAAGGAACCCTTGTATTGTCCCACTCCTGATGAGCAATAAGCTGCCTCATCTTAATAAATGCTAAATCTCTCAAATGCAAGCTTGGGATTTTGAACTATGCACCCATATCAAAGCATTATGATAGAAGAGTAAAACGCGCACCAGAAGGGTGGAAAAAGCAGGTCAAGGAAAGGGGTAACTCATGCTGCCATGATTTCTCCCTCTTTACATCTATACACTCATGATGTTGGACCACCATTAGCTGGTCACTTAGCTGTGGTGCCTTGCCCCAAAGTCATGTCCACTCCATTAACAACATCTACACATGCACTTATAGATTGAGGGATTAACACTTGTCACTTCCCCTTGGGGGTTGACCTAATAGGGTTATCCATTAACCATCCCATATAAAAGAGAGGGAACACTTATACCAACCTTGTTCTAGTTAGATTTTGAAGGTGATTTTTGTGTGAAGTATTGGTTGTATCCCTAACTTTAAGTATAGTCCACTATGATGCATCCATGGTTTTAGTTACCTAATGATTTATAGATTTACACTTGATCTTGAGGAGGTTTTGTCAGGTGGTCCACATCACAACAGTGGATGCTTCTTGAATTGATTGCCCCACCTCCTCAATAGTGCAGTGGAGGTAGGACTATCCATTGTAGAGAGAGATTGACTTTAATGGTGTAGTGTTGCCTACCCAAAGTAAAGTGTTTGTCTATTTAAAGACTTCTCATGATGCTTGACACCATGAGGGAACCATAGATGTTGACACACTGACCCCATGATGCTTAGTGTTGGAGATATGCTAGCCTTGACACTGTTTGATGGACATCACTTGATCTAGAGCTTAGATGTTGATGGTAATGCTTGAGGTGACAAGGGAGGGCTTGTACATCACCTTGGAGGCCCATTGCTTGAGATATTTGATGGAAGATCACTCCTTCTCTTCTTGTGAGGGTGACGTAGGGCATTTTTGGGCATGGCGAGTTAGGATGGAGACTCTTGATGGCTTGCAATTGATCCTTGTGACAACTCTTGGGGTGTCGAGCACTGCTTAGCCCTTGTCTCACATTTTGTGGGCTTACTGAGCTTGCTTGGAGGGTGACCCCCTCTTTGTGGGCTTATTGAGCAACAAGTGAAGTCACCTACACTTGTTGTACTTAATTTCTCAACAGATTCACCCCCCTCTTAGTATAAAATAAGTTCAACATTCGAAGGAAAAATACCCTCAAAGGAACAAGTTAATTACGCACCCCATATTAATATTCAATAAGGTGGGGCTCTGGGTGAAATGAGCTAGGAGTGCAAAGAACCTATGGATAAGTGCAAAGGGCCGAGATAAGTTTTGGAGAGGTTCAAATAGATTCTAATCATTTTCTAGCATTAAATAAATGGTTTTTGTTATAAAGTAGGTTTTATAATAAATGGAATTTACAACATGCAAAATTTATGACAAGAATAATAATAACAACCTACAATTAATGATAATCAATATTATCAATAAACAGTCAAAGGCTATAAAATAGGGAAACAAGGGAGAATATTACAACAACTTTTCAATGTCTGAAAATGCACAAAATAACTATTAAACTCTATATCTAAAACCTAACCCTAGGACAATGATATATAATGTGTTTTATGTTGTTAAATGTAGATTTTGTTGTAACTTTACCCTAGTCTACTATAAAAAGAAGAAAATTATTATTATTATTATTTTGTTTTAAAATTTTAAAGAGATTGGCAAAGAAAGATTAGTGCCTTATGAATCTTGGTTATATGGAGTCGGGAAAAGGGCGAGGTCAAAGGTGGGAGACTTCATGTGGATTGAGTAGGGGAGAGACGGCCTCTCGTTCATACCTTAGTGATTTTCAATCAATTGGAGATTTAAGGGTAAGGAATGCTATCCTTGGTTTTTTTGATGGATACTAGGTGACAAATTTTGCAAAGGGGATTTTAGAGCCATAAAATGTTCAACATATCATGAAAAATTCATAGAACCCTAATTCTACAACATTGCAAAATGAAAAAAGATGCAATGAAATAGCACAATTCACCATAGAATCACATCATTAATCTATAAGAGAAAATCCTCCAAGCAATTTTATCCTCCCTTAGACAAGTTTCTATTTTTTAGTGATCTATTGCATCCAAGAGACAAGAGTACTAATGCGCACTCTTTCGTAAACTAAATAGTGAGTGTGTGACATTGATCCCCCCAAATTGTCTTCCCTTTATTTATATGAGGGCAACCAAGTTGATTTAGGGAAAAATTAGACTAACAACCCAAAAAATAATATTTAAAGTGTTTACAAGTTAAGTCACTAGTTGACCTAAAAGATAACCATCTCAATGATAAAACATAACATAGAGCCTCTTTTTAGCAAACATGTGTGAGCTAAAGGCTCTACAAGGGTGATGTCATCCTCCAATGGTGAAGATCACCTAGGTGTTAAGGATGGGTAAAATGAGTGTTCGTCACTCTAAGCCATCTCCTCACCAACAAATGTGAACCGTTAAGCAAAGCCCTTCGCATTTTGATGTCATCGTCAATCAATCCCCATGTCATCACTCTAACCCTATTGAGGGTGACATCACAAGCTTATGGTATGGTGTCACCATTCAAAAAGGTGTACCATTCCTTACAAAGGGATCACAAGTAGTCAATGTCCTGGATACAATGCTTGAAAGTGTCATCAAATGGGGCTAGGCATCCTCTTTGAAGTGTTGGGGAAGTCTCAATCAATCCCTCACAGGACAATAGTGGCACTTGGGAGAAAACATCTGAAACATACCCTCAAAATCAAGTAAGATCATCATCATAGGTAAAATAACCATAAGAGTATAACATTGGATCATATTTAATGCCAAAGGCACAAGCATATTTCACGAACATCATCTTCAAATGTCTTTCTAGCTTAGGGTTTGTAAACAAGTTACAACGCTTAAATATGGGAGGGTTATCTTGAGGCCCTATTAGGTGCTTCCTACCCTAATGGAAGGAATAATTCCTAGGCCGAAACATCAAT
Source organism: Pinus albicaulis (assembly GCA_034641835.2). Lineage (NCBI taxonomy): Eukaryota > Viridiplantae > Streptophyta > Pinopsida > Pinales > Pinaceae > Pinus > Pinus albicaulis. The sequence goes on along the minus strand of CM076578.1, from coordinate 339,761,477 downwards.
CAACATCTATGTCGCCAGGAAACGTGGGTGCAGGTGGGGGTGCGGGGACGGGGACGACACTTTTTGAAACAGGGTGCGCGGGTTCGTCGGGGGTATATATATGTGTGTGTGTGTGTGTGTGTGTGTGAATTTGTATAAAACAAGAAAAATAAAATATTTTTTATTTAAAAATTAAAGTTTAAACCTCAAATATTTAAACATGCACATCATTGAACATTCAACATTCACATAATGATATATCATATCAGTCTTGACTCTTCAGATAAATTAAAAGTGATAATACATTGAAATTTCAAAATTTCTTAATAGATTAAGATAGATTGAAGAGTGCAATGATTATATGAGTTCCCACTGTCACTACTAACAACAATGTATGCCCTAATGATATAGAAAATTACTGTTGAAAACACTACAATCATAGTAAGAATGTCTTTGTCACAACATACCCATTAGAAGATGATACTTGCATCATGGTAATGCCATCCAAGTGAAGCTACTATACAAGTAATAAATGACAACATTCTGAAAACTTCCTTTGCGGGACTTTCCTATGTAGTTAGAATCAACTGAACATGAGCATCTACAATTTCATCAATTTTAAAGACTACAGTGTCAACAATTATTTACACTTATAACACTTTAGATATAGAAGGAAGATGAATTAAACACACCCGTTTTGCCTTGTTCCCTGTGCATGTATCCAGTAGTCTAATCTCGAATCAACAACCTTGGTATTTGGGTGCATTAATATTGTGCCTTCTTTTCTTTCGGGAATACCTAAGCATATGGGGTATTGGTTGTTAGTAAACACTGTCTGTTCAACTAAAATTTTCCATGTTGAACCCACTTTTAGTTGCACCTGTAACTTTGCAACTACACTTACTAGAAATGTGTGCATTCTTCCAGTTTCCTCGAGATTTTGTATTCTTTCATTCCCCTCTCTGATTTCATGAATTTGTCAACTTCCTCCTTCATCTCTATTAATGAATTCAAGTTGCTCACTTAATAAGTGGGTGAGGTTGCTGCTTGCTGTGTCGAGGGTGAGTTGCTGTGCGGACGTTGCTATGCGGTGAGGGTGAGTTGCTGTGCGGTGAGGTGAGGTAACGATTGATGTGGGTTGCGGAGTCTGAGTGGGTAAGTTTTAACACAAAAAAAATCGCAATAAGAATAGTCGAGTCATATTTAATTTTAATTTTAATAAAAAAATCTTAATTTTAATTTTAATAGCGATTAGTAATAGTCGAATTTAATAAAATAAAATAAAAATTTAACCAAACTTGCCATCGAAGAACTCAAAAAGAACTCGTTTTTGGGGTTCTTTGTCCCCAAATCAGCAAAAGAACCCTAATTTTGTGTGGGAAGTCTCGGGTTCTTTAGGGTGCTTCTGAGAAGAACCCGTCAAGCACTCGGTACTTGGGGACGGGAACTCGGTATGGGTTCGGGAACCCTACCCCTGGGTGCGGGAACCCGTGCAATGTAGATCAACATGTGTGAATGGATGGTGGGTTTTTTTACTTCATGGAAGATGCCACCATCTATGTATTGGCTACAAGCTATCATCATTCATGACCATTATATTGTGAGGAGGTAGCAATCATGGGACCTAAGTTACCCCTTTCCTTGGCCTATTTTTAGCACCCTTCTTGTGCGCCTTTTTCTTTAACGATTTTGTTATTCTTGGATATCTTGGGTCACACGTTTCTATTTTTGCATCAATTACTCCTAAAAGATGAAGCGATTTATTGCTCATCAAGGTTGGGATATCAAAGTGCTTGTGATTTTGATTTTCTCATGCATTACAGGGTCTTCTAGGTGAGGGCTAATGAGGCGGGTAGAGCTCAGGCTAGGCTTTTGTCCACGTACTTTATTATATCCTAACCAATATTTTGCATGCTATTATAAGGGATGGTGTTCTTTCTTTTCTTACTGCTACATCAACCTCTTAGGGCGAGGTTTCTAACCCCCTACTCAAGAATGTTGAAGACAGGGATCCAATATTGGTAACAGATAGCAATCAACTTGAATATGGTGATGTGGATACATGAGATAGATGGAAACTGTCAAGTTTGGACTACCATGGACACACAACATCAATCAATGCCTCCTATTTGTGCCCCCCTTGGACAGTGTAAAGAAATGCCTCATAGGTGGTCACACTAGGCTAGAGGTTGGGGATAACTACCATGGTGAAGCATGGGAACAAGAATGCAATCAAAAGAAGTTAGTCATCCAACTCAACCTGTGATCCATACCAATATGCTCTTAAGCATTATATGAAAGCACTTTATTACAAAAATAGTCAGTGTACCTTGTAATGTATGGTCCACCTTCATCTGATAAGTAAGCAAGATGTCATAAATCACTGACTGGGGGATAGATAGAGGGCCTTTGAGGCTAGCTGTATGTAAATCTCATACGGTTGTTGGCTGGCAAGCTGGACAGAGTGGAGAAAGATTTTACTTGTGATGGTCATCCACTTGGGTTGGTCTCATGCCTAAGTTATTAACCTTAATTTGGATACATTAAATTAGTTTAACTATTGAATAGTTAAATCAACCTCAACATGTGTACACAAAGGTTAATACTCATTTATAAATACAACTCCCCACTTAGTCACCAATAGATTAAATCACCATGAAGATGTATGCCAGTGAGTGGTGAACTTAATAAATTGTTGTACAATGTAAATAATAAATGTTCTCCCTAGTAATAACCGACCATGATAACAATGAAAAATGAAGCCCAACCTAAGGTGGACCACCATCAAGGGATCATTACTTCAAATTTGCTCATCCAACCATAAGAAAAATGTTAGATCACTGCCAAATCATATGTAGTACCTCCCCCTGCTGTCCCATATAACTCAAACTTATGAAATAACACATGAATGAGGGCACTAACACCATTAAACACTCCTGGGTGATGTCTAGCAAATGTTACATCATTAAGTTATATTACCTTGAAAATTTCCACAAAGATACCATGAATGACTCTACCATAGCAACATCATTAAAGAAGAGGATATAACAAAGTGCTAACCCATCCAATCATCAAGTGTGTCCCACATCACACATCAAATGAAAGGACCATGTACAACACACCCTCCTACTAACACCAAATAATACCACATTATCATGCCAAAGTCACTAGGAAATTTCAAAATTCATGTAACACATAACTCCTAACACAATCAGCATCTAACCTTTTTGGGAGCTGGAAATATCATCCACATTTCAAGTTAAGCATTTCAGCCATAACTCAAACTTATGAGGGCACTAACACCATTAAACACTCCTGGGTGATGTCTAGCAAATGTTACATCATTAAGTTATATTACCTTGAAAATTTCCACAAAGGCACCATGAATCACTCTACCATAGCAACATCATTAAAGAAGAGGATATAACAAAGTGCTAACCCATCCAATCATCAAGTGTGTCCCACATCACACATCAAATGAAAGGACCATGTACAACACACCCTCCTACTAACACCAAATAATACCACATTATCATGCTAAAGTCACTAGGAAATTTCAAAAATCGTGCAACACATAACTCCTAACACGATCAGCATCTAACCTTTTTGGGAGCTGGAAATATCATCCACATTTCAAGTTAAGCATTTCAACCATACCATATTTAGATGGCTTGCTCCACAACCATCAAATTTTCAACCAAGGGATGATCGACAAGGCAAGCACATGTGAGAAGACCACCAAACCAGCAAGTACATCATTCAACCAATTGTAAGTGAGACTCCTCCAAATTACAGATCTCCAATTCCAAGGAGAAGCTCATTGAAGGTGTATCTCCCCCAAATTAAATCCAAAAGCTCCAACGAACCAACACCAAATTTCCATCAATGTGATGAAAATCACAATGTGGAACCTCATATAGTATTGAGGTGTAACATGCCATTCCTTCCCTTTTATAGAATAAAAACCCTAGACTCAGTACACCTAAGAGAACGAGTCTACATGTGGAGTGTTCCACCTTGACAGGGTCCCCTTTAACCTTAACCTACTCAAATGTCACACATGTGCCAAGGGTAATTGGTTACATGATAACTCCTGCACCGTGCTTGTAAACACACCCAATACAGATATTTTTACGCAAAATCTTAAAGAGTGTGTTCTCCTAGTTGAAGTAACTCCCAAGTGTTACAAAATAGAAGAAAAGGGACCATAGACATTTCGCCCTCATGAGACTCTTTCCCAATGATGTGCCCCTCTTAGAGCAAGAGTCAAACACTCTCTGAGCAATAGGTAAACTGACAGTTTCCATCAACATGATATATTTATTCTTCTACTTTGCCTTTTTATAGCTATGATCCCATTAACAAACTGCGTATTATCAAGCCATTTTGAAAAGTCTTTGGCATGTGGTATATCTTGTTTGAGCAAATAGAATACTGGTTTTGATGTGATCCACTTTAGGCATAGAAGTTTAACACTTTTATAACGTAATTAGACTCGGGGAAAGCTCGAATAATCCCTTTAAATATGTTTGGAACATTTTGGGATGTGTATCTCATTTCTTTTTGAGCACTGAAATGAAGTGCTCCCATAAAACAAGGACAATTGCCTTTTTCTTGACAGCCTTCTATGAAGTAATACGTTAAAGATTGAGATTAAATTTCAATCAATTTTCTGATATTAACTGTGTATTGTATAGACAGACCAATGGCATTTTGGAAAATGCTTGTATTGTTCCAAACAATTTACTATTTTGACCCATAACATCATACTGCTATTTCTGAATATATCTGTTTTACAGGCAACTGTTATGAACATTTCAGTCGAACTGAACTTCATTGTCTGGATACCCAAAGACTCAAGAGCTGTTATGTGTTAACATTTCTCAGTCATGTGTCTGATTCTTGTTCTATGGCAAGCTGTTACATTGAGGTTGCATCTGTTTTGTTGTGCATCTCCTGTTTACTATAAATACCTTGACCCTCATGCTATGTGAATGAAGTGCAAATCTGGGTGTCTTTTCTTTGCTGTTTTGGCAGTCTACATGTTTGCCAGTGACATTGAGAATATAAAATTTAACACAATGTTCTGGTCAGGTCTCTCAGAGAAGAGGCAAGAAATGAAAATGCTTCACTTTCCTCTGAGCCAGGGAGTCTTCTTTCTGCTGTTCTTCGTCATGATCCGGAGGCATTTGACTATATCACACCAGGTATAAAATTGGGTTCGATTACCTTGATATTTTAAATTGCATAATTGCTTTTCAAAATGTATGATTTAGTTTCCTAATTCTTGCTGCCTCTTGAATATATATCCTCTGTTTGTTGTGGCTGAAACAGGGTTGGTAAGTTTATTCTATCATACACCCACTAATTGACAATAAAGGAAATGCCCCTTGTTAGTTATTTAACACATCAACATTAGCTAGGAGGTTAGTTTACTAGTGGAGTCATGCTCATCTATTGCAATTGTATATTTCAGGCTGGTAGGAGGACAGCATAATGTGTTTTTTTTTCCAGGATACATGCCGTTTTTGAATTCAGCGTTTACTTCTAGATTGTTGTGTGGAGGCAAACTGTATTCAATGAGTATCTCTGCTGGAATATTGCACATATTAGGCTGACTTTTGTACTGTTGCAATTTGGAGAATGGTGGAATAGTTTCTGTATGCTTTGGATTCTGATACTGTGTCCAGGTTGGCATGCATATGGTGAATTAAGTAGGCTTATTGTTTGAAATTGCGACTTGAAAATAAAGACTGGGTCAACAGGGAAGAAGACAAATAGCTTCCTGGGAAAAAATGATCACAAAAAGAGAAGCTATGACCATTGACAGATTTTTGTCTTCTGAACATAAATATTATTTCGTCATTTCTTTTTCTCTAGCTGTTATAGTTTATGTATGTTGGTTTAAAGGTATATAAAAACAGTTTGGCTGAGCTTTTAACTTTGCTGACAAACATCAAATCATAAATGTTTTTCATTTTTTTTTCTTGTTGCTTAAGCTTACATATGGTTTAGCCCCAAGCACTTATTATACAGCTGGTAAAAGTATACTTATAGGAGCAGTCGTTGTTCTTTCAAGCTGTTTCTTTGCTTATTCAATACAATACTGTTCAAGCATCACAGGTCCAGTCAAGGAGCGTGGTTGGCGCAATTTTTCTTCCGAGAAAAAGTCTTCTCAAGAAAATTCTCATGGGGGCATTCAATCACATAGCATTTCAAAAGGGGCTTCGTCAAATTTTCCAGAGGGGACCTCCTTGGTATGTTTGTGTTTTTTTTCAGGTCTAGAGTATGTGTTTTCTTAGATCTAGGGTATTTGTTTGCAGTTTACAATTATTCTCCAGACAGTTATTAAAACACATTAATTTAAAATAATCCAACCAGTTGACTGATATGCATGAAATGGGAAGATGTGGAAATATTTCTATATTGAAAAAGGCGCCTCTATAACCAACAGATTTGGGAATCTTTTGTTTGGCTAATATTATTACCATTAGGAAATATAGATTTCAATAGTATTATCAATATTTATCTTTTACATAAACTTTTATGGCAATGTTTAATGTAACTACTGAATCTAGAAGAAGTTCAAAAATTGTAGAAGGGCAGCCTAGTTATAATTGGAAAATTTGCAGGTTCTGCTAATGATGATCAACTTGAGCTTCATAATGAAGAGTAATGGTTATTCAGTGTCTTCATTTTGAAATTATTTTAATCTTCTTTTGTAATGTTTCTTTTCTGAAGTTTGAACCGAGGTCAAGAATATTCTAGACTTTATTATAGGTGGGGAAATATTGTATGTTTGAGGCATACATTAACACCTGCAATTACTCATAAGATGGTGTAAAATATGATGAAATTAACAGAGTAATAGGAATACATTGAAAATGAATGAAGGTTATAATTTTAATAATAATTAACTATACAGTTTCTTTGTGGCAAGAAAATTTGTAATGAATAAGGTGTTGTTTTGCTTCTAAATTGTTTGAAAGTGATGAATTTCAGAACACGCAAACACCCGTGTCTGCAAGAAAATCCAGAATCATAAGAAAAGACAAGACTAGTGAAGTGGTAGATAAGGGCAAGTCGGAAGCCCTTGATCATCCAGGTTTGCTATAATGAAACATGCTTACAATAAACATTCCATTTTTGGCTGCCTGCTTGTTACATTTTGATAATGGGTTGCATTGCTATATTGGCAGATGGCACTGTTGCAGGATTTTGTGAAATGTTGGATGATTATCTTGAAAGAGCAGAAATTCCTGGAGAAGATGAAGGTGAAGAGGAGGGTACATGGCTTCCTCTTTATGAAATAAAACTTATTGGAAATGAAATCACGTCAGCACATTCAAGGAATACTTTACATCTGGTTCCTGTGGAGACTACTGTCAGACTGCTAGGTTTACTTGATCGTCATATACGGCGTGGACATGACATGACAGTGGATGAAGAAGATGATGTGAGTCTGTATAATAATTTGTTTAGTTGATTTTATTTCAATTTGACAGAATGATTCTCTAAGGAGGATATATGTGTGTACACATCCACACACATTTCCCCTCCCTATGAGAAATATCTTTATATTCCAAATGAGGAATATGCATGTTTTGGTCCTCGAGGGACTTCTCAGACAAGGCTAGAAGCCAGTACAAGAAATATACTCATTATGAGTTTAACATGTGACATGCAGGAATTGAACCTCGGTGAAGAAGATAACAACATTTCACCCAATCACCCGAGCTAAACCCAATTGACTATATATATATATATATGAGAAATACTCATTATGAGCTCAACATGTCACATGCAAGAGTTGAACCTGGGTGGGGAGGATAACAACATTTCTCCCAACCACCACTCGAGCCAAACCCAATTGACAATTGACATCAATGGTAATTTTCTGATGCCCTAAAATCAACGCACCTGTCACCTCAAACCTTGCAGTTCTGCTTCTGGTCATCCTAAAGCCTAATGATAACCTAGACGGCTGATTTCTATTTCCCAGCACTGCCATCTCTGAGCTCCTCGGTAGCCTACTTTATGTAACATATGTCAAACAATGTGTTTAGGTAGCCATGCCAAAAATGAAGAACGTAAATTTGCAGGATACAAGGCTTGCTTTAAAAACAGTTACCGCTGTCCATACATATACATGTCTATACATTTTCATATATATATATAATTTAAAAAACCGGAACCGAATTGGCCACCTATCTAACCAGGTTTCAAACCAGAACTGTATAAAACTGGATCGAATTGGATTCAATGAACCAGATTCGAAAAAAACATAAAATAAATAATTTTTAATGAATTTTATTTTTTATTTTTGTGATTTCAAGCCATGATTCCAAATTTTTAGAGTCAAAATATGCAAAGTTTGTTCATCTATATACTATGTAGGGGTGGATATATCAAAACGGCACAGACTGCAATACATATCAATGAAAAATACATAATCAACGCGGCTCTAGACGGCCTCTAGGGTCCAAAAACAATGCTACAAGTTATTGGGCTACTGGCCCACTACAAATCACTGATCAACATGATCACTCATCAAAGTTGTAAGTGATTCACCACTACTGGAAATGGGATCATTAACAAGAGGTACAAAAACATCATCTAGCTCAGAGTTTTTAGATGTGGATTCTTCAACCTTATAACATGGTAGAAATTGAAAAAGTTTAAATTGCCTAAATAATGATTTTGGTTTCAGTGAAGGGTTCATCTCCTCAACCTTATAATATGGTGGTAGAAAAAGCTTATCTTGCCTAACCAATTATTTTGCATAGAGTGAAGGGTACATTTTTGTTAAGATCATGGTAGAGGAGTTCAACAATTAATACCACCAAAATCAGCAAAGTTCAACAATCAATACCACCAACATCAAAGTACATAAAGGGCTTCATGCTCTTGTTAAAATGCCAATCCCATACCCTCACACATGACAGGATCGAATGGAAACATTGCAATACCCCAAATCCTGAAATCCTGAAAACTGTTGAGTTAATTTTGGACATTCTTAACCTCATCATTGGCGCGAGGGTTCAACATTGTAGCTGGAGCTTGGGTCCTTTGGTTTTTCCCAGCCCCACAAGAGTAGGTGCATTAAGTGGAGCTGATGAGTTGCTAGCCCATACTGATTCCACTAGTTTAGATAGAGCTAACAAATAATTGGTCAGACCCTTTTTGACCACTTGAGTTCAACCATCACCATTGATAGAGGTTGAAGCCTTTTATCCTTGATTTGTGGGGGCTGCAGCCCCATAGGTGTGGAGAAGTAAGTGAAATCAGCCTTAGCCATTAAGGGACAGCCCCTAAGCCCATTGTTTGAACTTTGGCACCTAAAACAATTATTAAGAAAGTTAAGATACGTAACAAGCTACCTTATGACCATTGGTTCAATACAATATAGATATATTCCTTGAGGTCCTTTGAGAGATTGACTAGGATATAGACATGGCTTTGGGGGTGAAGATTGACAAAGCATTCTGGCTAATGACAAATGACCTTAATGGGAGCTGAAAAATGCTCCTAAAAGTCCTAGAGCTGCAATAGAAGGCCTGGGAATTTATCCAGATTGAATAGTGCTACTGCATGGCTTCATCTGCAATAAAGATTTCATACCATTGTGATAATGTAACAAGGGTATTTTGCAAGAAATTCAAGGTATGTGAACCACAACTTTAGCTTTCATACCATTGTGATAATGTAACAAGGATATTGCAACAAATTCATGGTTTGTGAACCACAACTTCAGTATCATGATGATCTTCTCTAAATGTGGTTTGAGAAAAACCTTTAGTAAGATTACGAGTGGCTCTATAAATTTATCCATAGGGTTCAAAGGCCTCTTTAACCTAGGCCATTATGGAAGACTCTGGTGCTACCTGTTGTAGCCGCTACAACACCCTCCAAAATTTAGTCTCATCTTAAATTTTCGGAGCCCCTGACCTCTTTGGTAAAGGTAAGTTTGATGCACCCTCGGACTTGAGTCTCAAGGAAGTTCCTTTTTTCGTGCATTATCTTTAAGAAGCTAGTCGCATAGTCGCAAAGTCGCAAAGCTCATAAGATCAACATTTTGTGACCATGCGACTTAGCGACCTCGCGAGGTCGCTAGTTTGCGCAGTCACACATTCGCAAATGTGAAGCTTTACACCCGAATGCGACCTTGCGACCTTGTGACTGCGCGAAGTGCTTTAGACCCAAATGCGACCTTGCGACCTTGTGACTGCGCGAAGTCACAAGGTCGCAAGGTTGCATTCGGGTCTAAAGCTTCACATTTGCGAATGTGTGACTGCGCGAACTAGCGACTTCCAGGTCGCAAGGTCGCATCTCCCCTCAACTAGCCCTGATTTGTGACCTAGCGATCTGCATTAAATGATCGCACGTGTGACCCCTTTATAAATAAAAGGGTCGTGTAGGTCACATTCGACCTGCACGACGGAGCAAGTAACGTCTCTGACAAGCCAGCTGGAGCACGTTTTTTTCGGTTTAGTTGCCTAACCCTCCTGCTGTTTCCTCTTTTGATTAATTGTTTCCTCACTTGCCCCTGCCCTGACCTATTAATCCCCCTTTTGGTTTCATTCAAGCTCCTCACCAACTCTCTGGTTATAGTTTTTACCTTCCCTCAAGCTCACTGCTCCTTGCCTCCCTCTTTGAACCCTACCCTGCCTTAGTTTGCCTCAAGCGCCCTTCTTGGCTGCCTGGGGACGTCTTGAAGCACAGTTTTATCCATCACCCTTGGAGTTTTTGCCCTCTTTGCACTTGAAGAAGGGTGCGCATCTGAATTTTACATGGCTTCCTACCTTTTGGATGCAGTATGGGCGAGATGTCAGTTTGAAGGGTGGCTGCATAACTGGGATGTGAAGCATGGCAGACCAATTCACAAAGACTTAAGTGTGTTCTGGGCTTCCAAATATAAACAAGATATAGTCAATCTCGCATAATTTCATTCCCGCACTCTACAGGAAGCTGTTTGGCAAAGACGCCCCGTGCATGTCCAGGTGAGCCATGGAAACAATAACCCAAGTGGCCAACTGGTTTCCCATTGCAGAAAGTACTCTTATCACAGTCTTCGGGTCGTTCAAAGAACCTCACGCATTGCCCCAGTTTGTCACTGATAAACTACTATTACAAGAGGTGTGCTACTAGATGATAAGCGGGTTTTCCAAGGTCCTCAGCAAAGGCAAGCAGAAACCACGGACTACTCTCCCACTCACTATTGGCGCCTACACGGTTAAAGATTTCAAAGAAGTTGAAGCAGAGGCAGAGGAAACCAAAGGTTTTCATTTCGTGACCTTCGCCCACAGATCATATGATCCTGAAAGGATCGTCCCTACGCATTGCAAATGGGCCAAATTCAATTGGAAATACCAACACACGGAATGCCCTGTCGAAGAGCAAGTCAGGAACTGGTACAACAAAGACAGGGAGGCCTCGCCAAAAGAATCAGCTGATCAAGGGGGGCAAGATGATCAAACTGCGGAAGAGAGGGCCAACACGCTAAAGCGAAGTGACCCGATAGGAGGAGCCTCATCTTCCAAAGCCAAGAAGCCAAGAACTGATACGGGCAATAGTCTTTCTAAAGAACAACAGGAAAAGAGAGACATAGAGGCCAAGGCACAACAAGAAGCCGAGAAGAAGGCAAAGGAAGAGGAACTCAAAAGAACCCAGGATGCCCAGGCACGACAGGAAGAAGAAGACAAGTAGAAGAAGCAAGTTGAGGAGCAACATAAAAAACAACAAAAGGTGGATCGCAAGAAAAAGTAGGCAGAAGAAGCCCGCAAGAAAGCAGAGGAGGAGGAATGTAAGAAGAAGGAAGAAGAAGAACAGAAGAAAGAGGCTGAGGGCAGGTTAAAGGAAGAACAGGATAACGCAGACGTTGAGGATGAAGACTCTTCCAACGAAGCAGAGGGAAGCAAGACACTGCCCCCAAAGACTGGGGAGCAAACAGAGCTGCCTCATATTGAGGTACCTCAAACAACCCCATGACGAGTGTGCACTTCACTCTCTTAGACCTTGGCAGCTCGGAGGAACAAGAAGATGAGATTCTAGATTTGACAAGGTTGGCATACGACCAATTCACGCACAAGATCAAACAAGAGAAAAGAAAATGCCTTGCATGGAACCCGACCGAGCCTCTCGTAGTTACCATAGAAAAGGATATAGTCCTAGATACCAGGACTAATCCGATCATGATCGCATCAGCAGGGACCGCTTTCACGGTAGCCACAGAAGAAAATGTTAGCAGAGTGAGTAGAGAGATTCTGTCTCTACAAAATAGGCTCCAGGCTTCTGAGCAGAAGGCAACTCAGTCTGAACAAGAAAAGAAGACACTGGAAGAAGAAATCCAAAGGCTTCATTTCACAACCCTCCAGGCCAACGACTTACCGATCACTATTCAAAGGGAGTTGGTTACTTTGGAGGCTACCATGAAGCAAGTGTATGAGGAAATGTTCATGATAAAGTAGACAGTCGCACCACTGTTAAAAGCGCAAGCAAGACCTAAAAGAAGAACTGCACAATTGAAGGAGGCCTCCGTCGCCCTGGATAGCATGCTAGAATGGTCAGATAGATATCCGCAAGCTCTTGACACCCTGCCAAGGAAGGATTGGATTTGTACTCAGAATGACAAAGTCCAGATACGAATGAAGATACAATCCAAGGATAAACTGGTAAAGGATGTGGAGAAGGTGATGTCCGCTTATGAACACCTGATCAGTGGCATCGATTCAATGGCTGAAATACATCATATCCCTTCCTTGGGAGCATTGGATACTGAGAAAACAAGGGAAGAGGTGACCCAAGACATTCAAACATTCTTGCAACCAATGAGGCAAGTAATTGCTTCCCAGGACCTCCCGGCCTCACAGGAAAACATTATTCAGTTCATCATCACACTAGTCCAGATCTACACCAAACTGGCCTCCCTATCCAATCAAATCTCAGTAAAGAGGTGCACTTTGGTCCCAGACGCTATTGAATGTTTTCAGAGGTTAAGAGAAGATACCCCCCAGGTCACTTCAGTAGCTGCAGACTATTAGGCTTGGCAGAAGATACCCCCCAGGTCACTTCAGTAGCTGCAGACTATCAGGCTTGGCAGAAGTACCTTAAGGATCAACAACAGATAGACGTACTGGACCTCTCCATCACACAACTGCTCCCTTGACAAAGGAAATGGCACAGGTTGCAGGTCGTAGTTAGGGCCAAGTCGCAAGTGCCTCCTAGGTTGCAGACCATGCCAATGGTCAGGAAGCTGAAAGGTCAGGGCCACCCAAGGGTCAATTTTTCTCTATAAGTACTCCCTTCGGGGACATTGTAAAGGACCTTTTTTTGGGACTCCAAAAGGAGAAGAGATAATTGTATAGCATCGAATGCATATTTTCGAGAATGAAAACAAATGAATGTTTTGATTCCACTATTGGATCAGATGAGGACTTATGTGTGCTAGCGTTATGAATATTATGTTTCATGTATTTATAATCTTTTATAATTGACTAGTTTGCATTTTTCTGCTCATATGTCATTTGTACGTTTAAGCTTACTAGATGTGTTAATGGTATGAGAATATTTAATTAAGAGATGTTTAATGACTTCGTTATTAATATCGCTTCATCTTTTGGAAAACGCTTAAGGAATTGAAGGGTGTTTCGACCATAGAGAACTGTTTTTTTTGTGGTCAAGCAACTTTTATGAGCATGACCGTAATGATGTGTTGCTAACAACATTTTCTTTGGCTGCATGCTTTGAAACTTGCTTTGCAATTTTTAATGTTTCATTTACAGAAGGACTCATCAACCATTTGTCTTGTATCATTCGGGTGACCATGTATTCTCAAGTCTGCAGGGCTCATTCTCCATCTGAGAAAAGGTATATTCAGCAGTAGTCGGAACCACACCCCGGACGGGATCCCTATCACAAATGGTCTAGAGTCTAGTTGGGACATTTTACTGTGGAGATACCCTACTGTTGGCCGGGCATTTCTTCCCGTCAACACAATCGTACACAAAATATGCTAAGAGTGTTCGAACACCTCTTGAGACCACAGACAATAAAATATTCATCAACAGGTATACAAACAGGAATTTCATTTTTAAGAACTACTGTACCTTGTGGTAAACATTGGGAACAAATTTGTGCGGAGCCTTTGGGTGTCCAATTGTTGCCGTTGCTCCCCTCTTGGACATTGAGTGCTTGCAATTCTGTTGCATTAACAAGCTTGGGTGATTGGTTGGCTATATGCACTGATTATTACCTTATGGCAACCAAATTAGGCCACACAATGAAGTTTGTGATGATAAAAATTGTAAGGTTTGGCTGTTTATTTGATATGTTTGCCAGTAATTACGCCGAAAGATACCTTGCATCTGATGTAACTCACATATTGCCTATCTTATCTTATGGCTAACCTCAAATGAGCACAAATATACTGTTCTTCGCTAAATAGATTGATTCCTAGTAAAAGTTTTGCTTCTGCTTTAAATGAGATAGTTTCTTCTTTTGGTGGACACTGGACCCATTATCTCTTTGTGTACTTGATTTAAATGGACTTATTTTCCCTACTACCATTCTGAAGGTCATGCTAGCAACATCTATACAGACATTGCATATGACTTGTCACCTCCACTACCACATCGGTCATTCTATTTTTGACATAACCTAGAATCGCATTTGTGACTCCATCTCCCTCACTAAAGGGAATTGTACTAGACTGAATTTTATTAGCTTTTCTATCTTTTCTCAATTTCTCCTTGTCATTCTGCTCATTCTGTTTAAAACCTTCGTTATTCTAATTTCTCATACATGAAAAATTCCTGGAATTGTAATTTCTACAGTGATTGACTCTATCAGGTTTGATGTCTTAAGTGTACAGATTACCTCATATCTACTTTCAGGGCACTGAAATTTTCCACTCAACTTTGAAATTAATACACCATTCTGTAGAAAACTTAATGGCAAGCACATCTCCTTGATACTCTCTGCTCATAATGACCCAAATGTTCAGATACTGATTTGTCACCTATGGGTAGCATACTCCACCCCTTCCTTGGTTGTTGGAGTAACTTAGGTGGCTTAACTTTTGACTGGGGTTCCAAATCAGCTCATTGTACAGATTTCTAAACAATTAAAATGTGGAATTGAAATGCACACATAATATTTGTTTTGTGTATGATATATATCTGATTTATCCATTCAACTAAATATGCACAGAAGGTAAACTTGCATCCACAATATACATATTTTTATTTTATTTGTTTTATAATTTATCTGTTATGTACAATATGTAAAGTTTAACATGTTACATAATACACCAAGGAGTAAAACACTTATCTGTATGAAAGCATGAACACACTGAGTAGCTGCATAGGAGCGATTTTCCTCCCGGCGAGAGGCATCCATTGTGGACACCACCCCTGAGATGGACTAAGAGGCAACAAAATCATGCATACACTCAGTAGCTGCATAGGAGCAATTTTCCTCCTGGCGGGAGGCATCCATTGTGGTCACCACCCCTGAGATGGCCTAAGAGGCAACAAGGGCAAAAATGCAAATATTTGCCTACTGAAACTCTCTCACGCACAACCCCAAACAATACCACATGATACAAGTGCAAATATAGAAATTGCCATGAGTCGCAATGCTGATCGAACTCTCACAAATTCACCTACGATGCTACGATACAGCTTGAGTGGGCCTAATGGTTAACAGCATTCGTTTTCTCCTGAGAGGTCACAGGTTCCAAACCAGAGGGGGGTAGAGTATGTATGCCTTCGTAGACTTAGCAGTCAAAATCGCTGCGCAGAGGTGGGTCCTTTGTCCCACAAACAAGGGGGTCTCATACACCAATTTGGTGTCTGGCTTGGCCGTGACCTTAAAATTGGATAATAATAATAATAATAATAATAATAAGAACTGACTCAGCCTATGGGAAAGTTCTCACAGCTAATGCTGAGACTGGCTTGGTCATTCTACTGTCAAATCACACACTACATGGGGAACCCTTCCTAGCCAGGCCACAATTTGTCAAGAAGATCCAATTTCACTGAGCTAAGAATATGTTCAGTCCTTGCTTGGGCAGTGCAGAGCATCAAAAATCTGTAAACAAGGCGTCTGGCTGGCAGAGTGCAAAACTTTCAGCTCATATCTGTCGTAACTTAGCACAAGGTTTGTGCCGGTGACAATAACCCCTTGGGATAAAATTTGTGCTACAACTATATTCTCAAGATCTTAAATGACTTGGAAACTGTAACACATCAGCAATATAATTGCTTGCTTTACAATCAAACCATGGGGCTGTTTGTCCGTAGTAAGAATTGGAAGAATGAAGAACCAAAAGAAGACTTTCTTGAAGACAAACATATTGAATATATACATTCACATGCATGAATATTTGTATTATCAGATTTGGAGTCACCCATATCAACCATAGTGGAGATTTTCTATGTTTACACATGGCAAGGAAATATTTCTCGCATTTGGTCCTGTTTCCCTCTTGTAACATTATAGCTAGATCATGCTTCCTAGCAGCCATTCATCATGGACATTATGTTAGTCATCTCAACTTTATGAACACATTTTATGATGACATCTTCATGTCATACTTAGGAAATGTAGAAATTTTCTGTTTTTCCCACCCCGGTTTCAGTATCACTTATTTCTCCTTTTAGTTAAATGCCCTTTCCCATATCCTTACATTCAACAATAAAAAAAAATAATTTTTATTTGCTGAAACACAAATTACTTTGCTGAAACACAAATTTTGGAAAACTTTACAGAACGCTGAAACTGCAGAAATAAAACAAAACAGCGAGCTGAAACAGTCATTCAACACATTTGAACGCTGAGATTTTTGGTCAAGGTGACCTTGGAAAAACCCGCTACAACTCTTGGGGAAAACCAGTTTGAGAGCTCCTTCTCATTTCTGAAAATGCTTTTTACAGTGAGGCAGAAATTACAGCAAAAATTTCAGCAATTAAACAACAGTACTTATCTCGATTTTCATGCATTCAATCCGCCTTGGAAAACGTGCAAAACAGTAAAAACCTAAAACAGAAATTTTACAGCTTTTATGACAGCATTAAATGCTGAATGAGCTTCTCAATTTTTGTGCCCCGCTGTACGATCGTACTGCTGTACGGACTGTACGGATTTGACAGCAAACCCCCCTCCTCGATTTCCGTGCTCCTTTGCCTCGAAATCTATGCCGAAGCTGTTGTAAGGCTGCTGTATGGATTTCTAGAAATTCGTGCCACCAACCAATAGTCTCTCCTCGATTTTCGTGCCCAGAATCTGCCTAGAAATAAATGCTGAAGCTGCTGTACAGTTTTCCTTGAAAACTGTGCCTCTCCCTCGAAAAATGTGCCCAACACTTGCTGTACGGATTTATGCCTTGGAAACCATGCCTCTTTGCTGCTGTACGGATTTTGCTGAAGTCTCTATCAGCTGCCTTCTTTCTCCTCTCTGCTCAGAAATCTCCCTTGCTCTCCTTCTCTCCTTCTCCCAATCTGCTCATGAAAGAATGAATGACCTTTTCCTTCCTTTTCCTCCTTTAACTTAACCCTAAGTGACTTTTGGGGAATCCCTAAATCCAATGGCTGAAATAGATTGAGATCTAGGGCTGAGATTAAATGCTCATTTAAATCTCACTTTCTATTTTTTAATTCACCCCACTTTAATAAAAACCCACTTAGTCATTTATTTCCAAAGTCACTTTTTCTTTCTAATTTTACATTGACTTTATTAAAGTCACTTTAAAATTAGACTTTAGTAACTTTATCACTTAAGTCACTTTTAAATTAGATTTGACTTTATAAAATTATAAAGTCACTTTAGGAGAAAAATTAAAATCTTTTGGACACTTTTCCCTAGGCCAAAGATCAAAGCCTTAGGGAACCACCTGTCCTCCGGTAGCCAAATTTCAACAGGAAACATGAAATAACTTTTAGTATTTAGTATTCTTCAGTGGTCCTTGGTCTGGGCTCTCAATAGGAATTATTTCAGCATATCTACAAATGTACATTACAGGTGTATTATGTTTGAGGCCCACATGGTGTGACACCCCAGAAAGATGTCCACGTGCTCATAACATTTACATATCTGAATATTACAATTCAAGGGTGGAAGGGGGGGCATTGCAAGGATGTTCTTATTGCATATATATATATATTTTACGAGGATGCAATAACTGTCTTAGATTTCATTTTTACATTTGGAGAGATTAAGAATATATAATAGCTTTATAGGATGATTGAAATGAATTGTTCTCGAGGTCAATTCACTCTCTGACTCATCAAGATGCTATGCTAGAGATCCTACATTTCAATGGTGTGTGCTTGGTAGCTATGGAATAGCTGTGCATAACACTAAAGTATGATTTCTATTATACTTCGAAGACAAAAATATCCATTGTAGGACAAGTAATGTATATTAAATATTATATAAAGAATTGGTGAGATGATGTGAAGGTTACAAATGAGGCTTGCTTATATACCTAGGTAGGTGCCTCTTCATGAATGGTCATGTCATTAAGACATGCCTTTTCATTACTAATGATTATTTAGTTATCCTTATTATGATTGTTTTTTTTTGGTACGTTGGGCCATTCTATTACTTAGAAAACATAAAGTTACATATGCTACACGCTGGGTTGGCAAGTTGCGCTTAGCCAATCCTAGCCTTTGTTACACGCTTTCTAGGCTGCCCTGGGGGAGGAAACCAGCCCAAACAAAACATAAAACAGAAAATTACATTATGCGCAGTAGCGCTGGCATATCTGAGAAACACAAAGTAAACAGTAGCAAAAAGGCGAACATGGCAAAAAACATAGGAGAACTGTGCAGCTGCATAGGCTTCACTTTTCATCTTCATCATCATTGTCGGGGACCTCCTCCTCAATGGGGCAAGCAGGAGCCTGCGCTGTAGCTTCCTCCGCATCTGCCACTGTACGCCTGGGATTGCAGGCTGCAGTGTAGAGCATTGGGGAGTCCGGATCCACGCCATTAGGGACACATGTCTAGATGACATCGGAGTCCATCACCCAAACATCCGAATCTGCGTCTTCCTCCTCCTGAATCGGCAGTGGGTCAGTTTTGTGGTGCTGGGGGTGCGTCTGGGGAGAGATGGTGGACTTCCTCGAGCCGCATCTTCCTCTTTGCGCAGCTTTCCCAGGGGCTTCCGCATGCTGATCGGGATCAGGACTCTGACGTGCAAAAGTGCTGGATGATGAGCCTTCCATCGACTCTAGAAGATTGTCCTCACCATGGTGATAACGGCCAGGGAGAGCCCCTCTCTGTCCTCTGCGGATGGTTCATTAGCGAAGTCTGGGTGCCATTGCGCGTAGAGACAGGGGAGAGAGGTTCAAGATAGGGTACACAAAAAAAAGGGTAAGTAGTGCTGGGGTTCAAGGGGAAGGAATATCTGGGGGGTAGGTGCGCAGGAAGGGGTGCGGCAACCCTAAGGAGACTGCATAGCGCTACGCTGAGAGTAGAGCTTCGCAGCCTTATGAAGTCAGGGAGAAGCCAGAGCAGAGTTAAGGAGGCGAAAGGTAGAGATAACATACTGTGGATTGAAAGGGGCTAAGAGCTCATTTTTTTAAAGGAGCAGGGATGTGTGCGATGAGGATAACAATGAGTAGGCTTCGCACGCATCTGCTTGCTATGATTGAAAACCTGAGCAGGCTCGAGGGAAGGGGGATGGCTGCAATACGGGTTAATCATGATGGTCATTAATGGTGATAGATGCGAGGTGATGCTCTGGACATGGTGACGCTGTTCCTGTCCTCTCGTCATCATTTCTGATTCTGTGAGTCTCGTGCTAGTGGCTAACGGTTTGAGGATCCGCAGCAGGTGAGGCTTTGCACAGGAGATCTCCGTTTCCCGAGGAGTGTGGGATGTGATTGTCATGCGTGTCAGTTCTGTCACCCGCATCCCGAGAATCTTATTATGATTATTATTGTTTCCATTAGTTATATTTTTTTTATATACATTTTATTCATAACATTGCCTTTCTCCTCAAAAAGCTTTGTCTTCAAAACTTATTGATGAAAATGCTTGATCACTTTTTTTGTTTTGAATATCTTCTCATCTCGGAATGGTCATCTTTGTTGATATAAGACGATATGATCCTCTAAGTGATAAACAAAATTGTCGCACTAAGAAGGGATCAAACCATCCTACATTAAATTTCTATGGAACTTGACAATTTCTGGATAGTTGGGTAATTTGTTATTGCTAGTCTGGATTGTGTCGACATCATTGATCTTCAGAACATGAGTTTGTTGTTTATGTTTTGAGAGATATGGATATGCAGACTGATTGGGATGTCCGCTCTTGTGATTCAAATGTAGATAAGGAGTTTGTTTGGTTTGTCTTTCCTTTAACATGTGTGTGGCAATATACTGATTTACTTCAGATTTTGATGTTGTTAAATTGGTTATTGAATCTTCACTTGGATTTTTCATTGTTTGAACTGCAACTTCTGAATATGTTTTCCCTTCAACTAGGTTGTCATCTTTTTGACTTTTGATATCGACTGGCTCGGTATTGGTTCCTATTTCTTTAACTTGGATGATTACGTCTGAAGACTTCAATACATCTTTTGCATTGAGTTCTAATTTGTTTTTCAAGGATTTTTTGTCATTTTAAAGTTTTTTTAATTTGCGTCAATAATTTGTTGTTGTGGTGCTTGAGGCGAGTAACTTCTTCATTTTTGTCAGCAATGATTTTGTATCACCTTTTTAACTTCTTGAGAAATTATTTTTGAGATATCTTGTTTGTCTTTTGGCGTCACTGGATCTGGCTTCAAAGTAGCGTCCTGTAGCTTTATTTTTTTCTTTTTGTGGGAAAATGTGAAAAACTTCTTTTTCGTATTTAGGATAGAGGCCCCTAGAGTTTCTATCCATGGTGAGCCCAAAATAATGTCAGAATCGTTAAAAAATTGTTGAGAAATTAGGGCGTTTAATTCAATTTCTCTTTCATTAAAATTACTTGTGAACTTGTTATGCTTCTTTTACTTGGATATTATCTTCGTTAGCTTATTATGTCTTTCATCAAGTCAATTATCAAAACACAAGAGACACAAAGTTTAGGCTCTTCAAGCCAGGGCCAAAACCTCTCCTTCTTGGGAAGGAAAACCTGAAACTAATCTTTCTTATAGATCTTCAATTGACAAGTACCACAACCATGACACAGACCCTTGATTCTAGTATGACACTAAGACCTTGTCATTACTCTTCTCAGCTTCTCTAGTTGATCCCTCTTTTCTGTACTACACTGCACCAACACTAGGAAACTTGGTTCCTAGCCCTAGACAGTGAGCTCCTTCTCTGCCTCTCTTGGTCTAGTCTCGGCCTCCTAGAGAGTTCTTCATTAGCCTTCTTTTCTGCACCCTTTCTTTACGTTATTTATCCTTTGGCCCTTTACTGAGATATCACAAATATAGTTACCCAGGACCGAGGCTTGTATTGCCTTTTTCTTGCACTCATTGCAATCTCCTTTTCTTCGCTGTCTAGTCGTCCTTTTATACACAGTCTTTACGCACTTGATTACAGTCTTGAAGTGACCCTTGACATCTCTTCTTCTCGCATTGATTGCAGTCCTGAAATGATCACTGTGTATATGACCCAAAAGAGAGATAGACTTGCTTGCTTCTTCGCTGATAATCCTCGTCCTAGTGTACCCAGAAATAGACCCTTTCTTCTCACTTTATTTCAGAACTTGATCCGAACTTGATATGCCAAATGAGGCCGCAGACTTGTCTATATTTAGGGGACTATCTTACCCTCTCTAGGGCGACATGATCATTTGTTATAAGGCCGACTCACCTAACTGTATGTAAGCCGACTTTACAAGGAGTATCTTCCAACATCTTCTACGCCATTTACAAGAAGCAGTTTAACAAGGTCTTTGGAGCATACAGTTATATCAATGATTGCCCTTTACGAGTGTAACACCACTTCATATACATGAGTCTAAATTATATATTTATGACAAGATGACAAACCCCTGAAGACATCAAGAAGAAGTCTTTGAACTATAATAAAACTCCTTGCTCATGAAACCCATGAGGCAAGCGTTACAAAATACATTTTATTATCTTTGTCTTCTTCATTACATAAATTCATAATTACAAGTCATTATGAAGCCCAAACCTAGTTACACTTTTCAACACTCCTTAACTAGGCAGGTATTCATAATGGTACATGATCACTCTTAATCTGAAGATTCTCATAAGAAGAATCCGATTGGTAATCGATTTGTTATAGCATCATATTAACCAACATTGTCGCAGTGCAAGGCCTTGACTAACAACTCCATCTCTCCACGAGACCATGAGCTACAATGCTGGCGAGACCAATGATTATAGACACCATCATCATTGTCTCCAAGGTACATACTCCACCTGGGTGTTCACTGAGTATGACCTCTTTTGGACTAATCTTACTGTTGGATTTCCAGTCCTCAAAGAGTATTCGTCCTTTCACGACTACTCTTTTCTTGGATGCCCTAATACATCCCAAAAGAGTATGGGATGCCAGATGATTACCCAATCCTCCATTCTGTCTTCCCAGGTGAAGACTAGTGTGACGTGTCTATCTCTCCCTCTTAACTAGGGAGGACATATTCCACAAAGGAATGTACCTAAGCTTCCTTCTTGGCTTATGAATTACGAAGTTTCTTCCATGTAAGAAACTTATTACCAGGCTCTCTCTTAATTAGGGACCTGTAGGAACAATGATGAAAACATTGAGCTGCTCATGAAGAACTCCTTCCTTCAATGTCATGAATTTCTTTGTTGTTGAGGAGTCTTCATCTTTGGGATCTCTTCATAGGGCACATATCATCCATCACTTTCATTCAAGAGTCATGTCTTTTATCAGAAAGTGATGCATCAATCTTCTCATTTGGTCTAGCTTTATGCCATGTTGCTTTCCTTCGAACCATACTTGTTCCAAGGATCTTTCCTTCTGCCATATGGTCGTCAACTTGTGGAAAACATATACTTCCCATAGGCAGAGCCCTACATAAGCTCATCAGATATTAATTAATTATAAGCATGAACTTTTAAATCAAAAGTTACCTTAGTGATGATATTTCACCATGACATCTTCTTGTAGGCGGCGACATCCTTTGTTTATAGATTGACACATCTCCTAAATATATGTATTGTCAAGGGTCTCCATCTTTTCCAGACTTCTATCCGAGTTTACATATCTTCCCAGGAGATTTTCTTAGTCAATTCTTCTTGGCTTCCGTGGATGTTGACTGCTTCTTTTCATGGTTGTACTTCCCACGATCTCTTCCATTTTCTTTCTCCACACAGTTTTATTTCATTCCCATGAACTTCCATTGCGTAGTTCCTTGATAACGTATAATCACCTCATATTCCATATGAGGACATATTATATTGATTTCATCTAGAGTAGATCACGCCTTTTGGAAACCTATGTATCAGAAGGGTTTCTGCTTTCTATTTTGATCATACTTCTAAAGATAGAAGTATACTACCTGCAACCACATGACATTACTTCATTGCATCTAGTGTTAGCATATATATACATGTACCTCGTTCTTTTCCTTTTGAGTCATCCTGCAACAAGTTTCCTTAGAATGAAGAGTTTCATTCCCTTGACCTGTTTCACCAATATGTCATCATATCCTAATCCCATAATTATGCAAATTAGAACTTTGATTGAAACCTTTTGCTTTCTTTCTAACTAGTGAGTCCAAAGAGGATTTCGTTAGAAAATGTCAACCCCTGTTTCCATATTGATTATTAAATGATGACCCTTGATCTAGATGAATGCCTTCCATAAATGTTGTTTTCAGTGAGGTTCCCAGGAGCCACTTATCTCATAGCATAGATGGCACATATGTGTTACGGACATCGTCCAACCACGAGTGCTCCTCCTTCAATGCTTCCATCATGATGCCAATTCTAAAGTGATGTATCTCTCTAATATACAATGCTTCCTAACATACTATTTTACAACCGAAAGATAGCTCTTAAAGGGGAAGATGATCTCAATCATAGTAGAGATCTTTTGCTTCTTCTTTCTTAGGTTTCTTTGAATCTGGTTCTGCCATTTCTCCGACGATATGGCCTTCTTACTTTTTCCTGTTGTCCCCTTTAGATTTGGGACAATCTTTCGTATGGTGCCCAAGTTCATTACATCCATAACATATTATCTTATCCATGTTTCTTCCTTTATTCCAAGGACCAAACTTACCAAATCTTCCCTTTCTCCTTCACATGGCAACATAGGCTTGATTCTCTTCATTTGATCCTATTTCAACTTTAGCTTTTAACCTCTTCTCTTCTATCTTACATAGAGACCATAGATCCTAGAATTGTGTTGCTTCTTTCTTTCCATAGATACTTGAAGTGAAGTTTCCCTTTCCCTCTGGTAGAGCATTCAACACCACTGTAGTCATTTATCTATCAGACATTACTTCTCCCAATTCTTGTAGTTGATCTTGCATTTTAGAAATCTTCATAAAATATGAAGTGATTCCCTCCTCTCTTGACATCTTCAACTTGTATAGTTCTTGTCTCAGAGATATTACTTCCTCCCCTGCAGTACTCATCGAGAACACCTCCAATTTGTCATATATTTCCTTGAAGATTCTAGTTTTGATACATAGGGGATGAGAGAGTCCTTTATGGATTTTATAAGAATCCTCTGGGCTCTTATGTCTCCCTTGAGTATCTTCTTTTGAAGTTACCGACCCTTCGATATAGTTTGTGACTTCATTATTTAGATTTGTCCTTTTCTTCCATGCAAGAAAGTTTGAAACCCCAACTAGTTTGTTGCTTTCTTTGCAAAAATACATTTTGATAGATTCAAATGAAGTCATAAAGATACCTACTTGAGTAGATACTTTTCTTCTTCTATCAACTTCCTTGTTGATGATGATGTAGATAGCAACACGAGCTCCCTCTTAGATTAGCTTCTTCAATAGTGGTGAATGAGGACTAGATCACCTTGAATCCTTGATGATGATGATGACTTCAGCAAAATGATGATTGTCCAATAGTGTTGATTTGGCTTCAATACCAAATAGCTGTAGATTATTTGAAGATTAAGATCACTTCCTTGATCTTGCTTTCCCTCTTGAAAGGACTTTGATGAATGAGGTCTTTGGTCTTCTTGAGATGGCTAAAGGGTTTTCCTAACTTCTTGCAAATCGCTCCTTCTTGAATGAATGAAGATCTTCTTAGGTCTAGAGGTTGACTTTACCAAATAGATCCTTCTTTCAACCTTGATGTCTTTCTTGAAAACTGATCCTTGATGTTTTCTTGATACTTGTGTCTCTTCTTGTCAAGTAGCCCCTTCTTCTCTTCAACACCTTAGCTTTGATACCATGTCGAGAAATTAGGGCGTTTAATTCAATTTCTCTTTCATTATAATTACTGTGAACTTGTTATACTTCTTTTACTTAGATCTTATCTTCATATACATGACTCTAAATTATATATTTATGACAAGATGACAAATCCCTAAAGACATGAAAAATAAGTCTTTGACCTATTAGAAAACTCCTTGCTCATGAAACCCATGAGGCAATCATTGCAAAATACATTTTATTATCTTTGTCTTCTTCATTACATAAATTCATAATTACAAGTCATTATGAAGACCGAATCTAGTTACACTTTTCAACAAAATTAAGGTTTTCACGGTGAATTGTGAGATAAAAGTATAATCCCCAAACTTAGTTGTAGATTGTTTATGTTGTATTGTTTGTCACTTGTGTCAACAATTTTTTTTCAATTATATTCGATTCAAGAATCACTAACTTGTTAGCACATTTAGGACTAACATAATTACTCTCTTCAGTAGGACTGATAAAGATTATAATATTTCTTCGTGCTAGTGATCCTTTGATTTTAAATAGTGTATTAGCACATTTACTAAAGGTTTTAGGAAATCTTTCATTACTAGTCTCCGACTTGGACTCCATTTTTTTTCTTCAGAGATGAACGTTCTTTTGTGTTTGTTGATGAACTTGAGTTTTTTTTTTTTTTTTTGAAGTAACCCTTATTTGTTTAAATAACCTTAAAAACCTTGATAATTCTTTTACTTCCAATAGTACCATTTTATAACATTGATGACACCTTTTTATTGTTCTTATATATATATATATATATATATATATATATAATGGGTAAATAACTCAAACCTCTCATGCACCTTGTACTTTCTACTCTAACAAATTGTAGTTTCCACAAATTTCAAAAAATGACTTGTTATGAAATACTCCCTTTTTTTATAATCTTTTTTCAAAGGATCCTTAATTAGTTTTTTTTTCTTTTTCTTTTACTACGTATAACATTTGTCTTATGTTTTGACGTTTCTCCTATATATTATTATCCCAACAATATAATCTCACGTATGAGTGGATTAACCTTGGGAACATTCCGTTTTGAGATTAAAAATTAATGTGGTTTGATGAGCCGATTTTTTTGTTTTGTTGATAATTTGCAATTGTACTGATGTGTGATCATTCAGGACACAACGCTTAACTTTTAAGTAGTGACTGTACAAATATGGTGAATTTCAATTATGTGATTTGTTGGCTATACAACTAAGAATGTTGTGATTGCACAAGATGGTGGGACAATGGTGGATGCAGGCAATAATTACTGTAAACTATTGTACATGAGTCAATACTTCATAGGCGATCTGTGGTGGTCGATTAGGCCACTGAAAAATTATATGGACGAAGAGCAGTGAGTGGTGGTCGATTAGGCTACATAAAAATTATACGGAGGGCGAGTTTGATTAGGCTTGATTATGCTTTTGTTCAGGCGATGGTCAATGTCTAACGCTGATGCACCAGAGTTGAGGCGGATGGCTGGCGATTGCGGTGACTGGAATGGAGGATGTGTTGATTTTTGTAGCATTGGATGTGCTCTAGCCTCGAGATTTTGCAGAGGCTAAGACACATGTATTCTACAATACCTAGAAATATTTTTGGGAAATTCCACCTGGAGAAGATCTAATAAAAATAATTAATTATTTTTAATGGATTCCTAAGTCTAAACTTAGGAAAAGGAAATAATTAAAAGGTATTAATTAGATCGGTGGTGAATCTTCTAGATGAAGACGAGGATCCAGTCCAAGCTAATCTTTGCCTTTGATTATGTTTTAATCTTGTCCGTTGATATGTTAATGAAAGATTATAAGAAGGAGCTCGATGAGCATTTGTAGAACACATCGAGTGAGAGATCTAGAGATTGAATTCTCAAGAGAGCAGCGCAGCGTTGCTGGAGAGAGATCGAGAGATTTCTTGCAGTGAGGGGCAAGGATAGTTGGTCGGTGGAAGATTTTCCAGATCCGAAGAGTGCAAGGTAGAGAAGGCATCGAGAAGTCCAGAGAGGCTGCGCAGTGCCACACAGAGGCAACACAGAGCTTCATAGGGAGTCCACAATCTTGTTGGGGAACAATCGAGATCTAGTGCCGAAAGCCGGGGTGTGAGACCAGAAGGCCAAAGGGTCGAGTTTCCAGTCAGCAAGAGATCAGGAGGAGGTGTTACTTAGTCTCAGAGACGCAGAGATAGTGCAGAAAATTCATCTCCATTGAGATCAGTGTCGAATTTCCAGAGATAGTGTGAGATATTCTCACTAACTCTTTATCAGATTTTATCTTTGTATCGGATGACCAGTTTGCGCATCCAGTGACTTGTATTCAGAAAACTATTACATAATATTAAAAACATCAGCTGTTGCACCGATTTTCCCACATTGGGTTTTTCCAAGGACATTGTCCAAAAACGACGACGGTCATTGCGTGTGTTTATTTCTTTCTTGCTAAGTATTTTGTTTTTGCAATATTTTTATGTTGTGAAGGCTGCAATAGAATTTATTTCTATGTTTACTGGGTAACACCGTAAATAACTTGATTAATAAGTAGAATAAATAATATTAGTTTCTGTAGAAGGGATTCCAATTTAGGAATTTTGACATGGTATCAGAGCGCAGGTTAAGCAGGAAGAGCCCAACGCAGAGTAGAAGAGGGATTTCGAAGATAGCGTAGGTAGTAGATCGAAACCCCAAAGGGGCTGCACAATCTATAGCCAGGAGGGTAAAAATTCGTGGAAAATTCCTTCTTTGAGTGATTCAATAGAGAAGAAAATTTTTTGGATCAAGATTTGTCGAAGGCAGATGGAGCACCACAACAACTTTAGTGCACAACAGATCTTCAGCTGGGACGAAGTTTCTTGGAGCAGTTTGCCGGGACAAAAAAGCATCAGAAAAGGAAAGAAGAGCACATATTGAGGGAGTTTCTTCCTTAGAGAATTCCTAGCCAAGGAATTCGATTTCTCACTGCAGAGCAGCAGTAGCTAGGAGCAGATCTACTTACTCCAGCAGGGAATGCGTAGAGTCAGTCAACAGATGTGCAAAATAGAGAGGAGGTAGTTTGACATTTGTTTGGCGTGACGACATCAACTGGGTTGAGGGATCAAGATCGGTTGGATGGTGCATCCAACTACGTGATTTGGAAGGCTAGGTTCACCTGCCTTTTAGATGAGTATGATCTCAAGATGTATATTAATTTACTAACCACGGACGCAGATCAATTCAAGTCCTACAAGAAGGAAATTACAAAGGCCAAGAGGATGATCCTCGATGGAGGGAGGGATCATGTATTTTCTCACATTGTGGGCAAGGACACAAACAAAGAAATGTGGGATGCGTTGGCCACGCTATATCAAGGATCTTCCGAGTAGTGGAAGATGTACTTGGAGGAGAAGCTGAGGCTGACCAGGATGCAGAAGGGGGAGTGAATAGATCCCTTCCTAACGAGACTTGAGGATACTCGAGATTAGCTGGCTGCTATGGAAGCAGCGCCTCAGGCTACTGAGTTTGTACGACTTGCCGTTAATAGTGTTTCCGAGGAGTTACAAGTGTTTGTCCAAAGTATCTTGGGCAGAGAGAAGTTGCCTGATTGGGAGAGAGTTTGGGCTGATCTACAACAATAGGAGATGAGGCGTGATTTAGTGAAGAGCACCATAAGTGGTAGCAACAACAATGGGGTGAAGATCGAGAAGGAAGAGGAGAAAGCAACCCTTGCATCAGAGGGGTAACAGGAGCAACATAGACGAAAGAAGGATATTTCGAAGATCAAGTGCTTTCGTTGTGGTGAGATAGGCCACCTTAGTTCTCCGTGTCCTCTTCGAAGGACATAAAAGAGAAGCAAGATCAGCAAGTTGCCTCCCGCTGAGATAGAGAGACTGTCCTCTAGATTGGAGGAGGGGTTTGCCATGATTTTCCATATACCTCCAAGGGAGAGCAGGGGTGATTTGGTTTTGTAGCCCCAACGAGCTACACGATGGGTAGGATTCTTGAGGAGTCCACCTCTTAGATCATCACCTTGCTACGAGAGCCCATAATAAAAGTAGCAGGATGGACCAGTGACAAATGGTGCAGTTAGGTGCTAGAGTGACAAATGTAGTGGTTAGCAATGTTAGGAACTGAGCAATGCAGAGTAGAGTTGGCATCAATGCAGTTGGCACAATGCAAAGTCTACAACAGCGCAGAGGCTTCAGTGACAACGCAGAGGCTTCAGTGACAATGCAGAGGCTAGCAGTAGTCAGAACTCGGTCGACAAATGCATTAGACTGAATACAGTTGGTTCAGTATGATGGACATCTCTTAGTTGTAACCGCAACAAATGAGAGACAGTTGCAGTGGCAGCAGTAACAAAGTTGTAATGTAGATGTGGTAGTTAGCAGCAGTATGCAGGGTCAAGAGCAACATGGATGTAGTGCAAAGTTAGAGCAACACAGTAGTTGGTGGGCAGCAACAACGAGACATCAACAATGCAACCGGGATGGTGCAGAAGTCATAGTGATGCTTCAGGAGGTTGTAGCACTAGAGCACATTCCTCGCTAAGAGGGGGTGTTGATTTTTGTAGCATCGGATGTGCTCTAGCCTCGATATTTTGCAGAGAGGCTAAGATATCCATTCTAGAATACCCAGAAATCGTTTTGGGAAATTCCACTTAGAGAAAATTTAATTAAAATAATTAATTATTTTTAATGGATTCCTAAGTATAAACTTAGGAAAAGGAAATAATTGAAAGGTATTAATTATATCGGGTGTGAATCTTCTAGATGAAGAGAAGGATCGAGTCCAAGGTAATCTTATCCTTCGATTATGTTTTAATCTTGGCCGTTGATATGTCAATGAAAGATTATAAGGAGTTCAATGAGCATTTGTAAAACACATCGAGTGAGGGATCTAGAGATCGAATTCTCAAGAGAGCAGCGTAATAGTTTGTAGAGAGAGATCAAGACATTTCTTGCAGTGAGGGGTAGGGATAATTGGTTGGTGGAAAATTTTCTAGAACTGGAGAGTGCAAGGCAGAGAAGGCATTGTAAAGTCTAGATAGGCTGTGCAGTACAACGCAAAGCTACGTTGAGGCAGCGCAGAGCTTCAGAGGGAGTCCACAATCTTGCTGGGGAATAGTCGAGATCTAGTGCCGACAGCCAAGGTGTGAGACCAAAATGCCAGAGGGTCGAGTTTCCAGTCAGAGAGAGATCAGGAGAAGGTGTGACGCAGTCTCAACAATAGTGACACAATGACTGCGTGGGCAGAAGCAGAGACTGCCTAGAGACAACGCAGAAAGCTCATCTCTAGTCAGATTAGTGCCGGATTTCACGAGACAGTGTGCGATATTCTCACTAACTCTTTGTCAGATTTTATCTCTGTATAAGATAACCAATTTGGGCATCCAGTGACTTGTTTTCCGAAAACTACTGCATAAAATTAAAACCCTCAGCTGCTGCACCGGTTTTTCCACATTGGGTTTTTCCGGGGACATTGTTCAAAAACAACGGTGTTCATTGTTTGTGTTTATTTCTTTCCTGCTCAGTGTTTTGTTTCTGCAATATTTTTATGTTGTGAAGGCTGTAGTAGAAGAAATAACTAGATTAACAAGTAGAATAAATAGTATCAGTTGCTGCAGTAGGGATTTCGATTTAGGAATTTTCACAGGAAGCGGTTGGTAGAAGTAGTTGCAACAAATGATCATCGGCACAGTTATGTACGACTGGTGCAATCGCGAAATCGAGTGAGCGGCTTGTTGCGAATGACATTTTTCAGCGGTGGTGATGAAACACGATTGCAGCTTCAGAGGCGAATAGCGGGAGGGTATGTTGAAGAACGGTCAACAGGCAAGCTAATAACGTTCGACAGTGTAGGCGACAGTGTGGGTGTGGTTAGCCGACCTGTAGGAAGTTGTGGCAGCCAAGCGGGAAAGTCAGATAATGCAGGAGGTGGGTCAACGAGGTAAATTGGCTTTTTCTTTTCTTTTATATGTATGAAATATATACTTTTTTTTAATTATAACTCTTTCTTTTCTTTTCTTTTTTAAATTTATTCCTTATTTTTGGATTTTTTTTTTACGTATGAATTTTTATAAATTTTTTGAAATTTTTTTTATATAACCTTTTTGTTTTTGTTTCAAGTCCCTTTTTTTCCCTATTTTATTTTATTTTTTTAGTTATTAATATTTTTTAGTTTTAGTTTTTATTCCTTTTTTTTTTCCAAAGGCTTAGTGAAACAGAGAAACTCCAAATTTGGTGTAGCGAAATGCTTCAATTGTGACGACAAGAAGGTTGACAAAGAGTTGATGGTCAAAGGCCGGGATCTTCTAACCTTGCTCTGATACGAATGTAACGAACAAAATTCGTATACTCAATAATCTTTAGAATACTTCGAAGACAAAGACATCCATTGTAGGACAAGTAATGTATATTAAATATTATATAAAGAATTGGTGAGATGATGTGAAGGTTACAAATGAGGCCTGCTTATATACCAAGGCAGGTGCCTCTTCATGAATGGTCATGCCTTTAAGACATGCCTTTTCATTACTAATGACTATTTAGTTAACCTTATTTTGATTATTCTTGTTTACATTAATTTTATTATTTTTATATACATTTTATTCATAACAATGTGATTTGGAGATTGGGATGTCCCCAACATGAGATATTCTTGTATATTCACGCTTGGAGGTTGGTGAAAACCTATGTGAGGCCGATTTAGCATATTGGAGGAAATTTATTAAATTTCTGCACACTGTGAAAGGGCTTACAGTGCTTGTGATCTAATGTGGAAGAATTGTAGCTGGATGAAAGACCATCATTTATAAGTCCTCATTTTGTTTGGCGATGGTTTTGGGAGAAGGGCAAATGTGATTGAGGTTGGAAATTTGTGGGGTTGTTTAATTGAATAGGTTTTAGGGTGAGAAATGGTCCCATGTCAGGGTATGCTTTCATTCTATTTTCTTTTAGTCTTTTACAAAATTTTAGACATGATCCAAGCTTCTTGGAGATTCCTATTATGCATCTCGTATATTCTATGCCTAAGTTACACGAAACTGGTACAAGTTTCCGAAACAGGAATGCCAAAAAAAAAATAAGAGAGAAAAAAGAAAGGGGTACACGAGGGAAACATGCTATATAATTCTTGCAAAGAAAAAGCAAGAAAATAAGAATGATACAAATAAATGTCATTTTAGAAAGAAACACAAGTCCTTATTAAATTTCGTAGATGTTTACATGATAGAATCCCGTGGAAACACTACAATCCTGCCACCCTCAAAATTACGAAAACTGTTATGTCTGTTGAATTCTGAATGGGATGTGAAATTCTACTTTCTCCGTATGAAGTCTGATGAGGTTGGAGCCACTTTCAAACATCCTGAAACAATTAATTTTAATGTTGAAATTTAAGTAAATGGATAGAATTTTAAATTCTATCCTTTTACAAAAAGAATTTAATTTTACCATTAGTTATGAAGGTGACAAACTCTTCAGAGCTCAATTCCCCATTTTTGGTTTGTCTTAAAGGCTTATTGGCATGGAGTCATGGATAGGGCGATATTCTCCTATGGGTACCATGCCCTTCATGGGTACTTGGGTGACCCAAAAGTTTTCATAAAAGTGCTTGAAATATCTCTGGAAAAGGCCAAATTGATTTGAAAATGCCATTGTTTCAAGATTTAGAAATGTTGTATGGTATGTCTGGAGGTTGGCGGAGATTCATACCTATTTCGATCTAGGAAACCAAATTCATCCTTCCCCTGCACGTGTCCGGAATGTCGCATGTTAGACATGATTCTTGAGGGACATGTGTTCGATTCGTGGGTCAAGCGTGTCCGAACACGTGAGATTTGTGAACCTAGCGAATTCGATTCGCCCGAGCAACGTGTCACGATTTTGGGACACATGTCCCTCTCAAAAAGTGTGCCACGACTCTTTAAAAGCCTGATTTCTGTCGCTTTCTCTTCATTGTAATGCGTCTCTCTTGTTGTGGGTGTGTGGGAGCAAGTAGCAAAGGGTTAAGGAGCGATTTGGAGGTGATTTTAGCAACCAGTAAGTGCATTTTGCTTTCATCCTCTTGTTGCGAGAGGAATTGGAGCACATATGGGAATTTGTATAGTTTGAAGAAGAGCATGTTTGAGGAGTCGAGGGCAAAGACAATGGTGTATGTGCACATCAATTTTCATCTTATTTACGTGCAGAGGTAGGAGTGTTTGAAGGGAAAGACAAAGATGTGGGACATGTTTTCTGATGATATGGGTTTGAACAACAATGTAGAGTTGGCATGGCCAACTTGGATCTTAGCGGAGATTCATACCTATTTAGATCTAAGAAACCAGATTCATCCTCCCCTCCCACATGTCCTGAATCCCACATGTTGGACACGATTCTTGAGGGACGTGTCCGATTCGTGGGTCAACCGTGTTCGAACACAAGAGATTTGTGGACCTAGCGAATCTGATTCGCCCGAGCAGCGTGTTATGATTTTGGGACACATGTCCCTCTCAAAAAGTGTGCCACAACTCTTTAAAAGCCTGATTTTGGTCGCTTTCTCTTCATTGTAATGTGTCTCTCTTGTTGTGGGTGTGTGGGACCAAGTAGCAAAGGGTTTAGGAGCGATTTGGAGGTGATTCTGGCAACCAGTAAGTGCATTTTTCTTTCATCCTCTTGTTGCGAGAGGAATTGGAGCACATATGGGAATTTGTATAGTTTGAAGAAGCACATGTTTGAGTAGTCCAGGGCAAAGACAATGGTGTATGTGCACGTCAACCTTCGTCTTATTTACAGGCAAAGGGAGGAGTGGTTGAAGGGTAAAACAAAGATGTGGGATGTGTTTTCTGATGATATGGGTTTGGACAACAATGTAGAGTTGGCATTGGCCAACTTGGATCTTAATGAGCTAGTGCTAAAGCCTGTCACTTTTGATGATGGTGATACTTTTGAGGGGTCATCCTCCACACCAGCAGATGCAGAGATTACACCAGATACAAAGGAGGAGGATGCAAAGATTACATCGGATACAAAGGAGGATGATGCAAAGGATAACAATGGTGACCATGACAGTGATGCTGAATTTGATGAAGATGATTGACGAGCTACCTACTACCTTCTAGTTGTTTTGTATTTGCTATTTCTATTTTCCATTGACATTGCTAGTCAGGAGTCCTCACGACTCAATACCGATGCAACAAATTTTGATTTTGATGACTTAATTGGAAAATTGCAGTTTCTTGTCTTTCTCCTATTGGGTCAATTATGAATCTGTCATGATTGTATATTTGTATGCATAATGTTACAAGTTACAGCATACAAATTTACAATGTGGAATCTAGAATCTAGATGTATGTCTGAATTTGTATCATCATGAGAATTTGTGTAATTTGAAATCATTGAAATATCTATTTAGTATTATATATATATATATTATTTTTCTTTTTATTTTTTATTTTTATTTTTAACTTTTTTAATATTCTAATCTATAATGTGTACTGTTCTGGGGGTCTATGTGCCCCATGTCGGACACTCTAATTTGCGTGTCCTGCGTATTCCTTGTCCCTGTGTTATTTCACTAGGTTTCGATGTTTTCAAGTGTTTTGGATACTGGGACATGGCCAAACTAGGCATTTCCTGCAACTGAGTTCTGTGCGGATTTCCACATTTTGGTGATTACTATCCGTGGGGCTGCGCTCTGATCTAATATTTCTGTGACTGAACTATTCTATTTTGAATGTTCAAGATGTTTATTTGAGGGTTTCTTCTGTAGTCATTACAATGTAATGTGTATGATGTGTTTTACTACGACGATTATTACATGAAACCAGAAACTATCACAATCCTCTATCAACCTTCGATTTTCAGCTTAAGAGTGGTACAAGAATCAGTGGGAATCCACTGGGGCAAATTATGACAGCGATAGGCTTGTTTTAATTATTATGCTATTGGCTGTAGCGTTGTTCCAGTCAACAGGTAATTATCATTTGCTTGTAGCCATTGATTTGTTGGTTATATCCTTACGACAATTTTTTTAATTTTTTGCTAAATAAGTTTTGATGGATAGCTTACTGATTGAGTTGCTGGCTATCCTATTTTTATGCTTTTGTAGGCCAATTTTGCATCCCAGGGGTAAGCATTCCTTTCAGGGTAACATCTGGTTACAGTCGTTACAACTTAGTGAATTGGTTTGGTGCACACTGCAGACATCTAAAATATCAATTTATCATCTGGCATGTGTTAGGGGCTCCTAGTTTGAAGGTGGGATTGGACAGTTTCGAAATAGGTGTTTACAGTCAAAATATGTTTACTCTGTGAAAGAAGACCAACCTTCTTTAGAGGAGACTGAGTTCACACCCTAGGTTTATTTTTGTGCTGTCAGGCTGAGACAAAACCTTTTTAGAGGATGATTTTACATTCTAATGGAAATTCTATCCAATGCAGCCACCATTGGAACACCTGCCAATTGCCAGTGTAGTCAGATTTAATTCATATGTGTTTGGTTGTCTCGTTTGAAGTTAATTTTTTTTGGGTCAATATTGTTTTCCATCTGCATTTATATCTAATTTTTGAATGAATGTTTTTTTTTTCTGGAGTCAGGACAGATTGAGGACTTGAGATTGAACATGGAAAAGCTTGCTATGTTTTGCTTTATGCACAACACGTGTTTGATATGTAGTCTGATGAGATAATATTGATGGGAATATTGAGAATGCTTATAATAACTCTTAGATGTCCTATTCACATATAGTGGCTTGGCTTTTTTACTTGATTGTATTACTATTATGTTTTATTTTCTTGTATTTTATAACAATCCAGAATTACCTCTTGCACTGATACTGCAGGTTAAATTTCTTGTATTTCCTGGTCCGATCATCCTCCTCTTTTGGTCATTCTTGGATTTTAATGCAATTATCTTATGTTATCTCGCAGGTTGATTCAGACAACTTTTGCATTGTTATGTCTGCGTTAGAGTCTGTTCATATAGCTCTAACGATAATGACTCATCAGCACATGCCTAAGCAAGTGTATAGTGAAGAAGTATGCTCTTTCCCCAATTCTTTTTTGAAAATTTCATTTGGTTTTACAGACGGACATATTGCATTTTCTGTTATACTGTCAAATAAAAATTGCAGGATAGAAATGAATTGCAAATTTCGATCATATCTCTGCTGTGTGGAAGTTAAAATTCAAAGGATTCATTCTGTAAAATGGATAAATTACATTTCTGGTGACATATCTACCGCTTAATTTAGAAAACATGATCATATTTTTTTCCTTCACAGATAATTGACAGAATCATCAACTTCTCAAGGCATCAGATTGTACAGAGTGTATTTACTGCATATGATCCTTCCTATCGAAGCATTTATAAAGGCAGAGAAACCGACAGCTACCGGGGTAAGGTGCTTTGAGATAGTGAAATTGTTTAGCATGGATTATGTTGAACTCTTGCATCAGTATTTTGCTGTTGTTTTATTTTCTAAGGTGGGACATATCTGGATGAAATTCCTTTTGTGCGACCACTTAGAGCCACTACCACATAGGAGCGGACATGTAATCTTGTGATGAATTTTTTCCCCATTTATGGTTGGAAGTAATTCGCCAAATCAGAATCCATGGACGGTCATTCATCTTCTCACTCTTCCAGGTTGACTGTGCTTGAGTACAGAGTTCTCAACCGAACTTTGTACATGATGGCCCATTTTATGGCTAGATAATTTTACTGTTAGTTTGTATGGTATTTTTTTAATTTTAATTTTTAATTTTTATCTTTTAGTTGGAAGGTTGCATCTATTATGTTTAAGAGATGCTAATATGCAAGGTTAATGTATGGCGTGCATATGAGCTGTGATGAATGATTATAAGTGGGCTTGTTTTGGTTACACAATCTTTAAGTTCTCCAGTGCACATTGTGGGTAGGATATGCCTAAAGAGCAACTGAATCTTTTTCTGCCATGAAATATTTCAAGCATTTAACATGTTAATGAGATATGTGTATAAACGGCATTGGAAATTGAATTGAAGGTGCAGCTGTGTTTTTTTCATGTATTTATGCGTGTTCCGTGTCTGGTGTGATGTCCTTGATTGATGTCAATTGTTTTAATTTGCAAATCTTTGGTGCATCCAAAACTTCGAAGAATTTTTTAGGTGCTGGATGTGCTTGTAATCATCAGATAAACGTGTCTATTGATACTGTTCTTTTCATAGTTTTTGAACCCACTTCAAAATAATATGCAAGTGTTGTCAAGAATATTAAATATGACTGAACATTTGTAAATATTTTATTTGGATGTTTTGTTTGAAGACCCAGGAGGAAAATCTCAAATATATTACCAATTATCCTTGCAAATAAGATAAATTAATTTTATTAATGTCGAACAAGTGACCACAAAAGTAGGTCAATGGAACTGAATACTACAGCTAGTATGAATACAATGTTGGAGTGCAAGAGCATCTCCTAGAAAATGCCAAAAAAAATACAAAGAAAGAAACTGCATAAGTATATTATCAGAACATATGTATAAGACTATGACAAAGATATGATCATACAAAACACATAGTGAGTTTGTCCAAGAGTAGAAAGGTGGACAACCCAACAAAAGATCCTGTGAGGAAACAGAGTGTGAGAGAGAGAGAGAGAGATCAGACAATGAGGCCGATGATGTCAGGGTCTCTTGATTCTGATGGTTGAGTGTGTGGGGGGCGAACGGGGCACTCATTCACAGATCACGAATGCTTTGGAGGCTTAGACTCATTTTGTCTTCCAATCGCCGTAGTCTAAAAAACCCACAGAATAACTCAGAAATTCCGGTAAGATTATGAAAAATTCCGGCAAAGATTTTTGAAAATCTGTGTTATAGTCGTTAAACTTCAATAGTTTGGTTGCCCTAAGGGTTTTTGATGGTGCTGAATCCATTTCCACCATCAAAAATGCAATTCAAACACTCCAACTACCTGATTTTCTGAATTTTTTTTTTCCTGGATTCCGGCAAAAAATGGCCATCTGGGCTATTTTGTTGTGTCGGTAGACAACTCCCTTCCAATTCCTGAATCCATTTCCACCATCAAAAATGCAATTCAAACACTCCAACTACCTGATTTTTTGAATTTTTTTTCATGGATTCTGGCAAAAAACTGCTATCTGGGCTATTTTGTTGCGTCGGTAGACAACTCCCTTCCAATCCCTTGAAGGTAGAACCCGTAGTCACCAGTGGACAAATAGCTTTGTTGCCTAATCAAGGCACAATCTGTCATATATCTAACACTGACATATGTGAAATGAAATATAATTCAATAAATGCCCTTCAAAGAAAAAAATAGGTTAATGGGACTTGAAAGTGCATAAAGTAATAATAGCAACATGAGGAAACAAATATTTAAAAATGATATAGTAAGGCCTAGGGAATGTGATCTAATGGCAAGCAATGATATGATTGGGCTTGTATTAATGCATAGACCTGGTTTCAAATCCCCCTTAGTGGCTGTGGATGAGGCCAGGTGCAATTCCTCAGTGACTTTGATGGCATAGACATGCCCCTTATACCAAAGCATTTTAGCTAACGATTCGTTGACAAAAAGACATAGTAACAGCTAGACCTAGGATGGGTAAAGTCCGCTTCATTTGTATGGCTGCTTTGATTCAGTTTCTGCTCTGGGTTTTCTCATCCAACTGCAGTTGAGCAAGTCACATTTGAGTTTTAATTTTGTTGTCCAAGTGCCTTGGTATTTTAACTAATCACAGGAGCTTCTTATTAGTGACATCTGCTTCAGGCTTCTGTTCATAACCTGAAACAAGAGTAAACAAACCATCAACAAGAACACCTGTAGACACCCAATCAGTCACACTAACCACAACATTTTCTTGCATGTCTAGTTGCATTGTAATTTATATCTAATATGTCAGAAGACCCACCAATGTTAGACACATTGCAGTTGATTATGGATCAGATATTTCATCTTTCCCATGATGCACCTCCTCAACTTGTTTCTCATTCATGTCTTTAGTGAGAATACCATTATCCTGATTATTGAAACACCCTGATTCAAGCTCATTGTCATCATTTAAATGAAAACGAGGTTCCAGCGCTCAGTCCCCATTTGGAAAACACTACATTTCAATCTCATCATTTGTTTGAGCTGCAATAGAAGGTGTTGATGTGAAAGCACTAACAACAAGTTGAGTAAGGCCCCTATTATCAGCATTAAAATTTGATTTACGCTGATCATGACCAATCATTCCAGACTTATTTTGAGCCCCATCAATATTCTAAGGTGAATATTTTGAGTTGCCCCTACCACTAGGTTCAAAAGATTGATGTTTTTTATTCTTTGTCTCTTCCTCTTTGAATGCACGTGTTTAAAGTTTAAACTACATCTGATTCAAGTTGCATTCCTTCCAAAGAATTTTGGAGTTACCTAATTTCCTCCATTATATTCTCCTCATAAGCAATATCAGGAGTCGTAACCCCTAGAACTTCATATAGATACCGTGCAACAAGTCTTACCTTTCCATCTTTGTGCCTTAATAACTTGTATTCCCCCAAGTTAGTTACTACTGGAACCATAGCCGCTAGAGTCAACTAAGAACGTGGTTGTACCACTATTTGTAGTTGCCTTGTCACCTCCTCGAACGAACGAAGAATGACATCTTTGGATGGTGATAAAAGTTGATCTCCTACTCTAAAAAGCTCTTCTTCTATCATTCATCCCATCATTATATCACTGTTCTAAGTTGTAAGAGCGTTGATTCGTCACCCAAACAGTCTGGATTCCATTGTTAACCTTCAGGCTGGCAGGATTAAAGAACATATGACAAGTTTATAATATTCCTAGGGGATTTTTTCCCTTATGATTAAAGAACATATGACAAGTTTTACCAATATTACTGTATTCAGTCCAATTTTAGACAATGATATTAAATGTGTTAGAGAAATGGCAGTTAATTAGTTTCTCTTATCATGGCATTATCTTGTGCTTATTATTATGTGTTCTTGTGTTTTATCTTTTATCATCAAGACTAATGCTAAGCAAATAGAAGAGGACACAAGGTGTAGGCACGCTGCCAGGGCAAAACCCCACTCTTTGGGGAAAACCCAGTCAAATTTCTTTCTTCAATAGGTTCAAGATGAGACGACCAAGGCCCCTAGACTATAGGCTTCCTCCATCAAGTCATCCCTTCACTGTGTTAGCACCAAGATCTCCATGACAGTGAGATCTCCCTTGCTTGCACCCAAACTTCATCCTCTTTATCATGACCAAAGTTGAGATAGCAACATAACACCAAGCATCATAATGACACAGTACTGAGCATCATCATAATACGAGCAACATCATTGATCATCATGAGAAATATCGCTGAGCAACGTCACTGATTTCTATGAGTGTCAACGAGCAGCATCACTGATCACCAAGAGAGATGTCACCAAATAGAATCACTGATCACCATAAGAAGTGTCACCGAGCATCATCACGAACATCAAGAGAAATGTCACCAAACAACATCAAGAATGGCACCGAGTATAGAGACAGAGATTACTTCATTGTAGCATCGAGTACCATCATAGAGCTGAGATTACTGAACATAATCATGTCATTGAGCATTATTATACAACTGCAATTGTAGATAGTGATCCGAAAATCTCAGAGAATTCCGAATTGTATTTCTGAGATTTTTATCCGAACTGTGAACTGTATTAACCCATCCAACAATTACAGAGAAGTCTGAATTCTTGTCTCTGAAATGCGAAACTATAACCCTGTATTTATGTTGTTTCTCGATGAAAATAAGCCGACCTGTCAGTGAAGAGTAGTGTCTTGGATTTGAGCCGACTTGAAGGCAGTTTTGAGGCCGACTTGTGTATGTAGTCTTGTAGGTATTTTGAGGCAGACTTGATGGTTGCTTATGAAGAAGATTTCGTTGATGACCGAGGTTGATGGCCTTTCAAGGAGATGACTTAATGGAGGAGCCTTTTGACCAACCTAATATTACATGATTTAAAAGCCCAAATAGGATCAATTTAAATCTGTAACAACTAACCTAGAAGTTCACAATTGAGACCTTAATCTAAATATGACCCAAGCATGAAACCCATGCTTTAATAAGTCATTTAATAATAAATTCTTTTTGACATTTACAATAATAATGAAGAACGAACCTAGTTACATTCTTCCACAAAATGCACAATATTGTAGGCAAACAATAGATCATCACACCAATAGTTCACAACAACCACAAATTCACATTCTTATTCTCAGTTTTTGTGCACTAACAATACGAGTTGTACAACACTTGTCTATTCATAAAATGTGACAATCTTTTATTGCATACTACAACACTTTACACAAGAATTATAACCACAGTCAAAACACACTAATAACCAACTTACAAGTTCATAAATATCCTTGCTGCCTCTGGAAATGCCTTATGGATACTTTGCTACCTAATGTTCTCCTTCTTTGACCAATCCACTGCCCTAGAACAAGCTTTCAGCTACCAATGTAAAGGCTTCGCTGCCCTAGAGATGACACAAAATGACCTTTGCTGCCATCATTTGCCTTCAGTCAAGCTGGTGTGCCACAGAGAGGTTAGAACGAAGACTGCTACCTCAACTAAATGTCTGAACTTAGTTTGCTGCCTCCTAGGGTTGATCTGCAACCCTAAAGAGGCCACAAGTAACCCTTTACTGCCACAATTAGTCTTCAAGACCTTGCACTGACCAACCAAACCTTGGTGCTGCTCCCAAAGCTGCTTCAGGTTGCCTCACTGCCCTAGCTATTAGCCACAAAAATAATAGAGAGTCTTTCCAACCAAAAACCCACATAATTCTCCCTTGCCAGCTAGAAACCAAATAAGAAATGCATCATAAAATTATGCCAAATAGATGAGAGAGAGAAGGAATTGACTGGTGTGGGATAATCACCACCGAAACCAATCAAAAGAAAAAGGGGTCTTAAAACCCTCAGAGCCTCCAACCAAAAACCCACATAATTCTCCCTTGCCAGCTAGAAACCAAATAAGAAATGCATCATAAAATTATGCCAAATAGATGAGAGAGAGAAGGAATTGACTGGTGTGGGACAATCACCACCGAAACCAATCAAAAGAAAAAGGGGTCTTAAAACCCTCAGAGCCTCAGCTCACAAAACATAAATATCCAATGAACCATGGTGAGAATAATGATTCTCCTCTCTTGTATTGATAGAGTCCCTTTTGGGTATCTTCTCCTTATTTTAGTTTGAGGGGTTTCAAGTTTCCCTCCACTTAACCCCAAATTTGGCTTTCTTCATAAGTTTTCCCCCAATTACCCCAATTTACCCAATGTTGTGTTGGAAAATGTAACTACTTTCGGTCTTCATAATTGTCATTATACTCATGTCATTATGTATATCTTGTGTTACAAGCAAAAGAAGAAAGAAAAGTATGGGTTTCAAACATGGGTTTCATGCTTTATTTATATTGGTCAACTAGGTCAAGCATGCATTTCATGCTCTTAAGGTTTGTTAAGTCAAAAGAATATTTTTCTTGAGTCTAGAGAGTCTTTATAATTTGTAAGAGACCCTATTGGGCAAGTTGTAACATACAAAATAATTTATTTTGAGTCTAAGAAAGTCAAGAAGACCAAGTCGACCCAAGACAAGAAGAAGTTGGCCCACTTTGAGGCTATTCGACCTCCACAAAAGCATATATATAGAAGTTGGTTGACCTCATTTATTTGGACACACATTCGATCTGCAATCATAAAAAGCGGTTGGCTTGATATGAAAACCAGTGAAATCGATTGGTTCATTGGGCTGGATAAAAAACCCGGTTGAAGGGTCTATTTTGCCCAAAATTCACAAAAAAACGGCCCTAACTCGCCGATTTAGGATGGAACTGGCTGGTTTATGGTCAAACTGACCGTTTTCATCCTAAACTGACTAGTTGATTTCCAGACCAGCTATGGACCACACAAAGTGCATTTTTGTGAGTTTTGGAGTTGTTTTGAGGGAAATTTAGGAAAACAACCCCTCCAAGAAAAGCATGCCTACCCTCTCTTTTGCCTGACACATCTCAACCCTAGCAATGTTGGCAATTAATGGTAATGTTAAATTCTTAAAGTAAAAGTGACATTTCCTTTATTTTCCATTTTCATCCTTTTACTTCAATTTTTAACATTACCATGAAATGACTCAGGGTGTTTGAGAGCGGTTTTGATCTCATTGGATTTCATATGGAGAAACTAGAATTTTAGATTTCACTCAAAATTCAACAGATTAAATGGTTTTCCGGATTTCATGGTTTGGGGGTTGGCAATGATTCCATTTGATACTATCATATGTGAGGGTATGAGATTTGCATTTGATCAAGAGCATGGAGCCCTTTAAGAGCCTTGATGTTGGTGGCATTGATTGTTGAACTTTGTTGATGTTGTTGGTATTGTTGAACTCCTCTACCGTGGCCTTAACAAGAATGTATCCTTCATTTAAAGGAAAACAATTGGTTAGGCATGCTAATCTTTTTCTACCACATTATAAGGTTGAGGAGATGAACCCTTTACTCAGACCAAAGTCATTGGT
This sequence comes from Pinus albicaulis, assembly GCA_034641835.2. Classification (NCBI taxonomy): domain Eukaryota; kingdom Viridiplantae; phylum Streptophyta; class Pinopsida; order Pinales; family Pinaceae; genus Pinus; species Pinus albicaulis. The sequence goes on along the minus strand of CM076578.1, from coordinate 339,717,618 downwards.
TAGGCATGTTATACTTTTTCAATTTCTATCATGTTATGAGGTTGAGCAATCCAAGTCTGAAGACTTTGAGCTAGATGATGTTTATGTATCTCTTGTTGATGATCCCATTTCTAGTAGCATTGAATCAATGATGAGCTTCATGAGTGACCATGTTGAGCAGTGATTTCTAGTTTTGATGTCTATTTTTTCTACTACTACTACTAAGTTATAAAGGAGTTTTAGGAGTCCTCAAACTCTTAGGCATATTATTATGTAGCTCATGTTGATGATCCCTTGTCTAGTAGTGGTGATGGGTTTGATCATGATGAGGAGTGATCATAACGAGGAGTGATCATGTTGTTGATCATTGATATGTAGACTTGTAGTAGGTCAATGGCCCCATAGATTTGGAGCATTGTTTTTAGACTCTAGGGGCACTTTAGAGCCTCATTGCTTATGTATTTTGTCGATGATATGTATTTCACTTGGTGCTATTTTGATATATTCACCTTTACATGGTATATAGATGAGCAAACTTTGCATATTTTGTCTCTCTTGGCTTGGAATCATGGTTTTAAATCTAAAAAATAGTTCCTTTTTTATTAAAAATTAATTATTTAATGTATTTAAAAAAAAACCAGTTTATTGAGATCGGACCAGTCTCGGTTTGAAACCCAATTTATTAGGTGGATCGGTCCGGTCACCAGTTCTGGTTTTAAAAACTATGGATGACATAAGCCCTATCTTTGTCTCCTGCAATGAGACACATCCTCATTTGGACCCTGGAACCTCTGCCAAGTGTGTGGTACAAGTGTGAAGCTGACTGGGCATGGTGATGCAGGTGGATCATCCTCATCCAAAAAGTGGAACACAAGCAATCATTGAGTGTTGTTGGGGATCCATTAAGTACTCTTTGCTATGGTGGAGGCCCATGGTTCTCAATGCTCACCCTACAAGTGCCAATGTGGCCCTCTGGAGGGCTTGGACCTCGTATAGGGAGACTCAACCTCAAATGGAGACCCACCTGCAATCTTGTATAAGATTTGCCCTCCAATACAACAAATCATTGTTAAAATTTGGGTACCAAAGGACAAGTGGTTCCCTAAGGCTTTGATCTTTGGCCTAGGGAAAAGTGTCCAAATGTATTTGTACTTTTCTCCTAAAGTAACTTTATAAGTGGTAAAATCAAATCTAATTTTAAAGTGACTTTATAAGTGGTAAAGTTACAATCTAATTTTTAAGTGATTTATTAAAGTCAATGAAAAATTAGAAAGTGAAAAAGTGACTCTGGAAATAAAAGGCTAAGTGTGTCTTTATTTAAGTGGGGTGAATTAAAAATTAAAAAGTGAGAATAAAATGCACAAAAAATTTCAGCCTTTGATTTAAAGCTATCTCAACCATTGGATTTAGGGATTCCCCAAAAGTCACTTAGGGTTAGGGTAAAAGGAGAAAAGAAGAGAAAAGGTCATTCATTCTTTTCATGAGCAGATTGAGAGAAGGAGCAAGAGAGAGCAAGGAGAATTTCTGAGCAGGGAGAATAAGAAGAGCAGAACCTTGGCATGAATCCCAAGGCATTTGTTTCAGCTGTAATATTCCCAATTAGTCCTAAGCTAATTGGAATATTCATTTTTGTTTTATTTCTTTGTTTGAAGAATAAAAGAGCAAAGGAGGTCCATAATACTCCTTAATAATGAATAAATCAATGCCAAATGTAAAAAGGGTAAATTTTGGTTGTTAAAACAAGCACCCTTAGGTGTGAAAGGGGCTGGATATTTTGACTGGGTCAACTTTGACCAAATCTACAACGCTGTCATGGAGGAGTGGCCATCAATGAGGCACATCGCAGTTTTACATGGAGATGCCTTGTGTGAAAGAAGTGATCTCATTGGAAGTGGTTTAGGTTTTGCAAGCTCTTAACTTATAAAAGGAAGAGGATGGCAACATTAGAAGGTTGTTGATATTAGATTTCTGAATATATTGTCTGTTTAGACAGAAAACTTTCTTTGGATGTTTAGCCTAGATTGCAAATACTGTTTAGCATTGGGTGTTCCTGATCGGGAATCCCACCTCTTTCCATTGAGTAGCTCTTGGGAGAGTTTGTGTTGCATAGTCCTCTATCTGGCTGAAGGCCAAGCTTCTTCGTTCAACTACAATGCAGATCCTAATGAGGGTTTGGTTGTCTTTGCAAGCTGCAGCAAGTGGAGGCTAGATCCTTTCAGATCTAGGCCATCTTAGTGCTCCTTTTCAGTGGAGGAGATTTCTACTTCATTGGGAGGAGAGTATTGGAGGACTTGGGCTTCATTTTCATATCTTCGAAGCAGGCCAACCACATTTTGACCCCTACAACACAGTTTTACTACCAGATATGTGTTATTCCTGTAGGTGCAGTTGCAGGGTGTTTTGGCACACTATTTGGGGAGTTGGTTTTCAAGTGTTGGGGATTTGCCCTTCACTTTGGAGATCCATTGGAGGTGATCATTCTCTTGTTCATATCAGATCAGATCCACTTTCCAGATCTGAATGTTACAGTAGATCTGCAGACTTTGATCTCAGATCTACCACTTGTACATGGTGTTTTGCTAAAAACCCCAAGGGGGATTGTCAGAGGAGCCTATATAGCAGTGTTCCACGGGGATGCGCCCCCCAGGGTGGGGGGACGCGCTTCCTCGCTCCCCCACGCTCCCGGGATGGGGAAACTCTAGGGGAAACTTTTCCCCACGTCCCCTTTTTTGGGGAAACTCGGGAAAACTCCGGGGGGGACTTTTTCCTGGTGACAAAAGCGTCCCCCCAAATGTTTTTTCTAATAACAATTAAAAACATAAAACATTACAAATATTAATATAATTAAAAAAATGAAAATAAAACCTAAAAGATAAATTAAAACTTTAAAACATAATCGTTCACATGTCTCATTAACCCTATGATTTTACCTTACCGCCTGACATTTTCCTTCTATTGTCGCTCAACATTTTACCTTGTCACTTGACATTTTCTAAGTTTCTACAACTTGCTGTGATTCGGATTTACCATCGACTGGGGGCCTGAGACATTTGGAGCTGCGATTTTCATTTTGTGACTTGGAGCTGTCAGATTGGAGTTGCAATTTTTTGCGACTTGGAGCCATCGGATTGGAGCTGCGATTTATTATTTAGTACTTCTTTGAGAAATTTACTAGTATTTCACTACTTTCTATGTTTACTTTTAGTTTAGTATTCTAAGGCTATTTTAGACTTCAGCATAATGTCATTGTCATATGATGAATTTATTTTCAATGTGCATTCTGTAATTTCAATTTTCAAATGATTAATTTAATTTAGATGTACCTTGCATAATATTAATTCCCATTGCCAAATGATGAATTTAGATGTCCAACATTGCATAATGTCAAATGATGGATTCAATTTAGTAATTTACTTTTAGATTTACAATTTTACATTGATGATTGCTGAAATGTCAAATGATAATTATGTTTCATAATAGGCTAATATGAAATGATGATCATATTTAGATGTGCATTTCAAGATTATTAATATTACTATTTACTAACTTAGTTATTTACATTTTTTGGGATTTTATTTTTTTATTTTTATATATTAAATTTTTAATAATTTTATAATTTTATTTTTATATATTAAATTTTTAATAATTTTATAATTTTTATGAATCTGACGTCCCCACATTTCCCTGAAATTTGAGGTTACTTATATACGTCCCCCTTGTCCGTATCCCTGCTCCTGCGTTTCCCCGTCCCAGAAACTCGGTGGAACATTGCTATATAGTATATAGATCTGACTTTTCATGCACTTATCTGCTCTAGATCTAATGTGTAATCTACAGCCATTGCAGACCAATAAAATAACACTAAGGCTTTTTCCAGTCTTAATACATGGTTGCAACACCTCTTTTTGAGGATTTTCTCTCATTGGAGACTTGTATTTCCTGTTATGCATCTTATGGGCCATCTTTTACATCTATTTTGCTGCTATAAATACATTTGAAAGGTCTCCATATTGGCCTCCTGCTTTGTCTTTGATGATCTGCGTTATTTTCCTGCATATCTACATTGTATTGCTGCATTCCCCATCTGGGAATATTACAAAGTGACTATGGAAATAAAAGGCTAAGTGTGTCTTTATTTAAGTGGGGTGAATTAAAAATTAGAAAGTGAGAATTAAATGCACATAAAATTTCAGCCCTTGATCTAGAGCTATCTCAACCATTGGATTTAGGGATTCTCCAAAAGTCACTTAGTGTTAGGGTAAAAGGAGAAAAGAAGATAAAAGGTCATTCATTCTTTTCATGAGCAGATTGAGAGGAGGAGTTAAGAGAGAACAAGGAGAATTTCTGAGCAGGGAGAATAAGAAGAGCAGAACCTTGGCACGAATCCCAAGGCATTTATTTCAGCAGTCTGTACAACAATTTAGAGGCACAATTTTAGAGGCACCTTGGCACGAAAATCGAGGAGAGAGAAGGCAACATTTATTGCAATAGTTCAGGCACGAATTTTGAGGATTGTACAATTGTTTTTTAGGCACAAAAATCGAGGCAGCATTCATCACTTTTCTGGGCACGAATTTCGAGAAATCCTTACAGCTGGGTTTGGCACGAATTCCAAGGCAGTCCGTACAACTGTTGTGACAATTTTCTAGGCTGTCCGTACAACATTTAATGCTTTAATTTTTTTTGTAAAATTTCTGTTGTGTTGTTGGCATGTTTTCCGAGGTGGTGGCTAAGCACGAAATTCAAGATAAGTAAATTTGTGGTTGCTAGAATTTTTCTATGTATTTTTGTTTCACTGTAAAAACATTTTTTCAGAGATAAAGAAGAGCTCTCAAACCGGTTTTCCCCAAGAGTTGTAGGGGGTTTTTGCAGGGTCACATTGATAAAAAATCACAGTGTTATTTTGCTGTGTGTGGTTGTAATATTTTTCTGTGTTTTTATTTTTGCCTTTCTAGCACTTGTGAAATTCCCAAATTTGTGTTTTCAGAAGTTTATTTCATTTCCAGAATTTTGAATGTATGATTATGGGAATGGGCATTTAACTATATGGGAGTGATAAGGTGAAACTGAAAACCGAAGTGGGGTTGAAATTTCTACATGGTATCAGAGCTTCGGTGGCTGAAAAGTGCAGTTTGGGACAAGTAATGAAATAACAACACGCTGATTTTTACACAGAAAATTGAACCTTTACCACAGTTTTGAAATTTTCAGTTTGTTAGGACAACAAGCATGTCTTTGGGCTTGAGGGTTGAGGATAGGTTAGATGGGCAGAGCAACTATAGTTCATGGAGGGAGAGAATCCAGAGCATCTTTGAGGAGGCAGAAGTTTGGGGCATAATGATACATAACACACAACACCCAATTGCAGTACCTGCGGACCCCGATGAGTTGGCAGAGTTTAACAAAAAGAATGCTAAGGGAAAAAGACTGATTCTGGATGGTGTTAAAGACCATGTCATTCCTCATGTGAGAGGGAAGACATATGCACATGAGATGTGGACAACGTTGACCAATCTTTACCAGAGTACCAATGAAAACAAAAAAATGGTCCTAAGGGAGAAGCTGAAGGCCATTAAAATGGCTAAGACTGATAGTGCTACAATATACCTCACAAAGATCGCTTCAGTGAGAGATGAGTTGGCAGCTGTTGGAGAGAACATTCCACCCACTGAGTTGGTGCGGGTTACATTGAATGGTCTTCCCAAGACTTGGGAGAGTTTTGTGGATGGCATTGTTGCGCGGGAGAACCTTCCCAGCTGAGGAAGTTTGTGGGATGATTGCATTCAGAATGAGATCAGAAAGAACCATCTTGGGGCATCCAAACAGGTGGAGGAGGATGACAATGTAGCATTGTTAGCAAGAGGCAAGAAGGGCAAAGGAAAGAAGCAAGCTTCCACAAGTGGAGGTGGGGGCAAAGACAACAGTAAAAGTAAGTAGGTAAACAAAGAGAAGGACTATTCCAAAGTCAAATGTTGGAATTGTCAGAAGTTGGGACTATGTAGGTGTGTGTCCGGACAAGAAGAACAAGAAGGGAAAGGACAAGACCATGACAGCTTCTGCAGAGATAGAGGACTTCTCGGACAGCTTTGGCCGGGAGTTTGGGTTCATTGCTTGTGAGTCCACTAGTGCAAGATCACATGCCACACAGGTTCAGAGCGAGTGTGCACTTCTCTCCACTAGCGGAGCATCTTCAGGGATTTGGTATGTTGACAGTGGGGCTTCTCGTCATATGATAGGAATCTGGGAGTACTTCTCGGAGCTTTCAGAGAGTGGCACTAATATAGAAGTAGTACTCGGAGATGACAACATTGTTAGAGCAATTGGTGTGGGGACATTGACATTTGATAGGGAACCCAAACTTCCCTTGAAAGTGTTTGATGTTCTATATGTGCCAGGAATGAAGAAGAACCTTATATCCGTTTCAACATTGGAGGACAGAGGGTATGAGGTGTTGTTCAGGAGAGGGTAGATGCTTATATATCCTAGGGGCACTCCAGCTGATTCAGCTATAGTGATTGGTGTGCGCCATGCTAAGGTGTACAAGTTCTCATTCCAACCGCTGATGCCATTGAGTAGCAGTACCAATAGCAGATCTAGCAGTTCAGATTTGTGCGAGATTTGGCACCGCAGGATGGGGCACATGTATCATGGGGCCTTGAGGACACTGTGGGAGCTCACCACAGGTGTGCGAGATTTCAGTTCTGATCACCTTGATACATGCAAAGGATGTGCTATGGGAAAGTTTGCCAAATCCCCTTTTCCCGGTAGTGAAAGCAGATCGACATGGATTCTTGACTTGATTCATACGGATGTGAGTGGTCGGATGTCTCATGTATCCTTAAGTGGCTAGGAGTACTATGTTTTATTCATTGATGATCACTCCAGGAAGACATGGATTTATTTCTTGAAGACCAAGAGTGAGGTCTTCGAGCGGTTTCAAGAGTACAAAGCTCTTGTGGAGACTCAGACAGGTCTAAAGATCAAGGTCCTCAGGTCGGACAATGGAGGGGAGTATACCATTGGTGAGTTTGTTGATATTTGTGCGGAGGCGGGCATCAGGAGGGAGTTCACAGTTCCTTACAACCCCCAGCAGAACGAGGTTGCGGAGAGGAAGAATAGATCCATTGTTGGGGCTACCAAACCATGCTTCATGATCAAGGGTTACCTTTTTTTTTGTGGGCAGAGGCCTGCAACATTGCTGTGTACTTGTAGAATAGGAGTTCACATCGTGCCTTGGGAAATGTGACTCCGGAGGAGGCTTTTTCTGGGAAGAAGCCCGATGTTGGTCACGTGTATCGTTGGGTGCATTACATACTTCTATGTTCCCAAGGAGAAGAGGACCAAGCTAGAGCCAACTGCAGATAATGGCATCTTTGTGGGTTACAGTGAGACCTCGAAAGCATTTTAGATTTATATTCCTGCGAAGAGGAAAGTTGTTGTCAGGCGGGATGTGAAGTTCGAGGAGGATAGGGCTTTCAAGAGGTCATGGGAGTTAGAGTATCTGGATTCACCAGACCCTCAGGATCAGCTGAGTTAGTCACAGGGATCAGGAGGTACATCGATTACAGTGTCAGTTCCATCAGTGAGCAGTGGCTCTCAGAGTCAGATGGGTGGTGCTTTGGGCAGCATGCAGAGTAGTCCACAGAGCAGTTCACATGATACTTCAACATCTATAGGCACAGGTTCAGGCATAAGGTCAGTTGGCATGCCTTCAAGAGTTCTGGGTTTTGATGGTGATGAGAATTCTTTCACTCCGGTGGGAGAAGTGTGCTCAGGTAAGAGGAAGCCCAAGTGGCTTCAGGACACCTTGCGCTAGGCCACATCTGTTGCTGGGCCAAAGAGACAGGTTAGAGAGAGCAAACAGCCTGAGCGATTCTGTAGCTATATGGCATTGATTACTAACATCGTTGACTCCCAACCTTCTAGCTATGAGGAGGCAGCTAGCCAGCAGGTCTGGAGAGAGGCCATGCAGGAGGAGTATTCTTCTATCATGAAGAATGATGTTTGGGAGGTGGTGCCGAGGTTTGAAGGTAAATCAGTGGTTACTTCCAGATGGCTTTACAAGCTAAAGCATGCTGCAAATGGCAACATTGAGAAGTTCAAGGCTTGGTTTGTGGCGAGAGGATTCTTATAGGTAGAGGGAGTTGACTATGAGGAGACCTTTGCTTCTGTGGCTCGATATACTTCCATTCACTCCATTATATCGATAGCAACAAAGATGGGTTGGAAGATCCATCAGATGGATGTGAAGACCACATTTCTCAATGGCTTCATACAGGAGGAGGTTTATATTGAGCGGCTGTAGGGCTTTGAGGTGCATGGGAAGGAGTCCCATGTATGTAGATTGATGAATGCTCCTAGAGCTTGGTGCTCGAGGATTGATACATACTTGCAAGATTTGGGTTTCACAAAGAGTGATGCAGATCTGAACCTATACTTTATTATGGTAGGTGAGGAGCCTCTCATTCTGGTGCTATATGTGGATGACTTGGTCATTACAGGTGCAGAGAGACTCATTGAGGGCTGCAAGAGAGATCTTTGTTCAGAGTTCGAGATGAAGGACATTGGCTTGATGCATTACTTTTTGGGATTGGAGGTGTGGCAGGAGGAGGGCCGTTTCTTCCTGGGATAGGGGAGTATATTGTGGACATTCTTAGCAGATTTCACGTGGAGGATTGCAAACCCATGTCTACACCTATGATCACTAACTGGAAGAAGCTTCACACTTTTGATTCCGAGTTGGTGGATCCTACTTTGTACAGACAACTGATTGGTTCTTTGATGTATTTGGTCAACACTCGACCGGATATATGTTTTGCAGTTAACACGATGAGTCAGTTCATGTGTGAGCCTAGGAGAGTGCATTGGGTGGCTGCAAAACACATTCTTCATTACTTGCAGGGGACAGTGGATTATGGTCTGGATTATAGACAAGGAGATGGAGTGAGACTGACAGAGTACACTAATTTAGATTGGGCCGGTTGTGCTTCTGATAGGAAGTGCACTTTAGGGTGTTGTTTTGGGTTGGGTTAAACAATTGTGTCTTGGTTCAGTCGGAAGCAACAGTTAGTTGCATTGAGTTTAGCAAAAGCAGAGTACATGGTAGCCAGTTCGGCTCGTTGTGAGGCCATATGGCTTCGTAAGATGTTGTTTGGTCTATTTGGTTAGACATTGAGACCATTAGTGATTTACTGTGATAATCAGAGTTGCATAAAATTCACGGAAAATCCTGTCTTTCACAACAGGTCAAAGCATATCGGGATCATATATCATTTCATAGAGACTATGTTCAGAAGGGAGCTGTAAAGCTTGAGTAAATTCCCACAGATAAGCAGGTAGCGTACATTTTCACCAAAGCCTCACCATGGGGTTAGCATGTCTACTTCAGAGACAAGGTGGGAGTGGTGAGGAACACTTTCCTCGATAAGAGGGAGTGTTAAAATTTGGGTACCAATGGACAAGTGGTTCCCTAAGGCTTTGGTCTTTTGGCCTAGGGAGAAGTGTCCAAATGTATTTGTACTTTTCTCCTAAAGTGACTTTATAAGTGGTAAAGTCAAATCTAATTTTAAAGTGACTTTATAAGTGGTAAAGTTACAATCTAATTTTTAAGCGACTTTATTAAAGTCAATGAAAAATTAGAAAGTGAAAAAGTGACTATGGAAATAAAAGGCTAAGTGGGTCTTTATTTAAGTGGGGTGAATTAAAAATTAGAAAGTGAGAATTAAATGCACATATATTTTCAGCCCTTGATCTAAAGCTATCTCAACGATTGGATTTAGGGATTTCCCAAAAGTCACTTAGGGTTAGTGTAAAAGGAGAAAAGAAGAGAAAAGGTCATTCATTCTTTTCATGAGCAGATTGAGAGAAGAAGCAAGAGAGGGCAGGGAGAATTTCTGAGCAGGGAAAAGAAGAATAGTAGAACCTTGGAACGAATCCCAAGGCATTTATTTAAACAGTCCGTACAACAGTTTAGAGGTACAAATTTCGAGGTAGCTTGGCACGAAAATCAAGGAGAGAGAAGGCATCATTTATTGCAGCAGTCTAGGCATGAATTTCGAGGAATGTACAACTATTTTTTAGGCACAGAAATCGAGGCAGCGTTCCATATTTTTCTAGGCACGAATTTCAAAAATTCGTACTGCTAGGTTTGGCACAAATTTCAAGGCAGTCCATATAGCTATTCCGACACAGTTTTCTAGGTTGTCCGTAAAGCATTTAATGCTGTGATTTTTGCTCTGTTGTTGGCATTTTTTTCGAGGTGGTGGCTAATCATGAAATTTGAGATAAGTAAATTTGTGGTTTCTGGAATTTTTCTGTGTATTTCTGTTTCACTGTAAAAGCATTTTTTAGAAATAAAGAATAGCTCTCAAACTGGTTTTCCCAAGAGTTGTAGGGGGTTTTTCCAGGGTCACATTGACCAAAAATCACAATGTTATTGTTCTGTGTTTTTATTTCTACATTTCAGGGACTTGTGAAATTCCCAAATTTGTGTTTTCAGAAATTTATTTCATTTCCAGAATTTTGAATGTATGATTATGGGAATGGGCATTTAACTATATGGGAGTGATAAGGTGAAACTGAAAACCGGAGTGGGGTTTAAATTTATACAATATTTAGAATAATCAAGTAAAAGAGCTTACAAATCATGGAATTAGTGGGGCACTTCATGGTAGCATGCCTTTCCATAGTGGGCTTTGGCATGTACAAGTGTCTCCAAGCTTAATAAGGGGGTTAGCCAAGGACCCTATTAGGTGGTTTTAACATTTAAAGGGGATGCCATGTCCATGGTACATCCATCAGGTGGTAGGTGGCAGGTGATATAGTGATGGAACATAGTGGGGATTAAGAAAGTGCTCCAAGCCACATGTTATGGTACAAAGGTAGCTATGATGAGGGAAGCCACACTTGGTTGTATGACTGTTGGAGGGAATAAATCGTGGTACATGAGTGACCTTGACCTTTATTTTTCCACTTTTCTTCATATGCCTTTGCCTTTGATTGATTTTTCTTCATAGCTGCATGGGGCTCCAGGGAATGAGAACATGATGTGTAGAATATAGTGGTGGACACCCCCTTAAGGTGGGGTAGTTCATCACTCACTTGGGGTTGGGACAATGGTTTCCTTAATGATGGAGGGCGACTCATCTAGGGCCCATAGGAACTAGGGTGATGGCCATGGATAAGGGTAGAGCTCCTGTTTGGCTTTTGTCCACATGTTAAATTTGTATGTTTCGACCATCTTTTGCATTTTGTGGTACATTTCCTGTTGAGAGTGGCCAAATTATACTTTTCTTTTTCTTTTCAATTGCATCAACTTCTGGGGCATCCTTCCAGGCCCGACCCAAGATGTAGACAAGGGGAGGAGGAGGCTAAACCTATGTAGACCCAGATGGGAAAAAAGATGAATGGGGCTAAAATGAGCAGAGGGCCGTGATTTATATGGTGTCAGGAAGCAGGAGCACACAACCAAAATTGGGATTTCTCATGTAGTGCCAACCCTAAAGCTAATGGAGATCCCATGGGACTAGGTTACAAGGCTAACCACCAAATCGAGCAGAGGAGAAAATAGTACAAACCTAACCCACTCTTTTTGCCGAAAACCCCCACCAAACCATGCCCAAACGTGTCCATGATAAGTAAGGAAAATTACTCAACTATACCAATGAAAAGCCGTACCTTCGGGGTCGGGAGGCCCACCTTCAAACACATGATCATAATAAATGGGCGAGGGACCACATGGACGACTCAGGTGGCAGAGAAAATGGCACATCGAGTTATCTGGTGGCTGTAAAGGGTTTGTTAATTTTGGACAACTAGGTCCAAACTCCATGTTGTGATGCTCAGCTGAAGACACCAATATTTTTATTGGACTCCTCTTTCAGAGAGGTGCAAGATTGATCTAAAGATCATCTTAATTCAATGAACAGAACATTTATTTTGAATTTATTCAAAATATGTGCAGGTCGGCTTTAAGGTTTTGTGCCCCAGCAGTTGTGTCACATGCCCACATTGATGGATATATATTGGTCAACGTTGGAGGACATTTTTACTCATCTCATCCTCACACATTTCTCTCTCATCATCTGATTGGTTCGATGACCTTGGTGACTCTTCTCTCCACACGTGGGAAAATTCCAGTAGCAACACATTTTCTGATTTTGGTCTAGGGTTTCTGCAGCAAACTTTGACCAGCATTGACTTTGGTCAACACAAGGTCAAAATGACCTGAAACTCTTCCAAAAGTTTGATTTTCCAAATCCGCATTTTTTGGCACTATTGACTTTGACTTTTTTGTGTTGACGTAGCTGCTGCTGCTGTTTGCGTTGATCGTTGACTGACAACATTGACTTTTGGGTTGACCGTTTGGCTGTCCTAGAGGATTGTGTGACATCGCTGGTTGGCTGACCATATTGAGACTTTGCTAGTTGAAGCATCCTGTTGACCACCGTAACGCACCACCACACTTATATATATCTGGCTTGTCTTCTGTAGATTTACTTGTATGTTCTATCAACATTTTACTTTATTGTTTATGTGATTGCTGTCTGATATTGAAGAAAAAGTAAAGTTGCATCAAGCATAAAACATCTACAAAAATTTACATGGTATCGGAGCTGAGGTGATGACAAAGCCCTAATTTGTAGCAATCACTGAAGAAGAGGATGGTTTCCTCAAACTACAATGGCTTTAAAGCTGATGACAAATTAACTGGGAAGGATGACTTCAATGCTTGGAAGATGACATTGAATCTTAACTTGGAAGACCAAGATGTCATGGACTATGTGCAGGGTAAAATCCAAGAGCCTCCATCCACTGCAACTGCTGCTGCCAAAACAAAGTATAAGAAGGGGGAGATCAAAGCAAAGCTGATGATTAGGGACTCAAACTGGTTGCCTACACCTCTGAGCTGGGCACATCCAAAGAGATGTATGATAAATTGGTCGACATGTTCGAGGCCAACAATGCGAATCAAATCCTATTCTTCAAGAATCAGTTGAAGAATCTGAAGAAAGATAGGGATGAGTCTATTCAATCATATTTTCTGAAGCTGACCGAGATGAGGAACAATCTGCTGGCTATTGGGGAGACAATAGCTGATCGAGAGATGATACTCACCGCACTTGGAGGTCTCTCATCCGAATGGCGTACGTTCAACACTACCATTCTCAATAACAATGTGTAAATTTATCTAGATGTTCTATGCTTGATGCAACTTTACTTTTCTTCAATATCAGATAGCAATCACATAAACCATAAAGTAAAATGCTGATAGAACATACCAGTAGATTGATAGAAGACAAACCAGAAACAGATAAGTGTGATGGTGCGTTACGACGGCCAACAGGATGCTTCAACCAGCAAAGTCTTGATATGGTCGGCTAACCAGCAATGTCACACAACCCTCAGAATAGCCAAACTGTCAACTCAAGCGTAAACCCCCAAAAAGTCAACGCTATCAGTCAACGGTCAACGCACAGTAGCAGCAGTAGCTAGGTCAACTCTGAAAATTCAAAGTCAACGTCTTGCCTCGAAAATAGTGCCAAAAAATGCGGATTAGGGAGGTCGAAGTTCTGTGAGAGTTTCGGGTCAAATTGACGATGTGTTGACCAAAGTCAACGCTGGTCAAACTTGCTACAGAAACCCTAGACTGAAAAACAGAAATTGCTGTTGCCAGATTTCGCACGTGTGGAGAAAGAAGAGACTCCAAGTGATCGAACCAATCAGATGAGGAGAGAGAATGTGTGAGGATGAGATGAGTGAAATGTCCTCCAATGTTGACCTTATTTATATCCATCAGTGATGGTGTGTGACACATCTGCTGGGGTACAAAACCTTAAAGCCGACCTGCACATATTTTGAATATATTAAAAATAAATTCAAAATAAATGTTCTTCTCATCGGATCAAGATGATCTTTAGATCGATCTTGCACCTCTCTGAAAGAGGAACCCAATAAAAATATTGGTATCTTCATCTGAGCATCACAACATGGAGTTTAGACCTAGTTGTCCAAAATTAACACTCCCTCTCAACTAGGGAGAACTCCATCGACCTGTGCAATTCAACATTGTGCATCATCCCGCCGTAACTTGCTTTGCTGGCTCTTTATTTCAGAATAGAAGTGGGTCAGTCACAAAGACATCATTCTCCGCTGACAGATTCAACCCAGAGGTCCGAAACCTCTATAGGACTCACAAAGAGTCTCATACCAACCCGAAGTTGGTTTATCTGACCTGAAGTTAGTAGGAGGTCTGAAACCTCACTAGACTTGATCCCAGATCAAGTTGTTGGACATTGCCATCCTAGATAGAGAGTACGACAATCTTTGATGCGTCCATCAGTCTTTGCTACTAATCTCTAGCTTTTCCCACCTCACTGGCCAAATGAGAGGTACTTCCCATGAGCCTTGAACACAATGGGTAGGATGCATACGGGGCACAGATAATGAGAGGTGAACCAACTCAATCATCACAAGGATGGGGCTGAAGCACACCAACAAGATTCGACAAGCTTAGCCTTGTGGTTGCTTATAGCTCCGAGAAGCTATCCCCAAAGCCCCCCAGAGCTCCCAGAGCTCATCGTCCAACAGGACCCTCATCATAGGGTAGTTCCACGATACCAAGACTCTCACGGAAGGTTAGGAACTTGACCTTCCCCAGGGGCTTTGTGAGAATATCCGCGACCTGCTCATCAGTTCCTATATGATCGAGCCTTACGGTGATTTGCTGTACCATATCCTAGATAAAGTGGTACCTGATATCAATATGCTTGGATCGATCGTGGAACACGGGATTCTCGGACAAGCGAATCCCACTTTGGTTATCACAGAGTATCACGGTGGTATCTAGCACATGCCCGAACAGCCCGCTGAAGAGCTTTCACAACCAAACTGCTTCACAACATGCCATACTCTCTGCAATGTATTCGGCCTCCACGGTGCTCAAAGCCACTGACTTCTGCTTCCTGCTCGTCCATGATATCGAAGCAGATCCAAGTGTGAAGCAGCATCTTGATGTGCTTTTACGATCCACCACACCGCCAGCCCAATCGGCATCAGTATATCCAAGGAGTGTCACGCTCTCGACAATGTATCTCAGAAGATTCTTGGCACCAACCCAGTGAATGTGTTGAGGTTCAATCATCTGTTGACTCAAAGTGGTCACTGCAAAACATATATCTGGACATGTGTTCACTAAGAACATCAGGGCTCCTACGAGTTGGTGATACTCAGTAGGATTTTCTAACACGGGCCCAGCAACGCTGCCACTCAACTTTTTAAAGTTGAGCTCCATCGGTGTCGACACGGACTTGCAGTCCACCATACTGAATCTTTCTAGAAGCTTCACAATGTATTTTCCTTGAGAAAGGAAAATCTCGCCAAGTCTCTACCAGCCCTGTAGGCCTAGGAAGTAGTGCATCAGTCCTAGGTCCTTCATCTTGAACTCAGCAGTGAGCTCCCTCTTGCACTGATGAATGAGAGGGTCAACACCTGTCAGGAAGAGGTCATCCAGATACAACACCATAATGAGAGGCTTCTTTCTAGCAACCTTGAAGTAAAGGTTCAGATCAACATTACTATGAGTGAAGCCCAGCTTCATCAGGTAGCTATCTATCCTCTCGTACCAAGCTCTAGGTGCTTGCTTCAGCCCATAGAGGGCTTTGTTCAACCTGCAGACATGGGTGTCACAATCCTGGACTTCGAACCCTAGAGGTTGCTCTACATACACCTCTTCCTTTATCGCACCATGCAGAAATGCGGTCTTCACATCCATCTGATGAAGATTCCATCCTTGCGTAGCAGCAAGGGCTATGATAGATCGAATGGTGGTATATCGAGCCATAGGTGCCTGCCGACAGTGTATCTCAGAAGATTCTTGGCACCAACCCAGTGAGTGTGATGAGGCTCAACCATCTGTTGACTCAAAGTGTTCACTGCAAACATACACTTGGACATGTGTTCACTAAGAACATTAGGGTCCCTACGAGTTGGCGATACTTAGTAGGATTTTCTAACACGGGCCCAGCAGCTCTGCCACTCAACTTTTTAAAGTTGAGCTCCATCGGTGTCGACACGGACTTGCTGTCCACCATACTGAATCTTTCTAGAAGCTTCCCAATGTATTTTCCTTGAGAAAGGAAAATCTCGCCAAGTCTCTGCCAGACCTCTAGCCCTAGGAAGTAGTGCATCAGTCCTAGGTCCTTCATCTCGAACTCAGCAGCGAGCTCCCTATTGCACTGATGAATGAGAGGGTCAGCACCTGTCAGGAAGAGGTCATCCACATATAGCACCAGAATGAGAGGCTTCTCTCTATCAACCTTGAAGTAATGGTTCGGATCAACATTACTACGAGTGAAGCCCAACTTCATCAGGTAGTACCAAGCTCTGGGTGCTTGCTTCAGCCCATAGAGGGCTTTCTTCAACTTGCAGACATGGGTGTCCCAATCCTGGACATCGAACCCCGAGGTTGCTCTACATACACCTCTTCCTTTATCGCACCATGCAGAAATGCGGTCTTCACATCCATTTGATGAAGACTCCATCCTTGCGTAGCAGCAACGGCTATTATAGATTGAATGTGGTATATCGGGCCACAGGTGCAAATATGTCATCATAGTCTATGTCTTCCTTTTGAGAGAAGCCACGAGCAATGAATCTTGCCTTGAAATTTTTAGCACTTCCATCAAATCTATGCTTGATCTTGTAGAGCCATTTCGAGGTGACGACTGCTTTGTCCTCCGGTCTTGGAACCACATCCCAGGCATCATTCTTTAATATGGGCTCATACTCTTCGTGCATAACATCCTTCCATACTTGATGCGTTATGGCTTCCTTAAAATATCCAGGCTTAGATTGTACAATAGCACTCATGGCTGCTAGATACCCTTGGTATCTACTCGGCTTCTTGCTTTCATGGAATGTACCCCTTGGGGCCATATGCCCCTCGGCATCCTCGAGAGTATCCCTGAGCCATGATGGTCTCTTCCCCAGTGAAGGAGGTGGATCAATTAGGTCCATCGGTCCTTTAGTATCGGGCATCGTCTCATCCTTCGGTTCTTCTTGATTTCTAGGCCTTGCTTCATGTTCTTCCTCAGATCTCGGAAGATTGACTACTTTCTTCAGGGAAGCATCTTTGTCAAAAGTGACATTGTGGCATATCTCCACTTCCCTTTGACCAGGCACATAGACTCTATAGGCCTTTGAAGTTTCGCTGTAGCCCACAAACATTCCCTTCTTCTCAGAAGCATCCAGTTTGCTCATCTTTTCTTTTGGCACATGAAAATAAACAGGACATCCAGAAACTCTAAAATGTGAGACGTCAGGTTTCTTACCAGTGAAAACCTCTTCGGGAGTTTTGGAGTCAAGGTGAAATGCGGGCATCGGTTTTGTATATACACAACAATGTTCACAACTTCTCCCCACAAAAACTTCGGTATACCCTGGTCACATAGCATGGCACTGGCAGCTTCCACAATGGTCCTGTTCTTTCGTTCAACAACATCATTCTGCTCAAGAGTATAGACAGTTGTGGTCTCCCTCTTGATGCCAGCTTCTCTGCAAAAGTTCTTCAACTCTTTCGTCTCATATTCAATGCCATTATTGGTCCTCAAAATCTTGATCTTCTTCCCTGTCAAATTTTCCACCAAGGCTTTGAAGGTACGAAACCACATGAAAGCCTCATCCTTCTTCTTCAAGAAGCCTATCCAGGTTTTGCGAGAGAAATCATCTATGAACATCATATAATAAGAACATCCTCCCAAGGATGTCATGGGCAGCATACCAGATGGATCAGAATGTACTAATTGCAAGACATCAAATGTGTTTGTGACGCTTGAGGGGAAAGGTCCCCTTGTATGCTTTCCTTCGGCACAACCCTAACGTACACGTTCATGATTATTTGTGAACTTGGGCATCGCGATCACCACTATCCTTGCTTCGGGAAGGGCCTTGTAGTGAAGGTGTCCAAACCTCCGGTGCCATAGTTTAGTCTGTCGGATTGTATCACATGTCATCGTTCCCAGTGGACTTCCTCCAACCTGGTAGAGTGTATCAACTCTAAACCCAATCGTGATAGCTTCCTTGAAGCTCTTCTTCCACATGCGCACCTTTCCATCAATGAATGACACATTGAAACCTTTGTCTTCCATGGCCGATATAGACACAAGGTTCTTCTTCAAATTAGGTACATAGAGTACAACCTGCAAGCGGAGGACTTGACCTTGAGACAAATGGAGGATCACAGTCCTGTCCCTTTCACGGGATATGTGGCATTATCTCCAAGGATAATTTCCAGATTAGTATCCTTCTCAACCATATCAGAGAGTGCTTCCTTGAACCCAGTGATGTGCCTTGAGGCACCACATTTTATCAACCAGACATCCATAATGTCGGGTGGAGATGCAGTAAAGAGGGCAGATACAAGAATGAATTCATTTCTTTTATCAACAACATTTGATTCCTCATACCTGGAGTTTCTCGACCTTTTGAAAGGTTGACCATTTCCGTCGGAGGGAGCCTTCCTCTTTCTCTTGAACCTGTTGTTCCTTTGATTATCATTCCTTCAATTGTTGTTGTTGTCATCACCATCGGGAGAATCCTTCTTGAAAGAGCATTCTCTAGCATAGTGACCTGGCCTATGACAAGTGTAACACTTGCCTTTCTTTCCTTGGGCCCCTGCTCTTCCTTTGTTCTTTGGACCACCAAAGTTCTTTCTAGAATGAGCAACATAGGCAACATTTCCTTCATTTTCATACTCCTTCATTCTTGTCTCTTCTTGTACGCATCTCGATAGTACTTCGTCAAAGTCAGGGCACTCATTGTAAAAGATAATGGTCCTCACAAAGTCAATCATGGAATCCCACCCCTTGTAAGCCTCTCTTAGGATGGATTGGCCTATGTTTGCAAATTGCAACAAAGCAATGATAGGGTCCACAATCTTAATAGTAAGTTTACCCTGTTTCACCAACCATCATCTAACACTGTATCCTTGATTTTTTTGAGGTTGTGTCTTTTTCCAAAAAGGCCAAAACTCTGAAATAACCATTGCCCCAAGAGTGGCCTTGATCTCCTCACTCAACTTCTTAATCACATTGAATGAGGAGGCAAATTTCATACCTGCAATCTTCAAAAATGATAGATGTGTGTATTCTTTGTAGACTGTGAGGGCGTTGGTATGATGTTTGTACAAAATTGTGGGTATGGCATGCATCCTTAATAAGATTTCTGTTCCATGCTACATCATAAGCAATAGATTTAAGTGCCAAATTCAACTGGACGACGTAAGGTGTCTAATAGGGTTCTTGCAAAAGGTGCATTATTTGTAATGATTTCCACACAAGAATCAACACATTTTCAATAACTTAATGAACAACTCAACCATATTTTGTGACAATGTAAGGTGTCCAAAATATTTGTGGATATTTGTCTTCCACAATCATGCCAACAACCTTGCAAAAAGGTGCATTTCTGTAATTATTTGCACACAATAATCAACACATCTTCAATAACTTAATGAACAACTCAACCATATAATGTGAAATCCTTGTATTTTTCAAGAACATCCACTACTTTCAAGAAGATTGGTTCATTTAAGGAAGACACCCTGAAGTTGATGAGTGGATGGTGTGCTACATCTGTCCATCCATCAAAAACAATTCTAACCCCAAATGATGGCCATGATGATTTAATAGGCTCTAGCATTTTATCCGCGTGTCTCGTAACTTAGATCAACGCTTAAATCCTACACTAAGGCTCGACTCTCGAGTCTCAAGATTACATAAAATGATATAATAAATTGGTCTCTTGCTCAAAGTGGAGTCTTTTGCTAAGTGAATTTGTCTCCCAAAATGGACTACATAACTTGTGTACTAGAGTTTTTGTTAGTTAACAACAATTTTGAATTATCTTCTTGGCTCTTCATTGATCTTAGAGTGCAGACTGCATGTTGTGATGAAAACAAATTATGATTTTCTTCTCCTCATTTCAATGCTATTGATTTAAGATGATATTTTGTGGGTTTTTGACTTGTAGGGCTTTTGCTTGGGTGAAGTTGGCAATATCCATTGAATCCAGAAAATAACAATGAATCAATCCCCACTCTGTAATAAATCTGTCCATGGGGACGAGAACACTCAATTTCCCATTCTACAATAAATATATTAATCTAAGTCACCACGTTCGTGTTCGAGTTCAATGACTTTGAAGTTCGAATAAAGTTTGACAATGAAAATTTTGATGATAAAATTCAGCATTAAGTTCGACATATTAGAAATTTATATATATAATTCAATTAAAAGTTAAACACATATGCCAAAAATAAAAATAACATTGCTAAGTTGCAAACATGATTAGTCACTAAACAAACACAATGATTTAGCCTACATGTCTCGATGGTTTCCTCATCTTCATGCTTTGACCACATGTGACTCACCCTATGAACCCATTATTTCTTGAATTTTTGATTTGGATCGTTGGAGGAATAAGACTTGGAGAGTGACAAAAGCATAAAAACCAAAAAGTTCCCAGAAAGTCACGCATCCCGGTACTACTTTGGCCCCAATGCGATTAACTACAAAGTTCTCTTGAAATTTTATGCATTAATGTTGGTGTGATCCAAGTTGTTTAAGAAATGCAATTTTATGAGTGACAAAGGAATATGTCACAATGTGTAAGAGAAATATTGCAGAAAAACATTACAAAAAGAATTGAGAATATGGCACAATGTGAAAGAGAAATATTGCAGAAAAACTTCATAAAGATAACTCAAAATATGGCACCATGTGTAAGAGAGATGTTGCAGAAAAGAAAAACGGAACTCAAATATTCATTTAATTGGTAATATACCATGAGACTACATTATGAGAAAAAAAATGCTTTGCTCGCAGTGAATTCTTGTATTTATACTTTTTATGGGTGTCTTTCAATCGAGAGTCATCCCATTTTACATTTCAAAATACGATGGTTTACAAAATCCATGGGTGAATATCATGGGTGAAGATCACAAATTACGATGGTAAAAATTAAATCATCGTGCGATTCAAATACCATGGTTTACAAAATCCATGGGTGAATATGACAGTAAAAACTAAATCATTATGCGATTAGATTCTCACTTCACTATTATGATTTGTTTTTTTCTTTCTCTTTTTTCTTTTATCATGCATATTACAAACATAATCCATGATTTTAAAAACATTGGTAGAAAAATAATTATTAACTATGGTAATTATCATCCACTCGGATCAATCCTCCTACCTTAGGAAGCAATGGCCCCCATTGTGTTAGTTCTCTCATCAGATGGGAAATTTTTTGCTGAACTTGGTTCCTGGTGAATCACTTGCTTTGGTGAAGAAGCTTCCTTGCATTAACCACTTGATACAGTTGGATGTTCTGCTGGTGAGTACTTTTCATGCTGATGTCCATAGTCCCATCAATTGTAGCCTGAAACTTATACAAAATCTGATATTGGTCATGTCATTGTTTGTACTTGGCATTGGCCTTTGGTGGGGCATCATGAACTTCTTGTTAAAAGTGTTGAAATTGTTCAACAAATTTGGTTGCTCGATCGGAGGACTTGGTTGGTGAAGATATAGTCTGAAAAGTGAAATCCACAAGGAATGTTGGCTGGAATCTTGAACATGTTTGAAAAGGGTTAATAGAGCTGTAAAGAGCTCTGATGTAGCCATGCTGAACATATGGAAGGCTCTCAGCCTGTGTAAGTGGATGTGTAACTTAGACATGTAGGGGCGCCTTTGTGGGCAAGGTGAATGTATCTCTGGGTTCTTATACAAGTTTGTACCCCTGCTTGTGTTCTATAGAGAGAGCTTGTATTGAAGCTGTGGTGGTTGTTGTGACTTGTTCACTTTCTGACTAAATCAGAGAGGACAAACTTAGAAGTATGAGAGACTAGCTTCTTGTATTGTTTTGCAGTAGTCAAAACTACCTCTGGAATCTTGTAGAGTTGATCCCCCAGAATAACAACGCCACTACGGGGTTGAGACTCATATACTACATAAAGTTTCCACATATAAGGTTGTCCTAAAAGAACATCACACAATACCTCGTAATATGCATGATAAAAAGAAAAAAAAAAACAAAATAAATCATAGTAGTGAACTGAGAATCGAATTGCATGATGATTTAGATTTTACCATCATATTCCCATATGGATTTTGTAAATCGTGGTATTTAACCATGGTATTTGAATCAGATGATGATTTAATTTTTACCATTGTTATTTGTGATCTTCACCCATAGTATTCACCCATGGATTTTGTAAACCATGGTATTTACCCATGGTATTTTGAAATGTAGAAGTGGATGACTCTTGGTTGAAAGACACCTGTAAAAAGTATAAATACGGGAATTCACTGGGAGCAAAGAATGCTTTTTCTCATAATGTAGTCTCATGGTGTATTACTAATTAAATAAATAATTGAGTTCGTTTTTGTTTTTCTGCAATATCTCTCTTATGTATGGCACCATATTATGAGTTATCTCTATAATGTTTTTCTGCAATATTTCTCTTATGCATTGGGCCCTATTATCAATTCTTTTTCTAATGTTTTTTTGCAATATTACTCGTACGCATTGTGACATATTCCTTTGTCACTCATGAAGTTGCATTTCTTAAACAACTTGGATCACACCAACATTAATGCATCAAATTTAATGAGAACTTTGCAGTTAAGTATGCTTGGGCCTGAGTAGTACTGGGATTGGTGACTTGCTGAGGATTTTTTAGTTTTTATTCTTTTGTCACTCTCTAAGTCTCATTCATCCAACGATCCAGATCAATGGTATCAAAGTGGTCTGCTCTTGTCTATTTTTTTGTGCATGTCCCCAACGAGGTCAGGGTACAAGGAGCTCAAACTCAAACTATTGCAACCTTTGCAAGATATTCCTCACTGACCCCAGCAATCTCGCATGGCGGACGAAAAGAAAAATGACAGAGCAGGAGATACTGTCAAACTGTTGCTCGAGGAAGCACTTTCACAAACGACTCTAAACAACGGTCGAAATTAGGTTTTAGTCCAAGATTAAACCTTAGTCGAATTTTATGGGCAAATTTAAACAAATAAATTCGAGTTGGTTTAAGGTTTAACGAATTTCGAATTTCAACCTTCAAATTCGCTGAACCTGGTGACTTAGCTATTAATGGTGATGACAACAATCAATTTCCCCTCAAAGCAATGGAAGATGCTGAATTTCACATTTGCTCTCATTCCCATGCTTCTCCTTTTGAAAATGAAACAAAAAAGTGGAAAAAGGAGGATTTCTGGACCCAATGATTTTCATTGACTGGTGATTCTTTGGTTATACGTTCTGATTTTTTCATTCTATGTGATATATTCAAAGCCTGGAAAAATGAGAATTTTATCTGCGATGTTATTACTTAAGCTGAGAGAATCAGCATATATTGCCATGTCTGCTATATATTATCAATATTTGGAACTCTAGCATATAACGTTGCTATTCCAGGAAAGGATGCTTAGTGAAATGGTTAACCACACTTTAAAAAGGTGTTGGATGCTTCAATTACTCTCATGGAAAGAATTGATCGTCATGTTAGCTGATAATTTTTCTTTGTAGTTTGTAGAGGCATCATGGTTGTCTTGTTTTCTTTCACTCCCATTTTTATTTATATTATATCATGTGAATTTTATGTCTTTAACATAGCACAAGCAGAGTTATTGCAAGGGATAGTAATTCAATTTGCATATCTAATAATGTGATACTAGTGTTGATTATATATTGTTTTATGGCTTGTATTATCAAGGGGATGAAGGCGAAGATGATGATGATGATGAGTATGGATCAGTGAAAAAAGGCCGTCGTAAGGGTAAAATGGTGAAGGCTAGAAAGTTGTCATTGTCAAAGTGAGTAGTCTTAAGATTCTGATTCTCTGACATTTGTTATTCTTTTCAGTAGTATTCAGATTCTTACTCTCTGAAATCTGTTATTTTTTTGAGGCTTAGCATATGAAATTGTTCTTTTTTTGTTATTGAAATTTGTACTCTGACCATGTTTTCAACAGAGTTTCTAGCACTGTATCCACAGTGCTTCAAAAACTTTGCAGTATTCTTGGCCTTTTGAAGGAATTGCTGTTAGTTGAGCGCCTGCTTGACAGTTCTGTCCTCCAGCTAATCAAGACAAGCCTTGCAACACTTACCATAGATAATATACAGCTATTGCAATTGAAAGCTATTGGTGTAGTATGTGCGGTAATGCACATCCTCTTTTTAAGTATTAAATGAAATCATTGAGTTAAACAGAGTGATGTGCATTTTTTGATTGTCTATATATATTATGTTTGGTTTGATTATTCTGGAAGTTTTTATGGAAACAGGTGTTCAGCTCCTATCTCCAGCACCGGACCATCATAATGGATGAAATCATCCAATTACTGTGGAAATTACCATCATCAAAGCGTAATCTTAGAGGTTACCATTTGCCCGATGATGACCAGAAGCAGATTCAGATGCTTACTGCCTTATTGATTCAGGTGGTGCAATGTAGTGTTTCACTTCCTGAGCTTCCAGAAGCTGGCAGTACGACACCAGAGGCTGCTGATCAATCTAATAGTCCGGCTAAATGTTTTGAACCTGCAACGGAGTCTTGTATGCATTTTTGGGGAACAGTTCTCCAGCGGTGGACATCTCCAAAGGCTCATGATGGAGCTGACATTAAAGGAGTCGTTGAGAACCTTGTTTTAGATTTACTAACAACATTGAATGTGCCTGAGTACCCAGCTGCTGGGCTTTTGCTTCATGTAATTGAAAGCAAACTGATAGCCATTACGACTTTCTTTTGCATTATTATTTCTTGAACAGACCTGATGCGCATGTTCATTTTTTTCAGGTTTGTGTTTCACTTTTTGGGAATGCTGGTCTAAAGTCTAAAGATGCAGTTGTGCGTGGTATGGCAATTGACCTTCTTGGTCAGATCGCTGCAAGACTAAAGCATGATGCTGTGGTTTGTAGCAATGATAAGCTCTGGATCTTGCAAGAGTTGCATGATGATAAATCTGAAGGTTTTGGGCTGCAAAAAGAGAAGTGTGCAGTGTGTTTGGAAGGAAAAGGTGTAAAATTCATGATTTGTTGTGATGGATGTAAGCGATCATTTCATGGTGATTGTATTGGGGTGACAGAGCAGGATATACTAGGTCGTGGTAGCCTTTGTCATTGCTGCCTTTGCAGGAAGCAGCTTTCTTTCCTTGGTGCTAACCTGAAAACGCATATTGAGAATAGAGAAAGCAATTTGAAAAATAATGCAAAGCAAACAACTGAAGTTTCACCTCGAGCAGGAGTTGATGTTATTCAACAAATTCTTATAAATTATCTACAGGAAGTTGGATCTGTGAATGACACATGTTCCTTTGCACGGCGGTAATTTTCTTTTTCTTGAAGTTTTGTATTTTGAGTCGGTCACATTTTCCCCACTTCTTTGATTGTTTAATAGACATGGATAAATATGGTGCAGGTTTTACTTATGTCAGTGGTATAGAGATGATCCAAATGCATCAAAGCTGCTTGCCTACTACCATGGGAGGTTGAACTCAAAGGCTCCTGTTCAGGATTTTGGAGTTATTGCTGCACCCTTGTCCAGGAACGTGATTGCAAGAATTTCAGCAGCATTAGGGCAACAGAGGTCTCTTGCTCGTGGATTTGATAAAATACTCGATACATTGTTGGTATATTCCTTTTAACACATTTTCTCATAGAGTTGGTTTCGAAGTAATTCTTTAGATTTTTCATGTTTGTGGATTTTGTTCTGATTCTGTTTAACCGATGAAATACTTTTGTGTCACAGGCCAGCTTACAAGAGAATTCACCTACACCTAGAGCCAAGGCATTACGAGCAGTAAGCAATTTGTGTACTGCGAACCAGTGATCTCACAAATGTATTCCTTTTTATTCCTGAGACTAAGTGTGTTTGATTTGGTTCATTTTGAATGTCTTAGGTTAGTGCAATTGTGGAAGCAGATCCCGGCGTCTTGGGTGACAAACGTGTTCAACGTGCAGTAGAGGACAGATTCCTTGATTCTGCTATTTCTGTGCGAGAAGCTGCAATGGAGCTTGTTGGTAGACATATTGCCTCTCGTCCTGATGTAGCTGTGCAGGTAAATGTGGAATTTATTTGAACATAATTATATGGCATTTCATTGGTTAATTTTTTTGGGTCAACACTATTTGTTTTTTCATAATCATATCTGACCTTAGCATGTGTGTTTCAGTATTTCGATAAAGTTGCAGAGAGAATTATGGACACAGGAGTGAGTGTTCGTAAGCGTGTAATCAAGATTATCCGCGACATGTGCATGTCTAAATGTGAATTTAGAGAGCTCACTGATGCTTGTGTTCGCATGATCTCTCGTATCAATGATGAAGAAACAAGCATACAGGTATGTAATTTAAATTCAATTAAAGTGTCATATCATGCACTGAGAGTTCTGAGGTGTTCTACAGCCCATTATGATGTATATGTTGTCACATATGTGCATGAAGACATCTAGAAAACATTAAACTGGTGTATATCCATCTTAATCTGGGATCTTTCAAGGACCGATGGATCAAATTTCTTGAGGTGTAAATTTTTTTATCATTTAATATGAGGGAATTAATACATGGCATGGAATGAAATGATAAAAAAATTACACCTCAAGGAATTTGACCCCTCTTGGTGCTTGATATATCTGGGTTTAAAATGGATCTTTTAATCACTGGTGCATATATAGAGAGATGGTATCAATTTATATTAATAGCTAAAAACAGCGATAGCACCAAGAAATACATCATATTCAAGAAGTTGTGCACCTATAAGGGGAGATAATCCCCATGCCTCCGTATATGGTAATCTTTCTAACAATGTAAATGAAATTGAGAAGAGACAAATTTAAATTAAAACAAAAGAAAGCACTTTTTTGATACTCGATGGCATTGAGAGAGAACATCGTTGGGGGTGACGTGGAAAGTGTAAAGGTTTTCAGATGCTCTGGATGAATGATCAGATTGGAGGGTTGTTGTGCAAGTCACTTATTTGTTTGGCCACATGTCTGGTTATGTATTAGTTGACAGTCAGTCAGTCAGACACATAATACAAAGCTGGATAACAATTCATTTAAAGAATCATATCATTTGATGCAGGCACCCCAGTTGTCCACATGTTGTAACCATCTTGAATCTCGATATACTTGTTTGTTTTCTAAGTAATATGTGAAGCCAAAAAACTAAAGAGAAATCAGTGCTCATACAAGTGTTCTTGAAGAGCAATAATTGTCTCTTGCCTGTGTTATAATGTTCACAAGAAAGTTAACAAAAACAATGCAATACCATTTCAGGTCATTGTTATATCCTGCATAATATTTTTCTGTAAATCACAGTCTTCAATGTTCATACATCTCTTATATATTGTTAATCTCATAGTGTCAATCTACGTGCATGTAATGTGGTGTCAATTCCTTTCGAAATATTTCATGTTTATGAAAGCTTGTTGTTTTTAAACTTCAAAGTTAGTTGGAAATTGTGATAATTTCATAGCATTCTAACAGTCCTTTGTGGAAGATATTAATCTTTTTTTGGCTGTAAGAAGAAAAATTTGGGTTTTTCTTGATTCCCCATTTTTCCCTTTCGATTTTATTCAATCTGGCTGTGCTAATTACATGGCAACTGTTGCAGGATCTTGTCTGCAGGACCTTCTACGAGTTGTGGTTTGAAGAATCAACTGATTCCCAGACGCAGTATGTTGGTAATGGAAGCACCGTACCTCTAGAAATTGCAGAGCGGACTGAGCAGTTAGTGGATGTTCTAAGAAAGTTGAATAGTCATCAACCTTTGATCACTATCATCAAGCGCAGTTTGGCTATGGACTTTTGCCCTCAAAGCGCAAGAAGTATTGGTACAAATGCTGTGTCACAGGCTGTTGTTCGGAAACGCTGTGAATTGATGTGCCAATGTCTATTGGAGAGAATTTTGCAGGTACCATATCAAATGAGAAATCTCTTATGTAATATAGATTAATAAGGTTTAGATGCTCTGATGGAAGACATTTCATCAGTTGCTGTGCGAGTTGTTAAGGTATATGTTTTCTCAGGCAGAAGAAACAAATGGTGAAGAATCCGAAATTCAGGCGCTGCCATATGTGTTGGCACTACATGCATTTTGTACAGTGGATCCCACATTATGTGCTCCTGCATCTGACTCATCACGGTTTGTGATCACTCTTCAGCCATATCTGAAGACTCAAGTATGTATTCTGAGTCTAATTCAATGAATGTGCACTGTAGGATTCTGTTAATTTTTTTCATGCATACCATATGCTATTGCAAAGGAAAAAATGATTAGGGGAAGTTGTTTTTGTTTCTTTGAATAAATTATTTCCTTTAACAATTAATATAAGCAATAGTGTACACATTGGGTGATTTTGATGGAAAGGAGGATTGGAAAGCAGCTACTACTAGCCAAGATGGATTACTAATGGAAAAAACTACCCAAAATCATAATTCCTATCAAAATGCGCAACATATAATAAAAAGACATCAGTCCTTAAAGTTTATAAGGCACTTGGCATGAACTGATAACAACTGTAAAGTCTCAGCTTGAAGTCACAAAAGGTAAGGCTGTTTGAAGTCTCAGCTTGAAGTCAACCATAACTGTGAAAAGTTAAAACCATTTAAGCAACTGCTGGGTTGAACTTGAGACACACATGTGGAGAGGATTCCTTTTTGTCATCGGGGGAAGGCCCTCAACTATCCTTAGTTGGCCTAGCATTTGGGATAGTGGTTCCTGTTGCTGCACAAACTAGCAGGCCTTGTAAAGAGGCACAGCTAGAGGGCATAACAACAACCTAGGACAGAGGCCCACTGTCACCACAACCTAAGTCCCCTACTCTTCTCAGATTTCACTGATGGGAGGAGTTCCAATATTTCTCACTTGTTATTGATGTGTTCCTATGATAGGTTTGAAGTGAGGGAAAGTGGCTCATTCAATGGAAAGGTTCAGTAAATGCGCGAGCTTTGGGAGAAGCTAGTTAAACTTATCACGAAAACCCTCTTGAAATGAAAAGACTATACTAGTAGGGTTGAGATATTTAGCGAGACATGAGCTCATCCAAGGTCAAGGTAGATGAGAGAAAATACAATTTACGATTTACTCCAATGAGTACTAAAGCAAATGCCTTGAAGGATTCCCCTCAAAGTTGAAGGATTAACTTCTAGGGTTCACTCTTGGTGTGATGGCTAACACATCAAATTTCTGGAGATTCCATTGTGGGAAATCCACCAAAACTTGAGGATCACTAGAGGAGACACTAAGGAAGAGTTCTATCCAAGTGAAATTCAAAACACCTTCTTCTAATAGATTTCTCCCAAGCCTTGGAGAGGCGTACTTTTGCTTAAAGGGACGAGGAAAAGAGGTGAAAAAGAGGTAAAAAGAAATACGATTTATCAAGTTAAGAGTGATCACCAAGGATTCAAGACTAGTGCGTGGCCATTGGGAAGTTAGGAGTCTATGAAAGATCTCAATAGAGACACTTCACTCTTCAAGGAGACCTAAGGGAAGCAGCTTCGCTACCCATAATGGGAGCAGCTACACATTGTTGGAATATGTAACTAGGTTCGGTCTTCATAATGACATGTGTAATCGTGATTTTATGTAAATAATGAAAAGAAGAAAAATAAAATTATTTTGTTATGCTTGAGACATGGGTTTCATGCTAAAGGAATTTATTTTAGATCAAGCTCCCATTTGAGCTATTAGGTTTGGTCATTAGGTCATTGTCTATTGAGTCAATGTCATGTATTGAAGACCTAGTTTGACATGTTACATATTGTAAAAAGAGAATTTATTTGAGTCATAAATCCTCCAAGACCTTGTCACAAGTACATCATCATGTCAGCCTTCAGAAGGAGATGAAGATCATTCGAGAAGAGGATGTCGGCCTACACATTTGCACAAGTCGGCTTACTTCATGGGCAAACTACCATATAAAGGAGGACTCGTCCTCAATTGAAGAACATACATTCAAGCATACAAATTCGAAGAGGAAGTGCGATAATCACATCAGAAGAGCCTCTTTCCAATCAAAGATGGAAGAAGAAGGAGCCGAATTGTTTTGGGTTTGTTTTAGGGCTAATATCTCTCACACGTGCAGGGAGTAGTAGTATCACTTGCTGCAGAAGAAGCCGAGGTTGTCACAGTCATCTTAGGAGGCCAAATTGAGGAAGAAAACAAGTCAATTTACAAGCCGAATTGCAGAAGGAGACTCCATCTAATCAAAGGGAATCAAGGGATAAAAATTAGTGTTGATCCCTCACACGTGCTGCAACTAGGGTTTCTAAAAGAGGTCGAGAGTTGTAGGTCTGAGTCAATAAGCCGAAATCAGAAGGGAAGTCAAGATCTAAGGTGAAGCAAGCAGTTTGACTAAGCGTTGACTCAAGGAAGAAGAATTGTTCGAAGAAGTCTTGTGACTTGGTCTTGGAGAGGTTGTTAGGTCAAGGGTCTTGGTCTTGGAATTCATCACTTGAAGATTCTATAAGAAGAAGAATTCGTTTGGGTTTTCCTCTCAAGTTGGAGAGGTTTTGGCCCTGGTTGGTCACCTACATCTTGTGTCCTTTGTCTCATTGTTCTTTATGATTTGGTAGTTGTTTCATGAAGAAGAACACATAATAATAATCTAGTCAAGAAGAACCTAATTAAGAAAAGTAAAAAGACTTCACAAGTAGTTATCATTGCTAGAGAAATCACGTCTTGTCTCTGCCCTAGATTTTTGAACATGGTATTAGAACTAAGGTGACAAGTTAAGGAACGACAACTCCATAAGGGACACTCAAGTATCAAGGACCGAAGTTCTAGAGCGCCATCAAAGCATCTAAAAAATCATCTCATCCTCAAGGCATTTTGAAGTCAAGGTCTACATCATCTTCTTGAAGGAAGTGTCAAAACCCTAGATCGATCAAAGAAGAAGTCTACAATAGAAGCATTCTTGGGATCCTAGCTCAAGTCATCATCAAGGAAAGAGACCACAAAATCCTACCTCTACTCAAGTTGAAGAGATGTATAAATCAAAGTAACTTGAAGTCTACTCATCCAAGAGAAGCAAGATCAAGAAGGTTGTCAAAAAATCTATGGTGATCTCGCTCTCTTTGGAGTCAAGGATCACTTTTGAAGAAAATCATCTTCATCAAGAAGAAGTTTTCTATTACCTATATCATCATCATATTCAAGAAGGCAACAGGTTGAAGGAGCATCTTCACAAGTACATTTATGTCTACATCTGAATCTGTCAAAATGTCTTTTTGCAAGGAAAGCACCAAATTGGTTGGGGCTTCAAAGTTTTTAGGATGGAAGAAGAGGAAAGATTTAAACCTCTTAGAAAATGAGGTCATGGAACATGTCAAGGGCACAATCACCAAACTTCCAATCGAAGGCGCTCAAGCACTTGCAAGATATATGGAAGGGGAAGTAAGGGCTCAAAAGATTGTCATAGAATCCATCAAGGATCCCCTCATTCCCTGTGTATCAAAATTAGAAACATCAAAAGAAATATATGACAAACATGTAGAGTTGTTCTTTGTAAGCACTGTAGGTGAAGTAATCTCGTTAAGGCAAGAAATCTACAAGATGAAAATATCAAAAGAATGAATAGCCACATGCTTTATGAGGATATCTGAAATAAGAGATCAATTACAAGAACTGGGAGAGATAATGTTTGACAGAGAAATGACTACCATAGAGCTCAATGCACTACTGGAAGAATGGGGCAACTTCTTATCAAGTATCTGTGGTAAAAAGGAAGCCACTCTATTTAATGAACTATGGTCACTATGCAAAATTGAAGAAACCAGGTTGAAGGAAAAATATGATGTAGGATCAAATGAGCAAACTCAAGCATATTCTGCTATGACAAAGAGAAAAGGGAAGTTTGGGATATTTGGTCCTAAAAAACAAAAGAAGAACTTGGTAAAGGTTTAATGCTATGGATGTCAAGACTATGGGCATTATAAGAGAGATTGTCGCTAGCTCAAGAAGGTCAACACCAAAAGAGGAAGGGAAGAAGCTCATATCACTGAGGAAGTGGAAAAAGCTGAAAAGAAGAAATCCAAGAAGGAGGAAGTAAATTATCTCTACTATGATTCAATGCTTCAGAAGAAGTGAAGCATGTCAAGGGATTGAAGTTCTTTCAATCAAGGAAGCTGCCGAAGGAAGTCTAGATGACCGAAAGAAAGAAATGATGTATGTATGCTTGCACTTGATAAACTAGAGTCATGTCATATGGTTGCAGATATCATGAATGAATGGTCTACCTCAAGAGCATGATCAAAAGAAAGGATCTCCTCATGTGAAAGGATGCATGAAGGCATGGTTCACACATTGACTAGATGAAATCAACATAATATGTCCTTAAGGCTTATATGAAATATGAAGTGGTTGACAAAGTTGAAGGAACTATGATTGGAAGTTCCCGGGAGGAAATATGTGAATAAAGAAAGGAAGAGATCATGAAAAATGCATCTATGAAGGCAATCAACATCTAAGGACTAGAAGATTTGACTATGATATCTCCATGGGAAAGATATGAAGATCGTGACAAAGTCTGAAAAAGAAAGAGATGCTTGACATTGTATATCTTTTTGGAGATGTGTCAATATATATGCAGGATGCTGATGCAAGCAAGGAGATGTCATGATGAAATACCATCACAATGATATTTTTGATTCAATGTTCATTTTCTATTTTTTAATAATATCTAGATGGGCTAATGCAAGGCTACTAAATGAAGAGCTATAGATGTCATCTACAACTGACACTCATGTGGTAGGATGAAAGATCCTGAAAGAAACATGATGCGAAGGGGTAGTAAGGCATGAAGGAAAGAATAGATATGGACTAATGGATCACTTTCCTATGAAAGGATGACATGACTGACATGATTCATGAATGAAAGTGATGGATGGTCGATGCCCTATGAAGAAGTCCCAAAAAGATGAAGACTTTTCAATAAGGAAAAAGAAGTTCATGACATCGAAAGGAGGAGCTCTTCAAGCGATTGGTTGTCCCATGATCTCCACCTAAAGAGTTGTTGGAAGCCAGTCCCTTGTCAAGAGGGAGCTTCGTTAAGTCCTTGATAAAGAGGGAGCTTGGGTACATTCCTTATTGGAATGGGTATATCCTCCCTAGTTAAGAGGGAGAGATAGACACATCATTCTTGTCTTCACTTGGGAAGATAAAATGGAGGATTTAGTAAGTATCCGGCATCTGATACTCTTTGAGGATGTGGTAGGGCATCCAAGATAAGAGTAGTCATAGAGGACCGATATTCTTTGAGGACTTGGAATCCAAGATAAGGATAGTCTTGATGGAACATACACTGAGTGAACCTGGGTAGGGTATGTTTTGAGAGAGACAATGATGAGGTTGTCTAT
Organism: Pinus albicaulis; assembly: GCA_034641835.2. Lineage (NCBI taxonomy): Eukaryota > Viridiplantae > Streptophyta > Pinopsida > Pinales > Pinaceae > Pinus > Pinus albicaulis. The sequence goes on along the minus strand of CM076578.1, from coordinate 339,684,221 downwards.
AAATCATTGGTCTCACAAGCAACCTTGTGCAGAGACAGAGCTGTTAGTCAATTCATTGCTATATGACAATGCTAGATGACATGATGCTATACAAATGGGTTAACAAGTACCTTGTATGGATTATGTATACCTCCCTAGCTAAGAGGGAGTGTTGAAATATGTAACTTGGTTCGGTCTTCCTAATGACGTGTATTCATGATTTCATGTAATTAATGAAAAGAAGAAAAATAAAATTATTTTGTTATGCTTGAGACATGGGTTTCATGCTCCAGGAAATTTATTTTAGATCAAGCTCCCATTATGAGTTATTAGGTTTGGCCATTAGGTCATAAAGTCTATTGAGTCAATCTCATATATTGAAGACCCATTTGGGCATGTTACATATTGTAAAAATAGAATTTATTTCAGTCATAAACCCTCCAAGACCTTGTCACAAGTAGCTCATCATGTCGACCTTCAAAAGGAGGTAAAGATCATTCGAGAAGAGGATGTCGGCCCACACATTTGCATAGGTCGACTTATTTCATGGGCAAACTACTATATAAAGGACTCAGCCTCACTTGAAAAACATACATTCAAGCATACAAATTCAAAGAGGAAGTGCGAGAATCACATCAGAAGAGCCTCTCTCCAAGCAAAGAAGGAAGAAGAAGGAGCCGAATTGTTTTGGGTCTATTTTAGGGTTAATATCTCTCACGAGTGCGAGGAGTAGTATCACCCACTCTAGAAAAAGCTGACATTGTCATAGTCATCTTAAGAGGCATAATTGAGGAAGAAAACAAGTCAATTTGCAAGCTGAATTGCGGAAGGAGGAGACACCATCTAAGCGAAGGGAATCAAGGGATAAATATTAGTGTTGGTCCCTCACACGTGCTGCAACTAGGTTCTGAAGAGGCCCAAAGTTGCAGGTCTAAGTCAATAAGCTGAAATTAGAAGGGAAGCTGAGATCTAAGGTGAAGCAATTAGTTTGACTAAGTGTTGTCTCAAGGAAGAAGAATTGTTCGAAGAAATCTTATGACTTGGTCTTGGAGAGGTTGTTAGGTCAAGGGTCTTGGAATTCGTCACTTGAAGATTCTATAAGAAGAAGAATATGTTTGGGTTTTCCTTTATCTCATTGTTCTTTATGATTTGGTATCTGTTTGATGAAGAACACATAATAATAATCTAGTCAAGAAGAACCTAATTAAGAAAAGTAAAAAGACTTCACAAGCAACTATCATTGCTAGAGAAATCACCTCTTGTCTCTGCCCTAGATTTCTCAACTCACAACACCTTTAGATATTTATACTTCAATGACATTTGTTAATGGAGTTTCAAGGAATAAAATGCATTATTTCCCCTAGGAACATTCATTCATTCTTTCATTATCTATGAATAACACATGCAAAATTTCCTAATAGTTCCAATGTTTACACAATATTTCATCAATTATGGCACATTAACAACCATTAGACAATATTCCATGCATTAGACCTTAATCAAGTTAGGAATATAATATTAAATAACACTTACAAGACAATGAAGAATATGTCCATCCATCACAATGCCAAAAAGAAGCCCTAAGAGAGATAACAAAAATATCCAAATTCATTCATAAAACTACAAAACATTCCACAAATTGCAGGTCTGAATTCTCTTCCTAGGCCGAAAATCCAAGTGATGATGGTTTGCAATGAGACTAAGTCTCATGTATTTATACAAAAAGCTATTACTTTGAATTTCTAATGAATAAGCCTTTAAAATTTCAACATCAGGTGACAAACCCTTGGTTACAAGCCAACAAAGATAGCTTAAATAATAATTGTTATTTTATTTCTCCTTTTACCCCACGTCACCCATTGAAGGTGCTCTTAAATGCTAGTGTTGAGGCCTCTTGTGCTCAAAGTGTGGGTGAGGGCCTAAAAAATGATGATCAAGAGGATCATGTGCTTTATACGCTGCAAAACATGTCCAAAACCCTATTTGGGCGTTGTGGGTTCCAAATGGGTCTCATAGGTCTCTAAGTAGCTCATAATCAAGTCGATGCTCCAACGATGAGGGCTAGAAGATGACACATGCCCTCCCATGTCTCTGTAGGAAATACATAACCTCCTCTTTGTTGGAGAATGCAGTAGGGAATTTATTAATTCAATTTCTTCTTATTCTTTATTATTTGCTTGTGAACTTTATTTATCTTCATGGTTTTCTTTATTATATTTTTTTCATCAAACAAATATCAAGAGAAAAAACAGTAAAGACAATGGACACAAAAATTAGGCTCCAAGCCAGGGACAAAGCCCTCCAAGGGGAAAACCTAGAAAAAACTCTTGTCTTCTTATAGAATTTGCATCAAATGAGACAACCAAGACCCAAACCCTAGACCATGTCCTCCAAGTACAAAGTCAACCCTTCAAGAAGCCATTCCAAGTAGATCAAATCAACAAGGCTCAGTCTTACTTCAACAAGCTTACAACCTCAACTTCGATCTCCATGCTCAACGTTGCAATTTCATCCTGCAACTTTGGCCTTGAAGCTGCTGCAGAAACCCTAATTTGGCACAAAATAATTCTTCAAGAGTTCCGCCTTTGAGCAGGACAATCAACTAGGTCAAATCAAAATATGTGGGGCCTTCTAGCAATTTGATACTGCAACACGATCTCTTGGTATTCAAACTTGCAATTTCGTCCTTCCTTGAAGCTTTAGAAACAATAATTCTTTGCACGTGTGAGAGAGAAAGATGTAGAAATTTGATAACCAACCCCGGTTTTCAGTTTCTCCTTGTTTCTCCCATAAAGTTAAATGCCCATTCCCATAGCCATACATTCAACAAGCTGGAAAAATAAATATTTTCTGAAAACACTAATCCTGAAAATTTCACAATGCTGAAATGTAGAAATAAAACTCAGAAAATAAATCAGCCACACACAGAATTTTGACATGCTGATTTTTGGTCAATGTGACCCTGGAAAAACCCCCTACAACTCTTGGGGAAAACCAGTTCGAAAGCTTCTCTTTATTTTTTGAATATTGCTTTTACAGTGAAACAAAAAAACATAGTAAAATTTCAAGCAACCAAATTTACAGACTTATCTTGATTTCCGTGCTTGCACACCGCCTCGAAAATTGTGCCAAATCAACAACTCGCAAAACATAAATTATTACAGCATTAATGACAGCAATAAACGCTGTACGACCACCTCAGAAAACGTGCCAGAATTAGCTGTATGGTAATGTATAGATTTGTACAGCAGCCCTCCTCGAAATTTGTGCCCAGAAATAGCCTTGAATCAGCGTTGAAGCTGCTGTCCTTTTTCTCGGTTTTTGTGCCGAAAAATCAGCAGCACTTCTCGACTCTCGTGCCCATATTTCTGCCTCAAACTTCATGCTTAATGTTGTAGCCCTCTTCCTCAATTTTTGTGCCTCCCTTTCTTGGAAATAGTGCCTCTCTTGTTGTACGGATTTCTGCCTTGGGATTTGTGCCAATAAATGCTGCTATATTTTTTGCTGAATCTCCTCACTGCTGCTCTCTTTCTTCTCACTGCTCAGAAAATCTCCTTAGCTTTCTCTTCTCCTCTCTCAATCTGTTCATGAAAGAATGAATGACCTTTTCCTTCCTTTTCCTCCTTTAACCTAACCCTAAGTGACTTTTGGGGAATCACTATATCCAATGGCTGAGATAGCTTTAGATCTAGGGCTGAGATTAAATGCTCATTTAAATCTCACTTTCTATTTTTATAATTCACCCCACTTTAATAAAGACCCATTTAGTCATTTATTTCCAAAGTCACTTTTCCTTTCTAATTTCACTTTGACTTTATTAAAGTCACTTTAAAATTAGACTTTAGTAACTTTATCACTTAAAGTCACTTTTAAATTAGATTTGACTCTATAACTTTATAAAGTCACTTTAGGAGAAAAATTAAATTCTTTTGGACACTTTTCCCTAGGCCAAAGATCAAAGCCTTAGGGAACCACCTGTCCTCCGGTACCAAATTTCAACACTCCCTCTTACCAAGGAAGGTGTTCCTCACCACACCCATCTTGTCTCTGAAGTAGACATGCTTGCCCCGTGGTAAGGCTTTGGTAAGAATATCTGCAACTTGCTCATTAGTGGGAATATACTCAAGCTTCACAGCTCCCTTCTGAACATAGTCTCTGATGAAGTGATATTTGATGCCGATATGCTTTGACCTGTCATGAAATACTGGATTCTCCGTGAGTTTAATATAACTTTGATTATCACAATATATCACTGAAGGTTTCAACAGCCGACCAAATAAGCCAAACAACATCTTGTGAAGCTAGATGGCCTCACAACTAGCTATACTGGCTGCCATGTACTCTGCTTCTGCTGAACTCAATGCTACTGACTGCTGCTTTCGGCTGAACCACGACACCACTGCTGAACCCAACCCAAAACAACACCCTAAAGTGCTCTTCCTATCAAAAGCACAACCTGCCCAATCGGAATCAGTGTAACCTGCCAATCTCACTCCATCCCCCTGCCTATAATCTAGACCATTCTCCACTGTCCCCTGCAAGTACCGCAAAATGTGTTTTGCAGCAACCCAGTGCACCCTCCTGGGCTCACACATGAACTGGCTCTTTGTGTTGACTGCAAAACATATATTTGGTCTAGTGTTGACCAAAAACATCAAGGAACCAATCAACTGTCTATACAATGTGGGATCCACCAACTCGGAATCCGAAGCATGAAGCTTCTTCCAGTTGGTGATCATCGGTGTTGACATCGGTCTACAATCCTCCATGTGGAATCTGCCAAGGATGTGCACAATATACTTCCCCTGCCCCAGGAAGAAATGGCCCTCCTCCTACCACACCTCCAAACCCAAAAAGTAATGCATCAAGCCAATGTCCTTCATCTCAAACTCCGATGCGAGATCTCTCTTGCAGTGTTCTATGAGTCTCTCTGCACCTGTAATGACCAAGTCATCCACATACAGCGCACCAGAATGAGAGGCTCCTCACCTATCACAATGAAGTATAGGTTCGGATCTGCCTCACTCTTTGTGAAATCCATCTCCTGCAAGTGTGTATCTATCCTGGAGTATCAAGCTCTGGGAGCTTGCTTCAGGCCATAAAGGGCCTTCTTCAGTCCGCACACATGGGACTCCTTCCCATGCACCTCAAAGCCCTGTGGCTGCTGAATGTACACCTCCTCCTGTATGAAGCCATTGAGAAATGCAGTCTTCACATCCATCTGGTGGATCTTCCAACCCATCTCTGCTGCTATCGATATGATGGAGCGAATCGAAGTATATCGAGCCACGGGAGCGAAGGTCTCCTCATAATCTACCCCCTCTACTTGGGAGAACCCTCTAGCCACAAACCTTGCTTTGAATTTTTCAATGCTGCCATCTGCAACATGCTTTACCTTGTAAAGCCATCTGGAAGTAACCACGAATTTGCCCTCAGGCCTCAACACCACCTCCCATACATCATTCTGCATAATAGAAGATTACTCCTCCTGCATGGGCTCTCTCCAGACCTGCTGGCTAGTTGCTCCTCATAGCTATAAGGCTCAGTGTCAATGATGTTGGCAACCATTGCCAAATAGCTACAAAACCTCTCAGGTGGTCTATGCTCTCTGAGCAACCTCTTAGGCCCAGCAATAGATGTGGCCTCTCTCACCAACTCCCGTGACCTCCTGAAAGTCCTGTCCTGCTCGAACTTCACATCCCGCTTGACAACAATTCTCCTCGGTGTGGGAATATAAGTCCGAAAGGCTTTCGAGGTCTCACTGTAGCCCACAAAGATACCCTTCTCTGTGGTGGGCTCTAGTTTGGTCCTCTTCTCCTTGGGTACGTAAGAGTATGCAATACACCGAAAGATATGTTGAAATTTGATCTTGGGAGGAACGGTGGACCTAAGGCTTTGATCTTTGGCCTAGGGAAAAGTGTCCAAAAGAATTTAATTTTTCTCCTAAAGTAACTTTATAATTTTTATAAAGTTAAATCTAATTTTAAAGTGACTTAAGTGATAAAGTTACTAAAGTGACTTTATAAAGTTATAAAGTCAAATCTAATTTTAAAGTGACTTTAAGTGATAAAGTTACTAAAGTTAAAGTGACTTTAAATAAAGTCAATATAAAATTGGAAAGGAAAAAGTGACTTTGGAAATAAAAGACTAAGTGGGTCTTTATTAAAGTGGGGTGAATTAAAAAATGAAAAGTGAGATTTAAATGAGCATTTAATCTCGGCCCTAGATCTCAATCTATCTCAGCCATTGGATTTAGGGATTCCCCAAAAGTCACTTAGGGTTAGGTTAAAGGAGGAAAAGGAGGAAAAGGTCATTCATTCTTTCATGAGCAGATTGGGAGAAGGAGAGAAGGAGAGCAAGGGAGATTTCTGAGCAGAGAGGAGAAAGAGAGCAGCTGATAGAAACTTCAGCAAAGTCCGTACAACAGCAAGGAGGCACGGATTCCAAGGCAGAAATCCGTACAACAAGTGTTGGGCACATTTTTCGAGGGAGAGAGGCACAGTTTTCAAGGAGAACCGTACAGCAGCTTCAGCATTTAAGTCTGGGCAGATTCTGGGCACTAATATCGAGGAGAGAGACTGCTGCTTGGTGGTACAGATTTCTGGAAATCCGTACAGCAGCCGTACAGTCAGTTTTGGCACAGATTTCGAGGCAAAGGAGCACAGATTTTGAGGAGAAGAAGTTGCTGAGATTTTCCGTACAGTCCGTACAGCAGTACGGCCGTACAGCTGGGCACAAAAATCGAGAAGCTCATTTCAGCATTCAATGCTGTCATAAAAGCTGTAAAATTTCTGTTTTGGGTTTTTACTGTTTTGCACGTTTTCCAAGGCGGAGTGAATGCACGGAAATCGAGATAAGTACTGTTGTTTAGTTGCTGAAATTTTTGCTGTAATTTCTGCCTCACTGTAAAAAAAATCATTTTTCAGAAATAAGAAGGAGCTCTCAAATTGGTTTTCCCCAAGAGTTGTAGGGGGTTTTTCGAGGGTCATGTTGACCAAAAATCTCAGTGTTCAAATGTGTTGAATGACTGTTTCAGCTTGCTCTGTGTTTTGTTTTATTTCTGCAGTTTCAACATTCTAGAAATTTCATTTGTGTTTTGACAAAATTTATTTTCCGATTTGTTGAATGTATGGTTATAGGAAAGGGCATCATTTAACTATTTTGGAGTAATAAAGCGCGAAAGCAGGAGTGGGGAAACGAAATTTTCTAGATAAAGATGACCAACATCGAGGCTCTTCTTCCCAGAAAAAGCCTCCTCTGGAGTCATGTGCCCCAAGGCACGATGCGGACTCTTGTTCTGCAAATAAACAGCTGTGTTGCAGGCCTCTGCCCACAAAAACAATGGCAACCCCTGATCATGTAACATGGCTTTGGCAGCCCCTCCGATGGATCTGTTCTTCCTCTTCGCAACCCCGTTCTGCTGGGGGTTGTAAGGAACAGTGAACTCCCTCCTAATGCCTGCCTCCGCACAATAGTCAACAAACTCTCCAAGGGTGTACTCACCTCCATTGTCCGACCTCAGGGACTTGATCTTCCGACCTGTCTGAGTCTCCACAAGAGCTCTGAACTCCTGAAACCGCTTGAAGACCTCACTCTTGGTCTTCAAGAAATAAATCCAGGTCCTCCTGGAGTGATCATCAATGAATAAAACATAATACCCATATCCACTCAAGGAAACATGAGACATCCGACCGCTCACATCGGAATGAATCAAATCAAGTATCCCAGTTGCTCTGCTGTCACTGCTGGGAAAAGGAGATTTGGCAAACTTGTCCATCGCACATTCTCTGCACGTATCAAAGTGATTAGTACTGAAATCTGGCACACCTGTAGTGATCTCCCGCAATGTCCTCAAGGCCCCATGATACATGTGCCCCATTCTGCGGTGCCAAATCTCACACAGCTCTGAACTGCTAGCTCTGCTACCGGTACTACTGCTCAATGCCAAAAGGGGATGAAAGGCAAACTTGTACACCTTTGCATGGCGTACACCTATCACTCTAGCTAAAACAGCTGGAGCACCCTTGGGATATATCAGCACCTGTCCTTTCCTGAACAGTATCTCATATCCTCTGTCCTCCAAAGCTGAGACGGATATGAGGTTCTTTCTCATCCCTGGAACATATAGAATATCTGTCACCTTCAAGGGAGGTTTGGGTTCCCTATCAAATGTCAATGTCCCCACATCGATTGCTCTAACAACACTGTCATCTCCGAGTACTACCTCTATATTAGTGCCACTCTCTGAAAGCTTTGAGAAGTACTCACAGACTCCTATCATATGATGTGAAGACCCACTGTCAACACACCAGATACCTAAAGATGCTCCGCTAGTGGAGGGAAATGCACACTCCCTCTCAACCTTCGTGGCAGGTGATCCTGCACTAGTGGACTCATAAGCAATGAACCCAAACTTCCAGTCAAAGCTATCCGTAAAGTCCTCTATCTTTGTTGATGCTGCCATGCTCTAGTTCTTCCCCTTCTTCTTCTTCTCCGGACACACAACTGCATAGTGTCCCATGCTCTGACAATTCCAACACTTCACCTTGGAATAGTCCTTCTGCGTGTTCCCCTGTTTATCTTTACCTTTGCCTTTGCTCCCACCACTGCTTGTGGAAGCTTGCTTCTTTCCCTTACCTTTCTTGCCTCTTGCCAACAATGCTACAGCCGCATCCTGCTCAACTGGTTTGGCTGCCCCAAGCTGGTTCTTTCTGATTTCCGTCTGTATGGAATCATCCCAGAACCTCTCCCAAGAGGGAAGGGTCTCACGTGCACAAACCCCGTCAATAGAGTTCAGCCATGAACTGGGAAGGCCATTCACTGCAATCCGCACCAACTCAGTGGGTGGAATGACCTCTCCAACTACTGCTAAATCATCTCTCACATTAGTAATCTTTATGAGATATCCAGCTGCACTATCAGTCTTACCCATCTTAATGGTCCCCATCTTCTCCCTTAGGACCATTTTCCTGTTCTCATTGGTACTCTGGTAGAGATTGGTCAATGCTGTCCACATCTCATGAGCATGTCTCTTTCCTCTCACATGAGGAATGCAATGGTCTTTGATTCCATCTAGAATCAGTGTTTTACCCTTGTTATTCTTTTTATTAAAAGCTGCTAACTGAACAACATCAGTAGGCACATTAACAGGGTTCTGTGTGGTATGCACCATGATATCCCAGACTTCTGCCTCCTCAAAGATGCTCTGTATTCTCTCCTTCCATACACTGTAGTTACTATGCCCATCCAACCTATCCTCCACCCTCAAGCCCAAAGACATGCTTGCTGTCCTAATAAACTGAAAATAACACTGCTGTAGTAAAGGTCGTAATATCTGTGTGAAAAATCAGCTTGCTGTAATTTTTCTTTTTGCTGTCCCAAACTGCCTTTTTCAGCAAAATAGCTCTGATACCATTTAGAAATTTGATAACCAACCCCGGTTTTCAGTTTCTCCTTATTTCTCCCATAAAGTTAAAAGCCCATTACCATAGTCATACATTCAACAAGCTAGAAAAATAAATATTTTCTGAAAACACTAATGCTAGAAATTTCAAAATGTTGAAATGCAGAAATAAAACTCAGAAAATAAATCAGCCACACGGAATTTTGACATGCTAATTTTTGGTGAATGTGACCTTGGAAAAACCCCCTACAACTCTTGGGGAAAACCAGTTCGAAAGCTTCTCTTTATTTTTTGAATATTGCTTTTACAGTGAAACAGAAAAACACAGTAAAAATTCCAGCAACCAAATTTACAGACTTATCTTGAGTTTCGTGCTTGCACACCGCCTCAGAAATTGTGTCAAATCAGCAACTTGCAAAACAAAAATTATTACAGCATTAATGACAAAAATAAATGCTGTACGACCACCTCGAAAAACGTGATGGAATCAATTGTACGGTATTGTACGGATTTGTACATCAGCTCTCGAAATTTGTGGCCAGAAACAACCTTGAAATCAGCACTAAAGTTGTCCTTTTTCTCGGTTTTTGTGCTGAAAAATCAACAACACTTCTTCTCGATTTTCGTGCCCAGATTTCTACCTCAAACTTCATACTTAATGCTACTGCCCTCTTCAATTTTTGTGCCTCTCTTTCTTGGAAACAATGCCTCTCTCTTGCTGTACAGATTTCTGCCTTGGGATTTGTGCCAATAAATGTTGCTATACTTTTTGCTGAATCTCCTCACTGCTGCCCTCTTTCTTCTCACTACTCAGAAAATCTCCTTAGCTTTCTCTTCTCCTCTCTTAATCTGCTCATGAAAGAATGAATGACCTTTTCTCTCATTTTCATTCTTTAACCTAACCCTAAGTGACTTTTGGAGAATCCCTAAATCCAATGGCTGAGATAGCTTTAGATTTAGCGCTGAGATTAAATGCTCATTTAAATCTCACTTTCTATTTTTTAATTCACCCCACTTTAATAAAGACCCACTTAGTCATTTATTTCCAAAGTCACTTTTCACTTTCTAATTACACATTGACTTTATTAAAGTCACATTAAAATTAGACTTTAGTAACTTTATCACTTAAAGTCACTTTTAAATTAGATTTGACTTTATAAATTTATAAAGTCACTTTAGGAGAAAAATTAAACTCTTTTGGACACTTTTCCTTAAGCCAAAGATCAAAGCCTTAGGGAACCAACTATCCTCCGGTAACCAAATTTCAACAAAAGAGCCCAAATGGCAAAAACAAATTTGCAAGTTTTCTTCTTGCTTCTTTGATATTTGCTGTAGTCTTCTAGGTCTTCCCAACTTTAGATCGAACTATTTCTTGAGAGATCGAACTTGTGAGTGAGTGAGTTCCGAATGAGGTTGAATTTGCTTTTATTTATACACATCTGAGGGGTTCGAGTACTTTCCTTTAGGCCGACTTGTACTATGGAGGTTTCCAAGACTTTCTAGACTCTATAAATATTTTTACAAGATACACCTTGCTTGAAAGGGTCTTATAATCATGATCTTGACTCTCTTGACTCATGACAATAAATCCTATAACCTAACAAACCCTAGAAGCATGAAGAACATGCTTTTACCTAGAAGACCATCAGCAAGAAGCATGAAACCCATGCCCTAATATAATAAATTTTCTTTCTTATTTTGTTTGTTACATAAGATAAACGTATTGACACGAGTAAAATAACAATCATGAAGATCAAAACTAGTTACATTTTCCAACACTCTAAGCCCTGGATTAGTTTCCAAGTGTAGGGTGCAATGTGTAACTGGTTGGGCAATGTGGTCCAAGTGCATCATCATCTTTGAATAACTGGGGCACGAGAAAGCAAGTGGTAGTGCTGAAGAATCCCATGGTGTGGAAATCAATGCTTTGCATGGTTGGAGGCCATGGCTCTCAATGCTCACCCTACAATTGCCATTTTGATCCTCTGGAGGGTTTGGATCCCATATAGGGAGGCCAAGTCCAAGATGAAATACCCACCTGCAATCCTTGATAAGATCCAATGCATCCCCTCACCTTCCATTACAATCAATGTTATTAGAACTGAACTGGTCATCGAACCGGAAAACCTTGTGGATCGGGAACCATTCGGAATCGAAGCAAAACCGGAAAAAAACCGGTTTACCAAATACACATAAAATATTCATATTTTAAAGAAAAAACAAATATATTCATGTGCATCCATATGAATCCAAACCATTTTAGACACATATGCAAAAATGCTCATTTATATGACAAGTAATAGTGCATATAACCAAAATAGCACTTAGTGCAAAACATCGTTGAACCAAAAATGTTACAAACATCAAGAAGCAGGCTCTCAAAAACCTTTATAGTCCAAAATAATATCATAGATCATAGTATTATACTACAACCTACAATACTATAAGCTACAACTACAACAAATCAATGATGAAATCGTCAATCATCAATCATCCTTAGAATCATCATTCTCATCCTCATTTGAAGAGTGAGTAGCATCCAACTCTGCAATGGGATTATGGCTTGATTCCCCTGGCCCTTGATTTACCCTCTAAATTTTTGGAGGAAATCAACTTCAAAATCCTTTGAAATCAACTATGTGCCAGCCCCAAGAAAAAAATAAAAAATCTTGCACTAGTTGCAAAAACCACTGAAGAAAACCCAAAGATCTCTGGGAAAAAAATTCTTTGAGGTAGCTCGAAAATCTGCCAACCCAACAACTCTCCAAGACTCCAATCAACTCTTCAAATCTGTAAAAAATCTCCCCTAGAACAACCCTGCAATAAACTCTCTGAATTCTCCTCATCGAACTCAACTCAAGAATTGCAAGAGACTTGAATGAATAGTGTGAGTGAAATAGAGGGGGTGGGGGTGTTTAAGTAGCTTTTTTTTGGTGGGGGGGTGGGGGCTAGGGTAGTGTTAGTAACTAGGAAAAATAATAATTAAAAACATCGACCGACGTTCAAAGCTTGGGGAATCATGGGAAGTGTTTCAAATCGTCGTATTGAATCGACGTGCTTCGTGTCGAAACTGTTTACCAAGACCGAACCCACCTTATTTCCGTTTTATGCTTGTTCGTACGATTTTTCTCTCCAAACAAAGCGATCGCCATTTTTCCGTGAATCGTTTGTTTTCGATAATAATGTTTATGGTGTTATGCCAACAAAGAAGAAGCCTGTACTTTTCGTACAAGGAAAGGACAGATCTAAATCTTATTGAGGGTAAAGTCATGAACTATATCAAAGGGTCTTTAACTAAACCTTCAAAAGAAGATACGCAAGCTCATGCCAAATACATGAAGGGAGACATAAGAGCCCAGAGGATTCTTATAGAATCGATAAAAGACTCTCTTATCCCCTATTTATCAAAACTAGAATCTTCAAAAGAAATATATGACAAATTAGTGGAGCTATTCTCGGTGAGTGCTGCAGGGGAAGTAACATCTTTGAGAAAAGAACTATACAGGTTTAAGCTGTCAAGAGAGGAAGGAATCACTTCATATTTTATGAAGATTTTTGAAATACGAGATCAACTGTAGGAATTGGGAGAAGTAATGTTTGATAGAGAAATGACTATAGTGGTACTGAATGCTCTACCGGAGGGATGGGAAAACTTCACTTCAAGTATCTATGGGAAGAAATAAGCAACACCATTCCACGATCCATGGTCTCTATGCAAGATAGAAGAGATGAGATTAAAAGTTAAAATTTATATAGGATCAAATGAAGAGAATCAAGCCTATACTGCCATGAAGAAAGGGAAGATTCGGTAAGTTTGGTCCTTAGAAGAAAAGAAGAAACATGGATAAGATACGATGCTATGGATGTAGTGAACTTGGGCACTATAAGAAGGATTGTCCCAAATCTAATAAGGACAAAAGGAAAAAGGAAGAAGCCCATGTCGCTGGAGAAATGGAAGAACCAAATTCAAAGAAACCTAAGAAAGAAGTGAAAGATCTCTATTATGATTGAGATCATCTTCCTCTTTAAGAGGTATTTGTCGGTTGTAAAATAGTATGTTAGGAAGCATTGTATATTAGATAGATACATCACTTTAGAAGTGACATCACGATGGAAGCATTAAAGAAGGAGCACTCGTCATAGGAGGATGTCTGTAGCACATTGATATGACAACCATGCTATGGAAATAGTGGCTCCTCAGAACCTCACTGATAACAATGTTTATAGAAGGCAGTCATCAAGATCAAGGGTCATCATTCAATAAGGAATATGGAAACAGGTGTTGACATTTTCCATTGGAATCCTCTTTGGATTCGCTAGTTAGAAAGAAAGAAAAATACTTTATTGGGAATTCTAACATGCATAGTTCTGGGATTAGGATGTGACGACATATTGATGAAGCAGGTCAAGAGAATGAAACTTTTCATTTGAAGGAAAACTACTACAGGATGACTCAAAAGAAAAAGGATGAGGTACATGTGTATATATGCTAACACTGGATGCCATGAAGTCATGTCATATGGTTGCAGGTAGTATACTTCTATCTTGAGAAATATGATCAAAGGAAAATAGAATTTCCTTCGATGCATAGGTTTCCGAAAGGCATGATCCACAATAGATGAAATCAACTTGATATGTCCTCAGATAGAATATGAGGTGGTTGTACACAATCAAGGAACTCAATACTGGAAGTTCCTGGGAATGAATTAAAACTATGCGGAAAAAGAAAAAGGAAGAGATCGTGGGAACTACAACCATGGAAAGAAGTAGTAAACATCCAAGTAAGACAAGAAGACTTCACTAGAAAATCTCTTGGGAAGATATGTAGACTCCGATAGAAGTCTGGAAAAGATGGAAACCCTTGAAAATACATATCTTTAGGAGATGTGACAATCTGTAATCAAAGCATGCTGATGCCTACAAGAAGATGTCATGGTGAAAGATCATCACTAAGGTAACTTTTGATTTGAAAGTTCATATTTATAATTAATTAATATCTGATGAGCTTATGTAGGGCTGGCAAAGGGAAGTATATGTCTTCCACAGGTTGGCAACCATATCGCAGGATGAAAGATCCTTGAAAGAAGTATGGTTAAAAGGAAAACGACATGGCATGAAGCTAGACCAGATAAGAAGATTGATGGGGCACTTTCTAATAGAAGACATGACTCGTGGATGAAAGTGATGGATGATTTGTGCCCTATGGAGGGATCCCAAAGATGAAGACTCCTCAAAAACAAAGAAAATTCGTGACATTGAAGGAAGGAGTTCTTCATGAGCACTTGCGTGTTTTCATCATTGTTGCTGGAGGTCCCTGATTAAGAGGGAGCCTGGTATGAGTTTCTTACTTGCAAGAAACTTGGTAATTCCTAAGCCAAGAGGGAGCTTAGGTACATTCCTTGTATAGGAATGGGTACATTCCTTTTTGGAATATGTCCTCCCTAGTTGAGAGGGAGAGATAGACACGTCATTTTGTTCTTGACTTGGGAAGATAGAATGGAGGATTGGGTAATCATATGGCATCTGACACATCTTTTGGGGATGTATTAGGGCATCCACGGAAAGAGTAGTCGTGGAAGGACGGATATTCTTTGAGGACTGAGAATCCAACAATAAGAATAGTCTTGGTGGACATATCTTGAATGAACCTGGGTGGGATTTGATCCAAAAGAGACAATGATGAGTGTGTCTACTCATCATTGGTCTCGCCAACTTTGTAGCTCAAAGATCTCTTGGAGAGATGGAGTTGTTAGTCAAGGCCTTGCACTATGACAATATTGGTTGATATGATGCTATACAGATGGGATTACCAATCAGATTCTTCTTATGAGATTCTTCAGTTTGAGAGTGACCATGTACGATTATCAATACCTCCCTAGTTAAGAGGGAGTGTTGAAAAGTGTAACTAGGTTCGGTCTTCATAATGACTTGTAATTATGGATTTTTGTAATGAAGAAGACAAATGATAAAATGTATTTTTGTAATACTTGCATCATGGGTTTCATGAGCAAGAGGTTTTTATTATAGATCAAAGACTTCTTCTTGATGTCTTTAAGGGCTTGTCATCTTGTCATAAATATGTAATGTAGAGGCATGTATAAGAAGTGTTGTTGCACTTGTAAAGGACAATTATTGATGTAAAAGTATGCCTCAAGACCTTGCATCATGGGTTTCATGAGCAAGAGGTTTTTATTATAGATCAAAGACTTCTTCTTGATGTCTTTAGGGGCTTGTCATCTTGTCATAAATATGTAATGTAGAGGCATGTATAAGAAGTGTTGTTGCACTTGTAAAGGACAATTATTGATGTAAAAGTATGCGTCAAGACCTTAAAGTCGACTCAATTTACGTTGAAGATCCAACCTTACGCATGTCGGTCTACACACTTATTCAAGTCAGCTTCCTAGCAAAAGGTCATGTCGGCGTAGAGGAAGAAAGACAACCTCTGTAAATAGAAGGGTATGCGGCCTCATTTGGACACATCAGTTCGATTAAGTTCTGTGATTGGATGCGAAGTACAGGACTGTGATTTAGTGCGACGAAGGGAGACATCTCAGCGAAGGAAGGCACAATGATTGGGTTAACACAAGATAAGGGTTATCTCTGTTATATAAGCCATACCTACCTCACATACTTCAGTGAGAATCTGGTCTGTGATTCAGTGCTTAAAGTTTGACCTTACAACGAAGAGAGAAGGGAAAGTCCAGCCCAAGAAAGGAGAATTAGATATCTCTGTTTTGGTTCTGAATCTACCTTACATATCTGAGGTAGGCCGAAGGGAACTTCAGCAAGGAACTGTAACATGAAGTCAGTCATCTAGTGCTGAAAGGAAGTGCGAAGAAGAAGGTATATACAACGTGAAGGAAGGCCACTACAGTTAGTCAAAGAACTCATTCTAGAACATCAAAAAAAAGGTCAAAAAGTCATCTCTAGGAGGCCGAGACCGGATCAAGGAAGGCAACACCTTGTCTAGAGTTATTAGACTAGGGACCGAGTTCCCTAGAGTTGGTGCAGAACAGTGCAGAAAGGAAGATCAACATAAGGAGCCTAGAAGGGCAATGGCAAGGTCTTGGAGGTATACTAATGTCAAGGGTCTGTGTCATGGTCTTGGTACTTCTCAATTGAAGATCTATAAGAAGAATTAATTTTGGGTTTTCCTCTCCAAGAGGGAAAGGTTTTGGCCTTGGTTTGAAGAGCCTAAACTTTATTTCTCGTGTGTCTTGATAATTGACTTTATGAAAGACAGAATAAGCTAACGAAGATAAGATCTAAGTAAAAGAAGCATAACAAGTTCACAAGTAATTATCATTAAAGAGAAATTGAATTAAACACCTAGTTTCTCAACAAAAAGAGACCCAACACAAACTATTAGGCCTGTCCCGAAGAAAAATAATTAGCTACAATTTGCAGCCCTGCATATAAGTGAAGAGGCCAAGAACTTCTGACTCAGTCTTGAGGCATATATTCATATACAGTCTGAATCTCCTCAGTGATAATCAAAACACTCATACGTATATGTCAGGTGGTTTTTGAATGCTTGTAGAAGCCTCATATCGTACAACAAAGTCTAATCCTGAGCAACATTTCTGAATGTGTAGTGTACTATTCAAAGGATAAATAAGCTCAAATCTAGTCTTGCAAACTGTAGTATAAAGATAATTTATTACTTCAGGCTGTAGGAACTTTTTCCTATATATATATACAGTAATAGGAAACATGAAGATCCATATTAAATGTCCAGTAGCGGAGTAAAGATTCAGTTGAAGACATGTTGGTAGGTAATCTTGGCAAAGATCCTAGATCTCTTGAGAAGGAATGGTCTCCCTGGAAGCTCTAAGACTTGAGGCCATCATAAAAGTCAATGAATAGCAACACCTTTGGAAAAATAGTTTAAAGCAAGAGGGCCATATCAGTAAAAGAAATTGTAGCTCCTTTGACTTCGGCATCTTGGATAAGGGTTATAGCACACTTGAAGTTTTCATTTTTGAAGAACAGTTAGAAGAAGAAGCTTAGCACAATTTCATTTTTAAAAGGAACTTAATTCAAGCCTCTGTCATAAAGGAAGAGGAGCCGAGACTCCTATTCATGAAGGAGACTTGGGACGATGGATCATTACCCTGTTCTCAGACTTGGACAGAAAAATAAAAAGGATTAAAGGATCTTTTCATCCTAGAGTGGTGAGAATATTTGATGACATGTGAAGATAATATGAGTTTCTGTGATACGAGATCCATGGCTTGTACCTTCTACAGTGACGTGGTCAGCACACACACACACACATATATATTCACAACCTGATATATGTATTCACATCAGTAAATATCTGGTCATGTTGGAAAGAACTTAGAAGGAAAGCTTCAGGCATCAAGCAGTGGAAGTATTAATAACAGAGTTACTCCTTCAAATCTTCAGTGACTTATCCTGAAGACCTGTAGTAGAGCAGGGATACTGGTGAAAGGTAATATTCGCAAAGATTTTGGATATCTGTCTATAGAAAGGAAGACACTGCAGACTTACATTCAGTGATAAAAGGGACATCAAGTTCGTTAAAAGAAGAGCCTCGAGAAGGAATAGTCTCCTTGATTGAAAAATCTCTCCAGGTGTCCTGAAGCTGACAGCAATAAAAGGAGAAGTAGCATATAGTTTAAAGCAAGAAAAGCAACAACCACTCTTAGTTTAAGGTAACGCATGGAGAAGTAGACTACATCAACTCATTGGAAGGAAGTCTTGAAAATGGCAGAGGATCAACAAAGATTGCAGTACCTTATGAACATACTTTGGCTTTTAAGTCTTCACTCTTAAAGAAGCAGAAAGAATATGATGATAACAGTTGCAATATGAGCAACTTCGAGAAGTTTCCTCTTTTGAAGAGCAAGTACATGGCATCTTGAAGTCAGCTCTTGCATCAATAGTAATGATCATGAAGGACAAAGGTGCCTCCTGAAGAATGCATTGGAAGTAGGGAACTGAGAGGACTCTGACTTTGGTTGGATCATTGGGCACTTTGATTGTAAAGCTTGGATTTTATAAAGAATGGTTGTATGGATACAAATCAGTGTTACACGGGGTCTTGCCCCCCCACCTAAGGGTCTAGATTCCTCGCCCCCTCGTGCTCCAGGGTCTTGGGGACTTCTAGGGGGCGTTTCCTTCATGCCCCCTCACGCCCTCGCACACCCCCTTCACGCCCCCCTCACGCCCCTTTTAGTTTATGGTTTCGTGTTAAAAGTTGGTGTGCCACTTAGCATGTTTGAGAATCCAAGTGATTTTGATTCAAATGGTGACATGGTTGATCCCGATATATTCGTGCAGCTGTTGGATGAAGAGACTAGTGGGGCATTACCTTGAGCATTTATGCTCATTTATCATTATGATAATATCATTTGATATTCATATGTTATGTTTTATGTTTTATGTTTCAGACATAACTTATTTGCTTTTAAGTTTTATGTTTCAGACTTGAGTTGTAAACTTCAGTTTAAACTTTATTTTGAATCTTGATATTATATGTCATATGATATCTTAAACTTTATTTTCATTCTACATTGTTAGTAGTTACATTAATGATTATACAGTTACAAACTTACAAACTTACATGTATGATTGTATGATGTATGTTTTAACTTTTAACTTTTAAATTTGTTTCAGTTATATGATTCGTCATTCATTGATTTATAATTTTATCATTTATTATTTATCTTTCATGATATAAGTGTATGATGACTGTATATACATTCCTTGCAAAAATACAGTTACATTATAAATATTAAATTTTATAATTTTTATGACCCTGACGTCCCCCCACGTTTCCTGAAAATTGGTAGGGAGCTTTTGCATAGACTGCTCCCTCGCCCCCTCGCTCCCACCTCCAGGTGATTTGGTGGAACATTGATACAAATGCCTGGATGAAAAGGATCTCCTTATAATTGGTAGCAGTCATCTAGCAATAAAGCAACTGGTTTTGGATAATCTTCACTCTGACTAAAGAAGGACCATGGTAGAGTTTTCTCTGATTTGAAGCAAGCTTCCTAGAAGTATTGCTGATTCAGTTGCTGCAACACAATTGAAGGCTGATGATTAACTGAAGTAAGACTTCAGAGGGAGCTGTAGAATCCCTGGCCGAATGGCTTGATGACTCCTTTTGCCTGATGATTATTACAAGAAGGATGACCATGTCAAAGAACATTAGGCAAGACATGATAGGTGATAATGCTCTAATGATGATTGGATATATCTTTGTTATTTGAGAAGCCGCATGACTATGCTTGAATGATTTTGGCACATGCACCAAAGGATTAATAACAGAGTTGAGAAGGGATGCAAAGATGATTCATGATGACAAGATGGCATGATGATGGAGATTGGCAGTGTTACGAATTATAAATTATATAAAATAAAACAATTATAAATAAATACAAATAATAAATAATCAAATAATGATAATTAAAATAATCATTACTTAAGTGACACCTGCCTAGGTATATAAGCACGACCTCATTCTAACATTCATCATCACTTGTACATTTTTATATATTAATAAATTATTATTAGAAATACCTTTTGTGTAATTTTCATTTAAAGTCAACAAGCTATAAGTTTTGTTGCTTCAGTGGTATCAGAGCCATGCCACACAATACAACCATGCGAGTCCTTGAACATTGTTCACCGCACAATTTGTCGTTAAGTTTTCGCCCTGAATTCATTGAGCAGTTTAGTAAAATTCAAGAAAAGCTTCAACAATGGGAAAAATCATATGTAGAAGTTACAACACGTCTAATGGAAACTGATAATAAGAAAGATGATAGCGACAATGAAGAAACGAAACAAGGTGAAATAGGAGAAGAAGATTATGATCAAGATGATGATTCTGATGAAGCTGATATAGATGAAGATGATCTGGATGAGGACTATCTTGAGAAACAAGAGGATGAACAATATCATAACAATAAAGAAGATGTTGAAGAAGACATTGATGATGATGAATAGGAAAATGTGGAAGAAGTAAAAGAAGAAGATATTTTTGAAAATAATTATGAAGATGACATTTAAAAAAGAAAAAATGGATTATGGGAAAAAGAAGGAAGAAAACCATGATCAAAATGATGAGAATAATGCACAAAACATTACATTTAATGGAAAAGACAAACTTGATCATAATGAAGAAGATCCACATGAAGATGAAGATGATCTCAACAATGATTGTAATGAGAAGGAT
This sequence comes from Pinus albicaulis, assembly GCA_034641835.2. Classification (NCBI taxonomy): domain Eukaryota; kingdom Viridiplantae; phylum Streptophyta; class Pinopsida; order Pinales; family Pinaceae; genus Pinus; species Pinus albicaulis. Next base: position 339,663,627 of record CM076578.1, on the reverse strand, counting down.
AGTTAAAATGGGTTATATGAAAACTATAGAAGAAAATACCTTCGAAGAAGATAGTTTGGATCCTATATTAAAGCAACTTTATGAAGATTTGAAATTAACCACGAGGGAAGTGGCTTCTCCTCCTCAAGACTATCAAAAACCCTTGAGAGCCCTAAAAAAACTGATTGATATTTGTGTTTGTGCAAAATATCTGGTCAATCATCCATCTTAGATATGCATAGGCAATGTTGTGGACAAACGACTCATTGAAGTTGAAAGTATACTCTGACTCTTTTTCCATGTCAATACTTTACCTGATGTGTTTACAAGAAAAGAGCACGATGTTGGGCACCGATGCTTTTTTGAAGCAGAGATTCTCTGTTTGGCAGATTTACAGTCCACATTCACTATAATAAAGATGGTTATGCATCAGTTATATAAAGGCCTCCATAATGTTTTGTATCATCTCTTAAAGAATCAAATAAGCGTGAAAAGGTTCTTGAATACTTAGCAGAAGTCATTGATAAAAATGCAATAAGGGCATGAATCAATATAAATCATCTCAAATGTGCTAGCGCTGGCATGTTTGTGAATCTCAGTGTTTTTATGCTAAAGCTTTGTGCACCATTTCTAGAAGATTTAAAAAAATTGACATTGATTGATCCAAATTATATCCTACACAACAACTGTCTTTATTTTCAGAGTTTGACAACACTTCATGCATCATCTATTGGACCGACAACATCAAAATATTTAGCTTTTTCCCTTGTGGGTCCCGATTGCTCTGAGTCTGGGGTTTCATTCAGTGTTTTAAAACTCCGACTCAGGATCAGAACTGGACGAGGGTCGACTGCGACTGCAACTCTGACTCGGTATCGACTCGTCTAGTTTGGTTTCAATGACTCAGTCTTTGTAAAAAATACATTAAATATTTATTTTTTTGTATAAAAACATAATTTTAAAGATTTTCATTCATGTTTCCAAACACAAAGCAATAGAATATAGATAAAGACAACATATGATCGAAGTAGGTTCGTGGATATATCCATTATATCAAAATGGCACCGAGTGCACTGTCCAATACATACATGATATAGAGATCAGAAAAAAAAAAAAGAAAAAAAAAAGAAAAAAGAAAAAAAAGGAGGCTCTAAATGGCCTCTACAACAAGTTACAAACCATGACTAGTCACTATTGCTAGACAAGATATCCTCTGGCTCAGACTCTGAATCAGAGGGGGAACCCCATGGCTCCTCCTCCTTATCAAGATCCTCAATTGGAACTGTAGCATTAGCACACTGAGCTTGAGATAGACGAGCTATGCGCTTGCGTCGTCGCTGACTAGAGGAAGTGCATGCGACTGCAACTGGAGGGCTTGGAGTTGGCCTGGGCCTGCTACTAGTGGATCTGCATTTAGCTAAGCCTCTACCTGTAAATCGAACTCCAACCCCACATTAGTATCGTCATTAGAATCAAACTGTGGTGGACGAGTCTCCAATACCCAATTTGATGTTGGATCAATATCATCCAACACGATGGGATTTGAATAAGGTCTTTTATTCAGCAATTGGTTGCGTCTTAGTCGAAAGTTGTATTGGACATAGACTAGATAATTTAACTGTTTTTGCTCCAAACTATTTCTCTTTTTTGTATGAATCCCCTTTTAAAGACAAACCAATTGCGCTCACACCCAGAAGCACTGCAAGTTTGACTCAAAATGCGGATTGCAAACCTCTGCAATTCAGGATAATGGCTACCAAATGCCTCCCACCATTGTGCTGCAAAAAACATAGTTGTGTAATGAGTTTCAGTTAGCTCAACAAATTATATCCAACTTTGAAATTATAAACATTTTTACAAAATAATAAAATATGAATTTGAAAATTTAAATTCTTTGTTTACCTGGCTCATCTGATTCCCTTGCAATCCTTGCAAGGTTCTTGCTAAAGGTACTTGTGGCTTTGCTGAAGAGAGTGATCTAATTGTGTATCAACAACTGGTCACTCTCCTTGGGGATCATGCGATCAATGCAGTCAATCAATCCATCTCTAACCTCCCCAGTCAAAGCTCCTTTTTCTAAAGCTTTATAATGATACCTTGGGTTTAGACAATACCTAGCTACATGTATAGGGCGATGGAGTTGATTGTTCCATCTTTGATGAATGATTGCCCAAATGGGCCCATACTTAGCCACTCTTTCCTTGTATGCTGCCTTGATTTGCTCCTTTGCTTGATCCATAGTCTCATAAATGAAGCCCGTAGCCAATCTTTCTCCATCCACCAACCGCAACACCTTAACCAGTGGCTCAACAACCTTCACAATCTCTGTTGCCTTTTTCCAAAATATTTCTTCATTAACTTTCTTTTTCACATCTTTGCCTTCATGTTTGTGAGCCCATTGACATTCATTCCATTCATCACTGGAAAAGAATTTTTGCAAGTTTCTATGTTGGGAAAGCATAGATTGCAATGTCAAAAAATGTGTTGCAAATCTAGTGATGGAAGGCCTTAATAATATCTTTGCCCCCTGTGTGTTTCCTCATCAGGTTCAAAATCCATGAGTGATTGTAAATATATTTTTCTATGCTTTTGGCATGCTCTATAGTATTCTTGATCCAATCTATTTTATCAATATCCTCAAGCATGAGGTCTATGCAATGTGCAACACATGGGGTCCAAATGGTGGTTTTGTGTTTTTCCTCAAATGTTTTACCAACAAGAACATAGTGAGAGGCATTACCTGTGATGATTTGAACAACATTAGCAACCACCACCTCTTCAACAACCTCATCCAAAAGCTGAAACAACAAGTGTGCATCTTTCACACTATCAGATGCATCAATTGATCTTAGAAGCATGGTTCCCCGTGGGCAAAAGATAAGAAAGTTTATGGTGGTACGATTCCTCTGATCAGTCCATCCATCTGACATGATGGTACATCCTGTTTTTGTCCATGAGTTTCTGGAGTGTAAAAACTCTGGTAAACTTGAATAAGTATATATTATTAATGATGATAGATAAGAGATGATTACAATGGAGAATCACCGAGGCTTTAAATATAGCCTCATGGTGTCCCTTGGTGAAGAGGCATGATCTTTGATCATGCCCTTTCACTTAATAAAACCTAATATAACTATATCTAACTAACAATTAATAAAATTTACATAACATTGCTCCTCTCTTAAGATGCTTTGTACTCAAAGCATACGTAACGATGGGTGTTGCTGGCAAAACACTTCAGACTCCCAAGATGCTTCTTCAATGGGCAAGTCCTTCCACTTGATTAAATATTCAGTAATAACACGAGAGCGCAGCTTCTTATCACGGGTAGATAGGATACTTCGAGCTCTAGAACGAGCTTGCCTTCATCATCCAAAATGGGAAGTGTTGTTTGAGGCAACTGATGGTTACCCAATGCCTTTTTTAAGCAGGACACATGGAAAACATTATGAACACGACTGGTATCGGGAAGGCTCAACCCATAAGCGACTTCACTGATCTTTTTAATAATTTGAAACGGACCATAAAACTTTGGAGCTAATTTATTTTTTCCTTTTTGTTTAAGGGACAACTGCTTGTATGGTTGAAGCTTGACAAACACCCAGTCTCCAACTCCAAATGATCTCTCAGTGCGATTACGGTCAGCCTGTTGCTTCATACGATTCTGTGCAACACTCAAATTTTCTTTTAGAATTTGGACGACCTTTTGGTGTTCTTCTAGTTGATTTTTTACTGCTGGCAAATTAGTTTGAACTAAAGCAAAATCTTTCCACTTCGGAGGCTCATATCCATATAGAGCCTGGAACGGAGTCATTTTTGTCGATGTATGGTAAGTAGAATTATACCACCATTCGGCAAGATGCAACCATTGGACCCACTTATTTTGTTTCTCCATAGCATAACATCGTAGGTAAGCTTCCAAACATTTATTAACAACCTCTGTTTGTCCATCTGTTTGAGGGTGATAAGCTGAGCTCATGTTGAGGTAGGTTCCAACATGGTTGAACAATTCCTTCCAAAAGTTTCCTTTAAATTTGGCATCCCTGTCACTGACAATAACTTTCGGAAAGCTGTGTAATTTATAAATATGTTTGCAGAATATCTCTGCAATTTGCTTTGCAGAGTCTGTTTTTTTAATAGCGATAAAGTGAGCATACTTAGTGAGTCTATCTACTACAACGAAGATCTTATCCTTTCCCTCCGATACAGGTAATCCTTCAATAAAATCCATTGATATTTCTTCCCATTTCTGAGCCGGAATATTTAAGGGATGAAGTAAGCCAGGTGTCATAATATTTTTAGTTTTATTTCTTTGACACTTGTCACATTCTGCAACATATTTTTGAATATCGTGACTCATACCCTTCCAGAAAAATAACTGACGTGCATTGTAGTAGGTTTTGAAATATCCTACATGTCCCGATGACATGGAATCATGTGATTCCTTGAGTATTTTTGATATAAACTTGGATTTGGAGTTTAGATAAATTCTCCCTTTGTACCATAAGATATCGTTCTTCCATTCAAATTTTGAATTCCCTGGAAGATTGTTGATTATAGCCAACATGTCCGGATCTTTGGCGTACTCACTTCTAATCTCATTAAGCCATTCAGGCACAACAATTGAAACTGCAAGTAATGTTGTTTCCTCATCTTTTCTAGATAGGGCATCCGCTACTACATTGTCCTTTCCTTTCTTGTGTAATATCTCCATGTCAAAAGCGGCAATCTTCTCGATCCATTTTTGTTGTTCTTCAGAGAGTGTTTTTTGCTGAAGGAGATACTGAAGACTGTTATGATCGGTTCGGATGGAAAATTTACTTCCTAACAGATATTGTCTCCATTTGGCCAATGCATGCATAATTGTGAGCATTTCCTTACTGTATGTGGACTTGAGACACTCACGTTTATTTAGTTTTCTGCTTTCAAAAGCAATAGGGTGCCCCTCTTGCATTAATACTGCACCAATACCGAATCCAGAGGCATCACATTCAATGATAAATGGTTTAGAAAAGTCAGGAGTTGCCAATACTGGTGCATTAGCCATTACTTCCTTCAAATCTTCAAAACATTTCCCTGCTTCTTCATTCCATTGAAACGAATTTTTCTTTAAAAGATTTGTAAGAGGTGCAGTTCGATGCGCATAATCTTTAATAAATCTTCGATAATATCCCGTTAATCCTAAAAATCCTCTGAGCTTGGATATGTTCACTAGTTTATTCCATTCCCTTATAGCCTTAATCTTAGAAGGATCCACTTTTACTCCTTCATGGGATATCAAGTGTCCCAGATATTCAACTTCTTCTTTTCCAAAGGTGCATTTGGATTTTTTTGCATAGAATTGATGGTCTTCTAGTAACGTGAGAATTTTATCCAAGTGTTGCAAATGCTCCCTCCAGGTTTTACTATAAATCAAAATATCATCAAAAAATACTAGTACAAATTTCTTAAGATATGGACGAAATAACTCGTTCATAGTGGCTTGGAACGTAGCTGGTGCATTTGTTAACCCAAAGGGCATTACTTTAAATTCATAATGACCTTCATGTGTTTGAAATGCAGTTTTTGGTATATCTTCCAATCTAATTCGGATCTGGTAATAACTTGACCTTAAATCTAATTTAGAGAAATATTTTGCGCCATGGAGTTCATCCAACATTTCATCGATAAAGGGAATTGGAAACTTATTTTTAATGGTTATCTTATTTAATCCTCTATAGTCAATGCATAGCCGAAATGATCCGTCTTTTTTTCTTACCAATATAACTGGGGCAGCATACGGACTCTTACTTTTTGAAATAACCCCACATTTTAAAAGGTCTTGGATTATCTTCTCAATTTCCGTTTTATGGTGATGTGGGTAGCGATAAGGCTTGCTGTTAACAGGGTCTGATCCTGCCTTGACTTTTATTGTATGTTCGATTTCGCTATGAGGAGGCATCTTCATTGGTAGATCTTGAAATACCTTTTCATGTTTATGAACTAGTGCTTGTACCTCCTGTGATACTTCGTGGTTGACTTTTGTAGATAACATCTCTAAATGATGACATTCGACTATATAGGCTGGCGCTCCCTTTCGGATCATCTTCATCATCTGGGATGATGATACGATTTGATTTTCTGGGGCTTGGAATCCAAATAACTTGTGCTTCTGCCCTTCCCACTTAAAGCTTATAAACTGCTTCTGATGGTTGGCCGAATAAGTACCCAAGGTTTGTAACCACTGAATTCCTAAGACCACATCTACTCCTCCGAGTGGTACGACATAGAATGGAGATTCTAAACTAAAGTCTTTAATCTGCAATTTGACTTTATGACATTTTCCTACCTGTTCAATCTTCTTACCATCGGCCACCATTACCTTCATATTAGGCATGGGAAAAGTAAAGAGGTTGAGTCTTTTGGCCATGGTTGAATCTAGAAAATTGTGCGTGCTGCCTGTGTCTATGAGAACCATTGCGTTGTTTTTCTTAATATGTCCCCTTAATTTTAGTGTCTGAGGTTGTGATATACCTGTCATGGCTGATAATGACACTTGTGGAGTGCTGTCATCATCTACTTCTGGGGAGAATTCTAGGGTATCTTCTATCCCTTCTATGTCTGAATCATCATTGTTAGAATCATTAGTTGCTTCACAATTATACAGATTTTTTTCTTTCCCATTAGCACATCTGTGCTTAGGGTCCCATTTTTCGCCACAACGTTTGCATTTGCCTTCCTTCATTCTTTGTATTTCCAAGTTAGATTTGTCTCCTTCGCGAAGGCGTGGTGGAACATATTTCATGTTATCTTCTTTTGTGATTGAGGAAACCGTCGTCTCGAATATACTTTTTCTGGTTTTGATAATCTTTCAAATTTCTTTTCAGCAGCTTTTGCTTTTTGCCTTGCTACTTCTACGGACGTAATTTCATGTAGTTCTAGCTCTTCCTGTATGTGGATTTTAAGTCCTGAGATGTAAGACTGGATTAGACGAGATTCCGACAATCCGGGTACTCGTGTTGCCAAGGTCTCCCATTCTCAAGTGTACTCATCCACATCTCCTTTTTGGCGTAATTTGATAAATGTTGAAAATAACTTTTCTTCTTTTATGCCTTGAAACCGTTTGAAGAATGCATCCTTAAATTTCCTCCAACTGATAGCGAGCGTCGTCTTTTTCCACCACATATACCAATTATATGCTTCTCCTTCCATTTTCATGGAAGCATGTTTAATTTTTTCGTCATCACTAGTAATGTCATAAATCTCAAAATATTCTTCTGCTTTATTAAGCCATGCAACACTATTTTTTTCATTACCATCAAACTTGGGTAGCTTGATTTTGGCTTTTCGCTGATATGCTAATGGTGGAACAAGAAGAGGATATTGATTAGCAAATGCATTCCAGAGCTGCTTATTTTGAAAATCTGCATTACTATCTTCTTGATGATGTGGGGAATCGGTTTTTTCCTGATGCTCTTCTGAGTTCCCTGAATCTGCGGAATTGTTTTGTTGATTTTGTTCCCTGTTAGGAAATATTGGGGATTGTGTCTGACTTAACTTATCTATCTTATCATTTAGCTTATTGAAGAGTTCTGTCATATTGTTCATTGCTTCGCTCTGCTTTTCTGTGGCCTCGTGATGATTTAGCCACATTTGTCTTTCTATTCGATTTGTTGTATCATGAATCTTTTTGATGTTGTTGGAGTGCCCTGCAACTGTACCTTCCAGATCGATTAACCTCTTTCCGAATTCTTCGGAATTATTATTAATTTGTTTCTCAAGATCTCCCAATTTCTTCTGGAATTCAGCCATCGACATCGATGAAGACATTGAACGTGTATGAGGTGGGGAATATTTTTCTGCCAGTTTCTCCTCTTTTTTCTTTAAAATTAATTAATTAATATTTAATTAATTAATTATTATTATTATTATTATTATTATTTTTAACTATATAATTATTATATATATATAATTTTTAATTAAAAATTATATAATATATATAATTTAATTATATAATTATTAAATGAGAATTATATAATATATAAATGAATTATATAATTATAATATATATATATATATCTATATATATATATATATATAAAATTATCAATTGAACTATATATTATATATTTTATATAATTAAAAAAAATCGTTTTTAAAATGTGCCGTTCCGCTGAAAAGACACCCTGTTTCTTGTAGGGGAAACAATCGTTTTTTTTTTTTAAATACAACGATGCTTAGAGAAATTAAAACGTGGATCACACACTGTTTCACGATTTTTTTTTTAAATGTAAGTTTTTATTTTTTGGGCGGAGTGTGCAGAAACAGCGGAATTGTGGGGACGGATGTTGAACAGTGTTGTGAGGGACGGCGGAAGGGTAGGGCACAAAAATCAAATGGTGACAGTTCAACACGATTTAGAGGTAAGCGTCAGACGGATAGTGACAGTTCAGAGGTGATGGATAGTGTGGTCAACAACGACAAGAGGATAGCGTCAGACGGTATGACAGTGTGTTGAGTATTTTACAGAAGATTCTGGCTTGCGAATGGATGGAGAACAAAGGCAGCGTATGGCAGAGATGCCGGGGAACAGGTGTGGATAGGAAAATTCGACCGTGGGGGATGCAGAAGCACCTGTGATGGAATGAACAACGACTGGCTACGGGTAAGGGCAATGATGTGTGAGGTGTATGGGTAATTGCAGAATTTAAAATTCAAATGTTTCTTTGTAATCCGAGCTTCACAAGCGATGATTGTCCACTATAATGGAACCTGTCCACAGTTTCAAGGTAATCTGAGGTGCACCGAGCCTCCACAGTTCACTGTTTGCTGTTCAAGCTTTCACAACAAGTCCGAGCTACGTTGACACCAGAGGTCGAGTTACTGAGGCTGCAATCCGAGCCTGTCACTGTTCAGACACCCACAAAACTGTAGGTCCGAGCTACAGATCACACAGAAAGAAAAAAAATTCCTGAAATTTCCTTTGAAATTCTTAAACCTGTTGATCACACAGATCCAGAAGAGCGATGGCTCCGATACCAATGGAGTGTAAAAACTCTGGTAAACTTGAATAAGTATATATTATTAATGATGATAGATAAGAGATGATTACAATGGGGAATCACCGAGGCTTTAAATATAGCCTCATAGTGTCCCTTGGTGAAGAGGCATGATCTTTGATCATGCCCTTTCACTTAATAAAACCTAATATAACTATATCTAACTAACAATTAATAAAATTTACATAACAGTTTCTTAAATCTCTCAAATATTCATCAATGGGCACAATCTCTTTTTGCAAAAGAGATCCCCTTAACTCATGCATAGTAGAGCCTTTGAAGCCCTTTCTAGCAACATATATGGCATCGAACATAGGTAATATGGTGAACGAGAAGCATTGAAGGGGATACGAGCATCATACCACCATCTAGCTATGTAATCACAAGCAATTTCTCTCAATTCTTTCTTCCAATGCTAATCTAAAGTGGGCTGCACTTGACCTCTAGTAGCTTTAGGACCATGTGCATTATCAGAGGGAGAGGAGGGTGTGTAAAAATTTTTGATAGTACCCTTGTTTTTCATTGTACCCTTACCCTTTTCTTGAATAGACTCCAAAGAGGGAGGAACATAGCAAAAGGGGTTTGATGCTTCAGTGCAAGGGATAGATGAAGAGCCCTCATAATCAAAATTGGGGTTGGCAGCCATCTTGTGTTTTATATTCCTTTTCCTCCCAATTTCAACCTCTATTTCCTTTTGCCTAGCTTTGTCTTCCTCAAACTTTTGAAATTGATCTCTCAACTCCTTCCTAATTTTCCCAATTTCTTCTATTGGTGCTTCACATGGAGTAATTTGGCCTATAAGACCAGCCAAGTGTAGTTTCTGCCTATTAATGCCCCCTCCACCCCCCTTAATTTTTCTTTTACAAAGTTTGCAATGTATTTGATCATCAACCATCTCAACATATGCCCAAGTAATGTCTTTCATTCTAGGTGCCATTTTGGACTGATTTTTTGACTTGGAAATGAAAGGTTTAAATCTAAAAAAAAAAAAAAAAAACCACTACTCGTTCTATGTTCATTTCTTTCACAAAAATCTATGTTTTCAATTTCCAGATTTGCAAAAAAAAAAGAAAAAAAGTAAAGGCAGACTTTAGAAGTGAATAAAAAAATACCTCTAAGCTCTAGCTTCCTCAATGCCACTCCAACAAACAAACTCCTCACTGCTGCTCCAAAGCTTGCCCAAGAAGCTCCTCATTGCTGCTCGAAAGCTTGCCCAAAAGACTCTTCAAAGCTTCTCCAAAAACCAACTCCACAACTCTTCACAAATACCTCACAAATTCTCACTCAATTGCAATGAGTTAGTAGTGAGGAAATGAGAGGGGTTGGGTAGCTTTTATATGATTGGGAGGGGTTAGAGGCCTTACCAAAACCCTAACAACAAACTAAAACCCGGTTTGGAGTCTGATTTTGGGCTATTGTGGGGTCCTCGGTCGGTTGGCACTGGCTCGACTGGTCTAACTCGGACTCGGCTGAGCCGGTCGATTTGTGACCGAACTGGTCGAGTTGGTGACCGGCTCGACCGGTTCGGTCACAAACCGACCGCCAGATTGGTTTTTCTACCGAGCCGATCTGGGCATGGGGTTGGCTCGATTGGCTTGGCCGATTTCGAGTCAGACTGACCGGTTTTTAAAACACTGGTTTCATCATCCAGGATTTCTTCAACCTGTTCCAGAGGAAAAACAACATACAAATGTTCAATGGACAAATCAACATTGCGAGAGAAATTAGGATTGTATATCAAACAAATGTCTATGAGCTTCAGTCCTCGACTCGGCTGGTTCGGTCACAAACCGACCATCAGATTGGTTTTTCTACCGAGCCGATCTGGGCATGGGGTTGGCTCGGTTAGCTCGGTCGATTATGAGCCAGACTGACCGGTTTTTAAAACACTGGTTTCATCATCCAGGATTTCTTCAACCTATTCCAGAGGAAAAACAACATACAAATGTTCAATGGACAAATCAACATTGCGAGAGAAATTAGGATTGTATATCAAACAAATGTCTATGAGCTTCAACATTGTATTTACCGATTCCTCCAAGCTCAACATCGTATTTATCGATTCCTCCTTTAAATATGGCACTTCATGTTCTCCACCAATATCCGCTGTGATTCTCGGTTGATCCATTGTCATTCTCACTGCTCTGTTCATCAAATCCCACGCCCCATAGAAGATCCAGGTGAGCATTGCATGGAGACAGGAATTTTACTCCTCGATCTTTCTGAAGCTTAGCGAGTGGGGTTTCCTTCATCCCGGGTTCAAAGCGCTTTGTGTCGAGGCTGGTTCGGGACAACTAGTGCTGGCGTTGTGGGAAATCAACCTGCCAGACACAATAGGAATCGATCACAAGGATGGCAAGGTGTTCACGCCGCTGGTGAGAAAGGGCGATATCAAACATCCTACCCACACAAACCGACCTCCACTCCTGCCGCTTACAAGTTTATGTGCCCCACATACAGGCCGTTGTACAATACACATATCGCAGACCATGGCCACTATTCCAGTTGCCGACGAAGAAATCCACAACACGTTAAAAGCAGTGTTCCATGGTGACGTGCCCCCAGGGTGGGGGACGCGCTTCCCCACTCCCCCATGCTCCCGGGAGGAGGAAACTCCTGGGGAAACGTTTGCCCACGTCCCTTTTTTTGGGAAAACTCAGGGAAACTTTGGGGGTACTTTTTCCTAGTGACTAAAAGCGTTCCTCCGCATCCCTCCAAATTTTTTTGCTAATAACAATTAAAAGCATAAAATATTACAAATATTAATCTAATTAAAAAAAATGAAAATAAAAACTAAAGGATAAATTAAAACTTTACAACATAATCATTCGTATTTCTCATTCATTTCTCATTAACCCTACGATTTTACCTTACCGCGTGACATTTTCCTTCTACTGTCGCTCAACATTTTACCTTGCCACTCGACATTTTTCTACTGCTGCTGCTTGACATTTTTGATTCGCAATTTGCTGTGATTCGGATTTACCATCGATTGGGGGCCTAAGACATTTGGAGCTGCGATTTTCATTTTGTGACTTGGCGCTGTCAGATTGGAGTTGCAATTTTCATTTTGTGACTTGGAGCCACCAGATTGGAGCTGCAGTTTATTATTTAGTACTTTTTGAGAAATTTACTACTATTTCACTGCTTTCTATGTTTACTTTTAGTTTAGTATTCTAAGGCTATTTTAGACTTCATCATAATGTCATTGTCATATGATGAATTTATTTTCGATGTGCATTGTGTAATTTCAATTGTCAAATGATTAATTTAATTTAGATGTGCCTTGCATAATATTAATTCCCATTGCCAAATGATGAATTTAGATGGAACATTGCATAATGTCAAATGATGGATTCAATTTAGTAAATTACTTTTAGATTTACAATTTTACATTGATGATTGTTGAAATGTCAAATGATAATTATGATTCATACTAGTCTAATATGAAATGATGATTATATTTAGATGTAGGTTTCATAATTATCAAGATTTACTATTTACTAACTTAGTTATTTACATTATTTGGGATTTTATTTTTTATTTTTATATATTAAAATTTTAATAATTTTATAATTTTTATGAATCTAACGTCCCCCCGTTTCCCCGAAATTTCCCTAAATTTTGTGGTTGCTTATATACGTCCCCCTTATGTGTATCCCCGCTCCCACGTTTCCCTGTCCCAAAAACTCGGTGGAACATTGGTTAAAAGGTTGTTGTCCGCCATCAAACGTCGTGCCCACTCAGCGGGTCAGAAGGCGTGTGATAGGTGTTGATACATATAGGGTCGATGTATACACCGTGGTCGTTGATACACTGTGGTTAATATATATAGTTGGATCATATGGTTAATATATATAGTCGGATCGATATATGTATCGAGATATGTATTTGCGTTGATACAATAGTCATGGGTCGAGTTACATTATAGTACATCATAAACGAAATAAAATTTAATTAATTAAAATTATTTAATTGATTAAATTATTAAAAAAAGCTATATTACATAATTTTAATATAAACTATATTATATAATCTAATATAGTTATATTAATAATAATAAAAAAACCATGGTTTCAAGACGGTGTTACGTATGTCGAGATAAAAAATGTAAGTGTTGCATAGGCCGAGAGGTACGAGTGACATCAAGTTACATATGCTGAGATGACAAGTGCAGTATGAAGAAAATTGTCAGTAATATAGCTTTGAGGACAAAGCTTTTGAAGGAAGGGGCAACGTTACGAAGATACAATTATATAAAATAAAACAATTATAAATAAATATAAATAATAAATAATGATTATTTAAATAATCATTAGTTAAGTGAAAATGCATGTCTAAAAGTCATGCCCAATCACGAAAGGACACCTGCCTAGGTATATAAGCAGGGCCTCATTGTAATATTCATCATCACTTGTACATTTTTATATATTAATAAATGATTATTAGTAATACCTTTTGTGTTTTTTACATTTAAAGTCAACAAGCTATAAGTTTTGTTGCTTCACGTAGGTGGAATTCCCCTAGTTGAGAGGGAGTGTTAAAATTGGCAACTGGGGCCAAATACCACTTTCAACAAGTCATTTGACGGGGATATTTATTGTATTGAATTCCTCTTTTCGAGAGGACCAAATTCGACCTAAAGATCACTAAATTTGGACAAGGAGAAATAAGTTTGTGAAATGAAGCGCACACGTATGCAAATTGTCAAGGTCAGTATCACTAAATTTGGACAAGGAGAAATAAGTTTGTGAAATGAAGCCCACACGTATGCGAATTGTCAAGGTCAGTCACACCTCCATCGATTTGTATAAATAGAGGTGATTTCCAACCTCATTAGACACATCCAAGTGCTTTATTCTATAGCAAATATATGTCGGAGGTAGCCAAGCTCTAGGAGGATGACAAAGGGGCTGTTTGAGGTGAGTTTTACCTCTGCATCTGGCAGAGATACTTCAGATGGACAGCCACAGGCCTTGAGGTAAATTCTGGGCAGTTTGTGTGGGTAAATATGTCCTTGCAGGTCCAAATTCAAGAGAAGAAAGGCAGGCCAAGTTTGTGTATTGTTTCTGGGCTGGTTTGTGGACAATTTAAGGAAGAAATTATCTCCTTGAGAGGCCACACTTCAGAGCAGTTGCTTTAGGAAGGTCTGCAGGTCTGTACAAGCCTAGATAAGGGGTACGAGAGGCCTAATTTGGGTACAGACCAGCCCTAGGGGCCAGCGAAGGGCAGCATATTGTATGCCTAAAAGAGCCGCAGTTGAGAGGAGTTTTGGAGCTGTTAAATGAGACAGCAGTGGACTGTAAGTAGCCCTAACCAGACCAAGCTTCTACAGCTGTATGACATCAGCTTAAGCGAGCACAATTTGACTGCTCCAGAATTGCATTTTTTATTGGGCCATCTATTTATCTAAGGGCAGTGATATTGGATCTTCAAATTGGCAAGCCAATTTTGACTTTGAATTATTGTACTTTCTCTCACTCTCTCTCTGCTGAACATTTGATATTAATAATAAGAAGAATTGATCAAGAGTTTTCCCCATCTTGGGATTTTTCCCTGGCTTGAGCCATGTTCTTGTGTTCTCTTGTGTTGGCTTGTCTTCCACATTTATTGTTTATGTTCTTTCTTCAGTTACTGTCAATGCGATAATGATTTATGTGATTGCTAATTGAAATGAAATGGACATGTATGTAGCTAGCAGTCCCATTGATGTATTTGTGGTCATTTGCTGTATTTGATGTATTTGTGGTCTTATCTGATCCTTATCTACCCAAAGAATTAAAGAAATACAAGAATAAAAGCTTGAAAGCTTTCAGTGAACAGGATTTGATCCAAGAGTGGATAAAATAATTTGAATATAATTATTTTCTTGGCTAAAAGTTGTAAACCCTTAATTTTTTGCATCAGTGAGTTTTATAATTTATGCTGATCCTTTTCGTATGATAGGAAGGTTCTGCTTTATTTAAAAGATCTTATCGTGATTATTACTGTCCTATACTCATCTGATCATGTTTTCTTGATTCAACAGGTTGACAGTCGTGATGTTGCACAGCTACTTCAGAGTATAATTTTTGTAATTGATGCAGTCCTTCCTTTACTTAGAAGACCCCCTCAGAATTTTGTGGAAGAACTGGAACGCGACTTGAGACAATTGATAGTTCGATATTCTTTCTTAACAGTTGTTCATGCTTGTATAAAGTTAGTGCTCACCCTTTTCCATGTCTCAGTTTATTTTCTAATCAGCTGTTCTATTAATTTCCTTTAATCTAATTATGGTCGCTACTTATTCCAAGGAAATTTCATTTGTCTGTGTGCTGGATTATAACAAGCTATTACATTTTCTCATTTCCTTTTGTATATGCCTTTAGTATTGTCATATAACATCTAGTTAGTTATTACACTTTTTTTAGGAGAAGTTTTAGAAAAAGCATTTCAAATTTAAACGGGAACTTTATTGCAACTTATGGATTGAATAGAATTATCCTTTTGCAAACATTATATGTTTTGTTCTTCTACATGACAATGTTTTTGAGGTAGGTTGATGTATGGGGTTTAGGAAAACACTGAGCTATGATACTCACATGGAAAAAATGCTCAAACTGTGAGTGCCATAGTTAACAAATGGCCATGCACAAATATTAAGTGCCATAGTGAAAAAACTTCCATATGGCCAGTTCATGTATAGAAACACATTGGTCATATGGATGTGCAGTGTGGATATGGTATGTTTACAAAAAGCCCAAAAAATTTATTCTGAACAAATAATTAGTTAACTTGTAAGCTCTGACCAAATTCCCTACTGATAATGTTTTGAGTAGACGAAATTCTTTGCGGATAATATTTTTGGTATGGTTGCTGCTGTTGAATAGTATGTGTTTTTCAGACACCACCTCCATTTTATAGTTATATGGCACTATCTAGTTTGCGTTGGGTATATAACTTTATCAAATATTCGACCAAGTTTCTGCGATGGGGGACGCAGGAACAAGGAGACATAGAGGGGGAAGGTGTGGGAGCACTCCCATATTTTAGGGAAATTCAAGGGGAACAAGGGGATGTTGGGGCATATACATGTGTGTGTGTATTTCAAATTCAAATCCAATAATGGAATACATTAATTCATACATTATAAATGATATAATGAAATAGAAGTAGTAAAATAGTTTATACATTGATTTAAATTATCATTCATTATTTTTAATTTTAGAATCTAAAGACTGGAATAGTAAATTGAAATTAACTCAAAAATAGTGAGAAAGTGACGAGTTAGAGTCTCAGTCTACGGTCATTAGTATCTAGAGTTGAAGACTCAAAAGGTAAAACTGAAAATGAAGAATGCACAATGAAGCAATGTTTTCAGAATCAGATTGGTCATCAATGTAGTTGATTTGAATACTGGGAATCGGAAAAACAATTGGACCAAAAAACTAGTTGACTAAAAGGTACATAAATATTCAAATTTTGAAAAATACGTAAATATTCATTTGCATCCATATGAATGCAAACCATATTATACATAAATATGCAAAATTGTGTGTATATATATATATATATATAGAGAGAGAGAGAGAGAGAGAGAGAGAGAGAGCATATGAAGAAAATAACTCAAAGTGCAATCCATTTTCGAACAAAAAATACATCAACAAAGTGCCACTGTATTGTTGATGGGAGTAGAAAAGTAGTGTTATGCTTGTTTAAGTGTTAATGCTATTGAGAATTTAGAGGGCTGGTGATTAATTCAAATTCTCTTCATGATAATTACTTGTGAGCTTACTTGAGTTACTTATGTCTTGTCTTCTTTCTCTTAGTTAGTCTTTCATTAAGTCAGTTATCAAAATACACTAGACACAAAAATAGGCTCTTAGAGCCACGACAAAACCTCTCCCTCTTGGAGAGGAAAACCTGCAAATAATTCTTCTTATAGATCTTCAAATGACAAGTACCATGACCAGGACTTAGACCCTTGACCTATAAATGCTTCTAAGACCTCACCATCGCTTCTTTGACTGCTTCCAATGTTGATCCTTTATATTTACACTGTCTTACACTGATCTGCTTCAACATTTAGAGAATTTGGTCTCTACTTCTATTTTCCTCGAGCTTATCAAAACACTGCTTCTATATGTAGATCACTTTCTTTTGACTTCTGAGAATAAGAAGGTAAATCTCTGATTTACCTTCCTTTCATCTACTTATTCTCTATGTAGATATACACCACATCAGACTTCAGTAATACATATTATAGTATCCGCACATTTCTCCAGACATGATCTGTAAGTCTTGTTGCTGGATCCGCAATAGAAATATCCGCATATCTTCTTTCAAGAAATCCATACTTCTACTTGTAGCTGTTTTAAAGTGATATGCACCTTCACTTCAGGGTGATCTGTATTTTAACTTCAGTAAGCCACATCCTTTAAGACATATAGATTTGCATACACTGCACTTCTTCTTATAATTCATATTACACTTCTTATTTTAATCCGCATTGCACTTCCGAGGTGACCGCATTACACTTCAGAGGTGACTGCAATACAATTCAGTGATGACCGCATTACATTTCAGAGATGACCGCATTACACTTCAGAGATGACCGCGCAAATCTTACCTTCACTTATCCGCAGAACAATGGTATAAATATAGACAGTCTTACTATCTTTGGGCCGACCACCAATTATGCTTGTAGGCCAACTTATCAGTTGATTGGAGGTCGACTTCAACACATCGTAATATAGTTTAACTTGCAGCATGTTGGAGGACTGAATGAGACCATTCATTCACGGTTTCAAGGACTAGGTCTTGGAGCATTACTTAGACTAGATGCTTCATATACATATGACACATATTACATTTGTATCTAGAAGATAAAAACCTAGATAAACATCAAGAAGAAGACTAACCTATAATAAACTCTTGCTCATGAAACCCATGAAGCAAGTACAAAATACATTATATTATCTTTGTCTTCTATTTTACATAATTACATACTTAACATGAAGACCGACCTAGTTACACTTTTCAACACTCCCTCTTAACTAGGGAGGTATTCATACAGGTACATGGTCACTTTCAAACTGAAGAATCTCATAAGAAGAATCAGATTGGTAATCACATATGTATAGCATGATATCAACCAACATTGTTGTTAAATTTGGACAACTAGGTCCAAACTCCATGTTATGATGCTCAGATTAAGAGGCTAATATTTTTGTTGGATTCCTCTTTCGGAGAGGTGTAAAATCCATATATAATATGTCTTAATCCGATGAGCAGAACATTTATTTTGAATTTATTATTCATAATAAATTATATGTGCAGGTCGGCCTTAAGGTTTCACACCCCCAGCAGATGTGTCACACACCCCAATGATGGATATAAATACAGGCAAAGTTGGAGAGCATTTGACCACAACTCAACACACATCTTCTTCTCTCATCTGATTTAGTACGAGCTCCTTGGAGGACGAGTTCAACCCACACGTGTGAAGAAGAAGGAGGACGAATCTGTACGGCTGAGCTGAAGGAAGAATTTCTGCAGCTAGGGTTTTGCAAAAAGTTTGACCAGCGTTGACTTTGGTCAACGCATGGTCCGAAAGGGCTGAAATTTGGTGATAAGTTAGATTTTGGAAGGCCGTACTGTTTGGCACAGAAATCAAGGTCAAAGGGTTGACCAATCTGCTGCTGCGTTGACTTTTAGCTTGCTGCCTTGCGTTGACTTTTTCTGGACAGCGTTGATTTTTTTGGAGTTGACTTGGGTTGACTCATTTGCTGATTAGAGGACTGTTGTGACACATTCTGGGTTGGCTGACCAAGGAGACTTTGCTGGTTGAAGCATCCTGTTGACCGCCGTAACGCACCACCACATTTTTCCTGTTTCTGATTTGTCTTCTGTAAGATCCACTTATATGTTCTATCTGCATTTTACTAAACTGTTTGTATGATTGCTGTGAGAAAAGTAAAGTTGCTCCAAGCATAGAACATCTACAAAAATTTACATGGAATCGGAGCTGAGGTGAAGACAAACTCTATCTTTAGCAATCACCACCGAAAGAAATGGGTTCCACAAGTCTTGAATTCAAGGAGAATGACAAGCTGACTGGAAGGGATGACTTCCATGCCTGGAAGATGATATTAGATCTCAAATTGGAAGACCATGATCTCTTGGATCATGTACTGGGTAAGATTCAAGAACCTCCATCCAATGCCACCACTGCTGCTAAAAACAAGTATAAGAAGGGGGAGATCAAAGCAAAGTTGATGATCAGGGAATCCATACATAAGAGTCTGGTTGCCTATATATCTGAGCTAGGCACATCCAAGGAGATGTATGACAAATTGATCCTGATGTTCAAAGTAAACAATGTGAACCAAGTGCTATTCCTCAAGAATAAATTGAAGAATATGAAGAAGGGCCGGGATGAGTCTGTTCAAACTTACTTTTTGAAATTGACCGAAACAACGAACAATCTGCTGGCTATTAAAGACAAGCACCGATCGTGGAGATGAGCTCACCGTACTCTGAGGACTTCATATGAACAAAGTATTCACAACTACTGTCTCAACAACAATAACACCAATCTTTGATGGTGAATAGCTTCGTATGTATGCAAGACTTCACAAGGGATGGCTAAACGATGTTTGCTCGAAATACGCCATGGTGCCTGGCCTCGAAAGAAGAACTCTGGCGGTCCAAAGAACAAAGGAAGAGCAGGGGCCCAAGGAAAGAAGGGCAAGTGTTTCACTTGTCATAGGCCTGGTCACTATGTTAGAGAATGTCCTTTCAAGAAGGATTCTCCCGATAGTGATGAAAACAACAACAACCGGAGGAATGGAAATCAAAGAAACAACAGGTCCAAAGGAAAGAGGAAGGCTCCCTCTGGTGGAAACAATCAACCTTTCAAAAGGTCTAGAAACTCCAGGTATGAGGAGTCAAATGTTGTTGATAAAAGAAATGAATACAATTCTTGTATCTGCCCTCTCTGCTGCATCTCTGCCCGACACTATGGATGTCTGGTTGATAGATAGTGGTGCCTCAAGGCACATCACCGGGTTCAAGGAAGCACTTTCTGATATGGTTGAGAAGGATGTTAATCTGAAAATTATCCTTGGAGATAATGCCACATATCCTGTGAAAGGGATAGGGACTGTGACCCTCCACTTGTCTCAAGGTCAAATCCTCCGCTTGCAAGATGTACTATATGTACCTGATTTGAAAAAGAACCTTGTGTCTATTTCGGATATGGAAGACAAAGGTTTCAAAGGATTTCAAATGCAACTATCTTCGATGGAATAAAGCCTGCGTAAAGGAAAGTCAGCGTTATCTCAACTGGTTTTTTGTTGGTACACCTACCAGGGGAGGTCTGTCAGAGCAATGACATGTGATACTATCCGACAAACCGAACTATGGCACCGAAGGCTTGGACACCTTCATTACAAGGCCCTTCCGAAGGGCGAAGGTGGTGATGGATGCCTCCTACCAAATAACCGCGGTTGCAAGGCAACAACAAGGAAAACATACAAGGGGACCTTTCCCCTCAAGTGTCACAAAGACATCTGATATATTGCAACTGGTCCATTCTGATCTATCTGGTATGTTGCCCGTGACATCCCCGGGGGGATGTTCTTACTACATGACATTTACTGATGACTTCTCTCGCAAAACCTGGATATACTTCTTGAAGAAGAAGGATGAGGCTTTCATGTGGTTCCGTACCTTCAAAGCCTTGGTGGAAAATATGATCGGAAAGAAGATCAAGATTTTGAGGACTGACAGTGGCAAATTTAACATGTAATCGCATGAGTTCAGACTTTTAAAATTCAAAAAGAGAAGTCACATTAAGAGGGAGATCACTACCCACACACCTTGAAAGGCATTTGTGTTGTCGAACGCAAGAATAGTGACCATTGTGTCGCTCGTGCTGCTGCGGTGACTCGTGTCCACGAAGTTTCTCGTGGGGAGAAGTCATGAACATCATTGCACATTCAAACCGACGTTCCTCATTCCGTCCCTCGGGACTCAAAACCCGAAGAGGAAGCTCGTAAGAAACCTCGATGTCTACATTTAGAATTTTTGGATGTCCTGCTCTTATTTTCATGTGCCGTGTTAAAGAGAAGCAGCCGGATGCCATCGGGAAGAAAGGAATGTCAGGGTTACGTTGAGATTTCTTGAAGGCCTATAGAGTCTAAAAGTTTCCTGTTGAGAGGGGAGACCCATTTGGACAACTAGGTCCAAACTCCATGTTATGATGCTCAGATTAAGAGGCTAATATTTTTGTTGGATTCCTCTTTCGGAGAGGTGTAAAATCCATATACAATATGTCTTAATCCGATGAGCAGAACATTTATTTTGAATTTATTATTCATAATAAATTATATGTGCAGGTCGGCCTTAAGGTTTCACACCCCCAGCAGATGTGTCACACACCCCAATGATGGATATAAATACAGGCAAAGTTGGAGAGCATTTCACCACAACACAACACACATCTTCTTCTTTCATCTGATGTAGTACGAGCTCCTTAGAAGACATTTCCAGCCTACACGTGTGAAGAAGCATGGGAGGATTTAATCAGGACGGGTCAGAAATGGCGATTTAATTTCTCACTAGGGTTTGCAGAAATGACCAAATGCTGACTATCAACGATGGTCCGTGTTAATAAATTTGGTGAGAAGTTCATTTTGGTTGTCGTATCACGGCATGGTAAACCCACGCGCGTTGACGAAATTTGGTCACTAAACACTTAGTTGTCGCTCATACACTTTTTTTTTCTCGGGACATCATTAATTTTTTGAGCGATTTTGTTGATCGTATTTGTTGAATAGAGGACCGCGACATTCGGTTACCACCATGAGATCACTGTTGAAGCATCCTGTTGACCGTCGTAACGCACCACCACATTTTTCCTGTTTCTGATTTGTCTTCTATAAGATCCACTTATATGTTCTATCTGCATTTTACTTAACTATTTGTGTGATTGCTGTGAGAAAAGTAAAGTTGCTCCAAGCATAGAACATCTACAAAAATTTACAATTGTCCTAGTGCAAAGCCTTGACTAACAACCCCATCTCTCAACGAGACAATGGGCTATACTGCTGGTGAAACACATGACTAATAGACACCATATTCATTGTCTCTCCAAAGTACATACTCCACCCAGGTGTTCCCAAAGTATGACCTTCTTGGACCATTCTTCACTTGGGTAGCCAACCCTCATCAGTCCTCGACTACTCTTATCTTGAATGCCCTATCTCATTCTCAAAGATTATCGAATGCCAGATGATTACCCAGTCCTCCATTCTGTCTTCTAGGTGAAGACCATAATTTTGTGTCTATCCATTCTCTCCACATGGCCTTCACTAAGACTTACGACTATTAGTCCTGGTCTAGTATTAGAGAATTACATATGTCACTCCCTCTTAGCACAAAAAGGACATACTTCAAGTTTCTTCCAAGTAAGAAACTTACCACCAGGCTCCCTCTTAACCAGGGTTTGCAGCAACAATCCAACTACTCATGAAGAATTCCTCCCTTCGATGTCATGGATTTCAATATTGAGGAATCTTCAACTTTTGGCTCCATAGGGCACATATCATCCATCGCTTTTAGTCACGAGTCATGTCCACCATCAGAAAGTGATTCATCGGTCTTCTACACTTGGTCCACCATTATGCCACGCTGCTTTCCTTCGAATCATCTCCATGGATCATACATCCTTTCTCATGATTAGCAGCCTTGCACAAATTCATCCAGATAAACATATACATATGAAATTTAAAACAAAAGTTACCTCAGTGATGATCTTTCACCATGACATCTTCCTGTAGGCATCGACATCCTTTATTCAGATTGACACATGTCCTATTGATATGTTTTGTCAAGTGTCTTCTTTTTTACCAGCCTTCTGTCAGAGTCTACATATCCTCCATGAGATCTCCTAGTCACATCTTCTTGGCTTCTGGATGATAACTGCCTCTTGACATGGTTGCATTTCATGATCTCTTTCTTTCTGCACATTCTTCATTCCCAGGAACTTACACATTTTCTAGTTCCTCGTTCATATACAACCACCTCATATTTCATGACGATATATATAATGTTGATATCATTTGTTAGTGCACTGAGAGATCCTCCTTCATAGATCATACTTCTAAATATAGAAGTTTTTACCTGCAACCATATGACATGACTTCACAACATCTAGTGTCAGCATATAAATATATACATACCTCATACCTTTATCATTTAAGTCATCCTTCAGCAGCTTTACTAAAATGAAGAGCTTCATTCCCTTGGCCTGCTCCATCAATATGTCATCACATCCCAGAATTTTGTTTTTCATGATGACCCTTGATCTTGATGACTGCCTTCCATTAGTATAGTTATCATAGAGGTTTTCCAGGAGTTGTTTTACCAAGAACTCCTACCATGATTTGATCAGGATGCTACACTGCTTCCTATCATACAACCAACATAAATCACTTAAAGGAGAAGATGATCTTAATCATAGTGGAGATCCCTTTCTTCTTCTTTCTTATATTTCTTTGCGTCAGGTTCTTCTCTCATTTCTGAGAGATGGGCTTCTTCCCTATATCTCTTGTCCTTTTCAAATTTAGGACAATCTATTTTATAATGCCCAAGTTCATCAAAACCAAAGCATCGTGCTTTGTCCATACTATTCTGAGGACCAAACTTATCGAATCTTCCTTTCTTCCTTGACGTGGCTGCAAAGGCTTGATTCCCTTCACTTGATCTTGTAACACCTTTGGCTTTCAATCTTGTTTCCTCTATTTTACATAGAGACCTTAAATCGTGAAATGGTGTGGCTTCTTTCTTCCCGTATAGACCTGAAGTGAAGTTTTCCCCATTATTCTGGCAGAGCATTCAACACCACTGTAGTTAGACATTACTTCTCCTAGTTCCTGCAGTTGATCAGAGAGATCGCTTCTCCTGCAGTACTCACAGGGAATAGCTCCACCAATTTCTCATATATTCTTTTTGATGATTCTAGATTTGATGTATCGGAGATGAGAGAGTCTTTTATGTATTCTGTAAGAATCCTTTGGGCTCTTATATCTCCCTACATGTATTTGGCATGACTTCATTGTCCTTGTCTTCCATGCAGGAAAGTTTGAAACCCTAACCTGTTTGTTGCTTTCTTTGCAAAGAAGACATTTTGATAGATTTAGATAAAGTCATAGATACTTGCTTGAGAGAGTGACTTTCTCCTTCAACAGCTTCCTTGATGATGTTTGAAGATGAAGTCAAGAGTTTCTCCTTCAACAGCTTCCCTGATGATGTTTGAAGATGAAGTCGAGAGTTTCTCCTTCAGCAGCTTCCTTGATGATGTTTGAAGATGAAGTCAAGAGTTTCTTGGGCTTATCAAAACAATGCTTCTATATGTAGATCACTTTCTTTTGACTGCTAAGAATAGGAAGGTAAATCTCTGATTTACTCATCTACTTATTCTCTATGCAGATATACACCACATCGGACTTCAGTGATTCATATTATAGTATCCGCACATTTCTCCAGACATGATCTGTAAGTCTCCTTGCTAGATCCGCAATAGAAATATTCGCATATATTTTTTCATGAATCCGTACTTATACTTGTACCTGTTTTAAAGTGATCTGCACCTTCGCTTCAGGGTGATCTATATTTTAACTTCAGTAAGCCGCAACCTTTATGACATACAGATTTGCACGCATTGCACTTATTCTTATAATCTGTATTACACTTATTTTAATCCGCATTGCAATTCAGAGGTGACCGTATTACACTTCTTATTTTAATCCGCATTGCACTTCAGAGGTGACCGAATTACACTTCAGAGGTGACCGCATTACATTTCAGAGATGACCGCATTACTCTTCAGAGATGACCACAAATCTTACCTTCATTTATCCGCAAAACAATGGTATGTATATAAACAGTCTTACTGTCTTTAGGCCGACCACCAATTATGCTTGTAGGGCGACTTATCAGTTGATTGGAGGCCAACTTCAACACATCGTAATTTAGTTTAACTTGCAGCATGTTGGAGGACTGAAGGAGATCATTCATTCACGGTTTCAAGGACTAGGTCTTGGAGCATTACTTTGACTAGATGCTTCATATACATATGACCCATATTACATTTGTATCTAGAAGATAAAAACCTAGATAGTCATCAAGAAGAAGTCTAACCTATAATAAACTTTTGCTCATGAAACCCATGAAGCAAGTACAAAATACATTTTATTATCTTTGTCTTCTATTTTACATAATTACATAGTCAACATGAAGACCGACCTAGTTACACTTTTCAACGAATACTAGCAAAAGAACACATAAGACTACCACTGAGAAGTAGTGTTATGCTTTTTTAAGTGTTAAGGCTAGCAAAAGAACAGATAAGACCGCCACTTTAGCCGAATATTAATTTATTTAACTATTTCCTAAAGTCAAACTTAGGAAAGAGTAAAAGTTCCTAAGTTAACTTATGATTTAATCTTGATCACCGATCACGATTTAATCTTAGCCTTTGAGAAGGATATTAGGGTTGAGTTCAAGTTTATAAGAGATAGAGTAACTTGGTGGCAAGTCAGTTGAGCACTAGCAGGTGTGAGAGAGCAACGAAAAAAGAGTGAGGGTTTCACCAGAGCGTAGTGATATAGAATTAAAGAAGAAATCGAGTGAGGCTTGAGTTCTTACAACCCCAACGTAGTGATACCTTTCACATGTGTGCGCAGGAGAGAGGATTTGTGCTCGTACGTGTGCAAAATTTAGTTGATCAACGCATGGATTTTGCAGATCTAGTGCACAGATAGGGATTTGATTGATCTTAGAGGATTGATCAGTTGTTCTTGTGATAAAAGGGAAGGTTCTCCCTTGTAATTCTTAGAAGAAAATCCTTTGTTGAAGAAGAATAATAAAAGACATATAACATTGCAGGTCTTCACCAGAGTTGGGTTTTTCTGGGTATATCTTGTGTTCTATGGTTGATGTGTTTGTCTTTTGATTTATTTTATGCTGTGCATATTAAGTTAGAAAATCAGTGTGTTTGTGACTTAAGTTTACAAAATACCAATTGTTCATATTTATGGGTTTTTACACTTAGAAATTACAAATCAGTTTACTAGGTTTTAAGGAAATATAACATTGTATTAGAACTCAATTTGTGATTGAAGATCAAGCACATATTTTATCTTCAGGAGCGACGATTCAGAGGGAGTAAGTTGCCAAATCGATTTGGCCATTAGGGTTCTGCACAATGTGCATTGATTCTATCTGTGCGATATGTATTCAATAATTCGATTTAACAATATGTCATATTAGGGTCTCAAATTTGAAGACAAATGGACGTTGTGTCCAACTCTTGTTCGTGGCATGAAAGGATAACGGTGGTGTTGGAGGAAATGGGTTTGGGATTTTGTTGATAATGTCCTAGTTGTACCTACTACAAATAGATCCTTAATAGTTGACTCGACATAATAAAATGGATGCCAAGGCAAGAATGATTATCCTTGACGGAGTCAAAGACCACATTATCCCTCACATGACTAGGAAGAAGAAAGCCAAAGAAATGTGGATTGCCATCATTGGTCTATTTTAGTGGTTGAGCTGGGTTAGAAAGCTGGTATTAAAGGACAAGCCCAAAAGCATTAAAATATCCAAGTCAGATTATGTGGTTTCTTACCTCAGCGAGTTTTCTAAGGTAAAGGAGAGTTGGCTGGTGTGAGTAAGCCTTCAAGGATGGGATATGTGCCTGAGAAAACCTTCTAGTTTGGGAATGTTTGTGGGGTGACTGCGTCCAAGAGGAGATTCGTAGAGAGGCTCAAGTTGGATCTCGGGTTAAAAGCGAGGAGGATGAAGAAAATTTCGTTGTGGCCAGCAAATGGTCTAAGTGCAAGGGTAAAAAAAGCAGTGGTGGTGGTGAGATGAGGTCCAAGGGCGAGAAGAAGAAGAAGCATCTTAGCAAGATCAAGTGTTTTCGTGCCACCAGTTTGGGCATAAGGCTACTAAATGTCCTAACAAAAAGAAAGGGTCCAAAAAGGACCAAGTAGTAGCCTCTGCAGAGATAGATGAATTTTTCTCTCATTTTGAGGAGGAGTTCTCACTAATTGCCTATATGGCAAGTCCACTGATTACTGATTTATGGTATGTGGACGACAATGTGTCCTGTCATATGATGGGAAACACGAAGTATTTCAACAAATTGTCAGAGAAGGACATGCAATTCGATATCGAGATGGGAGACGATGGGAAGTATCAGGTCGAAGGTACTGGTACAATTCATTTTGAGAGGAGTCCTAGAAACCATCTTATTTCTCAGAGATGTTCTTTATGTACCAGGGCTAAAAAGACCTCGTTTCAATTTTAGCACTAGAGGATAAGGGGTAGGAGTTGACCTTTAGACAGGGTAGGGTTTTTACAAAATTCTTAGACTCGAAGGTTGTAAAGCAGATCGGGGTTAGGCACAAAATGCTGTATAGATTACAATTTGAGAAAGCTGCAACACTGACTAGTAGAGGATGCCTCGACTCAGGCATTGAGCTTGGGAAGTTGTGGCAGAGGTGCATGTGCCATTTGCACCATGGAGCGTTGAAGATTCTTAAGGAGATAGTGATGGGGATGACACAAGACAATGCGGATCAATATGAGGTGTGCAAGGGTTGCACACTTGGAAAGTATGCCAAGTCATCTTTTCGCAATAGAGATAACAGGGCCAAGGGTATCTTGGACCTTGTTCATTCAGATATATGTGGTCCTTTCTCTACAATATCTCTTACTGGGACAAGTACTATGTCACCTTCATAGATGATCACTTGAGGAAGACCTGGATATTTTTCATGAATAAGAAGGATGAAGCCTTCTCAAAGTTTTTGGAATTTAAAGCCTTCGTTGAGAACACGATTGGTAGAAAAATCAGTGCATTGAGGTTAGATAATGTTGGAGAGTAGTCCTCAAACACATTCAAGGAGTTGTGTGCCAAGGAGGGCATTGGGAAGGAGTTGACCACAACATATAATCCTCAACAAAACAGAGTGGCAGAGCTTAAGAACATGCCATAGTTGGAGCTACCAAAGCCATGTTGCATAATCGGGGGTTGCCCAAGTTTGTTTGGGCTGAGGCATGCAATACAACAATTTTCTTGCAGAACACAAGCCCACACAAAGTGTTGGGGTGACTTATGCCAGATGAGGCGTTTACAGGGAAGAAATCAAATGTGTCTCATTTACTCATATTAGGTATCCTTGTGTACTGCCATGTAGCAGAGAAGAAGAGGAAGAAGCTAGAGTCTACAGTAGAGAAGGGCAGCCTCGTGGGCTACAACGAGACATCTAAGGCATACAATGTGTACATTCTAACACATAGGAAGATAGCCATCATGAGAGGTGTGAAGTGTGAGGAGGATAGGGCTTTGGGAAAGTCCTTAGAGCATGGGCAAGCTACTGTAGGAGGAGGAGCAACAAGATCCAAAGCAGGAAGCTCAGCCAGTACCTCTGACCACGGTTGTGCATGGGTAGGATGAGGATGCAACTGACACATAGATGGAAGAGCGAGTAGAGCAACTCCCAACACAAGGAGAAGGAGAGCAAGATCGGTAGATCAATTGATTCAAGAGGTGCAAGAGAAAGTTGGTGCTCCAAGTACTTCAGTTCAACAGAGCAGGCAACCATAGAGGTACACATGACACATGACACTAATGACCAAGTTGATAGATGTCGATCGTTCTAGTTATTAGGAGGTAGCCACTTAGTAGGTGTGGGGTGTCGATTTTTCCTAGTACCTCAGATTAGGTCTATGCCTAATCACAATCATAAACATAGTGAAATACACAACTTTGAGCACTTTACACAGTAGTAATGTAACAACAGTGAATCGATAAAGTACATAGTTTTGCAGGCCCAAGACTTGTTTTTATTAGTCATTCAATAAAACAAACATAGGGCTCCCGTACTAGGCATCATGGACCTTACAAATCCTTGATATAGGACACTAGTATACACAACATAGTACATACACTAGGGCTTGAAGAAAATTCCTTTAGCCTCAATCTGCCTAAAAGACCAATGACAAAAATGACCAACTTGTTGAAGATGCCCTTGCACAATAGTCCTTTCAGTCCTCTTTTGTCACTTACACCTGGTTGTCCTTCGCCTCCAATGGCTACAGAGAAAAACCTCCTTATACTCCTATGTACACTAGTAACTCATAGAATATTTACTCTCTCAAGCCACTATATACTCAACCACAAACAGTAAGCTTCTCACAATGAATAAGCCCCTTCAATTCACTGCACAATTAGCTCTTTGACACACTTTTCAAACATTCTTTTCTTGAACATACTTCCAAAATCACACTCAACAATCAATCTTCAACAACATATTAACCCACACACTGTCCAAATGCCTTAACCATCTGCTTGAGACAACTCGTTGCCTCTGTTCCAAGTTTGAGGCTAATTCAACCTCCTCTAGGGCTCGACCTTACCACAAAAACCTTGTGCAATTTTTTGAGGAACTATGACGTTCTATAGCAGACTGGATTGAGACTTATTCAACATCCTTCATGGCTCCACTCCTCCCTGTACACAAAACACAGACTAGATCTCAACTAGAATTTCGGTGGCTCCATTCCTTCTTGTTTAGGTTTGAACAAGGCCCTTTTGGGACACAAATATCACATAGAAAACTGGGCCTAGATGCTAGGGCAGACTCGTCTTCTCTTCAACAGAAAACAAACCTTAACCTTGCTCCTTCTCTTGATGTGGCTCCTCTTGAGGTTCTTCCTCTACTTTATAGGGCTAATGTAGACATAACATGATTGCTATGTTGTGTTGAAACTTGAGACCTCTCCTTGGTCAACTATAGTTATATCTCTCGAATACTGCCTTAGGTGCCCCCTTTAGTCCATCAAATATGCTCTCATAAAACAATTAGAATAAACAAATATTAACTTTGGGTGTTTAGCCCACAAGGTTGGGTTCAAAGCCCATCGCTTAGGTACTTTTCCCATTGAAGCAACGAAACTTAAAGTTGTTGTGCGCTTAATGTAAATACACGAAGGTATTGTAAATAATATTTTATTAATTAGATGAATGTACAAGTATTGAATGTTACAATGAGGGCCCACTTATATACCTAGGCTGATGCCCCTTCAATGACTCGTCATGTCCCTTAGAACATGCCTATTCATTAACTAATCAATTAATTAACTATAATTATGTTTACTATATATTCATTTATATTTTATAGAATTTATATTCGTAACACCCACAAAAGCTCATTTTTGTGGGTCAAATCCACACAAACCTAGTACCCCAAGGTTTGTGGGAGTACATACCAATCTACACTTTTCAAGATTGAGAGATGCCATGGTGGAGGAGTATGCCTCCATCATGAAGAATGCTCTTTTGGAAGTGGTGACGGGCACAGAGGGCTAAGTTGTGGTAGGCTCTCGTTGGGTTTGCAAGATCAAGCAAGGAGCTGATGGGACTATTGAGAAGTACAAGGCATAATTTGTGGCCAAGGGTTTGTCGCAAATCAAGATAGATGACTATGACGAGAGCTTTGCCCCAGTTTCCAGGTATTTTTCTATCAAGGCAGTTGTAGCCACTACAACACAAATAGGGTGGAAGATTCACCAAATGGATTTGAGGGCAACCTTCCTCAATGGGGTTGTTGATGAGATTTACATTGAGCAGTCGGAGGGATGCAAGACATGTAACAAAGAGACACGTATGCAGACTCAAGAGAGCTTTATATGGGCTCAAGCAAGCTTTGCCGACATGGTATGCTTGGATAGATAGTTACCTTCAGGGATTAGGCTTCACTAAGGGTGCAGCGGACACCAACCTCTACTACGTTGTTGTTGGAGGTGAGGCATTTATTTTGGTGCTATATGTGGACGACTTGATTTTGACAGGTGCAGACGAGCTAACCCAGGAGTGCAAGAGAGATTTTGCACGCAAGTTTGAGATGAAGGATATGGGGCCGATGCACTATTTCCTTAGAGTTGAGGTTTGGCAAGGTGATGGAGAGATCTTCGTGGGACAAGGCAATTATGCTTTCCAGATTTTGAGGAGATTTTGTTGGAAATACTTAGTAAGGGGGGGGGGGAATCAATATTTCACTTAATTTTAATTACTTTCAGAGCATTAAATATCGTTTCCACAAAACAAATGAGATAATCAACAACACATCACATCACAAGAATAGTACACAAGAAATTTTTAGGTGGAAACCCTTTTGGAAGAAAAACCACCAAATGCTTTTAATATTTCTTGAAAATTAGATCAATAGGAAGCTCCAACTTCCAAGATTCTCCAGTAACGATTGGAAGGAGGCTCTGACCACTTGGTTTTATCATCTCCAATTGAAAGGATGCCCAAACACCTTGGTTTTACCATCTCCAACTCGTGCCCTAGATATATCTCAAGAGTTTCATGGCACCAACCTAGTGAATGTTATGAGGATCAAACATGTGTTGACTCAAAGTGTTCATTGCACAACATACATTCAAACAAATGTTTCCTAAGAACATTAGGGCCCCTACGAGTTAACGATACTTAGTAGGATTTGCAAGCATGGGCCCAACAGTGCTCCCACTCAACCTTTTAAAGTTGAGTTCCATCAGTGTAAACACGGACTTTCAATCCACCATACCAAATCTTTCCAGAAGCTTCACAATGTATTTTCCTTGAGGAAGGAAAATCTTGCCAAGTCTCTACCAGACCTCCAGGCCTAGGAAGCAATGCACTAGTCCTAGGTCCTTTATCTCGAACTTAGCAGCGAGCTCCCTCCTGTACTGATGAATGAGAGGGTCAACACCTGTCAGAAAGAGGTCGTCCACATACAACACCAGAATGAGAGGCTTTCCTCTATCAACCTTGAAGTAAAGGTTTGAATCAACATTACTATGAGTGAAGCCTAGCTTCATCAATAGACCATGGGCTGAGATACACTGCCAGGAGTATGACGCTCCATGGATATATCGATGCCGATTAGGTTGGCAGTGCAGTGGATCGCAAGAGCACATCTGGATGCTGCTTCACACATAGATCTGCTTCGGGCAGAAATCTGAAGTCGACAGCCTTGAGCACCACTGAGGCCGAATACATTGCAACATGTATAGCCTATTGTGAAGTCACTTGGTTGCGAAAGCTCTTCAGTGAGCTATTTGAGCGTGTGCTAGATGCCACCGTTATCCTTTGTGATAACCAGAGGGGGATTCGTTTGTCATAGAATCCCGGGTTCCACGATTGAGCCAAGCATGTTGATGGCTGGTATCACTTTATCCAGGATATGGTACAGTAAGCCGCCGTTAGGCTCGATCATATAGGAACTGATGAGCAGGTTACGGATATTCTCACAATGCCCTTGGGGAAGGTCATGTTCCTAACCTTCCGTGAGAATCTTGGAATCATGGAACGACCCTATTTGGAGGGTCCTGTTGGATGATGAGCTCTGGGAGCTCCAGGGGGGCTTTGGGGATAGCTTCTTGGAGCTATGAGCAACCACAAGGCTAGGCTTGCCAAACCTTGTTGGTGTGCTTCCGTCCCACCATGATGATATTGAGTTGGTTTACCTCTCTTTGATCTGTGCCCCGTATGCATCCTACCCACAGAGTTTCAGACTCATGGGAAGTACCTCTCATTTGACCAATAAGGTGGGAAATGTGAATAGAGACCATAGTAAGACCGATGGACGCATCGAAGATTGCCGTACTCTCTGTGTCTAGGATGGCACGTGTTCGACCACTTGATCCGGGATCAAGTTTAGAGAGGTTTTGGACCTCCAACTGACTTCGGGTCAGTGAAAGTAACTTCAGGTTAGTATATGAGCCAGCGAAGCAAGTTACAGCGGGATGACGCACGATGTTTGGATGGCACTGGTGGATGGAGTTCTCCCTAGTTGAGAGGGAGTGTTAATTTTGGACAACTAGGTCCAAACTCCAAGATGTGATGCTCAGATGACAATGCCAGTATTTTTATTGGGTTCCTCTTTCAGAGAGGTGCAAGATTGATCTAAAGATCATCTTGATCGGATGAGCAAAACATGTATTTCGAATTTATTCCACATGTGCAAGGTCGGCCTATTTTATCCCACATGCATAAGAGATGTGTCACACACCCCCAAAGATGCCTATATATTAGAGAGACTTGGAGTTCATTATACACACAATGTGTGGAGGCATTTTCTTCTCTCTTGGTGGTGTTGGAGCTGCATTCTTGGTTCTGCGTTTAGGGTTTCTTGGTGCTGCGTCTTTGTGGAGTATTCTTGATGGGACGTCTTGGGGTTGTGTGACATATGTGGGTGGTTGACCTTATGAAGACTTTGCTGGTTGAAGCATCCTGCTGATCGCCGTAACACCACCATTCTTTATCTCTGTTTTTAGCTTGTCTTCCATCAATCTATCGGTATATTCTATATGCATCTTACTTTAATTATGCCCTAGAAGGTTAAAGTATATTTGCTCCTTAGCATAAAACATTTATTAAAAATAACAAACATCAAACATCTAGAAGTTATAATCTTCATCAACCACGTCCACAAGTTACAAGTTCTCATTTATATAGCATGTAAGGGTGCACATAACCGAAATTACATTGAGTGTAATCCATCTCTGAACTGAAAATACATCAACAAATAGGCTCTAGATGGCCTCTAGCATCGAAAAAAATATGCTACAACAAATAGCTACATATCATCAAAATCATTGCCTATCTTGGGATCTTTGTCATTAATATCACCCTCTAAGCAATTAACATAAGATAGAAAAAATGTAGCATGTCAAGTCAAGATTTTGTTTGAGTGATGGGTACATGTTTAGTAGGGTCATGATAGAGGAGTTCGACAACCAGTGTCACTAACATGAATGTACATAGAGGGCTTTGTGCTCTTAATTAAATATGAGTCCCATACCCTAGTACATGACAAAATCTAATGGAAACATTGCAATCCCCCCAATCCTGAAAAATCGAGAAGTCTGCTGGATTTCGAGTGAGATATAAAAGTCTACTTTCACCATATGAAATCCAATGAGGTTGGAACCACTTTCAAACATCTCTAGTCATTTCATGGTAATGTTAAAAATTTAAGTAATAAGATGAAAATGAAAGACAAGGGACAATGTCAGTTTTACTTTAAGAATTTAACATTACCATGAATTCCATATTAATACTAGGGCCATAAGCTTGAATATTAGGCTGGTCTACTAGAAAAATCTTGTTTCTATGAAAAAAATTTGCGTTCGGAACATCTTTGTGACAAAATTTTTGTGAAAAAAACCATGGAGTGGTTTTTTTTTTAGTGGGAGCGTGACGGGAGCAAATTTCAGAAGCGAGAGTGAATTTCGGGAGCATGCTCCTGGGTCGCTCCCGCTCAAATTTGAATTCAAGTCGGCTTCAATAAAAGATGGAAAAATCAGAATTTTAAAACGTCTAAAAGGTCAAGTTGGCCTAGCTAAGGGGCACACCAATTCAGAGTCCTTCAACCACTATATATTGCCATTCGACCTAATCACTTGTAGCAATTCAGATCACCAAGATCATTTGATTTTTGCTCACACGAGTGAAGGAGAGAGAGAGTCAAGAAGATCGAAATTTGACCATTGTTGACCATGACTTTATGGGTAGTTTGACTGCAGTTAACTAAGGTTTTTAAGGCAGTTGCAGGAGGTTGAAATTCAACTCTATTTACTAGGTTGACCAAATTTCAGAGTTACAAGAGGTTGAGAAAGTTGCATGTTTGACCATATTTGACTCATTGGATTTTGTGGTCAGTTTAACCTAGTTTGACTAGAAAAATCAGATTGTTCTCTTTTTGAATTGGAAAATTTCTCTAATAAAAGGTGGTTGTGTTTTCTCCTAGTTAGGGTTTTCCCAGGGTAAAAATTTGTGTCTCTTGTGTTTGCCTATCTCTTCATGATCCTATTGTCATTATTGTTTTACAATTGAGATATTGTATGTATAATTCCTTGATGATGAGTGTAACACAAGAATAATTGATTAAGAAATGATTGGAAGCAATTATCAGATTAGAAGATCATGATAAATTGACATGGTATCAGAGCTTAGGTCAAAGAAAAGCCATGGAAAAAGAAGCCATACAATTTTTTTTTGTAGCCCTAGCCCACTAAGGTGTCATTACTTGCCATAATAGAATAGAAGGCTGTTTGATTCAGGGAACTAGATTGACACTCATCGTCGATTGAAGAAGTGAATCTTGGAGGATTGAAAAGGTAGGCGAGTACCTCAAACTCGAGTGCAATCTATACCTGTAAAAGTGCAAAAAGATATGGCTAACTCAATGGAATTCATAAGTTTAGAGTGAAGAAGAGGCAAAGTTCCTTATCAGTTTTGGGGACCGAAATCCTCTTGCAAAGGCCAAGTCATTTTCAGAACTAAAGGAAAAATTGTTGATATTGCAACAATGTTTTGAAGAGGCTGAGCTACATGGTTTGGAGGGGCCAAAACTCGAGAGAAACCATCTAAGATTTGCCAATCATTTTGTTGGTGCCCTAGAAGAGGGCCGAAACCTGTAATCTGTGAATAAAACCTGTGGACACAATTTGCTGATGACTCTTATGTGAACTAAGTCTGGACCATGCTCTTGCCACTTGAAGATTGTTACTTGTTTATTTATTAAGGGTTGGTTGATGGAGAAAGTTCTCTTGTAAGATTGTATAGAGGACATTGAAATTCCATAGTTCTATTCTATCTTTTGAAGACACCTTACTTTCATGAAGGATTCTTTGGAGGTTTGTAGCTATGGCTCAATTTGCAATATTTTGTCCTTGTTGATGATAGTTGGAGGGTGTTGTTTCTTTATAGTTCAAGTCAATAAAGAGGTAGAATACAGACCCTACAAAAGCTATAATGGATCATTAATCTTGATACATTTGCTTGGACTGTTAAGAAGATGGAATATCCTTTATTGATTGATGACATGTTGGATTTCATCACATATGCAGAGGCATGGGGACTCTATGGCACATTGCGTTTCACTTATTGTTTTGGATATTTGGATATGAAATTGATGAATTATCCCATCTATATTGACTACAATAAGAAAATTTACGCATGAAAAACTTCGTTGGACTTACAAAAGGTGTAGATAAAATTTGGAAGTCTTAGGGTTTGTAAACCCTAGAATACTAGAAGTCTTGGATGGGAAAACCCTAGGTTTTGTGGATAAATCCCCAGAGTCAGACCTAGATCAACCTTTCTGCTAAAGGAAGAAACTGTAGCTCATGCTAGAAAGGAAACGAAAGCGACATGCTGATGATGAGGACGAGGATGAGCATTTCTAGCATGATGAGACAATAGATGTATTTCAATGATTTCTGCATTGATTGTTTACTGGATTGAGTTCATGTTTTATTTCTATATGTGTTCATTGTCCACAGTTGGATACTTGTTGATGTAGCATTGTACTTGAAGCCTCTTATATAAAGGCTGGTTTTGGATATATATTTATAATAAACCTCGTTTATCAATGCTGTTTTTGGATATTACTACTTTCATTATGTGATCATTTATGGGTAAATGTGATGTTAGTATGTTTCATCATCATGTATAATGTATAGACTTATAGTTTATGCAATGACATTGGACAATGTAATCATTATGTAATAATATGTCATGTATGATTTATGATTGCACATAACATTTATTAAATGTACTAACATGTGAAATTTGGGTGGGGTCACATTTTGTACCCATACTCGTCTCACCGTATCGTGCAACTTAGCTCAAAAGTAACATTGCAAATTGCAAAACAAATTGTTGATTGTAAATGCCAAATTGCGCAAAATATAGTTGTGAATGAAATTGCAAATTGAGCAAATGAACTAAGTTAAGTGAGACAAATTGTGAATAAGCAAATCTAAATCAAGTCAATGGAAATTAGACTGTTGTTACAACTAAACTAGAATAACCAATTAGATATCACTGAAGTGTAAATGGAATCCAAATGTGATAGCATACACAAATGAATGATTAAGCTAAAAATAGATGCTAAATGAAATGAAACATAAAATGGACAATTAGATCAAAACTAGTGAATCAAATTGCATGAAACTAG
The DNA here is from genome assembly GCA_034641835.2 of Pinus albicaulis. Classification (NCBI taxonomy): domain Eukaryota; kingdom Viridiplantae; phylum Streptophyta; class Pinopsida; order Pinales; family Pinaceae; genus Pinus; species Pinus albicaulis. The sequence goes on along the minus strand of CM076578.1, from coordinate 339,626,540 downwards.
AATAGCATGAAACTAAACCAAGATGTTAGGAAACACTTCGCATGAAAATAAAATTAGATTGTTTTTGTATGAAGATAAAGTCATGAACTAGATGATACGTGAAAATGAACTAAACTAAATTGTAAGAGACATTAGCATGGAAATATTTGATGAACAATTAGCAAATAGAGATTGCTAAGTGAAATGGAAATGGAGAACTTAGCATGAAATGAACAATTAGCATGAAATCAAATGAGCATATGGAATAAGTAAATTAGTATGAAGTGAAACTATGAGAAATTAGCAAAATAGTTCTAACTTCAACTGCGAAATAGAGATCAAATCAAGCACCATGCAAAGAGGGACCCTCTCTGAAAAGAGAGGAGGAGAGTGATGCGAAGGGGATGATCCCCAAGCTCCCAAAGAAGAATGATTACTTTATTTTTAGTGAAATATTACACACTTATAGAGATGAGGGCTTGGCTTTTGGGAAGAGTTTACAATGAGTTTGGAAACCAAAATCAATTTCTCCCAACAAGTTACAAATAAATGATTATAAATCTACTTGAGATATTGTAACGAGAGAAAAGGCTTGAAATCCTTGGATGAAGAAAGCATCAAGGTTAGAAACTCCTAAACTTGTGAGGCTCTTGGAAGAAGAATAGGACAGCTCAAGATTGAAAGAAGTTTGGAGAAGTTTTGATATAGGAAGAACTCGAATTAGCTGCTCCAAAATTAGCAATTTTCTGGCAACTCACTCCCAAAAACCAGTGAAGAAAAGACTGTTTGAAATCTCTCCTAAAACAGCTCTCAAACTCTGTCCAAGATTGGTGTTACTGCCAACACAGTCTGTCCCAAAACAACAAGAAAGCAAGTCAGAAAGTCAGAGAAAGAAGAGAGCAAAATATGTAAGGGAATTTGAGTGCATGAAGTGGAAGAAAACCAAGGATTAAATACTAATCCAAACACACTTATGATACAAGGAATCCCTCGGTAGAACAAATCATATGAGCTGCTTTAATGAGCGAAAGTTGGGGATTTAACCCAACACATAGCCTTCAATGCTAGATTGAAATAATACTTGCACTAATAGAATAGGAAATTATTTTGATTTTAGAGATGGAAGAGAAGCATAGGGCTCATGAAACCCCCTTTTCAATACGTCTCTTGATGTCCATGGAAAATTCTAGCTTGAATAGCTTGTGAGCTCTTTGAGGTCTTTGGAGATAGATGGTCAAACCGAAGACGTCCCCACTCGCCAAATGGACTTGGTAACCCACCTTTGAACACATGAAATGCTTGAAAAATAAATTGTTGGTGCAAAAGGAGTCTTGTCATATAAATGCAAGGTTGATATTGTTGTTCAACGAAGAACAAGAAATTGCAACAATGCTCTTGATATGGCAAACTCAAAGGAGATTGGAAATAGTTACAATTCTTCCCTCAGGAAATAATGGTCAATGCACCAAATCAATTTTTTAAGCAATATAAACTCAATGGAATATAATCATAGCTTGAAGAACACATTTTATCGCATCCACAATCTATAGAATCACAAAACAAGAAGTATCCCCCAAAGACTTTCCTTTATTTCAATAGAAATTTAACTTTAGTAATATCAAGCATCCAACTTCCAACCATGGAAAAATGAGAGATTTCATGGGAAAAATGGGAGAAGATCCCAATGGAGAAGTGGAATGACAAGTGTAGCAATGGTGAAGATCCCAAGAAAAATTCAAATCACCAAGTGTATGAACGTCAAGTCAAGTGTAAGTCGAAATCTGGAAGATGGGCAACACATTTCTCATCAAGAAATGCAAGTTCTTCTTGAGATGCCAAGTGTGAATGAAGGTGGGAAGAAGGGAGCACATGACTCAATCATCTCCAAGAAAAAACCAAGGCCATGACGCCTCTCACACCACCACTGTGTGTAAACTAGGAGATTGTTCAAACTGCTGTGTTTAGACTATCCCTGGATTTGTGTGTAAGCTCAATCTATGGTGCGTATGACATGATAGCTACTAGCTCGTGTACATGTGTATGGAAGAGTGGAGTATGTGGAGACCAATCTCCACAAATTCCTCCAACAAATATTCTAACAAATCCTGAGCTCAATCTTCAATCATGCATTGATCCTCTATGAGAGATTCAACTGGCCACCCAAGCAAATCGAACCCAAACTGACCCACAAATTAGATCTCTTGGATGCATTAACTCATGTGCTTATGTGTGATGCCATATCACCATTTGAATTGTCCCTTGACTAACTTTTGGCTTGAGTTGATTTTTCAAATTATTTTCTCTACTTATTTAATTTTCTGACAGATTATTCTTGGTTTTCCCACTAGACTTTGGAAATGTTGGTTTTGAGGTTCTAGAAGTGAGTTTTTACCCCTCAAAGTGTGTTCTAGAAGAATGCTGAGGTGTAGAGGTCTAATTTTGGTTACTCATACACCCTCAACACATTTTGACATCACTTTATTCCAATTCACATAAAAATTATATAAAAAATCCCATATTGCGGGAAATTTTTAATTATTAAAAATTCTTATCTAGGCTTAGTCAAATTCTGCGAAATTTTAGAGATGACCTAGCATGGTAATATACATCGATCATAGGCACTGAGATGGACTAGTGGCTCAATCCTCAAGTCGTCACCCTGGCTCTAGGGATTTGCAGTGTGTGAAAAAACTCAGTTAAATATTTGCCATTGAAAACAAGAATATTTAATCAAGTGGAAAAGCACTCTAGGGTGTACTCACTTGTTGATCAAGTCCCAATTCTCCTAGGCTTGTTACATAGCTTTATTCATCATGCTGGTGACATTTTTACAATATCCTCGTAGGGTTATGGAATCTGAGGACTGAGAGAAGAAAGACGAGAGAGAAAGGGGTTGGAATGCCTTGTTGACTTCTGAACTTCTAAAAAATTTTGATGTACACTTTGAATAATGGGCTATGAAATCTCTATATCTGCTAAGTGCAACTCAACTCTCAACACTAACCGCCTTGCACAAGCCCTCTCGGCCCTCAAGGGGTTTGAGTCCTATTTTACCTTCTCCTATTGTGAGAATTGTTGTCTCGACGACCACATGAATGTATTACTCACCTTTGTACTAATACTTTTGCAAGGGGTGCCATACAATGGGTCTATAAGTGCGAGGCTCCATCACTTAGCGCACTTGCCTGACACGGGAGAATACTCTCGACGCTACCCAGAACATCAACATTGAAAGGGATAAGTTTTTGGTTTTTGGAAGGATAAGTGAGGGGACTGTGATTGTTGGGCCATTCAAATGTTGTATAAGGTCATTATAATATTGATAGAAATAGAAATGTGATAATTTGGTGTTTGTCACTGCAAAATATAACAGTCCTAGTGCAAAGACTCACTAGGCAACCTAGGTCTTCTAGCAAGAAAGAATTTAGCCACCATTGTCACCTTAGTGGCCTCTCTCTTTCTATTATGTGGTTGGATGTTATCCCCTCAAGGGAGGCTTCCCAGACAGGAGTTAGAGCTTCGATGACTAGGGTTCCAAGCCAAAGGGCTCTTTAAGGATCTTGCAGATAAATCACCTAGAAAAGTCTTCAGTTAAGGAGGGCTCAAGGGTGATTGTAGTCTAATGGTTATCGAAGAAGGTATCGAAAAATCCTTAGAGGCCTCAGTAAGAGTTACAAATATTCATGTACAATTTTCGTTAACACTAATAAACTAGAAGAGGTTGTTATAAACTAGGGTTTTCATGATATGCAAATTTTCAATGTGCAATAGCATATAACATCAAAGAGATAACCTCTAAATGATAAAATATTAAAATCAACAAGGGATTAAAGGATATTAAAGAGGTAAGCAAGGGATAAAGAAACTTTAAGTTTTTTGTGGCAACAAAAGCCCTAAAAGATTGCTATAAGTGTTCAGCGAGGCCTAAAGGTCACAAGTTGACCTAAAATGTCTTTACAAAATGATAAAACACAAGAATTACATCACAAATCCTCCACACATGTTTGTGGAATGACTCTCCAACATGACGTCATCCTCCAAAAATGGGCATCTCCATCAAGCAGGTGACAATGTGGGTATAAGAGTGCTCCTCAGTCCAAGGGACATTACCAAAGTGCATGGGTACATCTCCAATTAACATCTCCTCCACCATGATATTATCATCAAGAAGTCTTATGCAATGTTGCACGAAGTGAGGACGAAGCGGGGACGTTTTTTGGAAGCAAGGACGCGGAAGTGTCATTTCCCAAAAATATAGGAAGCGAAGCGTCTACCATATATATATATATATATTTCATTTATATTAAAATAAATAACCAAAATACCAAATTGTTGTAGAAGACATGAAAACATGCATATTTTTACATAAATCAAGATAGATATGGCATCCATTATACATCAATGATTAATTATTCCAACATCAACCATCTAGAATCTAGATTCTTCTTCTCTTGTCTAGCCTTTGCCTCTACTTCGATTCTCTAGGGATATTAGTCAACATTGCCCAATTTTGATCAAACAGCCTAATACAAGCCTTATAATATGGTAAAGAAAGTTAACATGCTTGATCAATGATTTTGACTTGAGTGAAGGGTACATTTTTGCTAAGACGATGACAAAGGAGTTCAACAATCAACAACACCAACACTGGGGTACATATATGGCTCAGTGCTCTTGATTAAATGCCAATCACATGCCTTCATAAATGATATAATCCAATGAAACACCGTAATCCCATTGATCCTGAAAACTGTTAAGTCTGCTAAATGTTGAATGGGATATGAAATTATATTTTCTGCATATGAAGTTTGATGAGGTTGGAGCCACTCTCAAACATCTTGAGTCATTTCATGGTAATGTTAAAAATTTAAGTAAAAGGATGGAAATGAAGGATAAAGGAGAATGTCACTTTTACTTTAAGAATTTAACATTACCATTAGGGAGTGTCTAGAGAGCATCGAAGGGCACCTTGGGAGTATTTGGAAAGTGTAGTTCTTCACATTACAATTTAAATTTCAAAAAAAACAAAAAAAAGCCTCGCGGAACCGTTTGAACCGTCCACCTTCTTTCGGATCTACTCGTGAACCGCGGTGAATACACGCCCAAACCTCCATGGATCTACACCATGTCCTTTATGGATTTGCTGATTAGGCAACTCGAACCGCAGATCAGGCCCCTGCGAATCTGATTTTCTCGGAATCAGTGGTGGATCTGTATGGTGTGCGATTTCGCCTCTATAGCCTTTTGGGGGGGGGGGGGGGCACGAATGCTGCAACACTGGGCTTATGTCGTCTTCCTAGGGCATGAATGGATGATGTGGCAACCCCGAAATCCAGTGTTGGCATCAAAATAGGGTGTGCTATCCCTCCCTAACCATCTCAAGTGATGATCATCATTTGGGGCTATGTTGCACGGGTTCCTGCACCCAGGGGTAGGGTTCCCGAACCCGTACCGGGTTCCCATCCTCAAGTACTGGGTGCTTGACAGGTTCTTCTCAGAAGCACCCTAAAGAACCCGGTTCTTCATCGAAGAACCCGAGACTTCCCACATAAAATCAGGGTTCTTTTGCTGATTTGGAGACAGAGAACCCCAAAAACGGGTTCTTTTCGAGTTCTTCGGCAGCAAGTTAGGTTAAAATTTTATTTTATTTTATTAAATTCGACTATTACTAATCGCTATTAAAATTAAAATTTAAGATTTTTTTATTAAAATTAAAATTAAATATGACTCGACTATTCTTATTGCGATTTTTTTTGTGTTAAAACTTACCCACTCGGACTCCGCAACCCACAGCAATCGTTACCTCACCTCACCGCACAGCAACTCACCCTCACCGCACAACAACGTTCGCACAACAACTCACCCTCGACACATCAAGCAACAACCTCACCCACTTATTAAGTGAGCAACTTGAATTCATTAATAGAGATGAAGGAGGAACTTGACAAATTCATGAAATCAGAGAAGGGAATGAAAGAATACAAAATCTCGAGGAAACTGGAAGACTGCACACATTTTTAGTAAGTGTAGTTGCAAAGTTACGGGTGCAACTAAAAGTGGGTTCAACATGGAAAATTTTAGTTGAAAAGACATGTTTACTAACAACCAATAGCCCATCTGCTTAGGTATTCCCGAAAGAAAAGAAGGCACAATATTAATGCACCCAAATACCAAGGTTGTTGATTCGAGATTAGACTACTGGATACATGCACAAGGAACAAGGCAAAAGGGGTGTGTTTAATTCGTCTTCCTTCTATATCTAAAGTGTTATAAGTGAAAATAATTGCTGACACTGCAGTCTTTAAAATTGATGAAATTGTAGATGCTCATGTTCAGTTGATTCTAACCGAATGGGAAAGTCCTGTAAAGGAAGTTTTCAGAATGTTGTCATTTACTACTTGTATAGTAGCTTCACTTGGATGGCATTACCATGATGCAAGTATCATCTTCTGATGGGTATGTTGTGACAAAGACATTCTTACTATGATTGTAGTGTTTTCAGCAGTAATTTTCTATATCATTAGGGCATACATTGCTGTTAGTAGTGACAGTGGGAATTCATATAATCATTGCACTCTTCAATCTATGTTAATCTATTAAGAAATTTTGAAATTTTGAAATTTCAATATATTATCAATTTTAATTTATCTAAAGAGTCAAGACTGATATGATATATCATTATGTGAATGTTGAATGTTCAATGATGTGCATGTTTAAATCTTTGAAGTTTAAACTTTAATTTTTAAATAAAAAATACTTTATTTTTCTTGTTTTATACAAATTCACACACACACACACACACACACATATATATATACCCTCGACGAATCCACACACCTTGTTTCAAAAAGTGCCGTCCCCGTCCCCGTCCCCGTCCTCGTCCCCGCACCCGCACCCACGTTTCCTGGCAACATAGATTTGGGGTTTGGAACAAGGTAACATACATGAAACATGTGCAAGGCCAGCCTGGGGGCACATTATCAATCAAGCTAACATGATGGCTTCTTGGGTTAGCATTTTAACATCTAGAGGTGTAGTAAGAGGTATAAAACCATGTAGAGGCTCCACAAATCCTAACACTCATCTCAAGAGGGGCAACATTGGGGTTATATTTTCATATGTGCTCTCAAAGTTGGGCTAGACATCCTCTATATGGCACTAGAGAGGTGTCAAGCCATTCCTCATTGGATCTCTGTTGCATGTGTGATGAACCATCGGAAACATACCCCCAAGATCATGAGAGATCAACATCATTATGGACAAAAACCATTAAAGTATAATAGTGTACCACATTAAATGCTAGGTGCACAAAAATACTTCACACAAACCTTGTCTTCAAATGTATTTCTAACTCATGATTTGCAAGCAGGTTTCGACACTTATGTTAGGGATAATTATGCAATTATCCCTACTAGGTGCTTCCAACCCCTAAGAGGAAGTACATCTCATAGGTAGAGCCATCACTCCTTAGATGCATGTGATAATGTGGTCATGATGGGTAAAACATTAAGGAAGATGGCTATAGGCATGGAACCAATTGAAGGAGATTCAACATCTTGAGTAGAATGATAAGAAGAGGAAGCAATCATGGAGGCATGATTTACTCCTATCATCGAATTGCTTTTTTGATTCCTTTGGTGCAACTTTTAATAAAATAATTTGTCTTTCTTTCTTGCATAGCTTAGGTGGCCCAACATGTGTTTTGATTTTCCAATGCCTGTTAATGGTGTAGTAGTTTATCAATTGAGGTTGGGACATTCATAAGTTCCTTAGTTTTGATAGAGCATGAAATGCTTAGTAATTGGTGATGGCTAATGAGGGGGCTATTGCTTATGCCAAGATTTTTCCCATGTGCTTATTATATATCCTAACCATCTCTGCATTTTCATTTGTGGCTTCATATGCTTTAATCTTTCTTTCATTGACATCAATCTCTTAGGGAAATTTTTTTGGCCTTGACTTAGGGATGAGGATATAGGGTGCTAATTGTAGTGACCAATGATAATCAACCCAAAGAATGAAGATGGATACAATGGAGGAAGGGAATATGGCTAGTATGGATTACCTTGGGCACATTATATCAATCAGTGCCTCATATTGGTACCCCTCGTAATAGTGGAAGTAAAGGGCCTCATGGAGGTGACACTAGACAAGGGGAAAAGTTTAATCTCCTAGGTGAAGCATGGGAACAAGGGTACAATCAAGAGTGGTCAATCATTCGGCTTGGTGCCTATGATCCATATTAGTATGCCCCAAACATTAAATGAAAGCACATGATTGCAACAATGGTTAGTGTACCTTCTAGTAGATGGCCAACCTTCTTTTAATGAATATGCTTGGTGGGAGAGAGCACTAACCAGAGCATATGTTGAAAGCTATGAAGTAAAGAAATCTATAGATCGTCATATAGGGCTACTAGTTGGGCTGTTTGGCTAACAAATGGGGAGAATATTTTTCTTGTAGGGGTTACTTGCTTTTGGTGGGTAATAGTGCTCTTAGATTTCAGGAACTTGGGACAATTGTCCCCTTTGGATTGTGGTATCTTTGAATGCAACTGTTGTCATTTGTAAACTTGGTAGAAATATTGACTCCTACATTCCATTCTATCATGAAAACTTGATAACGTTACATACAATGTTGAGTAAAATGTGAAAATCCAAATGTCGTCTCCTACAACAAACTTGTGAAGGTTATGGCATACCATAAAGTTTCATCGAGATGAATGAGCTCTTGGTAGAGAAATATGATAGAGCTCACACAATGGAAATTGAGTTATGACCTTGAAAAGTTTAGTATGCCATCCCTAAGGTTACATATAGCTTTGTTGCTTCTTTGCATAATACTGATTTTATAAACTTCATTGAGATTGGACTCCTCATGTAAAGAGCTAAAAACCCTAATTGCCCACAAGGGAATTCTCATCTTTTGTTTTATGATTGTATTAGATCCCTTTAGGAATTTATTGTGGGTTTCGATTGGTCCTCAACAAATATGAGGGAAATACTTTGTTATTTCATGTTTTCTCTAGTTTTCATAAACTCCTCCGTAATAGTTGCATGAAGGAATGCAATAATCACCTTGTCCACTAGAACTTTAACTATATTAGTTTGATGTTTCGCCCACTTATGCTGTTCCTTTTCAGTGTGGGTGATCTGGAGAAGAGGATGATTTGGGCGATTCTCGAAATCTTACTGTTTCTCTTTTTGTGCCTACAATATCATCTTGATTGCCATTCAAAATTTTAATTGCGAAGTTGTGGTCACGGAGAAAGCCATAAATGACTACATGTTGTTGGCCTCTAATTTGGCCTAGTCGAAAATATATTGACACACTAAACAAAAGGCTTGATAATCACTTACATAGGGTTGCCTACTGAAGCTGTTGATATACTCGTTTTTAAGATATTCCATGCATTCTCCAAATTTGGGTGGTTCATGTACATGAGAATTGATTAATCCCACATTACCTTGATTTACCATGTACATTGTACTTATGTTGTTGACGGCATGTTCTTGCAAGGCTTCCTTGTCGAAGTTGATTCCTTGTAGTTATAGATCATTATTAGTTTCTAAAAGGGTCGATATGATGATTTGGAAAAGGTTGTGTTAGCAGCCAACATGAGAATGTCTTGGTTTGTGATATTAATATATTGTAACATGTTGAAACGTGGACCTCCTCATTGAGGAGATGGTGCCCTTGTTGGATGCATAATAGAGCTCCAATGGTCCCCCATTGTAGCTTGTTGTTAAAATTTTCATATGGTGTTAAAACCAATGTTATTAGAGTTGGACTGATCATCGAAGTGGTCGACCCCAGAACGAGGAACCAAAACCAAAACTGAATCGGAACTAGAAAAAAACTAGTTGATCAACAAATACATAAATGTAGAAATTTTGAAAAAAGAAAGATATATATTCATGCACATCTGTTTGAATCCAAACCATTAGACACAAATATGCAAAGTTTCTCATATATATATATATATATATATATATATATAGCAAGGGTGCATATAACCAAAATAGAATTGAGTGCAATCCATCCTTGAACCAAAAATACATGAAAAAAGAGGCTCTAGATGGCCTCCAGAGTCCAATTTTTTTTATCCTACAACAAATACCTACATATCATCAAAATCATTGCCTATATTGGATTCTCATGCTTTAAGCTTTAAAATAAAATGAAAAAAGTTACATTTCAAAATTGAGATTTTGTTTGAACGATGGGTACACTTTTACTAGGGGCATGACAGAGGAGTTCAACAATTAGTACCACTAACAACAAGGTACACAGAGACTTGGCACTCTTGATTTAATGCAAGTTCCAAACCCTCTTTCATGGCATAATCCAATGGAAACGTTGCAATCCTACCAATCCTGATATCTTGAAAATTGTTAAGTCTGCTAGATTGAGTGAGATCTAAAATTCTACTTTCTCCATATAAAATCCTAGGAGGTTGGAACCACTCTCAAACACCATTCGTTTTCATCCTTTAAGAATTTCACATCACGATTAATTACATAGAATTAGTAGGCCCTAGGGATGAATATTAGTCTACACCACTCGTAAATTATTGTATGTGTGTGTGTGTTTAATTTACATTTCGAGGGTCTTTAGTCGTGTTGTATAGAATCAACCAGATCGGTGAATAACGATTGGTTTAGTACCAAACTAGGTGGTTTCATACAAAAATCGACCAATTCGGTTCCGAACTGACCTATTCTAGTTTTGTACCATTGGTTGGACTGATTAGCGCCTCAAAATGGGTGGACTGACTAGTTCAATTTGTTTTGGCCTAGCTCTAATAACACTAGTTAAAACAAGCACGGATAACAACTATAGGCCACTTTTTTCATATTATTTTCCATTTTCCATTGAAATGTTGTTCTGTGCATATTTGATGATGTTACAAAACATACGATTTACTGTTCTATAGGGGGTAGTGGCCAATATTTTGTTAGATCACCCATTCTTCCCAATCCACCAAAGCAATTCTCACTGAACCTTTTTGGGATACTTCACCTCCGCCGCCATATTCTTGTTCCGTGTAATGTGGGAAGTCTCATACTATGGGTAGAATGCATGGTGGAGCCCTCTCTCGAGGTAGAATCCTAACATTCACCTTGCCCCCACTGTTCAATTTTTTGATGATCTTCCCACTCACACACTTTGTTGCTGCCTTCACGACAACAAAAGTTGAGTTCATGGTGGTTGCTTTGCCTTTGTTCCTTAGTGATTCCTCCTCATTTACTACTTCGTTTCTCATGACGACAAGTATTGATCCACATTCTTAATTTGATTGTGTCTAGGGGTCATAAAACCAATATGTGGTTGTGGATCCACATAGATGGGCATTTTTTTCTTTACTGGTTGCATGTTTACCCGTATTTGATGATATATCAATATGATAACAAAGATTACACCACTTTTTTTACAAAATTACTACAACATGTTTGTTCGAAGTTATTATTATGTTGGTAGATTTGAAGGGGCTGACTAATATAGTAGTTAAAACCAATACTTTCACTAGGATTTAGGTTTGGAATGAAATTTCCCCCATAATGACGAGTCATCCCTAACTCTTCATAGAACTCATCCTCAACATTTTTATGACCAAAAGCATTTTCAACGTCCTTGGAAGACTCCTTGAGAATCATGAGGCTTAGGAACTTTCTTCAACTCCTGCAATTCTTTATATATTTCTATAATGTCAAGGTCAAAACTTGCTTTCACACAATTGAGTTTATTGTTAAGACTTTCTATACTTGCTTCCAAGGACAGTGATATACCTACGCTTTGATAACTTTTTTACTCAGTTCAGTAAACTTGTTTTTACCGAGTTATTATTTTTTTCGTTGGTCTAATAAAATTCTTTAGTCGTATTGTATGGAATCAATCGAATTGGTGAATAAAGATCGGTTTAGTACTGAACTAGCCAGTTTCATTCAGAAATTGACTAGTTCGGTTATGAACCGACCTATTTTGGTTTTGTGCCACTAATTTGACTGATTAGCACCTCAAAATGGTGGGACTGACTGGTTCAACTTGTTTTGGTTGGGCTCTAATAACACGGGTTAAAACAAGCACTGGTAATAGCTGTAGGCTACATATTTCATCTTATTTCCCATTTTCCATTGAGATGTTTTTCTGTGCGTGTTTGATGATGTTACAAAACATACGATTTACTGGCCAATATTATGTTAGATTACCCATTCTTCCCAAATCACCAAAGCAATTCTCACTCAACGTTTGTGGGAACTTACCTTCTTCACCATATTCATGTTCCTTGTAATCTAGGAAGCCTCATACTATGGGTAGAATGCGTGGTGGAGCGCTCTCTCGAGGCGGAATGTTAAAATTGGACAACTAGGTCCAAACTCCATGTTGTGATGCTCAGATGAAGATACCAATATTTTTATTGGGTTCCTCTTTCGGAGAGGTGTAAGATCGATCTAAAATTGATCTTAATCTGATGAGCAGAACATTTATTTTGAATTTATTTTTAATAATTTCAAATATGTGCAGGTCGGCCTTAAGGTTTTACACCCCCAGCAAATGTGTCACACACCTTAGTGATTGATATAAATAGAGTCAATGTTGGAGGACATTTCACTCATCTCATCCTCACACATCATCTCTCCTCTTCTGATTGGTTCGAGCTCCTTGGAGGCAGTTTCAGTTCACACGTGGGAATGAAGGACGAAGAGGTTGTTGTTGCCGTTGCTGTCGTTGTTGCCGTTGTTGCTGGTGTTGCTGTCGTCGCTGTCGTTGTTGCCGGTGTTGCTACTGCTGGGGCAGCGTTGACTTTTCTGGGGTTGACTTTGAGTTGACCGTGTGGCTGTTTTGAGGGCTTTTGTGACACATGTTGGGTTGGCTGACCAAGGAGACTTTGCTGGTTGAAGCATCCTGTTGACTGCCGTAATGCACCACCACATTTTTCTGTTTCTGATTTGTCTTCTATAGCTCCACTGGTATGTTCTATCAGCATTTTACTTGATTGTTTATGTGATTGCTGTGGTGAAAAGTAAAGTTGCATCAAGCATAGAACATCTACATAAATTTACATGGGATCAGAGCTGAGGTGAAGACAAACCCTAATTTATAGCAATCAACAAGGAAGAAAATGGGTTCCACAAACTATGGCTTCAAGGAGGATGATAAGTTGACTGGGAAGGATGACTTCCATGCTTGGAAGATGATATTGGATCTTAAATTGGAAGACCAAGATGTCATGGACTATGTGCAGGGTAAAATCCAAGAACCTCCATCCACTGCTACTGCTGCTGCCAAAACAAAGTATAAGAAGGGGGAGATCAAAGCAAAGCCGATGATCAGGGAATCTATTCATAAGAGTCTGGTGGCCTACATCTCTGAGCTAGGCACATCCAAAGAGATGTATGATAAGCTGATCCAAATGTTCAAGGCCAACAATGCAAATCAAGTGCTATTCTTCAAGAATCAATTGAAGAATCTGAAGAAAGGCAGGGATGACTATGTCCAATCATACTTTCTAAAGTTGACTGAGATCAGGAACAATCTGTTGGCTATTGGGGAGACAATAACTGATCAAGAGATGGTACTCACCGCACTTGGAGGGCTCCCATCCGAATGTAATGTGTTCAACACTACCATTCTCAATAATAATGTGATACCTGACTTTGACGAGGTAATGTCGAGATGCATTCAGAAAGAGATAAGAATGAAGGAGTATGAAAATGAAGGGAATGCTGCCTGCACTGCTCATTCTAGAAAGAAGAGCTTTGGTGGTTGTAAAGTTTTGTAGATGTTCTATGCTAGAAGCAATTTCACTTTTATTTCAGCAATCATACAAGTAGGTAAGCAAAATGCAGATAGAACATATAAGTAGATCTTACAGAAGACAAATCAGAAACAGGAAAAATGTGTGTATTCGTTTTGGCAGTCAACAGGATGCTTCAACCAGCAAAGTCTCCTTTGGTTAGCCAGCCCAGCATGTGTCACAACAACCCTCCAACCAGTAGATGAGTCAACCCAAGTCAACTCTGCAAAAGTCAACGCTGTCCTGAAAAGTCAACGCAGGGGCAGCAAGCTAAAAGTCAACGCAACAGCAAAACGGTCAACCCTTTGACCTCGATTTTTGTGCCAGGTAGTACGGCCTTCATAAATCGAACCTTCCACCAATTTTCAGCTTGTTTGGACCAAGCGTTGACCAAAGTCAACGCTGGTCAAAGTTACCGCGAAACCCTAGCAGCAGCAAATCCGTACTTCAGCTTGACCGTACAGTTTGTCCTCTTCGTCCTTCACACGTGTGGATTAAATTCGTCCTTCTTGGTAGCTCGTATTCCTAGATGAGAGAGGAAGATGTGAGTTGTGATGATGATCAAAATCTCTCCAACTTTTCCTGTATATATATCCATCATGAGGGTGTGTGACACATCTGTTGGGCATCCGAGCCTACATTACAAAACTGGCCGACCTTGCACATATAATTTATTAAATATAATAAATTCAAAATATAAGTTCTGCTCATCGGATTAAGACATATTTTATATGGATTTTACACCTCTCCGAAAGAGGAATCCAACAAAAATATTAGCCTTTTAATCTGAGCATCATAACATGGAGTTTGGACCTAGTTGTCCAAATTTAACACTCCCTCTCAACTAGGGAGAACTCCATCCATCAGTGCAATCAAACATCGTGCGTCATCCCTACTAAATCATTACCGCCTTTATTTCTGCAGTAATGGCGGGGTCACTAAGAAGACATCCCCCATCTACATAGCTCACTCCGCAGGTCCCGTGACTTTTCACAAATCGGATCTCATCAAAAGGACCCAAGCATCCTAGATAGAGAGTACGGCAATCTCTGATGCGTCCATCAGTCTTTGCTAATAGTCTCTAACTTTTCCACACCCCATTGGCCAAATGAGAGGTACTTCCCATGAGCCCTGAACTCAATGGGTAGGATGCATACGGGGCACAGAAAATGAGAGGTGAACCAACTCAAAATCACAACGGTGGGGTCCAAGCACACCAACAAGGTTTGGCAAGCCTAGCCTTGTGGCTACCATGGCCCGGGCAGCTTCCCCAAATCGTCCTAGAGCTCCCGCAGCTCATCGTCCAACGACCCACACTGTAGGGTCTTTCTCACCTCAAGATTTCGCTGAAGGCGAGCCCATGACCTTCCCCAAGGGCATTGTGAGAATATCCGCGACCTTCTCATCAGTTCCTATATGATCGAGCCTTACGGCGCCTCGCTGTACCATATCCCAGATAAAGTGGTACCAGCCATCAACATGCTTGGATCAATCGTGAAACCCGGGATTCTATGACAAATGAATCCCCCTCTGGTTATCACAAAGGATAACGGTGGCATCTAGCACATGCTCGAACAGCTCTCAAGGAGCTTTCGCAACCAAGTGACTTCACAACAGGCCATACATGTTACAATGTATTTTGCCTCAGCGGTGCTCAAGACTGCCGACTTTAGATTCCTGCCCGAAGCAGATCTTCATGTGAAGTAGCATCCAGATGTGCTCTTGCGATCCACCACACTGCCAGCCCAATCGGCATCAGTATATCCACGGAGTGTCATACTCCTGGCAGTGTATCTCAGCCCATGGTCTGTCGTGCCTCAGAGATATCTCAAGAGTTTCTTGGCACCAACCCAGTGAATGTTATGATCAACCATGTGTTGACTCAAAGTGTTCACTGCACCGCATATGTTCGAACAAGTGTTCATTGAGAACATCAGGGTCCTTATGAGTTCACGATACTCAGTAGGACGGGCCCAGCAACGTTGCTCCTCAACTTCTTAAAGTTGAGTTCCATCGGTGTCGACACGGACTTACAGTCCACCATTCCAAATCTTTTCAGAAGCTTCACAATATATTTTTTTTTGAGAAAGGAAAATCTCTCCAGGTCTCTGCCAGACCTCCAGGCCTAGTAAATAGTGCATCAGTCCTAGGTCCTTCATCTCGAATTCAGCAGCAAGCTCCCTCTCACATTGATGAATGAGAGGGTCATCACCAGTCAGGAAGAGGTCATCCACATATAGTACTAGAATGAGAGGCTTCTCTTTCACAACCTTGAAGTATAGGTTCGGATAAGCATTACTTCGAGTGAAGCCCAGCTTCATCAAGTAACTATCCATCCTTTCGTACCAAGCTCTGGGTGCTTGCTTTAACCCATAGAGGGCTTTCTTCAACCTGCAGACATAAGTGTCTCGATCTTGAACTTCAAATCTCAGAGGTTGTTCCACATACACCTCTTCCTTTATATCACCATGCAGAAAAGCGGTCTGGACATCCATCTGATGAAGACTCCATCCTTGCGTAGCAGCAAGGGCTATGATTGATCGGATGGTGGTATATCGTGCTACAGGTGAAAATATATCGTCATAGTCAATTCCTTCCTTTTGAGAGAAGCCACGGGCAACAAACCTTGCCTTAAACTTTTCAGCACTCCCATCAGATTCATGTTTGATTTTGTAGAGCCATTCCGCAGTGACAACAGATTTGTCCTACGGTCTCGGGACCACATCCCAGACATCATTCTTCATAATAGACTCATATTCTTCATGCATAGCATCCTTCCAGACTTGATGCTTGATGGCTTCCTCAAAAGATCCAGGTTTTGCGAGAGAAGTCATCAGTAAATGTCATATAGTAAGAACATCCCCCCAGGGATGTTACAGGCAACATACCAAAAAGATCAGAATGGACCAGTTGCAATATCTCAGATGTCTTTGTGACACTTGAGGGGAAAGAAGGTCCCCTTGTTATGTTATATTCTTCAGCACATCCCTTACATACACCTTCCTTGCTTCGGGAAGGGCTTTCCAAATCTACGGTGCCATAGTTCGGTTTGTCGGATAGTATCACAAGTCATAGCTCCCAACGGACTCCCTCCAACCCGATAGAGTGTACCAACCCTAGAACCAATTGAGATAGCTTCCTTGAAGCTCTTCTTCCACATGAGCACCTTTCCATCAGAGAAAGTTACATTGAATCCTTTGTCTTCCATGGCAGATACAGACACAAGGTTCTTCTTCAATTTGGGTACATAGAGCACATCTTGTAGACGGAGGACTTGTCCTTGAGACAAGTGAAGGGTCACAGTCCCGGTCCCTTTTACAGGATAAGTGGCATTATCCCCAAGGATAATTTCTAGATTAGTATCCCTTTCAACCATGTCAGAAAGTGCTTCCTTGAATCCGGTGATATGTCTTGAGGCACCACTATCAATTAGCCAAACATCCATCGTGTCGGGCAGAGATGCAGCTGAGAGAGCAGATACCAGAATATACTCATTTCTTTTATCAACAACATTAGACTCCTCATACCTGGTATTTCTGGACCTCTTAGAAGGTTGATTGTTTCCTCCAAAGTGAGCCTTCCTCTTTCCTTTGGATTTGTCATTTCTTTGATTCCCATTCCTTCGGTTGTTGTTGTTATCGTTACTATCGGGAGAATCCTCCTTGAAGGGGCATTCTCTAGCATAGTGTCCAGGCCTATGACAGGTGAAACATTTACCCTTCTTCTCTTGAGTCTTTGTCCTTCTTTTGTCCTTAGAACCACCAGAGTTCTTCTTTCGGGAATGAGCACCATAGGCAGCATTTCCTTCATTATCAAATTCCTTCATCCTTGTTTCTTCTTGCATACATCTTGACAGAAGCTCATCAAAGTTAGGAATGGTATTATTGTTGAGAATAGTAGTTGTGAATACTTGCCATTCATATGGAAGTCCTCCAAGTGCGGTGAGAACCATCTCACAATCAGCTATTATCTCCCCAATAGCTAGCAGATGGTTCCTGGTTTCGGTCAACTTCAGAAAGAAAGTTTGAACAGACTCATCTCGGCCCTTCTTCATATTCTTCAACTTGTTCTTGAGGAATAGCACTTGGTTCACATTGTTTACCTAAAACATAAGTATCAATTTGTCATACATCTCCTTGGATGTGCCTAGTTCAGATATGTAGGCAACCAGACTCTTATTTATGGATTCCCTGATCAGCAGCTTTGCTTTGATTTCTCCCTTCTTATACTTGTTTCTAACAGCAACAGAGGCATTGGATGGAGGTTCTTGAATCCTCCCTGTCACATGATCCAGGAGATCATGATCTTCTAATTTGAGATCTAATATCATCTTCCAGGGATGGAAGTCATCACTTCCGGTTAGCTTGTCATTCTCCTTGAATTCAAGACTAGTGAAACCCATTTCCACGATGATGATTGCTATAGATTGAGTTTGTCTTCACCTCAGCTCCGATACCATGTAAAGTTTTGTAGATGTTCTATGCTAGAAGAAATTTCACTTTTATTTCAGCAATCATACAAGTAGGTAAGCAAAATGCAGATAGAACATATAAGTAGATCTTACAGAAGACAAATCAGAAACAGGAAAAATGTGTGTATTCGTTTCGGCGGTCAACAGGATGCTTCAACCAGCAAAGTCTCCTTTGGTCAGCCAGCCCAGCATGTGTCACAACAACCCTTCAATCTGTAGATGAGTCAACCCAAGTCAACTCTGCAAAAGTCAACGCTGTCCTGAAAAGTCAACGTAGGGGCAGCAAGCTAAAGTCAACGCAGCAGCAAAACGGTCAACCCTTTGACCTCGATTTTTGTGCCAGGTAGTACGGCCTTCATAAATCGAACCTTCCACCAAATTTCAGCTTGTTTGGACCATGCGTTGACCAAAGTCAACGCTGGTCAAACTTACAGCGAAACCCTAGCAGCAGAAAATCGTACTGCAGCTCAGCTGTACGGTCTGTCCTCTTCGTCCTTCACACGTGTGGATTAAACTCGTCCTTCTTGGTAGCTCGTACTCCTTGATGAGAGAGGAAGATGAGAGTTGTGATGATGACAAAAATCTCTCCAACTTTTCCTGTATATATATCCATCATGAGGGTGTGTGACACATCTGTTGGGCATCCGAGCCTACATTACAAAACTGGCCGACCTTGCACATATAATTTATTAAATATAATAAATTCAAAATATAAGTTCTGCTCATCGGATTAAGACATATTTTATATGGATTTTACACCTCTCAGAAAGAGGAATCCAACAAAAATATTAGCCTCTTAATCTGAGCATCTTAATATGGAGTTTGGACCTAGTTGTCCAAATTTAACAGTGGTCCAAAGAACAAAGGAAGAGCAGGGGCACAAGGAAAGAAGGGCAAGTGTTACACTTGTCATAGGCTAGGTCACTATGCTAGAGAATGCCCTTTCAAGAAGGATTCTCCTGATGATGACAACAACAACAACAACTGGAGGGAAGGAAATCAAAGGAACAACATGTTCCAGGGAAAGAGGAAGGCTCCCTCTGGCGGAAATGATCATCCTTTCAAAAGGTCAAGAAATTCCAGGTATGAGGAATCAATGTTGTTGATAAAAGAAATGAATTCATTCTTGTATCTGCCCTCTCTATTGCATCTCCACCTGACACTATGAATGTCTGGTTGATAGATAGTGGTGCCTCAAGGCACATCACTGGTTTCAAGGAAGCACTCTCTGATATGGTTGAGAAGGATACCAATCTGGAAATTATACTTGGAGATAATGCCACATGTCCCGTGAAAGGGACAGGGACTGTGACCCTCCACTTGTCTCAAGGTCAAGTCCTCCGCTTGCAGGATGTACTCTATGTACCTAATTTGAAGAACCTTATGTCTATATCAGCCATGGAAGACAAAGGTTTCAATGTGACATTCACTGATGGAAAGGTGCGCATGTGGAAGAAGAGCTTCAAGGAAGCTATCACGTTTGGGTCTAGAATTGATACACTCTACCAGGTTGGAGGAAGTCCACTAGGAGCAATGACATGAGATGCTATCCGACAAATCGATAATGGCACTGAATATGAGACGAACGAGTTCAAGAACTTTTGCAAAGGAGCCAACATCAAGAGGGAGACCACAATGTTTGTGGGCTACAACGAAACTTCGAAGGCCTATAGATTATATGTGCCTGGTCAAAGGGAAGTGGAGATATGCCACGATGTCACCTTTGACGAAGATACTTCCCTAAGGAAAGTAGTCAATCTTCCGAGATCTGAGGAAGATCATGAAGCAAGGCCTGGAAATCAAGAAGAACCGAAGGATGAAACAATGCCTGATGTTGAAGGACCGATGGACCCGATTGATCCACCTCCTTCACTGGGAAAGAGACCATCATGGCTTAGGTACACTCTCGAGGACGCTGAGGGACATGCAGCCCAAAAAGGGGGACATTTTGTGAAAGCAAGAAGCCAAGTAGATACCAAGGGTATCTAGCAGCCATGAGTACTATTGTACAATCCGAGCCTGGATCCTTTGAAGAAGCCGTAAAGCATCAAGTCTGGAAGGATGCTATGCACGAAGAGTATGAGTCCATTATGAAGAATGTTGTCTGGGATGTGGTTCCAAGACCGAAGGACAAAGCAGTTGTCACCTCGAAATGGCTCTACAAGATCAAGCATGGATCTGATGGAAGTGCTGAAAAATTCAAGGCAAGATTTGTTGCCTGTGGCTTCTCTCAAAAGGAAGGCATAGATTATGATGACATATTTGCACTTGTGGCTCGATACACCACCATTCGATCTATTATAGCCCTTGCTGCTACGCAAGGATGGAGTGTTCATCAAATGGATGTGAAGACTGCATTTTTGCATGGTGCGATAAAGGAAGAGGTATATGTGGAGCAACCTCTGGGGTTCAAAGTCCAGGATTAGGACACCCATGTTTGCAGGTTGAAGAAAGGCCTCTATGGGCTAAAGCAAGCACCCAGAGCTTGGTACGAGAGGATAGATAGCTACTTGATGAAGCTGGGCTTCACTCGAAGTAATGCTGATCCGAACCTTTACTTCTAGGTTATCAAAGGGAAGCCTCTCATTCTGGTGCTGTATGTGGATGACCTCTTCCTGACAGGTGCTGACCCTCTCATTCATCAGTGCAAGAGGGAGCTCGCTACTGAGTTCGAGATGAAGGACCTAGGACTAATGCACTAATTCCTAGGCCTGGAGGTCTGGAAGAGACTTGGCAAGATTTTCCTTTCTTAAGGAAAATACATTGTGAAGCTTCTGGAAAGATTTAGTATGGTGGACTGTAAGTCTGGGTCGACACCAATGGAGCTCAACTTTAAGAAGTTGAGTGGCAGCGCTGGTGGGCTCGTGCTAGCAAATCCTACTGAGTATCTTCAACTCGTAGGGGCCCTGATGTTCTTAGTGAACACCCGTTTGGACGTATGTTGTGTAGTGAACACTTTGAGTCAACACATGGTTGATCATAACATTCACTGGGTTGGTGTCAAGAAACTCTTGAGATATCTCCGGGGCACGATAGACCATGGGCTGAGATACACTGCCGGGAGCATGACACTCCTTAGATATATTGATGCCGATTGGGCTGGCAGTGTGGTGGGTCGCAATAGCACATTTGGATGTTGCTTTGCACGTAGATTTGCTTCGGGCAGGAAACGAAAGTCGGTAGCCTTGAGCACCATTGAGGCTGAATACATTGCAGCATGTATGGCCTGTTGTGAAGTCACTTAGTTGCAAAAGCTCTTCAGTGAGCTGTTCGAGCATGTGCTAGATGCCACCGCTATCCTTTTTGATAACTTGAGGGGGATTCGTTTGTCATAGAATCTCGTGTTCCACGAACGATCCAAGCATGTTGATGGCTGGTACCACTTTATCCGGGATACGGTGCAGCAAGGCGCCGTAAGGCTCGATCATATAGGAACTGATGAGCAGGTCACAGATATTCTCACAATGCCCTTGGGGAAGGTCATGTTCCTAACCTTCCGTGCGAATCTTGGAATCGTGGAACGACCCTATTTTGAGGGTCTTGTTGGATGATGAGCTCTGGGAGCTCTGGGGGGGCCTTGGGGATAGTTCCTTGGAGCTATAAGTACACACGGGGCTAGGCTTACCGAACCTTGTGGTGCTTCTGCCCCGCCTTTATGATATTTGAGTAGGTTCACCTCTCATGATTTGTGCCCCGTATGCATCCTATCCACTGAGTTCCGGACTCATGGGAAATACCTCTCATTTGGCCAATGAGGTGGGAAAAGCTAGAGACTAGTAGCAAATACTGATGGACGCATTAGAGATTGTCATACTCTCTATCTAGGATGGCACGTGTCCAACCACTTGATCTGGGATCAAGTCTAGTGAGGTTTCGGACCTCCTACTGACTTTGGGTCAGATGAACCAACTTCGGGTTGGTATGTGACTCTTTGAGTCCATGTGAGGTTTCGGGCCTCCAACTGACTTCGGGTCAGTGAGACTAACTTCGGGTTAGTATATATGATTCTCTTGAGTCCAAGTGAGGTTTCGGACCTCCTACTGACTTCGGGTCAGTTAAACCAACTTCGGGTTGGTATGAGACTTTTTGTGAGTCCTATAGAGGTTTTAGACCTCTGGGCTGAATCTGTCAGCCGGGAATGATGTCTTTGTGACTGACCCATTACTGTTCTGAAATAAAGAGGCCAACAAAGCAAGTTACGGCGGGATGACGCACGATGTTTGATTGCACAGGTGGATGGAGTTCTCCCTAGTTGAGAGGGAGTGTTAAAATTGGACAACTAGGTCCAAAATCCATGTTGTGATGCTCAAATGAAGATACCAATATTTTTATTGGATTCCTCTTTCGGAGAGGTGTAAGATCGATCTAAAATTGATCTTAATCCGATGAGTAGAACATTTATTTTGAATTTATTTTTAATAATTTCAAATATGTGCAGGTCGGCCTTAAGGTTTTACACCCCCAGCAAATGTGTCACACACCTCAGTGATTGATATAATTAGAGTCAACATTGGAGGACATTTCACTTATCTCATCCTCACACATCATCTCTCCTCTTTTGATTGGTTCGAGCTCCTTGGAGGCAGTTTCAGTTCACACGTGGGAATGAAGGACGAAGAGATTGTTGCTGCCGTTGCTGCCGTTGTTGCCGTTGTTGCTGGTGTTGCTGTCGTTGTTGCCGGTGTTGCTGCCGTTGGGGTTGCGTTGACTTTTTTGGGGTTGACTTTGAGTTGACCGTGTGGCTGTTTTGAGGGCTGTTGTGACACATGTTGGGTTGGTTGACCAAGGAGACTTTGCTGGTTGAAGCATCCCGTTGACCCCTATAACGCACCACCACATTTTTCTGTTTCTGGTTTGTCTTCTATAGATCCACTGGTATGTTCTATCAGCGTTTTACTTGATTGTTTATGTGATTGCTGTGGTGAAAAGTAAAGTTGCATCAAGCATAGAACATCTACATAAATTTACACTCGAATCCTAACATGCGCTTTGCCCTCATCGTTCATTTTTGATGATATTCCCACTCACACACTTTGTTGCCGCCTTCTTCACGACTCAATAGTTGAGTTCATGGTGGTTGCTTTGTCTTTGTTCCTCAATGATTCTTCCGATTTACTACTGCTCATGATGGTTAAGTATTGATGAACATTCTTAATTTGTTTGTGTCTAAGGGTCATAAAACTAATATGTGGTTGTAGATGTTCTATGCTAGTAGCAATTTCACTTTTCATTCAGCAATCATACAAGTAGTTAAGCAAAATGCAGATAGAACATATAAGTAGATCTTACAGAAGACAAATCAGAAACAAGAAAAATGTGTGTATTCGTTTCGGCGGTCAACAGGATGCTTCAACCAGCAAAGTCTCCTTTGGTCAGCCAGCCCAGCATGTGTCACAACAACCCTTCAATCTGTAGATGAGTCAACTCAAGTCAACTCTGCAAAAGTCAACGCTGTCCTGAAAAGTCAACGCAGGGGCAGCAAGCTAAAAGTCAACGCAGCAGCAAAACGGTCAACCCTTTGACCTTGATTTTTGTGCCAGGTAGTACGGCCTTCATAAATCGAACCTTCCACAAGTTTTCAGCTTGTTTGGACCAAGCGTTGACCAAAGTCAATGCTGGTCAAAGCCAAACCCAGTGGAAGAAATCCGCACTTCCGGCCTTGGCCGCACAGCGCTAGTCCTCTCTTTCGTCCTTCACACGTGTGGCTGAAACTCGTCCTTCTTGGTAGCTCGTACTCTAAGATGAGAGAGGAATATGTGAGTTGTGATGAAGATGAAAATCTCTCCAACTTTTCCTGTATATATATCCATCATGAGGGTGTGTGACACATCTGTTGGGCATGCGAGCCTACATTACAAAACTGGCCGACCTTGCACATATAATTTATTGAAAATAATAAATTCAAAATATAAGTTCGGCTCATCGGATTAAGACATATTTTATATGGATTTTACACCTCTCAGAAAGAGGAATCCAACAAAAATATTAGCCTCTTAATCTGAGCATCTTAATATGGAGTTTGGACCTAGTTGTCCAAATTTAACACTCCCCCTCAACTAGGGAGAACTCCATCTATTAGTGCAATCAACATCGTGCGTCATCCCGCCGAAACTTGCTTTGCTGGCTTCTTTATTTCAGAACAGAAGTGGGTTAGTCACAAAGACATCATTCCCTGACTGACATAGTCAGTCCAGAGGTCCCAGACCTCACAAATCTTGATCCCAGATCAAGTGGTTGGACCGTGCCATCCTAGATAGAGAGTACGGCAATCTCTGATGCGTCCATCAGTCTTTGCTAATAGTCTCTAACTTTTCCACACCTCATTGGCCAAATGAGAGGTACTTCCCATGAGCCCTGAACTCAATGGGTAGGATGCATACGGGGCACAGAAAATGAGAGGTGAACCAACTCAAAAATCACAACAGTGGGGTCCAAGCACACCACCAAGGTTGGCAAGCCTAGCCTTGTGGTTGCCCATAGCTCCAAGAAGCTCTCCCCAAAGCCCCCCAGAGCTCCCAGAGCTCATCGTCCAACAGGACCCACATCATAGGGTCTTTCCACGACACCAAGACTCTCACGGAAGGTTAGGAACTTGACCTTCCCCATGGGCTTAGTGAGAATATCCGCGACCTGCTCATCAGTTCCTATATGATCGAGCCTTACGGCGCCTCGCTGTACCATATCCCGGATAAAGTGGTACCTGATATCAATATGCTTGGATCGGCCGTGGAACACAGGATTCTCAGTCATACGAATCCCACTCTGGTTATCACAGAGTATCACAGTGGTATCTAGCACATGTCCAAACAGCTCACTAAAGAGCTTTCGCAACCAAACTGCTTCACAACAGGCCATACTAGCAGCAATGTATTCGGCCTCCGCGGTGCTCAAAGCTACCGACTTCTGCTTCCTGCTCATCCATGAGATCGAAGCAGAACCAAGATTGAAGCAGCATCCAGATGTGCTCTTACGATCCACCACACTGCCAGCCCAATCGGCATCAGTATATCCACTGAGTATCACACTCCCGGCAGTGTATCTCAGCCCATGGTTTATCGTGCCCCGAAGATATCTCAAAAGATTCTTGGCACCAACCCAGTGAAAATGATGAGGCTCAACCATCTGTTGACTCAAAGTGTTCACTGCAAAACATATGTCCGGACGGGTGTTCACCAAGAACATCAAAGCTCCTATGAGTTGACGATACTCAGTAGGATTGGCCAAGATAGGCCCAGCAGCGCTGCCACTCAACTTCTTGAAGTTGAGTTCCATCGGTGTCGACACGGACTTACAGTCCACCATTCCAAATCTTTCCAGAAGCTTCACTATATATTTTCCTTGAGAAAGAAAAATCTCTCCAGGTCTCTGCCAGACCTCCAGGCCTAGGAAATAGTGCATCAGTCCTAGGTCCTTCATCTCGAATTCAGCAACAAGCTCCCTCTTACATTGATGAATGAGAGGGTCATCACTAGTCAGGAAGAGGTCATCCACATATAATACTAGAATGAGAGGCTTCTCTTTCACAACCTTGAAGTATAGGTTCGGATCAGCATTACTTCGAGTGAAGCCCAGCTTCATCAAGTAACTATCCATCCTTTCGTACCAAGCTCTGGGTGCTTGCTTTATAACCCATAGAGGGCTTTCTTCAACCTGCAGACATAAGTGTCTCGATCTTGAACTTCAAATCCCAGAGGTTGTTCCACATACACCTCTTCCTTTATTTCACCATGCAGAAAAGCGGTCTTGACATCCATCTGATGAAGACTCCATCCTTGCGTAGCAGCAAGGGCTATGATTGATCGGATGGTGGTATATCGCGCCACAGGTGCAAATATATCGTCATAGTCAATTCCTTCCTTTTGAGAGAAGCCACGGGCAACAAACCTTGCCTTAAAATTTTCAGCACTCCCATCAGATCCATGTTTGATCTTGTAGAGCCATTTAGCGGTGACAACAGATTTGTCCTTCGGTCTCGGGACCACATCCCATACATCATTCTTCATAATAGACTCATATTCTTCATGCATAGCATCCTTCCAGACTTGATGCTTGATGGTTTCCTCAAAAGATCCAGGTTCAGATTGTACAATAGTACTCATGGCAGCTAGATACCGTTGGTATCTACACGGCTTCTTGCTTTCTCGGAATGTCCCCCTTGGGGCAGCATGACCCTCAGCATCTTCGAGGGTGTCCCTGAGCCATGATGGTCTCTTTCCTAGAGAAGGGGGTGGATCAATAGGGTCCATTGGCCCTTCAATATCAGGCATAGTCTCATCCCGGGGTTCTTCCAGATTTCCAAGTCTTTCTTCATGATTTTCTTCAGATCTAGGAAGATCTACTACTTTCTTCAGGGAAGCATCTTCGTCAAAAGTGACATCATGGCTTATCTCTACTTCCCTTTGACCAGGTACATAGACTCTATATGCCTTAGAAGTCTCACTATAGCCCACAAACATTCCTTTCTTCCCAGTAGCATCCAGCTTACTTCTCTTTTCTTTCGACACATGAAAATAGACAGGACATCCAAAAATTCTAAAATGTGAGACATCAAGTTTCTTACCAGAGAAAACCTCTTCGGGAGTTTTGGAGTCCAGAGCGGAATGAGGGCATCGGTTTTGAATGTACACAGCAGTATTTGCAGCTTCTCCCCACAGAAACTTCGGTAGACCCTGGTCACATAGCATGGCACGGGCAGCTTCCACAATAGTCCTATTCTTGCGTTCAGCAACACCATTCTGCTCAGGAGTATATGAAGTGGTCCCTCTTAATGCCAGCTTCTTTGCAAAAGTCTTTGAACTCATTTGACTCATATTCAGTGCCATTGTCAGTCCTCAAAATCTTGATCTTCTTTCCGGTCATATTTTCCACCAAGGCTTTGAAGGTACGGAACCACATGAAAGCCTCATCCTTTTTCTTCAAGAAGTATATCCAGGTTTTGCGAGAGAAGTCATCAGTAAATGTCATGTAGTAAGAACATCCCCCCAGGGATGTTACGGGCAACATACCAGATAGATCAGAATGGACCAGTTGCAATATATCAGATGTCTTTGTGACACTTGAGGGGAAAGGTCCCCTAGTATGTTTTCCTTCAGCACAGCCCTTACATACACCTTCATGATTATTTCCAAAATCAGGCATCCCTGTCACCACCTTCCTTGCTTCGGGAAGGGCTTTGTAATGAAGGTGTCCAAATCTTCGGTGCCATAGTTCGGTTTGTCGGATAGTATCACAAGTCATAGCTCCCAACGGATTCCCTCCAACCTGGTAGAGTGTACCAACTCTAAAACCAATTGAGATAGCTTCCTTGAAGCTCTCCTTCCACATGAGCACCTTTCCATCAGAGAAAGTTACATTGAATCCTTTGTCTTCCATGGCAGATACAGACACAAGGTTCTTCTTCAATTTGGGTACATAGAGTACATCTTGTAGACGGAGGACTTGTCCTTGAGACAAGTGGAGGGTCACAGTCCCGGTCCCTTTCACAGGATAAGTGAGTGGTATTATCCCCAAGGATAATTTCTAGATTAGTATCCCTTTCAACCATGTCAGAAAGTGCTTCCTTGAATCCGGTGATGTGTCTTGAGGCACCACTATCAACCAACTGCATATCCACAGTGCCTGGCGTGGAGATGCACCGAGAGAGCAGACACTGGTATCGTACTCATTTTTTATCAATGTCATTAGACTTCTACACTGTAGGTTTTGACCCTTAGAAGGTTGATTGTTACCACCAAAGTGAGCCTTCCTCTTTCCTTTGGATTTGTCGGTTCTTCGATTCCCATTCTTTCGGTTGTTGTTGTTATCATCACTATCGGGAGAATCCTTCTTGAAGGGGCATTCTCTAGCATAGTGACCAGGCCTATGGCAAGTGAAACACTTACCCTTCTTTTCTTGAGTCCTTGTTCTTCCTTTGTCCTTAGAACCACCAAAGTTCTTCTTTCGAGAATGAGCACCATAGGCAGCATTTCTGTCATTATCGAATTCCTTCATCCTTGTTTCTTCTTGCATACATCTAGACAGAAGCTCATCAAAGTTAGGAATGGCATTATTGTTGAGAATGGTAGTTGTGAATACTTGCCATTCATATGGAAGTCCTCCAAGTGCGGTGAGAACCATCTCACGATCAGCTATTGTCTCCCCAACAGCTAGCAGATTGTTCCTGGTTTCGGTCAACTTCAGAAAGAAAGTTTGAACAGACTCATCTCGGCCCTTCTTCATATTCTTCAACTTGTTCTTGAGGAATCGCACTTGGTTCACATTGTTTACTTGAAACATAAGTATCAATTTGTCATACATCTCCTTGGATGTGCCTAGTTCAGATATGTAGGCAACCAGACTCTTATTTATGGATTCCCTGATCAGCAGCTTTGCTTTGATTTCTCCCTTCTTATACTTGTTTCCAACAGCAGCAGAGGCATTGGATGGAGGTTCTTGAATCCTCCCTGTCACATGATCCAGGAGATCATGATCTTCTAATTTGAGATCTAATATCATCTTCCAGGGATGGAAGTCATCACTTCCGGTCAGCTTGTCATTCTCCTTGAATTCAAGACTAGTGGAACCCATTTTCACGATGATGATTGCTATAGATTGAGTTTGTCTTCACCTCAGCTCCGATACCATGTAAAGTTTTGTAGATGTTCTATGCTAGTAGCAATTTCACTTTTCATTCAGCAATCATACAAGTAGTTGAGCAAAATGCAGATAGAACATATAAGTAGATCTTACAGAAGACAAATCAGAAACAGGAAAAAAATGTGTGTATTCGTTTCGGCGGTCAACAGGATGCTTCAACCAGCAAAGTCTCCTTTGGTCAGCCAGCCCAGCATGTGTCACAACAACCCTCCAATCAGTAGATGAGTCAACCCAAGTCAACTCTGCAAAAGTCAACGCTGTCCTGAAAAGTCAACGCAGGGACAGCAAGCTAAAAGTCAACGCAACAGCAAAACGGTCAACCCTTTGACCTCGATTTTTGTGCCAGGTAGTACGGCCTTCATAAATCGAACCTTCCACAAGTTTTCAGCTTGTTTGGACCAAGCGTTGACCAAAGTCAACGCTGGTCAAAGTTTCTGCGAAACCCTAGCAGCAGCAAATCCATACTTCAGCTTGGCCGTACAGTTTGTCCTCTTCGTCCTTCACACGTGTGGCAGAAACTCGTCCTTCTTGGTAGCTCGTATTCTAAGATGAGAGAGGAATATGAGAGTTGTGATGATGATGAAAATCTCTCCAACTTTTCCTGTATTTATATTCATCATGAGGGTGTGTGACACATCTGTTGGGCATGCGAGCCTACATTACAAAACTGGCCGACCTTGCACATATAATTTATTGAAAATAATAAATTCAAAATATAAGTTCTGCTCATCGGATTAAGACATTTTTTATATGGATTTTACACCTCTCAGAAAGAGGAATCCAACAAAAATATTAGCCTCTTAATCTGAGCATCTTAATATGGAGTTTGGACCTAGTTGTCCAAACTTAACACGTTTATTGCCTGTGTTGTCATGCCGTTGTTGCTTGCTGTCGGCTGTTGAAGTTGTGTTGACTTTTTGTGGGTTGATTTTGAGTGACCGTGTGGCTGTTTTTGAGGCTGTTGTACATGTTGCTGGCTGAGTGGGGAGACTTTGGCTGCTGGAAGCATCCCGCGATTTGTCACTTTTTACTCGAGACCACATTTTTTTGATTTCTCGTTTCGGTTTGCCTCAAGCTATTTCAACGTTGCCTCATCAGCATTTTACTTGATTGTTTATGTGATTGCTGTGGTGAAAAGTAAAGTTGCATCAAGCATAGACATCTACATAAATTTACACGGAATCCTAACATGCGCCTTGCCCTCATCGTTCATTTTTTGATGATATTCCCACTCACACACTTTGTTGCTGCCTTCTTCACGACTGCAATAGTTGAGTTCATGGTGGTTGCTTTGTCTTTGTTCCTCAATGATTCTTCCTCTTTTACTACTTCGTTGCTCATGATGGTTAAGTATTGATGAACATTCTTAATTTGTTTGTGTCTAAGGGTCATAAAACTAATATGTGGTTGTGGATTCACATAGATGGGCATTTTTATCTTTACTGGTTGCATGCTTACCCGTATTGGATGATATATTAATGTGATAACAAAGATTACACGACTTCTTTACAAAATTACTACAACGTGTTTGTTCGAAATGATTAGAATTTTGGTAAATTTGAAGTGGTGGACTAATAGGGTATTACAACCCATACTTTCACTAGGATTTAGGTTTGGAATGAAATTCACCCCATAATGATGATCATCCCTAACTCTTATTCACATAAGTCATCCTCAACATCTTTATTACCAAAAGCATTTTCAATGTTCTTGGAAGGCTCCTTGAGAATCATGCGGCTTAGGAACTTTCTTCAACTCCTGCAATTCTTTATATATTTCCATAATGTCAAGGTCAAAACTGTTGAGAAATCTAGGGCAGCTAGATTAGGTGATTTATCTTACTTTGATAACTGCTCGTGATGTATTTTTACTTTACTTGATTAACTTCTTCTTTCCTTTATTATTATTAGTTTTCTCTATCATCAAACAACTACCAAATGATAAAGAACAATGAGACAATTGGACACAAGATGTAGGCGATCAGCTAGGGCCAAAACTTCTCCAATTGAGAGGAAAACCCATCAGAATTCTTCTTTTATAATAGAACTTCAATTGACAAATTCCAAGACCTATGACCCTTGACCAAGACCCTCCATGACCAAGTCAACTTCCACAAGCAAACTTCGACCTTCCAACAACTTCTTCAACAACTTCGACCCCAACCACAATTTCTGCAACTTTGACCTTATGCAACTTCAACAACTTTGACCCCAACAACAATTTCTGCAACTGCGTCCTTAATGCAACTTCAACAACTTCGACCTAGAAACTTTACAACTTCGACCTAGAAGCAGCTTCACAATTGCGACCTTGCAGCTTGACAACTTCGACCTTGCAGCTTCACTGCTTCGACGTTGCAACTTCACTACTTCGACCTTGCAGCTTCACAACTTCGACCTTGCTGCTTCACTGCTTCGATGTAGCTTCACAACTTTGATGCAACTTCAAAATTTCGTCTTGCCTAGTAACTGTAGAAACCCTAACAAAAGAGAGAGAGAGAGAGAGGCCCAAAACTTCGAACTTTTTTTCGTCTCCTTCTATGTTCTTTTCCAGCTTCTATCTTGAGGAGATCAAACTTGCTTGAGTGAGTCTTTAAATGAGGTCGAATTCCTTCTTATTTATGGGCTTGTGAGGGATACAAATGCTATCTTGAGGCTGACTTGTCCCTTAATGTAGGCCAACTTTATCTTTGTGCCATGACGAGGTCTTGGAGGGTCTGTTGACTCTATTTTGACTCAATAAATTTTTCTTTACAATATGTAACATGCCCAAATGGGTCTTCAATACATGATAATGACTCGATTGACTTTATGACAAACCTAGAAGCACTCAATGTGTGCTTGACCTAAAAATAAATTTCCCTTGAGCATGAAACCCATGCCTGAAGAACAAATAATAATTTTATTTTTCTCTTTTCATTAAATACATAAAATTACGATTACATATGCCATTATGAAGACTGAACTTAGTTACATATTTCAACAAAATTTTGCTTCCACACAATTGAGTTTATTGTTAAGACTTTCTATGCTTGCTTCCAAGGACATAGTGATATACCTCCGATTTGATAATTGTTTTTTACTCAGTTCAGTATACGTGTTTTTACTGAGTCGGTAATTTTTTTTTTTTTTTTTTTTCGCTGGTCTAATACAATTCTTTTTATTGGGTTGGTCAATTTTTTTTAATTGGGTGGTAATTTCTTTTTTACAGTTGGTGGTACAATGGGTCAAGAATATTTTGGGCTGGCTCTGATACCACATGCATTCAAAAGATTAAAATATGTCTTTTTTACAGTTGGTAATACAATGGGTCAAGAATATTTTGGGCTGGCTCTGATACCACATGCATTCAAACGATATATATATATATATATATAGTTTTTCATAACATAATCTCTATAATGATCAATGTCAATATTATATACTCTGCTTAACATTGGGACGTAATCCATTGTGTGAGTATGCCTACCTCAGAGATTGCTATAATTACTATATAATTATATTTGGTTTATTACTCCTTTCTTGGTGAATCTGTGAGCTTGAAAGCACAGCAGCTCTGCAATGTGGGATCCTGAACCTGCATCCAGACTCCTTAACTCACCTTAGAAACCTCTCTCATTGCCCGATTATGGAGAGTGAAGGAGAGCATAAAAGTGAAGCATAAAGGCCTGGTCTAAATATTCATAATATTTGCTGTGTTTGGCTTTGGATTGAGATCTATCTCCTTGCAACTGAACTCTACAGAGAAGATATAATATATCATAAAGGATTCTAGATATCTGAAAATATTGTTGTGTTTGAATTGGTTTGCAGATTGTTTAACTGGAACTTGGATTGGAAACAGCGTGACTGTTAACATTGAAAAAACTATCAGTGTCATGTTGGATATAGTAATGCAATTCTCGTGTGTACTTTGCTTCTATAGATTTTTGTTTTCCAATTTAGTGAATCTCTTTTGAAGCATATTACCTTTGTGCAGGTGTTTATGTACACTCAGTAAAGTTGCGTCTCAAGGTGTGGGCACGTTTGAGTATCTTGTTCGGATGTTCTTTAAGCATCTTGAGCTGTACAATATGCGGTTTGAGCCAAAAGACAAATTGGTATGTTCTCTGCAACTGTCAAATTAGAAGCTTGAAGCCTGTATGTTGAATATGCAGAAGCCAGATAAGTTTGTGTGCTTTGGAGCTGACAAATGTTGGAGGTTTCCAAGTTTGTGGAAACTGTGCATTATTGATGGAGCATTTCTTTCTTTTTTTCTTTGTTTGGTCATTATTGTGATTCAGATAAATGGACGCAATTGAGAATTATTTGAACCAAACATATTTCTTATAGTGTTATTATTGACATTTCACTTGAATGTACAGGTTCCAAGTTTTGTCATGCTTTAGTGATTTGGTCTTTTTGATTATTTAAGCTTTAAGTGTTGGTAAAATGGTTGTGTCTAGATGTGAATTGTTCTTTGACAAGTTGCAGGAGAATACCTGCAAAATGATGTACAAATTTAATATAATTTATAAATTTCTTATGTCAAACTTTATTCAATTATCCTTTGTTGTGAATGTGTGTTTTAGGAGTGACAAATCCTTTGGTTGCTCTCCAGTTAGGAAGGGAAGTTTGAGGCGAGCTAATTAACTCTAGGATTCATTATAGTGTGTTGAAGATGAGTAAGACAGTACATTTTTGTAAATAGGAATAAGCTATAATGTTCAACAGAATAGTTTGGTTTCACTGATAATGAAACGCGAGTTTTTTATTGACCCGAGGCTGTTATCTGCATGCTTATTAATTGGGATGTGGTTGAGGTCCTGGTGGAAATAATTACTTATGTTAGCGTGTGGTGGTTTTAGATAAAATACAAGGAGGTCTAACCGAAATGAGTTAATTGCTCTATCTCCTCCCTGTGAAGTTATTATGTTGAGCTTAAAATGATATATTTGTAGAGCACCGTATTTAGTATTGTAATGACAGTGAAGACAAAGTTCACAAGTCATATTAATTCTAATTTACCATGCCTCGGGTGCTTGCTTTAGGCCATATGGGGCTTTCTTTAGTCTGCACACAAACTGCTTTTCCTTGGAATATGGAAACCATATGGTTGATACATGAAGGCATCTTGCTCCAAGTCACAATTGAGGAAGAATCTTTTCACGTCAATTTGATGGACCTTCTAGCCAAACTATGCTACCATGGCTAGAACTAATATGATAACGATCATCTTTTCTAACAGGTTTAATGGTCTGCTTGTAGTTGATGTCCTCTCATTGTGATAAAAGTTTTGCAACCAATCAAGCCATGTACTTATTGAGCGTGCCATTTCTCTTGTTCTTGACCTTGTACGCCCATTTGTAGCCAATGGTTTTCATCCTTAGTGGAAGAACTATGAGATGCCAAGTTTAATTTTTCATTAGACTCTCATGTTTGGTTGCCATGGCATTCTCCCATTTAGTTTTCCCTTTTGCCTCCAACTCCCATGGCGCATAAACTCTTTGAATATTAGCCATTAAAAGAAACTTGTATGTGTTAGGTTTCTTCTTGCTCTTGGCTCTATATGATTGTTCCTTGATCATTTGACCCAACTGAACAACTTTAATGTTGCCATGCCATTGCTTTGGCACGTTCTTGGGAGCTTCCTCTTCCAAATCAGTGTTGTCACCATGGCTCGAGACACATGTACATGTGTCATTTAAATGTCAATACAGGCATTTGCATCAATGTTTGGAAATAGAGAAATTATCATTTTGGGACACAACTCATGCTCAAAATTTGCCCTCTGTTTATCTGGATAAAGATAAAGATAAAGATTATTTTATTCGTCCAATGGATGACCATAAATAGGTCAATTGGATTGAAGAATACAACCAATATGAGTACAATGTGGGAGTGCAAACACAACTCCTAGAAAATGCTAAAGCTATATCTAGGGTAAAATACAGTAAAAAAAGAAGGATACAATTATAGGACAACCTCATAAACATGTATATAACCAGATCATGTAGAAGGCTAAGTGAATGAGTCCAGGAATGGACGTTGATGATATCAAGAATGCCCGAGTTTGATAGTTGATGGTGAGGGGGGCGATAATGGCGTAGACTCGCTATCGGAGTCCCTTGGATCCTACAAGGAGTCTGGATGCATGATCATGGGGTGGATGCAGGAGCAAGGGATACTTCTAACATCTGAGGCCAGAGGAATGATAAGTCTTTGTAGTCTCGCTTTGTATGAAGGCCTTTTGTTGGATCACCTCATCTTTTGCAGTTGCCTTGTATGGTAGTAGTAACTGAAAAATTTGGAACTAGGACATGTCAAAGTGGAAAACAATGAGGCATAGATTGTACTCTCGATGTCTCACGCACGGGGTGGATCAACCTCTTCAAGCACTATGATGCACAACTGTTCTATGCCATCTGAACATCACAATACCAACGAACATGCAAATGCTAGGTGGCCCTGTTACCAACCAAAAGTGGGTGACCCCATAGTAGAAATTTTCTCCTAGTTATCTCTTCAATCGAGAGCTAGCAACCTTTGATAGCCACGAATGTAACCAATGTATTGTGCCATTTGATCTTTGCCACCTGCATTAGTCATATGTCCCCTCACCCATTTGTCGAGAGCATATGTTAGAAGGTGGGCAATCCAACCCAAAAAGTATGTTTTTCTTTGTGCAATCGAGTGCTTATGTTTGTTTTCTTGGGCATCTTGGATATGGATTATTGGGTGACTTGGAAGGAAGGGATTTGATCGTGGTTTTGTTCCCTCACCTTAAATGGGGGGTTAAACCTCAATCTTAGTCTTGTGGAATCTCCCCTAATGGCCTATGGCTTTAGGATGGGCGTTGCTTGGGAAACCCCGATTTTGGTAGTGTCGTCTTGTTTTCCCGTTCCACTTTTTTACTCCCCTTTGCACATTACAAGCCTATTTCATTATTTTACATATCTAGGTCCACAAGGCACTGACGCACCCGCTTTCCTTGTCCACATATCTAGGTCGGGCCTGGAAACATTGCCCCGAAGGATGATGCATCTAAAAGAAAGGTAAAAGATTATCATGACCACAGGCAAGAAACAAAGAAAAAAGAATATATTAAAATGCAAAAGATGGCTGGGACATTTAATATAGCAAGTGGGAAAACACCAAACATGAGCTCTACCCCTTATCATTATGGCCATCACCTTGGTTCCTTGGGCCCATGAGTGCCCCCACACCATTGAAGGAACCCATGCATGTCCCAATCCCTAGTGGGCGATGAACTGCCCCACCTTAAAGGGTTAATAATTGCTTTACATCATACGAAAAAAAATCAAATTTGATATATATATATATATATTCATTATTTTAATTCAGTTTTTTAATTATTATTATTATTATTATTATTATTTTTAATTTTAATTGTTTTAAATTTTATTTATTGTTTTAATTATGCATTTATTTTTAAACTTACAAAAAATGTTTTTTGTTGATTTTTTTGTTAGTTAATTTTTAATTTTTTTCATTAAATTACGTCTTTTTTTTGAAATTCTTTCCCCATTTAATTTTTTTTTTTATATTTTTAATTTTTTGTTTTTGTTTGTTTTCATTTTTTTTTTAAATTTTTACAAGTTAATTTGTTTTTTTTTTTTAACATTTTTATGGGTTTTTTTTTTCCTTTTTATTTTTATATACATTTTTTTATATTTAATTTTTTGTCATGTTTTATTTTTATTTTTATGTTTGTTGCCAAAATGAAAATCACCAACATTTAAAAAAAATATCCACAATACATTAGAAAATTTGATATTTTTATTTTTTATTTTTACAAGTTAATTTTGTTTTTGTTTACATTTTTATGGTTTTTTTGGTGTCTCCTTTATATATATTTTATATTTGATTTTTTTGTCATGTTTTTACTTGTTATTATTTTTAAAATTCTTGTGTTTTTTTTGTTTTTGTTTTTATTTTTTTGATGTTTGAATTTTTGTCTTTTTTTTTATTTTTCATTTTTATTTATTTATTTATTTATTTCTGCAGTGTCTGTGTTGATGCTCGACTAGCAACCCGATACCATTATGCGCAATTTGATAGTTGATTTTAAAATTTTCATTACAATGGGTCGAGTTCACCTACATTGCGTGTCAATTTGATGGTTGATTTTTAAATTTTTAATGCAATGTATCAAATTGTTTTAGGCTAAGACTTTAAAATCGTTATACATTTAACATTTAAAAAATAAATTACTCTTGGTATAATAACTCTTTAATTCAGCTGTTCATTTTTAAAGTTTTTTTAGTCATAAATTTTTTCCATAATGTCATGCTTGAAATATTTTGAAAACTTGTTTTTTGTAGTCATAATCTTTGGTTTTAATTCCATGGTTGAAAAATTGTCAAGATTTTAATGTTTTTCTAAGTCATGATATTTTAATTTTAGTGCTATTGTTGAAAAAAATTATAATTATTTTTTCTTTAGCACCATGATTGAAAATCGTTGGAATTTTAAGGCTTTTCAAAGACGTGATATTTAATCTTTAATGTCATGCTTGAAAATCGTTGGAACTTTAAAGTTTTTCGGAGTGATGATATTTTATCTTTAACATCATTATTATAAAATGTTGAAAATTTGCCTTGAAAAAGGAAGAAGACTTTATTCCAGCATAAACACTTTTCATTTTCGGGGTGTCTTTTGCACAAAAAATTGGTTTTTACTGTCATTTTTAAAAAACGTTGAAAATTTACCCTGAAAAAAAGACATTATTCCAACATCATCACTTTTGTTTTGAGGGTGTTTTTGCTAAAAAAAATCGGTGTTTACTACCATTTTTAAAAAATGTTGAAAATTTACCCCGAAAAAAAGGTTATTCAAGCATCAACACATTTCGTTTTCAGCCAGTTTTTTGCATGGTTTTTTGGTGAGTTTTGGCTAGAGTTCTCATTTTGCGGTAATAGTTCTCGTTTGATCAGTAACTTTGTTATCTCACGAGCATTGTTCTTTGTTGAAATGTGAGGGATCACATGATCCTTCACCCCATCTAGCTTTTATATCTTTAGATTTGTGAGTTGCTAGAGCTGTAGCTGTTGAAGGAGCTATATTCTGGGTGTTAAAAATATCCCACAGGTTATTCTCCATGAGAACCGACATTATCCTCTCTTTCCTTGTTCGAAGTTGTAAGCACACTATTCAAAATCGACTGGGTCGAACTAGTAGTAGATGAAACCGACTAGTGCATTAGTCTCTGCGACCAAACCGACCAACTAACTTGGTTCATCCCCTCGCAGGCCTAGGTGTTGCATCAAACTGGTTGTAAACGAAATGGTTCATCACTAGCGTGGCTCTGAACACCACACACTGCGATTATTGGCATGCGTGAGTGGTTTTGAGTTAAAGTAGGGGTTGTTTTTGTGCATTTGGCATGCATGTGTTTCCTAGTGCATTTGCCTTCTTTCCTTGGAAAACACTTTATAACACTGTTTTAGCAATTGACTTTATGTGTTATATTAAAGTCATGTTATAAAGTGTTATAAAGTCACTCTATGTGGTACTTTATGTACTATGTACTTTCTAATATAAAAATCACTTTATATTTTCAAGTTTAATTAATGTGGAGAAAAAGTACAAGGTACATGTAAATTTATGTAGATGTTCTTCGCTTGATGCAACTTTACTTTTTCTCCAATATCCAACAACAATCACATAAACAATAAAGTAAAATGATGATAGAACATACCAGTAGATCGACAGAAGACAAGCCAGAAATATATAAGTGTGTTGGTGTGTTACGACGGTCAACGGGGTGCTTCAACCAGCAAAGTCTGAATATGGTCAGCCAACCAACAATGTCACACAACCCTCTAGGATAGCCAAATGGTCAACTCAAAAGTCAATCGAAAAAGTCAATGGTCAACACAGACAACAACAATAGCTAGGTCAATGCTGAAAAGTCAAAGTCAACGTTTTGCCTTGAAAATAGTGCTAGAAAATGCGGATTAGGGAAATCGAGATTTTGGGAGAGTTTTGGGTTGATTTAGCCTTGCATTGACCAAAGTCAATGCTGGTCAAAGTTTGTTGCAGAAACCCTAGATCGAAATAAAAAATGTGTTGTTGTCGGAAATTTCCCACGTGTGGAGAGAAGAGCCACCAAGGACATTGAACCAATCAGATGAGGAGAGAGAAATGTGTGAGGATGAGATGAGTGAAAATGTCCTCCAACGTTGACCAATATATATCCATCAATGAGGGTGTGTGACACAACAGCTGGGGCACAAAACCTTAAGGCCGACTTGCACATATTTTGAATAAATTCAAAATAAATGTTCTTCTCATCGG
The DNA here is from genome assembly GCA_034641835.2 of Pinus albicaulis. Classification (NCBI taxonomy): domain Eukaryota; kingdom Viridiplantae; phylum Streptophyta; class Pinopsida; order Pinales; family Pinaceae; genus Pinus; species Pinus albicaulis. The sequence goes on along the minus strand of CM076578.1, from coordinate 339,587,359 downwards.
ATTAAGATGATATTTAGATCGATCTTGCAGTTCTCTGAAAGAGGAGTCCAATAAAAATATTGGTATCTTCATCTGAGCATCACAACATAGAGTTTGGACCTAGTTGTCCAAAATTAACATTCCATCTCAACTAGGGAGAACTCCATCCACCTGTGCAATCCAAACATCGTGCGTCATCCCACCGTAACTTGCTTTGCTGCCTTCTTTATTTCAGAACAGAAGTGGGTCAGTCACAAAGACATCATTCTCGGCTAACAGATTCAGCCCAAAGGTCCGAAACCTCTATAGGACTCACAAAGAGTCTCATTCCAACCTGAAGTTGGTTTACCTGACCCGAAGTCAGTAGGAGGTCTGAAACCTCACTTGGACTCAAGAGAGTCATATACTAACCTGAAGTTAGTTTCACTGACCTGAAGTCAATTGGAGGTCCAAAACCTCTCTAGACTTGATCCCAGATCAAGAGGTTGGACCGTGCCATCCTAGATAGAGAGTACGACAATCTTTGATGCGTCCATCAGTCTTTGCTACTAGTCTCTAGCTTTTCCCACCTCACTGGCCAAATGAGAGGTACTTCCCATGAGTCCAGAACTCAAATGGGTAGGATGCATGCAGGGCACAGATAATGAGAGGTGAACCAACTCAGTCATCACAACGGTGGGGCAGAAGCACACCAATGACGAGCCTAGCCCTGTGTTTCTTATAGCTCCGAGAAGCTATCCCCAAAGCCCCCCAGAGCTCCAAGAGCTCATCGTCCAACAGGACCGTTAGAATAGGGTCGTTCCATGATTCCAAGATTCTCACGGAAGGTTAGGAACATGACCTTCTCCAAGGGCATTGTGAGATTATCTACGACTTGCTCATCAGTTCCTATATGATCGAGCCTTACGGCGCCTCATTGTACCATATCCCGAAAAAATGGTACCAGCGATCATCATGCTTGGATCGATCGTGGAACACGAGTTTCTTTGACAAACGAATCCCCCTCTGGTTATCACAAATGATAACGGTGGCATCTAGCACATGTTCGAACAACTCACTGAAGAGCTTTCGCAACCAGACTGCTTCACAACAGGCCATACTCGCTGCAATGTATTCGGCCTCCGCGGTGCTCAAAGCCACCAACTTCTGCTTCCTGCTCATCCATGATATCGAAGTAGAACCAAGTGTGAAGCAGCATCCCGATGTGCTCTTATGATCCACCACACTGCCAGCCCAATCGGCATCAGTATATCCAAGGAGTGTCATGCTCCCGGCAGTGTATCTTAGCCCATGGTCTATCATGCCACAGAGATATCTCAAGAGTTTCTTGGCACCAACCCAGTGAATGTTATGATCAACCATGTGTTGACTCAAAGTGTTCACTGCACAACATACGTCCGGACGAGTGTTCACTAAGAACATTAGGGCCCCTACGAGTTGACAATACTCAGTAGGATTTGCTAACATGGGCCCAACAGCGCTGCCACCCAACTTCTTAAAGTTGAGCTCCATTGGTGTTGACACGGACTTACAGTCCACCATACCAAATTTTTCCATAAGCTTCACAATGTATTTTCCTTGAGAAAGGAAAATCTCGCTAGGTCACTGACAGACCTCCAGGCCTAGGAAGTAGTGCATCAGTCCTAGGTCCTTCATCTCGAACTCAACAGCGAGCTCCCTCTTGCACTGATGAATGAGAGGGTCAACACCTGTCAGGAAGAGGTTGTCCACATACAACACCAAAATGAGAGGCTTCTCCCTATCAACCTTTAAGTAAAGGTTCGGATCAACATTACTACGAGTGAAGCCCAACTTCATCAGGTAGCTATCTATCCTCTTGTACCAAGCTCTGGGTGCTTGCTTCAAGCCATAGAGGGCTTTCTTCAACCTACAGACATGGGTGTCTCGATCCTGGACTTCGAACCCCAGAGGTTGCTCAACACACACCTCTTCCTTTATCGCACCATGCAGAAATGCGGTCTTCACATCCATCTGATGAAGACTCCATCCTTGCATGGCAGCAAGGGCTATGATAGATCGGATGTTGGTATATCGGGCCACAGAGGGAAATTTGTATATAGCTTTAGGCTTCATGATCCTATTATCCACACGTCTTAAAATTTGTCACTATACCAAGCTCGGTCTTGATCCTTTCTACACAACAGAGATTGATTAATCCTACCACAAAAGCTAAGACTGCTTTATTCAAAGGGTGGGATTAGAATGTCATTCATATTCCACAGGGATATGATTGCATAACAATAAGTAACACAGGTGCACGTTTTCAATTAATGTTATAGAGGCTCTCAAAATAGAAATAAAGTGCCTGATAGTTCGTAAGTATCATCATAAACACGCTCTTATACATCACAGGCTTGTGCATATTTATACTTGCATTAACCACAAAATACTGCTTCAGAATTTACATACCATTTTAGGCTTGTATACATACACAGGGAGAGCCACTAATCTTGGTTACAAACTTAACCTTAACCGGAGAGAGATTATCTTCAGATTTTTACTGCAACTATTCTCAGAAGTTTGCATATACTTAATTATTGAATGTCACTGAATTTGCAAGTCGAGAGCCAAAGAGATTGTGACATGTTATAAGTAGATTACACCTTTTCACAGAATACATCCATAGGAAGTAGGCTTGCACAATACATACCTTTGATAATATGTGTTCTTTTTATCACAGCTGATCAATCATTGGTTAGGACCTTGTTTGCAAGAGATGCTACTGTTCGGATGTCATACTTTAGATACAACAAGGAGATACTGAAACTTGCATAAAGTTTACAGGTATGTCGCACGAAACTTCTAGGAACTGGGCATTTCGGGCTGTACCCACACCCAAAACTCCGAAATTTGGCAGACACTCGCCCGAAACTCGACCATCATGTAATTATCTATGAGAGTTAATATAGACTTGGTTTTCCTTCTAAATTGTCATCTATGAGTTTTATTCCCTTTTTTCTTGCAAGATAATGGGTTATTCACTTATTTATAATTTTTTTATATTATATATACATACATGACGTTAAAGTCGACATTTCGGATGACGTTTCCATTTTCGGGAGGTGATGTTTCTAAATGTACCCGTTTCAGAAACTCCGAAACGTTTCGGCGCTTCGTGCAACTTAGGTTTATAGAGATGCGTTGCCTCAAAGCTCGCATCAATTCACAGAGGTAAGTGTCACAGAATTTCGCATAAACGGAGATACATGAAGAACGGTACTAATCCTAGGTCCGCAGTTATTCTCAGGACTCACATTGATCATAATATAGTGTTATTCTTGATTAAAATCATGCCTTAGAGGAGCAAGGCTTGGATCTCTTTGGGTCTCACAGAAATCACATAAATGATCCCATAGTATTTGTCTCAGGATTGGATAGATTTATACAAAATAGAGAAAGGCACAGATCTGCAAATCTTCCTCAAAGGTCAGCAACTTGCATATATACCACAGAAACACTCAGAAACTGTGGATCAATTTGTGTTGCGTGCCTCAGGTTAACAAAGATATAATGCGTTAAGAGATCTTATCAGAACCATTACAGTACTCGGTTTAAAATGTGCCACAAAGAGCTTAATAATAAAACCACAGTAGGGTTACCTTAGTAGGCTGTCCCATAATTTTTGGTACTGTTCTCAGAATCTATTCGCCTAGCTGAATCCACAGACAAAAAACAAACATCAACCTTTTTCTCCAGAAATTTGGTTTCTAGACTGCTCTTTGTTTGATGCACTTGAGCTCTGAAACCATGTTGATATTCTAGGGCACCTGCTAGAATCAAGTTTTTCTTCACTTGATAGCTACTTCGATGATCAATTAAACGTTAGTTTCACATAGCATGAGATTCAATATCATTTGGGCAGTTATACAAAAGACAAACATCAACTAATAAGCAGCATGAAATAACCACGAAACAATGAGACAAGAGACACAGAAATTAGGCATACAGCTAGGGTAAAACCCACGAGGGGAAAACCAAGCAAAGTTCTTCCTTATGAGAGAGAGAGAGAGTTTCCAGATTCATCAGTACATCATGAATAACAAATAGCAGAATAATAACCAAACCAGTAACCAATATCATGATGAAGTGCCATGTCAAAATCTAAGTCCCTGAAATTTCGTCCCTCCCGTAATTTCCCTGGATCAGAGATATTTGTGAAAAAATTGTGTTTCCAAATGAGGAGAAATGATATCCTTTATATTGCCTTCAAGTGTGGTTGAATGAGTGCCTCTTAGGGGCCCATCCGACCTAATAAATTTTGGGGGAAAATTTTAAATTCAATTTTTCTTTTTCTTTTTCAAGACGAAAATACCGACCATGGCTACCATATTTTTCAACAATTAGCTCTCCCATCAGGGCCAATATATGAACATTTGCTAGCCTAATAGCATGATTGTGCAACTCTTAATCCCAACTCAAAAGGATGAACATTACCATGGTTCAACTCTATTAAAAATGATACGTTGCAATGTTTCACTGGTCAAAAGTTATATCAAGCAAGTACATTTAAACACAATCTCAAGGTTCTAATTATGAATCATTGACCAACATGCAATAGATTATATTCTAATAACACTTTGAGTTTTGTACCTTTAACCTCCGATGCATTGATGCAAATGCTTTAAAATAACTTACTTGAAGATTGATGGCTATAGTCTTATCATGGCAAGAACAGATGTTTGATACAACTATTCAATTAGAAGTGGGCACAACCTACACTAGGGATCCTCATCTTCCCTTAGTGCAATTGTCTACTGGGAAATGCTAAGAAACAAGTGCAAAGGAAAACGTTGATATTTGTTACTGGCGAAAACCCTATGCCTCTGTTTCCTGTTCTATTCACGTTGTCCCATTCCCTGTTACTGTTTCTGGTAACTTACTGCATTTGTAAATTAGGTTTCTGTAAACAAACACCTAGCCTATAAGGCATACATACATTCTAGTATTTAAATGTTGTAGAGATCCTATGTCATGGGGTTCGCCGAATTTGAACCTTGGGGTTCGAAATTTAGAGAACTCAAAAGTTTCTTTAGATTCGTTCAAGTTCGCCTAATGTCAAGGGAGAATCTTCATGAATTTAACCAATTTAAGGATGACTTTCCAGTAAATTTTTGAAGGTTCACGAAAAAGGGATTTATTGTTTTACTAGTTTAATTAAAAAAATAATGGATGTCATAATTTTATTCCATTGGTCGCATGACCAAAAACATGGAATCCGTTCTCCAACTCAAACACTGCCCAAACCTCAGGCTTCTGAAATCTGTAGATTGACACTGAATTCACCCTTTTTCTCAGGTGACAACTATGACAGGTTCAAGACTCAGTTCTTCATAATGCGCACATAGGACAGGTCTTTATGTCAATATTCTAGTTTCTTTTTTAATGGATTTCATATAAATAGGAAAACTTACATTGAGTTGCTGTCATTTTAAATTTGCTATATTTTGTTTTACTATTTATTTGTTTTTTTTATATAAATATTTAATTTTATATATAATTATTTATATTTATTTAATTAATTATACATATCAGTTATTATATTTATAATTATTTAATTTTATTTAATCAATTATACACACACACACACACACACACACACACGAACCTAATGGCAAATTCAAACCCAAACCATGTGACATAGAAGAGAAGTACAAGCCATACATACAGGCTATATGTGATACTTTTCGTTGCTTTAGTTACCTTCAACTTGTAGACTATGGTGTTGATGCTGTGGATGTTCCTTTTTTTAGGTAAACCTAGTGGGATCCCTCCCTCTTCCCTGGTATGTCTGAATGCAAGGTTAACCGCCTGCCACAATAGTAGCTGGTAACCCAGAAGGACTCAACCAGATCTAAACCTGTCAGCAACATGCCTTGGGTGGGAGGTTTAACCGATTGAGATAACCCCTGGGACTTTGTATGTTCCTTTTTATCAGAAGTCCTTTGAAGAAAAGTTTCGCAATTATTATTGATCAAATGGTTGTCGTTTTGTTTTTTTCATTGTGATATCCAAGGTAATTCATTAGCAGCAACTTTCTGAGATTTTCATCTTGATTGTATGCAAATGCTTTGCTGACTGATCTGCAGCCTGTATCTGTGATTTAGCTGCCACTATATGTTTCAATGGAAAATGTTAAGGTTTGTTTGGATCATAGATGAAGTAAAGCATAAAAGTAAATTCTAGATATTGATTTAATACTAACTGTTGGTTTTCCCTTGATGCGTTGCAGCATTTAGTACGTTGTCTTTTTTGTCTTGGGCTTCTTGTTCGTTATGGGGCAGATCTGATTGCCATGATGGATAAGGGAGCAATCAGCATAGTGAATATTCTTTTTTTGTATAAGCACTACCTTCGCTCAGATGAATTTTATATCAAGGTCCGATCACTACAGGTGATAGTTGGTTTTTGCTAATGCAATTATTGTTTCTGTATTTTTGTTTTCCCAGTTTTGCCAATTTAGATTCTGTAGTTCTCCATCTGGTTTAAAATGTTTTGGTTTTATATGTTGTGTAGGCATTGGGTTTCTTTTTTATTGCCAGACCTGAATTCATGATGGAAAAGGAGATTGGAAAGATTCTCGAAGCCACCTTGTCTTCGAATGCTGATACACGCATTAAGGTAATGGAAGATATGTGCATGTTTTGTGATTCTCTTTAAATCGTTTAAGTTGTGAGCTAATTTTAATTTATTGTTGTGTATGATTAGATGCAAGCATTACGTAACCTATATGACTATCTTGTTGATGCTGAGGAGCAAATGGGGTTACATGATTCTAGTAACGGTGATAAATATAATGGCCAGCCTAAGGCTGGTTGTGCAGTACCTGTTGCTGCTGGAGCTGGTGATAGTAATATTTGTGGAGGGATAATCCAGTTGCATTGGAATAACATATTAGACAGATGCTTGGATATGAATGATCAAGTTCGGCAGTCTGCACTGAAGGTAGAAGGATTTGCAAGTTGGTTGACATATTTTTAGCTATACCCTTAAAAAATGCTTTACACTTGTAAATTAGTTATTATGTGGAGATAATTTTAATGTGTTCTGGCAGTTGTATTGCAAAATAATACATAATTTCGTTTACTCATCCTATGTATTTAACCAGCTTGTGGAGATTGTGCTTCGGCAAGGGCTGGTCCATCCAATTACATGTGTACCTTATCTAATAGCTCTTGAAGTTGATCAACTGGAGTCAAATTCAAAGTTGGCACACCGCTTATTGATGATTATGAATGAGAAGTATATCATTTGTATATTGTTTTTTCAAATATGCATTATTGAATATGTAGAGGTGCAGCAGTTTTATTTTGTTTTCTTACAGAGGTGGTCCTGCAGGTATCCCTCTTTCTTCGAAAGCCGTTTGGGTGATGGCCTTCAATTATCTTTCAGATTCATCCAATCAGGTGCTTCTAGCTCTGGTCAAGCATTAAATCCAGGCAAGGTGTCAGGGAATATAAAGAATAAGAGTGATGGGAGCATATCTGCTGCTGCAAAAGTTGGGGTTTCTCGCATATACAAGCTTATTCGAGGCAGTCGTATTTCAAGAAACAAATTCCTATCATCTATTATACGTAAATTTGATTTTGGAAGCTGGAGCTATTCATCACTTCCATTTCTAGTGTAAGTCAATTTGAGGGAAATGCATGATTAATTTTGCACCCATATTTTGGTTTAATCTTAGGAAAGGACGTTACCAATATTATTATTAAGATATCGTGATTATTTTTCAGGTACTGTGCTGAAGTTCTTTCTGCTCTTCCTTTTACTGTACCCGATGAGCCTCTATATGTAGTATATGCTATTAATCGAATCATGCAAGTAAGAGCTGGAAGCCTGGAAGCTGATATGAAGGCCTTGATTTCAGAGGGTCCTTTTGGAGCTGTTGCAAAGGTCACGTTTGAAACCAAGGCATCTGAGAAGGAAATGGAAAGTGATGTAAATATTGAATCTATTGAGCCAGTTGATAAAGTTTCAGGTGATGCAGATGATTCTAAAGGCATTCCAGATGTATATCTACAAAAATTGAAGGTAGTCTGAACTGCACGAATACTTTGAAAATAAATTACTTTTATAGCTTTGCATATTTGTGCTTTTCTCATGACACTTATGCACATGCTGCCTATGATGTGTCAGCACTATTTCATGGCTGTGGAAGAATTCAGTTAGCCAGCGAAAATATGAGGATCAGGCCAGGCTTACATTTGAGAGGACTAGACTAGGATTTATCAATTTTTCCTGCCTTGTTTCCAGCATATAAAAACTGAATTGAAATGGGCTTTTTTCTAAGCTCCTCATTTCCTTTTTTTTAAAATGCTATGTTGAATTCCATTGGCATTGCCCATTCTTGTATAACTCCTTATATTGTTGCCTTGTTATCTGTACCCGCTATTGATTATTTTAAAGGTGTTTTGTGTTGAAGTTTATGGATCCACACTTGTAATTCCTAACTGTACATTTGTTATAACTTGCAAGGATAGCATGAAGGATTCATAACCAGTGTTGTGAACATCTCGATAACATCCTGATTTTATCTCGAAATCACGATTTTTTGGCCTAGCCGATGTTTGCCGATTTTTAAAGATATTTTTATGGTATCTTAGTTTTGCCGATGTTTGCCGGGTTTTTACCGATATTTTCCCGATTTTTACGATTTTTTGGTTTTCTGGACCCTTGCCAATTTTATCCCGATGCTGATGTTTGCAACATTGTTCATAACCATCGTTATTTTTTTAATCAAGCACTTGACAATAGAGAGAGATGTAGAAGTTTGTGTCCTGACTAGAGTATTATGATATGGACAGACAATGTTCTCTAAATAAATTGGATCTGATGCATGTTGCTAGCATACAGCCTTCCATGATCTTTTTATTCCTATGTGAATTATTTCTGAGAAGGCTTGGCTTCGTTTCTGTGAGCTTGATCCAGGTTTATTGCCATGCTGCCATTGCGTTGGCATTACTGTTAAAGTTGAAGAGGCACTTAAAAATTATGTATAGCTTGAATGATGCCCGTTGCCAGGTAATGTTCATGTGTTTAATCATCTTAAAATGCTTTTAACTTTATCAACAATTATATTTTGTCATTTTGCTTGTAAACTCGTGCTTGTCTAATTTGTATAAAATTAAATTAGATGATGAACAGCCTTAATAGTTATGTGTTTCTGGAAGAAACTCTCTGGAAATATTTATTCTTGTGCTTTCTTGCATTTGAATGATTGCAGGCTTTCTCCCCTACTGAGGCTATAAAGTCTGGTGAAGTTTTGTCAAGACAAAGTATACATTTTAGTGTTAAGGACACTCCCATAGCAGTCCCAACAACAGTCCGTGAAATGCTTGAGCAGTATCAGGTGAGCCACAAATTTCTTGCTTAAGCTACATTATGTCTTACAGTTGATGTTAAAATCCGGAAATACCTTTGAACCGAAGAATCTAAATGTGTCGTGATAAATACCAGGAAATAGATTCCAATCGCTGTTCAAACTTCCTCTCATTTCTGAATTGGTACATGCCAATTCGAGGGTGTGTTCAGTGGATGATTTGATGTTTCGACTTTAAATTTTTAGGGTAAATAACACCTCAAAGTTTTATAGGAAACTCTTCCTGAATAACATTGCCTATAAAGATATTCATAACATTGCCTTCCCCTTTAGAAATGCTTTTCCCTCAAAGCGTATTGATGAAACAAGCATGTTTTCCTTTTCTTTGTCTTGTAATTTATTCACATCTTTTTGAATTCTTGGAGTTGTCATCTTTGAAGATACAAGATGATATGAACTTTTGAGCGCGGAGTTGTTAAAATTGGACAACTAGGTCCAAACTCCGGGTTGTGTTGCTTAGATGACGATCACAATATTTTTATTGGATTCCTCTTTCAGAGAGGTGTAAGATTGATCTAAAGATCATCTCGATCGGATGAGTAGAACATGTATTTTGAATTTATTCCACTTATGTGCTAGGTCGGCCTGGAATAAAATATAGACTTAAATGTCTTAAAGGACGTGTCACACACCCCCAAAGATTCCTATATATTGGAGAGACTTAGAGTTCATTTGACACACTTTTGGGTGGAGGAATTCTCTCTCTCCGGATAGCATTGGAGCTGCGTAATATATGGATTGTTCTTTGTTTGTGTTGTTCTAGGGTTATGTGTGACACGCTTGGCTGAATGACCTATTGGAGACTTTGCTGGTAGAAGCATCCTGCTGATCGCTGTAGCGCCACCACTCTTCATCTCTGTTTTGGCTTGTCTTCTATCGATCTATTAGTATGTTCTATCTTCTTCAGTATTGTGCCCTAATCTGAAATGGCATAGAACATGTTCAGAAATTAACATGGTATCAGAGGCAGGAGAAGACAAAGCTCATATCAGGTCTGTTGGGGCTTATTGTATAGGCTGAAAACTCTGTTTGAAAGGAGCCATAAGCTACAGCTAGGCTGTGTGGTAGGCCGCAGGCCATACCACCACAGCAAGTGACAGCGTGGGCAGTTTTTGGAGCTGTTTTGTGCCCTAACCTTCAGCGTGAAGGGAAACATTCTCTGTGGCTGTTCATAGGAGCTTCAATTCCTGAAACAACGAATTATTATCTTGAGGCAACAGATATATTCCTGTGATAGCGAGGAGCAGTAAGGTTTAAGGCAGCGAGGGCCCATCACAGCAAGTTAAGGCAACAAGGTTTGTTAGAACGTTGTTTTTGGAGTGCGAGTCCTGTGTAGGACCATTTTTGTAGAGCAACTAAAGAACAGAACAACGAAGGCGTTAGTGGTTCTCCATGAGGGTTCACGAAGGTATGAAGGGTTTATCTCGGGATTTAAGCCTCCAATCATATCAATAGCGAGATGGTAAAATTGAAGTGCAATCGCTGTGCCTTCTCTATCTACGATAGTTTTCTCTTTCGAAGCCCTATAATTAAGTTTGCTGTTATTTAATGCATCCTCATCTGATATTTTGAATTCATGACGGGCTGTGGAATATTTCGTTGACAGGCACAGCTGGGATCAGACCAGTTTTTTTTTCATAGTATGCTTCCCCATTCTGCTCTGTAAGATCTTCAGCTTCGAGGAGGTCTTTCAGTCGTCCGACAGTGGCGGATGGATCGCACAGACCTCCGAGCATTCCGCGAATGTGATCGTAAATCGATTGAGAATCTTCTCTTGTCGTCTGGGGTTTTGTTTTCGTCAATCTTTGCCGTAGACAAAGCGAATGTGGTTTGCTATGTGTTTACATCCGAGCGCTTTCTGGTGTGATTCGTCCCATGCTTCAGCCGGAGAAGGATGCGGAGCCAATCTTCGATGTGCGGAAAATCTTCACTGACTACCCACATATGGAAGAAACGTGGTCGAATTGAAGATGGGTTTTTTTTTTTTCTTCCTCTTGGGATTTTCTACGTAGACTGTCGTGAAGGAACGAATTTTGCCTTGACAGGAAAATTTGCAAAAGCCCCTTCGATGAGAGCGTTGAATTGCACCTCACGATGAAAATTTTTACAGCTTCTCCGATGTGAACAACCGTATAAGGGGCATGTTTCTGTTTAAAACACTCGGCTTGATAGACGCTGGTGGCTAAGGTGTCGAAATAAATTGTTCGACATGAGTATTGACGTCGTATATTGCGGATACGAGAAAAGAAAAAAAATTCTTAGGTTTAGGTAAGCACCTTCGTGGAGGCTCAGATCACTAGAGCTTCATCATGGACATCTCTACAGATCAACTCTGGTCGATTGAGTGTCAGATCGATTGCTGGAGCGGGTAGAGAAATTAAGACAGGATCTTGATACGAGGATAAAAAATGACCTCACTGTTCAGTGAATAATTGCTTGGAACACATCATATAAACAATGATTTGCTGTAGAAGCTCCGTGGACAAAGTTGGTTTTAGATGTGTGGATGCCTCTGTGAAACAACAGTGTGAAGAAGTCTGAAAGAAGTGCGGATAAGGTTATGTACAACAGTGTTAAGGTGTTGAACAAGACAACATTAAAATGTGGATTAAAGGCTACCATCAACAGTTAACGTCTGCCAAAAAGGTAAGTTTGGATCTGCTCTATGTCGTTTTAATGCCCATCTCATGTTCTATCTGGGATACAAAGGTCGCTGAAGCTACGATAGTCTGTGGAAGATTGCTGGAAAACTGCTTTCTGGGCAAGAAAACCATCATGACTAGGCCGCAGGCCTGTAGGTGGCATTTTGAAGGTCAAAATAAAATAGAGGTGCCTCCTCACATTACAAGGTCACCGGGGATGCAAGGGAAAGAAGTTGCATCATTTGAGGTATGTTTTGGGCAAGAAGGTTGGGTCGTGTGACTAAATCTTTGCCCATGATGATTTTTTAGACACTGTCTCATACCCAGAACTTCAGCCATTCATAAGGCACCTTGCCTTGCCTAGGCTGCAGTTTCAGAAGACTGTCCAATGACTGGTTAAGTGGATGGTGCAGTCTACAAAATAACCTAACAGAAAACTACAACAGTGTACAGCAGTGTCAGTGAAGCCTTTGAATTATTGGACAGTCCCTGCAAACCATCAGGTACAGAAAACAAATAAGATTTTCATTCAAAACGCTGAATGTAAAGATTTCGGGCACAGTTTATATGTTGTGCACTATGGTTAGAAATCAAGATGAGGCATGTTCGTCGGTAATGAACAATATTGATTGATGTGCACTTATGACTGTGCTAGATCTGCATAACAGAAAAGTATCACATAAAGTATGGATTGACATGACGAAGGGTAAATTCTGTGACTGGAACATCTGTATGATTGGTTCCTAGATCTGTGCAATTTAGGAGACAAATTGCAGAACTGAGATCTGAAGACTTGAAGCCCTAGATTAGTCAACTATTATCTGTAAATCTGAAATTGAGAAGCAGTGTTGGATGAGATGCCAGATGTAGTAGATGAAGCTCTCAAATGCAGAATTATGAAAGAAGGAATCATGCTCGGAACAGTAATGAAGGCTGGTTGAGGAAGCTACAACAGACCTCCTCAGAATAACAACACAAGTTGAGACTTGATTGATATATTCTCCCTGTTGAACAATGACATAGATAGACACCTATGTAGCAGTAAGCATGTGACAATAACAGTTTCACATTGGAGCACAATGGTAAAATGTGTTTCTGCAACCCTCAGACACATTGTTGGAATCTTTAGCAAAAGACAGTAGTCTTGGATGGTTTTGTCTATGGAGAATAAATCTCCTTTCCAAGCTGGTGTTTGGGATGCCCTCATTTAAAATAGATGTCTTTTCTCTCGAGAGAAGCTGGCATTAAGATGTATATGCTCCTGCGCAGATACCATTGCTGAATGAAAGAAGATCCTCATGGCTCAGGACATATGGCTTCAGAGGGAGAAATTCCGGAGGAAAAACAAGAAGCCATATAAATACCAAGGGTATCTAGCTACCATGGATACAATATGAGCCTGGATCATTTGAAGAAACTATAAAACATCAAAGTCTGCAAGGATGCGAGGGTGATATCTAGGATATAGTTCCTAGACCACAGATCAAAGTTGTTGTCACCTCGTTATAAGATCAAGCATTAATCTAATGGGAAAATGTGTCACCTGAAGGCACTGATTACTATTGCAACTATTATCCTGTTATTTCCCTTGCTGCTACGCTAGGACAGAATCTTCATCAGATGGATGTAAAGATTGCATGATGCGATAAAGGAAGAGATGTATGTTGAGCAACCTCTGAGGTACGAAGTCCAGGAGAGGGACACCCTTGTCTGCAGGTTGAAGAAAGCCCTCTATGGGCTGAAGCAAGCACCCAGAGCTTGGTACGCGAGGATAGATAGCTACCTAATGAAGCTGGGCTTCACTCGTAGCAATGCTGATCCGAACCTTTACTTCGAGGTTGATAGAGAGATACCTCTCATTTTGGTGCTGTATGAGGACGACCTCTTCCTGACAGGTGTTGACCCTCTCATTCATCAGTGCAAGAGGGAGCTCGCTACTGAGAGCGAGATGAAGGACCTAGGACTGATACACTACTTCCTAGGCCTGGAGGTCTGGTAGAGACCTGGCGAGATTTTCCTTTCTCAAGGAAAATACATTGTGAAGCCTCTGGAAAGATTTAGCATGATGGACTGCAAGTTCGTGTCGACATCGATGGAGCTCAACTTCAAGAAGTTGAGCGGTAGCGCTGTTGGGCCCGTGTTAGCAAATCTTACTGAGTATCTTCAACTCGTAGGGGCCCTGATGTTCTTAGTAAACACTCGTCCGGACGTATGTTGTGCAATGAACACTTTGAATCAGCACATGGTTGATCATAACATTCACTGGGTTGGTGCCAAGAAACTCTTGAGATATCTCTGAGGCATGATAGACCATGGATTGAGATACACTGCCAGGAGTATGACACTCCATGGATATACTGATGCCGATTGGACTGGCAGTGTGGTGGATTGTAAGAGCACATCTGGATGCTACTTCACAAGTAGATCTGCTTTGGGCAGGAAACGAAAGTCGGTTGCCTTGAGCACCGCTGAGGTCGAATACATTGCAGCATGTATGACCCGTTGTGAAGTCACTTAGTTGCGAAAGCTCTTCAGTGAGTTGTTCGAGCATGTGTACTAGATGCCACCGTTATCCTTTGTGATAACCAGAGGGGGATTCATTTGTCATAGAATCCTGGGTTCCACGATTGATCCAAGCATGTTGATGGTTGGTACCACTTTATCTGGGATATGGTACAACGAGGCACCGTAAGGCTCGATCATATAGGAACTGATGAGAAGGTCGCAGATATTCTCACAATGCCCTTGTGGAAGGTCATGTTCCTAACCTTCCGTGAGAATCTTGGAATCATGGAACCACCCTATTTGGAGGGTCTTGTTGGACGATGAGCTCTAGGAGCTCCAATGGGGTTTTGGGGATAGCTTTGAGCTATAAGCAACCACAGGGCTAGGCTTGCCGAACCTAGTTGGTGTGCTTCCGCCCCATCGTGATGATATTGAAATGGTTTACCTCTCTTTGATCTGTGCCCCGTATGCATCCTACCCATGGAGTTTCGAACTCATGAGAAGTACCTCTCATTTGGCCAATGAAGTGGGAAATGTGAATAGAGACCATAGCAAGACCGATGGACGCATCGGAGATTGTCGTACTCTCTATGTCTAGGATGGCACGTGTCCAACAACTTGATCTGGGATCAAGTTTAGCAAGGTTTCGGACCTCCAAATTCAATCTCAATGTTGAAACTAATTTGGTTTAGTATATGATTCTCTTGAGTCCTAGGAGGTTTCGGCCTCCAACCGACTGGAGTCACAAACTAACTTTAGGTTAGCATATGACTCTCACTCTCTTGTCCTAGTGAGGTTTTGATCTCCAACTCGACTCGGTCGTAAACCAATCACAGAGTGAGACTCTTTGTGAGTCCTATAGAGGTTTCGGACCTCTGGGCTGAATCTGTCAGTCGGGTATGATGTCTTTGTGACTGACCCTCTTCTGCTCTGAAATAAAGAGGCCAGCAAAGCAAGTTACGGCGGGATGATGCACGATGTTTGGATTGCACTTGTGGACGGAGTTCTCCCTAGTTGAGAGGGAGTGTTAAAATTGGACAACTAGGTCCAAACTCCGGGTTGTGCTGCTCAGATGATGATCGCAACATTTTTATTGGATTCCTCTTTCGAAGAGCTGTAAGATTGATCTAAAGGTCATCTCGATCGGATGAGCAGAACATGTATTTTGAATTTATTCCACTTATGTGCTAGGTCGGCCTAGAATAAAATATGGACTTAAATGTCTTAAAGGACGTGTCACAAACCCCCAAAGATTCCTATATATTGGAGAGACTTAGAGTTCATTTGACACACATTGTGTGGAGGAATTCTCTCTCTCTGGATAGCATTGGAGCTGCATATCTATGGAATGTTCTTTGTTTGGGTTGTTTTGGGGTTATGTGTGACACGCTTGGCTGAATGACCTATTGGAGACTTCGCTGGTAGAAGCATCCTGCTGATCGCTGTAGAAATTTATAGTTTCCCACCCCGGTTTTCAGTTTTCACCTTATTACTCCAAAATAGTTAAATGCCCTTTCCCATATCCATACATTTAACAA